>CM051825.1:144623528-145223528 GCA_028451465.1 Erethizon dorsatum | reverse complement strand
ACGGCAGATTGTGAAATACCAGTGTCTTCAGCCAGGATGGGCGAACGCGGCTCTTTCCTCATGGCTGTCGCACTCCCAATGCTCTGGGCACCGTGTCAGAGCCCTGCAGCTCGTCCTGCTGATTCTGCTTCACAGTGACAGCTTCTCCTAGAGCCCCGCTGCCTGCCGAGCTACCTACGGCTGCAGCCACCCGCCTGGTGCTCAGGGACAGCAGCGGGCTGGGGACTCAACCTCCGTGTGTCTATCCTGACTCCAGAGCCTTCGTGTCTAATCCCTGAGCTGTGGCGCTGACCATCCGGGGGTGGATCCCCATTTCAGGCCTCCCTGGCAGCCACGCACCCTGCTGGGAAGGCTTTGATGACAACGGATGTCAGTCCCTTTGTCCCTGTCAAAGGGAAGCTACACACTCCGTAGGGGAAATCTCTCCCCGCCACGGCCACTTCTTACCATGGACAGTGGAGAGCACTCACCGGCGGTCCCCACACAGGGGCAGCCGGGGATCCCGAGCTAAGCGGCTGCTCCGCACACTCAGGAGATGCCCAGGGGGCCGGGATGCCACTGCTTTGCGGGTGGACGGACAGCTCCTCCTCAGAACTGCTGGGTGCCCATGCACCCCTGCTTCCTCTGGACCCTGCTGGGTTTGGGTCGCTTTGGCAAGGCTTGAAGCCGCTCCAGAGGGGGCCTCAAAAGCAACTTTAGGAAAGAGAAACGAGAAAGAGCCCAGCCCCCTCGTTCCAACCGTGCGTGTGTGTGTGTGTGTGTGTGTGAGAGAGAGAGAGAGAGAGACACCTGGCCGAGATGCTTACAGAATCAGAACGTCTCCTACGACACTGAGAACACGACCCTGCTCAGAGGTCTCCGCCGCCAGTCCCGTTGTATCAGGGCCTCTGAGCCTCTACTCTGCGACACCGTGGGCCTGGTTTACAGCTGAAATCTGGGCAGAGAGGGCCCGTGACATGCCTGATGCTACGGCAGGACCAGGTCTGGTCAGGCGGATGTAACATCTATGTGCCAGAGCTGGGGACTTCTGGTGGGGTGGCTCCTGGTCCCCACAGGACTGAGTGACCCCGAGTAAGCTCTGACCTCCGGGAGGATACTTCAGTGTGCCCTCTGGACACTTCAGCATCTGCCTGGCAGGGTCCTTGGGAGAATCTGGCAGGTCCCAGGCCCATATGCATGACAGTCTGTATGACTGTCACCCAGTATATGCTCAGATAATGCCAGGGCCACTTGGAGATGCAGCGAGTCTTACAGAACGGACACTCGGTCTGCCTGCCTGGCTGGGGTACCAGCTCTTGGTAAGATGGGGCAAATACCCCAGAGCCCGTGCCTGACACCCAGGAGGGACACAGCACACGGAACTTTCTTCCATCTTCTGTCTTTAGATGTCTTCTCCCTCCTTCCTGGCACTCGGGGGGCCGTGCACTTTGACAGCTTGGCTTTACAGCCCAGAAAGCAGGGCAAGGCCACAGGCACATTGCTGTCAGGAACACAGTTGGAATGGGAAGGGGACCCTGTTAGAGGCCAGCCACAGAGGGTGCCTGTTGCCCTGGCCACTGTCCCAACCACGAGCCTAATTAAAGTGGCATCATGGCTGGGTGGGCTGGGGGTGCTGGGCGATGTGGTCTCCAGATCACAGAGCCAGGCAGCCCCTGGGTGGGATTTCCAGCTGGGTAGGGACTCACTGTGTGGCCTGAGCAGGTCATTCAGTGTCCCTGGGCCTCAGTTTCCTCATCCGTGATGTGGAGACAGCAGGGCCACTCCCCAGAAGAACATGAGTGGGGCCAGGATGTGCCCCGCACAGCGGAGGTGAGCCGTCTTCCTGTCTCCGGGCAGAAGCCTCAGCGGGGGCTGAGTATGTGGACTTGGGATTTGGGACTGTGACCGCAGAGCTGAGCCCTCCTCTTCGGCACAAGGCTGCCTCCTACCCAGGACACGACCTCTGCCCCTGCCTGTGACAGTCTCCCACTCTCTGCCTCTCGCCCCTCTTCTTCCCAGGCCAAGGGCCCTCTCCATGCAGCATCAGGGATGCCTGTTCCGCATGTGGGAGTCGAAGGGACAGCAGGAATGAGCCAGGACCCGGGGCAGGGAGTCACTCTCCAGGGACGGGGACAGCAGTATCACCCTGGCAACTGTGCCTAGTTTAAACCAGGGGTCACCACGTCCAGTAACCTCAGCGGCCAGCAGGCAAACAAAGGAGTACAGTGCTGGGCTGCGGAAAATTCTAGTCCTGCTCCTGGCAGAGTGGACGGAAAGGAAGCCGTGTGCTTCCCAAGCGCCTCTCCTCCCAACCCCGGCGGACTGGCCCCGACCTGTCACCTGTCTGCTGCCCACTCCCGACTGGGCCAGGCTCTGTGCCAGGCCATGGCCCGTGAACACTCAGCGCAGGGCACCTGGCAAAGCTGGCTGCCGAAGGGGGGCGCTGGCTGGTGGCAGCTGTGGGCTGCGGCTGGTTTTTTGATTGTTTTTAGAGAACCCAACATTGCCATTTTGCTGTGAAATCTGATTCTGAAAACCCTGAAAGCCCACATGCAGGCTGCATGCGGTGATAGCAGCAGAAGGCGGACATGGGCCACCTGTCCCAGCCACCGCAGGGTGGGATGGCAGGGGTGGAGGGGGCCTTTGCTGGCATGTTCCCCTCCCCGCAGGGATGAGCCAGTGAATTCCAAGTCGGCATCTTGATCCTGAGTGTGATCTGGGGACTTAGGGAGGGGGCAGCTCCTCCTTCACCTTTGCACAATCCCCCGGCCGCCCAGCTGGGGCCACCCGCTCAGGCTGCTGGGACAGCGTGCGGGGGATGGATGCTTCCTTTGGTGACAGGGAGACAGAATGGCCCCTGTGGAGCGCTGCCTGCCTGGCAGGTAAAGACCATCGGTTACAGGGGAGAAGGTGCAGAGCCAGGCCTGGGCGGGGGAGTGTCCTCACCTCGGACAGCAGTTTGGAGACGATTTCCAGGGGGGCTTGGTTGATGGAGTCGTCCTGCAGGGGGGAGGTGAGGGCCATGTCCACCAGCGTCCGGATCTCTTTCAAGACCACTTCCCAGCGGCTTGGGTTACTCAGGACTTTCTTGTATTTGTAAATCTTTTTCTGGGAGGAAGACAGAAAGAGACACGAACATGGCACTGATTTGAAGAGCTCGGACGACGCAAGCTGACCGAGGCTGGGGAGAAAAGGCCCAGAGAAGCTGTCAACCTGGACTGTCCCCCAACCCCGAAGGAACCGGACCCGTGAGGGAAGAAGCGTGTCAGCCGAGGTCACCGGGTGTGTGCGCAGACGGCCGGGCTCCTGACTCCGGAAGAGCCGTTTCTCACACCAGTCCCAGTGAACTTAAGAAGGGAACGGAGAGATTTCTCTTTCACATTCCGACTTCTGCCAAAGCTGCCCCCAAGTAGTGTGATAAGCTGGAGGCGCTGCTCCACGATTGCCAAGAGGTCCCTGTCGCGTGGGGTCTATGACAGAGCTCGGATGGGGATCAGGAGCCGTATCCCAGCTGGGCGGGGGCAGAGCCCAGGCTGCTTCGGCAACACCAGGCTGCCTCGGCATCCCCTGGCGAGGAGGAAGACTTCTCACCTGCACTTGGTGCAGCCGCGGCCTGAGTGCAGGGTGGGGGCTTCGCCTTGGATTTGAGGCTGAGCCGGTCCCGCCCGTGTGACATCATGGAAAGAGGCAGTCGGAGGCCAAGGTTCAAGCCAAGCGCTCGCTTACTCCCTCCGGTCTCACTGCCAGCCCCCCTGCTTGCCCTGCCGAGCCTCTCGCTGGATAAACTCCTTCTTTAAGTGCTCCGCTCCTCGGGGAAATGCCTAATTTTAGTGTCACTGCACCAGCAGCCAGCTGGAGTGACATGTCACAACCTCAGAGCCAGAGTCTGAGTGAGGGAAGAGTGAAGGAGGAGGCCATCTGCCAGGGCTCCAACAGAAGGGTATAGACCACCAGGTCCCCCAAACGTTTCATTTCAGAGTTAAGAATCGAAGTGGTTTTAGGACCTGGAGCTAAGAAGGAGGGGATTGGGAGCATATTCTACAGCAAAGTGAATAATCATTGAGGGAGGAACAGTGGTGGAACAGGAGGTCCACTTCACTTGTTTAGGTGTTTATTTCGGTTTTTTGAGACAGAGTCTCACTATGTAGCCCAGGCTGACCTCAAACTCTTGGCGATCCTCCTGCCTCAGCCTTCTAAGTGCTGGGAGTAAAGGCATGCACCACCACACCTGGCAAGGAGGTTGACTTTGGACTCCTTTCAGTATTTTACCTAAACGAGGCACGAAAATTCCTCTCAGCGCCCCTCTGTGTATTGCCTGACCAGATCGCGGCCCCTCGTGGTCGGCGCCCTGGATGAGTGGAAAGCTCCGTCCAAGTGGAAGAGGCAACGCGAACACAGAGCGCACCCTAGGTCTCAATCTGTCTCAATGGAAAACGTGGAGGGTGTGAAATGTGTAACCCAGGGCGACGTGAACCATATCCTGTTTCCTTTCTCTCCATCTTTTAGCACCCCATGGTTGTCTGGGGCCTCCTCCCGGCTAATCACGCCCGTCACCACCAGTATCGCCCACACAGGCTGCACCCAAGGGGCTTTGTATCTCCCCCTCGTCTTTACAGGTCTTTCTTACAGCTTCACCTTCTCTGCCTTCCTCTCCTTCCTCCTCAGCCTCGCTGATCTTTGCCCTTCCCCCATCTTGCTCTTCTAGGAGCCGGGCAGGGCCAAGGAGAAGGCAGTTTGCATCAGGTGGGGATGGCAGAGCGGGGGACCATACACACAGATGTGTGGACCCCAAAGCACCACTAGAAATGTACGGCACATTCCACTGGGTGAGCGCTTAGTGCCTGGTAAACGCGGTGCCAATGGCCTTAACAGTCACACCGAGTTTTTGCTGAGCTCCATTACTAAAACCGACAGGAGGCACCTGATCCACAGAGCCTTACCCAGAGCCATAACTGGTCAGTTCACGGTGACCGTCGCTGGAGCTGCTCAACCCTGCTCGGTGCACAGGAGGCGCCGTGTTAGCTGCACCGCGGTGTCCAGGTGAAACACAGAGCGTCCTGACCCAACAGTGTGACACCTCCCACCCAACCCGTGGGGCAAGGGGCTGTGAGGATGCCTCCTGCACTCCACAGACACTACGGCGACACAGAGGCATCAGCAACGCTTGCGCCAGAGTGGCTTCAGAGCCCTGCGCTTGTCCTTGGAGACCCAGCCTCAGCGCCATCGACAGCCCCACCTTGGAGCCAAGAGCAAGGTGGAGCTCCTGCTTCAGAGGTGGGCATCAAGCCGTAACAAGGGCGAGCGTTTAGGGAGCGTGTACTGCGTGCCAGGCCATGCCATGCAGCCCTCACAGTGACCCTGTGTGCTGGGGACTCGGCATAGGTTCGGTGCCTGGAAGCAGACCCTGAGACAAGGGCTGGAGTGCAAATGGGTTATCGATTTGTGAAGCGATTGTAGGCAACGCTGGGGAGAAGACAGTCAATAAACAGGCACCATCAAGCACGATGACTGTCACTCTCCATGGGCCGTAGGTGCTGGGTCCGGCTGGGGACTCTTAAGGTGGGCAGCTCAGCCTTGGGGTTGACCACCAAGAAGCAGGGGGCAGGGGCATTCGTCCCACTCCCTTTCCTCTCCCACACTTCCGGCTGCCTGGGCCCAGGCCCCAGAGGCCCCAGAGGTACAAATCTACACACTGGGGCCCAGTGAAGGCATCCAAGGGACAGATCTGTGGCTGGCAGGTGGCGCTGGGGAGGGGCTGTCCCATCCTGCAGCATCCTCCCTGCCCCGGGAGGGCAGGTGACTTCCCTGAGGCCAAGTGGCCAGAAGGAGACAATGCAGGAGTCAAAAGCAGCTCTGGCCAACTCCAAAACTCTTGTTCTTTCTACCATGCTGGCAGGGCCAAGGAGCCAGGTGGGGGGCCAGATGGAGTCTCCAAGAGACGCTGAAGAGGGCAGCAAGAAGAATGGTAACGGGAACAGGGGAAGGGGGGCGCAGGGACACAGCTGTGGTGTTCTGAGCACTGGACACAGATGACCAGGAGCTGAGGACCCACGGAGGAGGCCTGGGAGCCGCAGTGGATGGCGGGCCTTGGTGCTGCCAGCTTGAGGTGTGGCAGCAGAGGCTGCTGTTCCAGAAGGGCTGGGCATGGGGTGGCCTGTCCAGGATGATGGGGCCTGGCCACTCCCCCGGTGACAAAGTGGCATGTCTCATCCTGGGAGCTCTGATGAGCTCACCAGGCAATGGATGAATCATGATGGGGCGGGGACAAAGCCACCTCTGGAATCCTCATTCCTCAGAGCTCAGCGTTCAGCTTGCCACATGGTCCTCCCATGGAGCCCTCTCTGCCAAGGGGTGGGTGGCCTCCTGCTTTGCCCAGTGTGGACAGGAGCCTTGGAACTGCTGGTGGCCAGACCCACGGCTGGCATTATGTAGAAGGAAGCTGAATTAAAGTGGGGTGGAGGGCCGGTGAGATAGCTCAGTGGCATAAGCACCTGCCTAGCAAAGACGAGGTCCTGAGTTCGACTCCCAGTACCCACATAAAGGAAAAAAAGGGCCGGTGATATCGCTCAGCGGCACAAGTGCTTGCTGGCAAGCGCGAGGTCCTGAAGTTGACTCCTGGTACCCACATTAAAAAAAAAAAAAAAAAAGTGGGGTAGAAACTACATACGGGGACCAAAACCAGCTGTTCCACCTGGGTTTATACAATGAAACCAGGAATGGTCTCCGGTGTTTTTAAAAGCAATGGAGGAAAAAACTATACAGATTATGCAATGGAAATTGAATGTGGCCCATGAAGCCCCAAATATTTGCTACCCATCCCTTTATAGACAAGGTTTGCCAAGCCCTGGTTCACAAGGTCAAATCCCCGCCCAGGAGGACACAAGATGGGGGACATCATTAGCCCCCAAGGAAGTGTGAGTTAAAAGCATAAAAAGAAACCATGCATTTCACACCCACTAGGATGGCTCAAAGCAAAAACCAAACACCACCAAGTGTTGGCAAGGGTGTGGGGAAATGGAAACTGGGATCCTTTGCACTGCTGGTGGAAGGCAGCTGGTGCAGCCACGTTAGGAAATAGTTTGACAGTTTCTTAAAATGTTAAACATACACTTATCACAGGGCCCAACAGTTCTGTTCTTAGAAATCTGCCCAAGAGAAAGAAAAACATACTCCACACAAAGACATGAACACGCATGTCCACAAAACGGCTCCAGTTCTGTCGATGAATGAATGGATCAACAGTTGGGAGGGGGGTTAGCCACAGTTTCCAGCAACAAAGAGCAATGAACTCATGTGTACTACGATGTGGGTGAACTGAACATCCATTGTGCTAAGTGAGAGAAGCCAGGCGCGAGAGGCACAGTACAGTACCTGATGCTTTCTATATGAACCGTCTAGAAAAGGCAAATTTACGGAGAGAAAATGGACCAGTCCCCGCGTGTGGCTGAGGAGTGTCACAGGAATTGGGCTGCAAAGAAACTCAAAGGCATCTTCCGGGATGCAAAAATGTTTTAAAACTGGATTGTGATGATGGCTGCACAACTCTATAAATTTACTAATATCATTAAATTGCATTTTTACAATAGGTGAATTGCATGGCATATAAATTGTACCTCACATAAGCTATCTTTTAAAAAAATGCCCTAGGGAGGTAAGAGTACATCATACAAAGCCAAAGGTAGGATGGCTTTGTGTTTAAGAGTACAGGTTTGGCAGTAAGCAGACTTTAGCCCCATTCTAAACTCTACTTCATCCATTCACCCACCCATCAAACCACCATCCATTCGCAGATCCATTCGTCCATCGTCTACTCAGCCATCCACAAACCCATCTATCCACCCATCAAACAATCATTCACTCATCTGCCCGTCTATCCATCATATACTCATCTATCTATCCATCCATCCATCAATCCACCCACCCACCCATCCGTCCACTCATCCACCCATCCCCATCCATTCATCCACCCACCCATCATCCATTCATCCCTCCATCATACACTCAGCCATCCACCCACCCATCCATCCACCCATCAAACCATCATCCACTCATCTGCCCATCTACCCATCTATCATATACTCATCCATCTCTCCTACATTCACCAGTCATCCACTTATCCACCCACCCATCCATCCATTCATCCGCCCATCCATCATTCATCCACTCATCCAACAAAGACTACTTGAAACCATCTACCGCCACGTGCCAAGCACGGTGTAGGTATTAGGGTACTCAGGACAAGCAAAGAAGACAGGCCCTGGTGTTCATGGAACCCACAGTCTATTACTTGTGTCTTAGTTTCTCCATCTATAAAGCAGGAAAAGAAAACCTTACATATAAAACAGCCCAGGTCCTGGCTAAACAGCAACTCTAATGATTCCCACTTACCAAGTCCAGGCAGTGAGCGCCCAGAGTGGTGGGACTCAGGAGGGCTCCCAGAGTCCACGTTTCAGCCCCACCTGCCAACAGCAAATGGAGCCAGCAGGCAGAGCCTCCCGCTTTCGTCTGGCAGAGCCAGTCACTCACTGCTGTCCTCGCCCTCTGTGTGTGTCAGGGAAGGGATGTTACCTGGGTGACACCCGCCATCTCTCTGGTAACTCCTCCCGCGGCAGAAACAGGCACAGACACTGGGGCTCTCAGGCCTAAGAAAGCAGAGCCTGTCGCTCTTCCACAGGTCACAAGCTGTCACCAGGAATGTGCCCCCAGGAGAGGCGTGGCACTGAGTGTACTGTAAGCTCGCCTCTCAAGGATGGGGCTGCCTGCCGCAGCTCCGAGGCTCACACACACTGACACATGCGTGCGCACACACACACACACGAGCACGCATGCTCCCTACCACCTGGCAGGATGGGAGAAGCCGCATGAGCTCGGTGGAGCTACAGAGAGGAGGAGGACCCCGCAGAGACGAATGGGCCCAGGCGGTTGCCCACTGGCTCCGCCAGCATCTTTCCAGCACGGGTCCAAGCACGGAGCTGCCCAGAGAGCTCCTGGCCCCATGTGGCTGCTTACACTGAACTTCATTAGAATGAAACCCAGGGGAAAACCCAGTGCCGCGGTCACACTCGGACGCTGCGGTAGCTGGTGGCTGCTCTAGGACAATGCAGAGAGCGAACGCTGTCATCATCGCACAAAGCTCCACTAGGCAGTGCAGTCCTGACATATTGGGGTCTCCTCTGTCACCACATCCCAGAGGCCGATCTGTGCTTTTCTGAGTCTCCCTATTGCTGCAATGGCCAGCCTGTCTGCAGGGAGCACTGTCCCCAGCACAAGGAGACGGCCACTGCCTGCCCCCTCCCTTTCCAAGCCTCCACCTTGCCGGGAGCCACCTGAGACTTCTCCAAGCTCTACCAAGGAGGTGTCTGCAACTGAGCCCTGCAGGTCCAGAAAGACTGAATGACAGGCGAAGGTCCCTGGCTTCCCCGATTCATGGCTCACTATGGCCTTGTGTGCTGGTGTGCACAGGTAAACTGCCACCTCTGCCCAGACAGTGGCATCAAATCCTTTTAGCAGCACAGATTTCATCTTGACTTCGGCTATGAGAGGCACAAGCCCAAGCTGCCCCCTACCCCCAGCCCTTCAGCATCAACCCAAGTCAGCTCCCACCTAACCCCTCAGCCCCCCTTAGATGACTCTGCGCAGAGAGCCCAAGAGGCAAACCGCTCCCCAGCCTTTTTTCTGACACCCATACCCAGCTCAATCCATGTCACGCTGTCGCCCTCAGGGCCCTGGCTGCAGCTTCCTGGGGGAGGAGGCTGCTTGTGTCCAGAGAGACACGAGGCCCAGCACAGAGCTGCGGGAGGGCTCCAGGAAGTGCCTGGTGAGGTTTTCAATAACCAGAAGAAATTCACCATAAAGTGACATTCTCGAATCTGCTTTAAAGAAATACTATAAATGCATATTTTGTTTGTTTTTGTTCTAGACTAGGCCTTTCTGATGCACAAATCTTCTGGGATGAGGTTGAGTATTATTTGCTTTTCTCTCCAATTAGGATCTTTCCCTTGATAGGTTCAGCCCCTCCATCTCTAGGAAACACGGGGGATTCATTACCAAGAGCCCACCCTGGCTGCCCGAGGTCCAGGCCCGAGACTCAGTTCTGCAGGAGACCTGGTGGCTGTCACTGTTACATAAATACACACTTATACACACACACCCGCACTATCGAGGTAAAATCTACACACCACAAAATTAACCACCGATGTGTACAGTTCAGCGGCATCAGGCACATTCTCAGTGCTATGCAGACATAGCTCAAAGGAAACACTGGACCCACGAAACAGCCCTTTCTACTTCCCTCCCCCAGCCCCAGCCCCAGCCCCAGCCCCAGCCCCAGCCCCCTGCTGCTGGTCCCCTTCCCTTCTCTGCAGTTTCCGATTCTGGACACAAACAGAAGTGGAATCATACCACATGTGGACTTTTGCACCTGGCCTCTTTCCCTGGCCCGCGTCTGACTGTCAGGTTCACCCACAATGCATTTCATGTTGGCACTTCATTCATTTCAGCAGCTGAGTGACACTCCACGGGGGGAGAGACCACACTGGGACTGAGTGACCCCAATGTAATTGTGTGCGGCTCCGCTGACAGGCACTTGGGTCCTTCCTGCCGCTGGCTACGGTGAACTTGCTGCCGTGCACATCGGTCACTGATTTTTGCCAGCATGTGGATGTCCACCACCCTGCTCTGGTACCACGACTGTGCCCTTCTGGCATGAGTTCTGCCACGGGGCAGCGCGGAGTTTGGTGGGTCATTCAGGGGACCTTGATTCAGCCAGCCAGTTACTCACTGTGACCTGCTAGTCTGACTGATTGAGAGATGAATTAGCCAATGGTTTCCCAGCAGGGACTTGAGTGTTCAAGGCAGGCACAGGGATGGCCACCGCGTGGATGAAGCAAGTGGAGGAAATGGTCCAGCCCCATCTGGCTGGAGAGCAAGGCCTGGCACAAAACAATCCCACAACACCGCCAAGCATGGTGGTGACGGCTACCACTCAGCGAGGCACGACTACAGCGCAGAGGGGTTGTGGCGAGTGACACCAGCGCACACTGCTCTCCCCTCTGGAGGGCCAGGCCCTGTGCCGAGCGCTCCAGTAAACAACTGCCGTCACCCTGACATACCTGTGAGATGTGTGGTGTAATCAGCCCCACTTTATGGATCAGAAAACTAAGGCCGAGGGGTGAGGTCACGCAGCCAGGACAGCCAGCGAGAAGTGAGACCCAGGCCTGGTTTGTACCCCAAGTGCCTGACCCTCGCGCCATAGAGCGGGCTAAACCCCGTGCTGTCCATGCCTGACCTACGCTGCCACTTCCTGCCAGCTACAGAGCCTCCCGCCCCCCGTGGCTGCCCAGGGCAGCTGCAGACTGGCCGGGGCTGGTGTCTGCCTGAAACGGGCTCCCAGGGAGATGGGCAATTTGTCTGAACAAGGGACACGGCCCTGGCACTCACCCTCTAAGTGCCCACCAGAGGTGGCCTCCCTGCAGCCATTACCACTGCCAAGGAAACAGCAGGGCTCGGGGAGGTGTCCCGCTCTGCTGGCTCTGGGCTTCGGCTGGTTGCCTGGGTAACCGTGAGTCTGGCTAGTGGGAAGACGACCGGCCTTGCTGTCAGTCTCTCAGCTGGGTACCACATCCTACCTGCACTGCGGGCCTGCTGCACCTTGGGAAAATCCAATCATCCCACGGATGCTGCCTGAACACATTAAAAATTGTACGTGCTGTTTTGCTCACTGGGCTATGAGCTCCTCCGAGGCAGGGACGATGCCTCTGCTATCTCTGCAGTGTTCTGCGCAGTGACTGGAGCCATGCTGGGTGTGTAGAAGGGGCTCCGGGTGTTTGTAAAAGGCAGCAGGCAGCGAGGAGCTGATCAGCAGAAGGAACAGCTGACAGGTGCTAAGGGCTTTGCTGCAGCAGGGCCTTGTACCAAATCCTTCGCCCTGGTCCCCTGGGCAGCAAACACCTGGGGGCCTGGGCGGCTGTAGATTCTGACAGGCAGGGTGGGAAGGGCCTGGCCACCTGGACCCTTCCCATGCCCTCCTGCTACCCCTGCATATCCTGTCCTAAATACAAAGGAGATGGCAGCTGGGGAGAGGTCACTCCTTTGCCCAGGGTCACACAGCTGGTGTTGTGGGTTAAGCTGTGGCTCTCCAAAAGGTACGTCCAAGTCCCAACTGCTAGAATCTGGCTGTGACCTTATTTGGAAATAGGCAGATGTTAAGGTGAGGTCACACTGGATTAGGACGGGCCCTAAATCCAGACTGGTGTCCTTGTAAAAAGGCCACAGGGACAGGAAACATACCCTAGCACTGTGCCCGTGCACAGGACAGAACACCCCGGAGTCCCAGAGGGAGCACAGCCCTGCCGACACCCCTGAGGTTGGACTTCTGGCCCCAGCACCACACAGAACAAGTTTCTGTCACTTGAAGCCCCGTGGTTTATGGCAGTTTATCATGGCAGCCACAGGAAACCCACATGACAGCGGGCAGGGATGGACACAGGAAGCCTTGGTGTTCGGCACCTCGAGCCTCCCCATCCACCTCTCATTTCATGCAGGACAGTGGGCCCAGAAAGGGCACCAGCTCTCAGCTTATCCTCAGTGTGGAATCTGCTAGGTTTTCTTTTCTGGGGAGCAACCAGATGTACCGGTCCTTTTGCCCCCCCAGGGGGTAGGAAAGCTGGCATCACCCTAACACCTGCCCCCAGTCCTGACCCAATTGCATAAGCCCTGGCCCCGAGACGCACGGAAGGCTGAGCCTGGCTGGTCGCCTGCACCCCTGGCGCCTGCATCAACCGTGATGTCAGAGGAGCCACCTGGGGACCCGGGAGGTGGCAGGCAGAAATTCCAGGAGAATTTAGAGAAACGTCAGTTGGGGGCTGTTGGGGCCTTGGCAAGGGAGGACCATGGAGGAGGATTCCGCTCAGCACCCGCCTTCCCTGGCAGCCAACCTCAGCAACCAGCATTATGTCTGGGATAACTCAGGGCTGCCTATCCCAGACAACCTGCCAGGGACCTCAGGAACCACCTTGGAGTGTAATCAAGGCACAACAGCGGAGCCCAACCCCAGGCCAATGCCATCAGATGGGCATCGCGGATGGGTGGAACCCAGGCCTTGGGTCCTTTCTGAGCACTGGTATCTGAACACCGTGTTCACAGCAGTGGCATCCACATGAAGCAACCCATGTCCATCGGGGTGAACAGATAAGTGAGCCATGTATGATGGAGTGTCATTCAGCCTTAAAATGGAAGCAAACTGCTGAGTGTCTGTAATCCCAGCACCAAGGGAGGCTGATGCAGGAGAATCTCAAGTTCATGTCCCACCTGGGCAACTTGGTGAGATCTTGTCTTAGAAAAATAGTAAGGTCTGGGGTTGAAGCTCAGTGGTAAAGTACCCCTGGGCTCACTCCCAGCAACACACACACACATGCGCGCACGCGCGCACACACACACACACACACAACGGCAGGCTTGGCTTCATCTGTAATGCTCCAATTGCTGCATGAATTGGAAACTTAATTAAAGAGCAGCCAAGGAAAGAGCCCAAAAGGGTTTCAGAAATGGGGACTGTGGTGGTGGCAGGCTGCTCAGGACCCCGGCTCTGAGCTCGTCACAGACGACAGGGAGGATCTGAGATCCTAGCATCTTTCACTTTGTAGTGGCCCAGGAGGCGTGTCAGTGGCCTGGCAGATGACCTGATTTTAAGATAACACGGGTTCTTTCAAAATGAGAGTCATCCAGAACAGCGTCAGGGAAGAGGGTGAAGAGCCCAGGAGCAGCCAGGCGCGGTGCTGCAACCTGTGACCCCAGCACTCCAAGAGGCTAAGGCAGGAGGATCAGAAGCTCAGGCCCACCCTCGGCAACATAGCGAGTTCAAAGTCAGCCTGACTACATAGCAAGAACCCGTCTCGAAAAAATAAGTAAATAAATAAAGAAATCAAGCAAGCACAGGCACTCTATCCCATGACATCATTTCACAGATTCCCTTTCTGTACACACGCGCGTAGACACATGCACGCGTGCACAGCACGAGCCTGCACATAAATTTGGGCTACACTGTACATGCTGGCTCTTCTTCACCCTCACCACTGTCCTTTTTCCCTTTCCCCCAAAACCCATGCTAACACTGCGGGGCTCATGTGGGGCTCAGAAAGCACCTTCCCAAGGGCCACACTGTAAATGCTCTCAGTGCTGCGGCAGAGGGCAGGTCTGTGCTCCAAAGCCCTCTTACATACAGGTAAAAACGTAGGGGCTGGCCAGCTTGCAGACCCCTCGTCTAGGTCATTTCATGTCCTCCTTCACAGTCCTTTTTGATCAAATACAAGTACACAGAGAAGAGTTTGCGGTCCCCACTTCATTTAGAAAGTGGCACCACATCTACATACGTCTGTGCTTCAGCCTTTTCTCTCAACACCTGTCAGGAGTCGCTGCAGACCGGTTCCCTCCAACCTCCCCACTCAAATGTGCCCGCGAAGGCAGGACGCCCACTGGAAACCCTAACCCGTGCCACGGCAGTCCAGCCATCTGACCTCAGCCCACGTGTCCTCCTCTCTAGGGTCACTCCTGGCAGTGCCACCAGTTTCAGCTCAGCGACCTCAGAGACCGGGTCCTGCTTCCCAACCAGGGCTGCCCTGGGTCCAAGTGCTCTTTGCACCCAATATAGTGGGGGCCTCTCCTTAATCCTTCATCCGAGGCAGCCTCTTCTGAGCACACACCATGATTCACAGCCACCCACGCCATAAGCTCGACATACAAATACTGTCGCAGAGGCCGCTCTGGTCTGCACTGAGGGCGGGCGGCCGAGGCTCTGTGCCCTGCCTGAAACCAAGGGTGTGTGTGTGTGGGGGGGGGTCTGCTTCCTCTGATAAAGGAAACTCTTTCTGTCCCAAATAAGGATTTCCCCGCGCAGGCTCCAGACGGTAGCATCTCGGCAGGGGCCTTGTTTATTTTACTAGGAACTTTATCTCCTGCTCGCAGCACTTCAAAAGCCTCTGCGGTGTGGCTCTGTTTGGAAGCCTCTGCTCCTTGCTGGGCGGCCTCCTCTGGGCTGAGTCCCAGAGTCCCAGTCCCGGCTGCTACCGCAGAGGCCTTGATGTGTGCACACCCTGTGAGGCATCCAGACCGCAGTGGTCTCTAACATGCGTTTCAGGACAGGTCCTGACGTGTGGACGCAGGATAAGGCACAGGCGCACTCCTGCCTTCCCAGGCAGGGGACTGCTGCCGAGACAGGGCTTACTGGGGCCGTTCCTTCCAGGGCATGCACAGGGGATAGGATGGGGACCCTCTGAGAGTCCCATGGGGAGCCCACAAGGGTCCTAAGAGTCTGAGTGTCCAGCTGCTCATCACAGTGAATTCCGAGCCACCCGCATAGACGAAGGGGACACTGCAGAGAAACCCAGATGGACGCATCTGGTCACTTGTGCTTGGTCTCAGGCAGTGAGGGACCCAGCAAGAAGGCCTGACAGGTACAGGCAGTACCGGACCCTGGGCTTGAAATCTGCCTGGGTGTATGAGAGTAACAGCCACCTCCTGGGAACTCTGTGCAGATTGGACAGAACAACAGAGATGAAGTCAAAGGAAAGCAGGAGGCACTTAAATGCTTACTGCGCTTTGCCTTTCTTCAAGCTGTTGCAGGGGTTCTCAAACCCTGATGTGCGCCTGGGTACCGAGGGCAGTGCTTCATTTAAAACCTATGAGTGGTTGACTTCTCTACCACCTGGGAATTTAGAGATGCAAATTTCTTATCTCTTAAACTGGGGTGGGGTGGGGGTGGCTGGACTGCCTCTTTAACATGCCCTCCATGTGACCCTGATGGCTGCTGGCCCGTGCACCCCACTTTGAGGACCACTGAGCTACTGGCTCAAAACCCCTGGGCCCACAGTGGCCAGGATGCTGGGACAAGAAGAGGCCACCGTTAGCTGGAGAATTCACTGCAGACAGTGACAGGGCCTCAAAAGCAACAGCCATAAATGGCCCCAGGACCCACCACCATCTTTCCCAGGGTCAAGTGGCCCCTGACCTCCTCCTCCAGGGTGTACTTTTTAAGGTCCTTGACATCTGTCCTAGCCCGGAGGTCATACATAGCCCAGTCTTCCAGTGGATCTTGTCCTGGCATTCCGCCCCCAGAGGGGTTCTCTGTCCACCTGAAGGCTTTCTGCAGAACTGCCCACTGGCCCCAAGAGTGTGCTGGGGCTGACCAGGAAGCAGGGCACATGACAGCCACCAGGGCCTCATGCTTTAGGTACCAACTACTCCTGGCCGATGAGCCCCTTTCCTTGCTGAGTTGAGCTGCTGCCCTCTTGGGCATCTCTAATGGCCTCGGCTGAGGTGAGGCCATAATTCCCCTTTGGGGATCGGTATTGCTCCTTTCAGTCTCTGTGTGGCCTCGTGTCCAAGCCAACAGGCGGTTGGGAGGCCGAGAGGCCAACAGCAGAACAGTGCTCTCTCACCCTGGCTGGACACCTAGCCATTGCACGGCCTGGACCCCGCTGCCCACTGCCTGTAGCAAAATGCCCACCACAGCTTCCTGTAGAACAAAGGCCTTGCTACTAAGGACACTACCTTCTGGTTATGTTTGGAAAACTCATCTACAGAGAAAGAGAAAAACACAAAATTCTGCCTTAAAGGCCAGAAAGCAGTTCACCCACAAACCATTTACGTGAAAAATTTCCTTGTATGGCTCAGTGACTCATCAGCCCCCATCAAAGTATGCACTGGATGACACATGAACATTCTGGTCCCCTCTTCCTTGTTGGGAAAAAAAAAAAAAAAAAAAAAAAACCACAAATACCATTTCTTTCTTGGCTACTGGTAGAGTCACTGTGCTGTGTGGCTCCGGAGGCCTAGGGAAGACAGTCACACAGGAGGTTCCAAGCCCAAGGCTGGCGTCCCTGGCCTGGGACAGGAGGGCACAAGGAGAGGTGCAGTGGCCAGGCACAGGTGACAGTGTTTTACTGAAGTCCCATCTAGCTTGATCTCGTCTGAACAGAATACAGCAGTCTGCTCTTACACATGGTTCAGTTACACAGGCACCTGGGGTATGGAAATATTAATGGAAAATTCCAGTAGTAAATCATTCACAAACTTTAAACACTGTTCTCAGTAGCATGGTGAATCTTTTAGTGGCCTATGACATCTTGCCTAGAGGAAGTATCCACACCATATATGCTACCAGCACGTTAATAGTAGCATCTCAGTGACCAGATCCACAGTGGCCATAGAAAAGTGCTCGCATTCAAGTAGCTGTTTCTCTTTTTGGTTTTCGGAGACAGGGTCTTGCTATGTAGTTTGGGCTGACCATAAACTATGTAGCTGGGGCTGGGTTTGAGTTTGAAACAATCCTCCTGCCTCAGCCTCCTGAGTGCTGGAATACAAATGTGCACCACCATGCCAAGCTTCAAGTAGCCCTTATCTTACTTAACAATGGCCTCCAAGGGCAAGAGCAAGATACCTTTAAAGGAAGCACAGGGCTACAAAATGGGGAAGGAAAGATGAACTCTGGGGCTGTGTGGCCACATTGCTGGGCATACAGGAAAAAACACTGTACAACAGAGTTATGGGCCAGGTGAAGGGTCTTGGAACACATCCTCCCTGGGGAAGGGGCGACCACTGACTACAAACTCCCCAAAGGAAGCAGGTGGATCTGTATGTATCACCAGAGACATCAGCACCGTCTACAAGACAGGGGGCCGCTGTCTATAAAAGCGTGGATAACAAAGTCTGTATGGTGTTTAAAAAGGAAATACTCAAAAAATGTTCTCAGAGGCCCCATCAGACCACTAATAGAGACTGCCTTGGGGAAAGTGGACCTGAGGGAGGAGGGGACTAACTCCTCACTGCACACCCTTGCACACTTTTTACAATTACATCAGTGCTGTCTTAGTTACTTTTCTTGTTGCTGAGACAAAATACCCAATGCCCAAATTTAAGGGAGGAAAGGTTTATTCAGCTCACAGTTTGTAGAGGTTTCAGTTCATGTCAGCTGGCTCCAAGGCAGGGTGGCACATGACAGAGGGGGAACAGTTCATGGTGGCAGAAGACAGCAAAAGCAGCAAGAGAAGACAATACTCTTTCTGTCCCTTGTATTGTATGCAGACTACCCACCCTAGGGCGGGCGTAGCACTCACACCTTTAAACCTAGCCAGAACTATGCCAAACCAAGCAGTGGACTGATTTACTAATCACACACCCTTAATCCCAGCATCACACACCCTAGATTCAGCCGCCTCCGAAAAGCACCCCCATGACAGCATGAGGCTTTGGGGGACATCTAGACACAAACCATGGGCCGGTGAGATGGCTCAGTGGCTTAAGCGCCTGCCCGGCAAGTGCGAGGGCCCGAGTTCGACTCCCGGAACCCACATACGAAAAAGGGGCCGGTGATATCGCTCAGCGGCACGGGCGCCTCCTGGCGCGCGAGGTCCTGAGGTCGACCCCCCGGTACCCACAAAAAAAAAAAAAAAAAAAAAGACACAAACCACAACAAGCGCACACAGTTTATCTTTCGTTAATGATAACAGGCACGGTGGGAGACTGGCTGGAGAGGGACACCAGGGGGTTTCTGGGGTGCTGGAAATTTCAGCAGTGATAATTCAGATGACTACAACAAGAGGCAACACTTCTCTCACTCCACAGCCCAACTGTGTATTCTGTCCCATTTAAATTGTAGTTCGAGTTTTTTTTTTTTTTTGTGGGTACCAGGGGTCGACCTCGGGACCTCGCGTGCCAGCAGGCGCCCGTGCCGCTTAGCGATATCACTGGCCCTTTTTTCGTATGTGGGTTCTGGGAGTCGAACTCGGGCCCTCGCGCTTGCCAGGCAGGTGCTTACACCACTGAGCCATCTCACCGGCCCTTGAGTTTTAATCATTAAAAATAAATGTTAATTAAAGTTTATAGATGGTGGGAATTTTTTTTTAATACTCTTTACCCTTTTCAATATTAAAAAAAAAAGCCCTAGTAAATGCAATTTTTAAATGTCCCCTGTTTTAGGGCTCTCACAGTGCCCGTAAGAAGTAGTGTCCACATAATAATTTCAGTGGTGGTGAACCTATGGCACTTCAGCCAAGTGTATGAGTTTTTTTTCGAAACTAAAACCTCGGTATTCAGGTCTAATTGCAGTGTTGGCATTTTGTGATAAGTGGGTTTTGGATCGCAGTTTGGGCACTCATCTCTAAAACGTTCGCCATCACTGGTATAACTGGTACAACCATTCTGGAAAACTGTCATCCAGCGCCACCTAAAGGTGACCCTATGTCCCTCCTGCACTGACGAGGAGCGCGGACACATAACAGCCCCACGCTGACAAACCCACCCATGACGGTGAACAGACCGAGGGCACAGAGAAGGACAGGATGCCATCCAGCCCCGGCCACACCGTGAATAAGTCCCCGGCACACAGGACAGCGTGGTCAGTCTCACAGACTGATCGTCAGCCTCCGACGCCAGGTCACCGAGTCCAGACCGGATGGTTCTATTCGGATAAGGTTCAAATGCATGCAGAGCTACTCTGCTGCCGGGGCAGAGTGGTGGTGGCCCAAAGCAGGGTGGAGCTAGGGCCGCCCGGGGTGGCCATGCCCCGTCCCAACCTGGTAGGTGGCAGATTCACCTCAAGGCTCCTTCTGACCGTGTGCTCTCCCACAGGTCTGTTCTTCGATGAAAAGCTGACTTAAAAACGATACACAGGTCTGTTCTGCAGAGAGATCTAACGCGGAAGTACAGAGTGTGGCTCAGATGGCCGCTCTGCGCACATCCACCCTTTCCAAGCACACGACTCCTGGGGGAAGAAGCCAGGAGGCCCACGGCCCCTTCCAAGCAGGAGGCTGGCTGGGAGGCCACCAGCCGGGGTTTGAATCCAGCCAAGTGACCTCACACCAGGCCCTCTGCGCTCTCAGCTTCTCCTTCAGCCCGGGCTGGCCAGGCTCTGGGGTCCGGGAGACAATCGCTATGGGAAAGCCCCGGCACCGCTCCCGGCATCAGCGAGTGGCTGCCTAATAACTGTTTCTATCTGTAAAGAAAGCCCGGGAGAGCATGACTCTGCTCCCCAAGGCTGCCCAGCCTCTGCCACTTGCTAGTCTCATTCCCAGAAGTGCCCCTTGTTGTTAGTTACGGGGCCCCTCGTGACCTACTGAGAGCCCACACTGTGACTAGGAGACCCTTGGGTCCCACTGGCACCTGAGCTCTGGGACTCAGCCTGGCTGCTCCCTCCTGCCAAGCCCCCCACTGGGTGGGAAAACCTCTGCTTCCCAAGGCTCCCTGAGTCCCTCTGATCCCCGCTTAAGAGGTCATGAGGCCCTCTGACTGACTGCCAGAAATTAATCTGGACGGCGCTCCTGCCTGTTGGACCTGGATGTGGCAGTCATGTGGCTGGGCCCATCTCTGCCCACCCATTCCTTCTCAGAGCCCACGGTGCTGTCCCACGCAGGAGACCTCTGGACCTGGGGGTCTGTCCGGAAGCTCTGCAGAGACACCCAGAGAGCCATAGGCCAGACAGTGACAGTCAGTAGGCACGGGAGGAGTGTGGTAGGACCCTCACTCCTCAGCCAGCTGGGTCAGCAGGCAGGGGCTCGGGGAGGAGAGTTCTGGGTCAAGGAAAATGGGGAGATTGATTAGTGATGCCTGACACAGGCATGGGAGGACTGCAGGGTGCATGTGCCATGCGTGTGGTCCCTTCAAGAGCCCTGCTTTCCAGGGTCCCAGATGCCAGTGATGGCCCAGGGCCTGGGAGCAGGGCAGGGCCGGGGGGACTTAGTGTGACCGCCTATGTTGGCAGGCAGGACAGGACATGGCAACCAGCCTGTGCTGTGAGGACTGGAGCCTGCAGGTGGCAGGTTAACTGCCACAATCCTCACAGTGCCATCCTTGGGACCTGGAGGGGTAAAGCTCTCATGCAACGCTACGTGGCCAACGCCAACGCGCCATACACGCACGTGCAGCTGGTGAGGGGTGAGAACTGGCGCTCCCAGGGGTCAGGGTCCCAGGACCTGTGCTCAAAGCCAGCTGTGCCATTTAACAGCTGTGTCACCCTGAGAGAGTGGCATGACCTCCCAGCCTCAGTTTCCCCATCTATAAAATGGGACAACCAGAAGAACAGGCCCATCCTCGTGTGGCAAGGCTTCGAGGAGGTGACGCAAATGCAGCGGGGCAGATGCCAGCATAGAAGCAGGTGTCCTGTGACTGTGACCACCATGCTGGTGTTGCGCTGAGGGCGGGGGTGCTCTGGGCTGTCTGGGCTGGAGGAAGCCCGGGAGCAACCTGCAGTCGGGCAGAAGGGAGCCTGGGTTACAGCAGCAAGACATGGGCGGAAGTTCTTGGTGAGGTCCCCTGCCTGGGACACACACACACACACACACACACACACACACACACACACACACACACACAGTAGCCCAGGAAAAGGGCAGAGCCAGGCACGACAGTGCCCTGAGGGTCAGAGCCCCAGGCTTTTCTTCCCCTCGACCCTGTCCTGCCCATCCTAAGAATGGTGGCCCAGGCTGGGCCCCTGCCCCTGCAGGCCAAAAGGCGCTGCTCCGGCCTTGTGTGGGACCCAGACAGTGGCTGCCCCTCTGTGGGCCTGCAAACGTGCCTCGGTCTCATCCCTGATGTGTGGCAGCTGCTCCATGGCAGAAGCAAGGGGGAACCTTGCAGATCTGTCCCGGAAATGTCCCTCCTCCCCTCAGGCTCCTGTCCCCTCATCTCCAAGCACAACCGCTGTGAGGCTCAAGAGCAATGCACCAAGCACTGAGCACAGGGTGCTCCATGAGCTGGGGGTCCCCCATGGCCTGGCTGGAAGGGGTGTGGGCAGCGTTGGCTCCTGCCAGGCTCCCCTCTCCCCACTTCACGATCTACAGGACCTTGCATCCTCACGGTGACCCCGTAAGAAAGCTGCTATTATTGTCCTGCTTTTACAGAGAGGGAAACTGAGGCCCACATACACACACACCACAGCCAGCACTCGTACCATGATCGCCTCGCCCGCAGTTATCTCCCCGTCACACGGCATTGTTTTCCACCCTCCTCCATCCTTTCCAGGAGGGACAGTGGCCCGGCTGGGGGTGACCTCGAGGCTGCACACAGTGCACAGCCCAGGACTCAGCCTGGTGCACACAGCAGGGCGGTCCCCACAGGATCAGCCTCCAGGGCCAGGCGGGAGTGGGAGGCGCCTTCTGAGCCAAGCAAGAGGGAGCCTCATTAGCCGGCACGGCTGTTTACGCTTGTGAGATCCCAGGGGCCCAGCCGCCCAAGCCAAACAGGCGCTCCCCAGGGAGCTGCAGCCGGGGCCTCGAGGTGGCTGCGCCGCCCGCCCAGCCCCCTTCCCCTACAACCCCACACCTCCTTGGTCTCCTTGGCCAATGCTGGCTGAGGCAGGAGAAGCAGAGCTGCCAGGGAGATAGGCAGGGGACAGCCAGGACCCCAGGCAAGTGACAAGTACTCTTAGCACTCCACTCCCCCACAACATGTACAGTGCCAGAATCTACTTGGGGAGGTGAGAGGGTGCCCAGAGCTGCACCCAGTGACCAGGGAGCTCACAGCCAGGGAAGGCGCTGAGTTCTCTCAAGTCTTGAGCTGTGGCCATTAGAACACAGCACTGGAAGCTGGGCGTGGTGGTGCACACCTGTAATCCCAGCACTCAGGAGGCTGAGGCAGGAGGATCCCAGGCTGAGCTACAAAGTGAGTTCAAGTCCAGCCTGAACTACATAGCGAGACCCTGTCTCAAAGAAACCAAATGAAAACAAACAAACAAAAAAACCACACAGTATGGGGCCCAGATGGGCAAAACACCACACAGACATTTTCTTGTTCCACAAGACACCCTGTGGTCAACACTATATATCAGCCTTTTCTTCCTTCCTGCCCCGCAAAAGGCCCTTTCAGACAGAGCCCCCATCTGCCCTCTTCCCTGACACTAATATTAACCAGCGCAATTGTGCTGAGCCGGGCTGTGCTCCGGAGGGCTCCCTGTGCTGTGGTAACTGAGGGTTTGTGAGCCCCAAGGCCAGGTCCTGGACCCTGAGGGGAGACACTGGCCTGTCCCCTTAGAACAGAACAGGGGACACAGTCGTGAGAGGCCAGCAGGATGCACTCTGCCCATGGGCTGCCACCACACTCACAAACACACGCTGGCGTGGGGCATCAATTGACAAAAACATTCAGAAAGTCTAACTGAACAGTGTGATCTCAGAGGGAAGCACAGTTTGATCGAGGAGGACGCCGGGCAGCCCCAGGGATGTGGACTGGAGTCTAGCTCTAGTTGCTGTGCAGCCGTGAGCAAGTTGTTCAACCTCTCTGAGCTTGGTTCCTTTGTTTGCTGAATGACAATGAACCAGAAAGTACCTAGCCAGGTCTGACACATTGAGGACACTCGGTAACGGTATCCGGATAAAAGCCCATTGGCTGGAATCTACCCAGACCAGGGTAACTAAGCCATGTTCCTCCAAAACCACTTAGTACCTCCTCGCCACTTAAAAAGGAAGGAGAGGCCTCGCCCAACTTGCCACGCCAGGTGGCCAAGGGCCACAGCAGGGATGTCAAGTGGCAGGCGCTGGGACACCACTGCCACCTGGTGGCGGCAGACCTAAATTATGGGGGGGGCAACTGTCAAAGGACACACGCACGCACGCTCACACTCACACACACGCGTGCACACGCACACACACGTGCACACACACACACACGAGCCCCTGCTCCCACAGTGAGAACGAAGGTCACCATCCACAGGCACAGATGGGCCAGCGCTCTGCCAGGGAGGTGCCTGTTCTTGGACACCGCTGACTCCACTCTGCTATGTGCTTTTATTTTATTTTTATTTATTTATTTATTTTTGAGATGAACTCACTATGTAGCCCAGTCTGGCCTTGAATTCACAGCGATACTCCTGCCTCTGCCTCCCGAATGCTAGGATTACAGGTGTGCACCACCACACCCGGCAGTGGATGCTTTTTAAAAAACATTTAACTGATAAAACTGATCATACACAAGGCAAATACCACTGTAAATGAGTACAAACACCCACGTTCTGGGCGTGTTTAATACATGTGCGGACCCCACTTCGATCTTCAATGTCTCAACATTTCAAGCTTGCACTTCTAAATCATCTTTCTAGCCAAAGCCTCCTGCAGTTCCCTTTCTTATTCACCCCTTGTACCTGCGGGACAGTCAGGTTTCACAGGCTCTGCCTTCTAGGCGTGCCCAGAAGTCACGGTTGAGGGCAGAGCCCTCTGGACCATCACTAAAGACAGCTTTCTCTGCTGATACCGGTCTTGGCACCTTTGGGATGAAGTGCTTCCCTAACCTGTCACGACGGCAGTGTGTCCCAAGTACATTCTGCCCTGTCCTGGGCTAAGAAAAACAGAATGACCTTAATACCCTGGGGACCAGATGGGTGGAGACTCCACAGGGCCATCATCCCTGATGATACAGTGGCCTCCTTCCCCCTCCCCGCACTGTACTGGTATTTAACTCCCTGGGGGCCCAGCAGGTCTGACGCACGCTGCCTGTACTGGGACCCTGGTCCCTGCGCCATGGAAAGCAGGCATAGGGGACACTTTCCCTGTGGAAACTGAGCTCCTGCTGACTCTGAGAGCAGGCACATGGCACCTCTGAACTGCCATGGGTGCCTCCCCAGTCTGTGACATTCAGACACCTACGGAATGGGAAGATGGACTGAGCCTAGCACAGCTCCTGGCACACAGCTGGAGCTCAATACATGCAGTTGTACCTTGGTGACTTTTTCTTGGCCTCTGAGACTTGGCACCGTAGGCACAAAGAGAGGACCCAAGGCTGATGGGAAAGGGGAAAGTGTCCCCCTGGGAGGCAGGAGTGACTTTCTGGGGGCTCTTTCTGTACTGCGCCCAGCTGTGGCAAGAGCCCCTGCAGAGGCAGAGAGAAGCCCCAAGTGTCCCTCTGCCCTCCCAGCAGGCCACCTGCTGCTGGGGCTCTCGGTCTATGAGAGATGATAGCTGTGACTGCCACTGCCTCTCTGGCCACCCTGGGCCACAGCCTGCTCCACATGCTGGATTAGAGCAGGAGGGACGGGGGCAGGCGAGAAGAGAGGCTCACGGTGCATCCCCAACCGATGTCAGAGTCCACGCTGAGGCCATGGAGTGGAACTCAGACTCCAGGGCCCGGGGGGACCCTGCCTAGGATGGCTGGCCCTGGGCCTCGAAAGTGCCCTTAGATTTCTGATTCCCTCTGGGAGCCAGAGGCTCTGACCCAGCCCACGTGGGGCTGGAGGCGGGAAGTCAGCCTGGAGAACCAATGCCAAGAGGAAGTCAGGACTGCGGAGACGCTGTGAGGCTCTGAGCTAGGCACCGCCACGCAGGGATGGGGCTTCCACGTCGTAGGAAGTGGCGCCTGACACCAGGGGACCAAGGAGCAGAGGTTTCTGGCAAGGGACCTTTGCCTCCCACCTCTGGGTGACAGGCTGGCCCTGCACCACCCTGCCAGGGTTTGGGAAGGAAGTGGCCACAGCAAACACGCAGCGGAGTCAAGACTTACCTTCCACTGTAGGGAGTGGAACCACTGGTCTCGCAGGTAGCTGTTGGCAGCCTGCAATGACAAGAACCGGAATGTCTGGTCACCATGTGGAGCATCACAGGGGACCCCACAGGCTATACATGAGCCCCTGCCTGCTCGGGAACAGCATCTGCCCTGTGACCTAAGGTAGCCTTCCGAGGGACATGCTGAATGTGTGCAAAACCTAAATGGAGTGTGAATGGGGGACGCTTCAGAGATGTGGCTGCCGCTGTGCACTGGTGTGGCTGGGGATGAGGGCCTTTGCCTGCTGGCGCTGCCTGCTGCACCCGGACTTGTTGGGGATCACGGGAGGGGCTGGGTCTGCTGGCTGGAGGCCTGGAGGTGAGCACTGGGGAGCTCTCTGGGGCCTCTCTTCTACCAGGACCTGTGAACCCCACATTCTCTCAACAGCCCCCATGTTATGATTTAGATCTAGATGTCCCCCAGGAGCCTCATCCACTCATAGCCAGGGCTTTGGGGAGGTAACTGGAGGGGGGGTTCTGGTGGGAAGTGGGTCACTGGGGGTGTGGCCTGGAAGGTTTGTCTCCCTTCCTGGCTCTTCCTTTCATTCTCTCTGCTTCCTATGTGCCATGCCCTGAGCAGCTCTCCTCCACCAGACCCCTCTGCTGTGCCACCCTGCCTCGGAGCCAGCTGACTATGGACTGAAACCCCTACAAATGTGAGCCGAATAAACCTTTCCTCTAAGTTAAGGGTGTTGGGTATTGTCTCTCATCAAGAAGAAAGGAACTAAGATGCCCCACAACAGCTTCGAGACGCTTCTGTTACTATGTTCATTTCACAGAGGGAGCAACTGAGACCCTGAGAGCTCACACTAAGTACCTGCAAACCCACGGCAGCCTGATTTTTGAAGCCTGTGTGTGTAACCACAGCACTCTTTCATTGGTTGCAAAAGGTCATGGCAGAAAGTTCCCAGCCTTCAACTCAGGCACACTTATCCACGTCAGAGATCATAGGAGAGGGCAAAAACATTCATGGATCCACACCCTGCTAATTCTGAGACCCTGTGCAGCTCTGCCTTCGTGTTCTCATCTATGCAGTGGAGACCCCAGCCCTGGTCTTGCACGCATGTGTGAGGATCTGGAAGGCTTCGGAACAGCTGGGCAGATGGCAGGGGAGTGAACATAAAGCAGTCCCTGCTGTTATTCTCATCAACTCCTTTCGAGCTGAATGTGGCCCGAGGAAGCCATGAGTGGTGGACACGCCAGCTGCTGCCCTCGCACTTGCCCCCAGCAGCTCTGCACCAGCAATGGCAGAGGCTAGGGGTTCAGGGAGCGCAGGCGCAGAGCAAACCGCTGCATGGACAGCTCGTTCAGGCTTTGTGAGGCAGCCTGTGAAGTTGGCATTTCTCAGTGCAGATGAGAAGACCGAGGCTCAGGAGGTGAAAAACTTTCCTAAGGGCCCACCGTTATGAAGTGAGGATCCAGGAACTGTGTCATCCAGGCAGCCAATGGAATCAGAAGGTCCTTGTAAAAGGGAAGTGGGGAGGGTGTTAAGAGACAGAAGCAGAGGTCACAGAGATGCGGCCACACGCTAAGGAAAGTGGCACCTCTACAGGCAGAACTGGCAAGGAAAGAGGTTCTCCCAAGAGCCTGCAAAAGGAGCCCAGGCCACACCGTGATGCCAGCCTAAGGGACTGAGTCGGGCTCTGACCTTCAGTAACGCCGCCTGTGTGTGTGCACCACCACATACCCGCCCCTATATGTGGGCAGTTTCAGGGTACACTGTGGATTGTGGGTGAAGGACCTGGACCTTCCAACCTAACTCTCCTCTGCGCCATTCTTCCCATGCGGGATCTGAGGCCCAAACTTCTTCTGGTTGTCACGAGTCTTATTTCCAGCTCCCTTCCGTGCACATGGCACACACAGCCATGCGACTTCCTGTGCCAACGAAGTGAGCTGCTGTGACACCGAAGTGACCCTCCAGGAATGGGTGGACCACAGGACCATGAGGGACACACATCGTGAGGGGTGAGAACCTGCGTAATTGGGGGGCTCGTTACCGCAGCATACCCCAGCCACCTCATTCTTCTGCCTGCCTCCCGCCCAGCCCGCATCCCCAGGGACACTGCCTTCCCTTCCTCCAGTGCTTGCCAAATTCCCACATACCCTTCAGTTCCCACCTGAGGTGCCACCTGTCCAGAATGACCGTCTTGAGGGTGCCTTCCCCTACCTGTCCCCAACCAAGTCAGGTGATGATGCCTTACCCAACACATCGTACTGTCCTGGCATCAGCTGCCTGGCGTCTTTCCCCCAGGTTATGGGCTCTGTGAGGTCAGAAACCATGACCGACTTATGCACCACTGTGTCCATGAAACTCAAAGGAATGTCTATTAAATGAAAGGCTGGCCGGCTGCTGAATCATGAGTGACTGGATGGATGTGTGCATGGATGCACATAGGTGCAAGGGTGCATGGATGGATGGATAGATGGATGGATGGATGAGTGGGTGGATAGATGCATGGATGCATGTATGGGAGAACGATGTGTGGATGGATGGATATATGGATGGGTGCATAGATGCATGGATGGGAGAATGGATGTATGGATGGATGAATGCAGGCATGCAAGGCTGGAAGGGTGCATGGGTGCATGGATGGATGGATGAGTGGGTGGATAGATACATGGATGCATGGACGGGAGAACGATGTGTGGATGGATGGATATATGGATGGGTGCAGAGATGCATGGATGGGAGAATGGATGGATGAATGCATGCATGCAAGGCTGGATGGGTGCCTGGATGAATGGGTGCATGGATGGATAGATATGATAGCCTTCATGGACAGGCACATGCATGGATGCATGGATACATGGATGGGTGGGTGGATAAGGTGGGTGAGGGCCAGATGGATAGGTGGACAGATGCATGGATGGGTGGGTGGATAAAGCATCACTCTACCCATTCTATTCAATAAAAAAAATTTCACATGTTGTAGAACTTCAAAAATACTTCAACCCTGATAGCCTCCTTCCCCAACTTGTAGTTGACTAAGGTCTTAGAAATTACCATGGTGGTGTTTTCTTTAACACCTATTCTTTACCAGGCACAGTGCTAAGTATCTTTTTTTTTTTTTTATGTGGGTATCAGGAGTTGAACTCAGGACCTCGAGCTTGCCAGCAGTCGCTTGTGTCACTGAGCAATATCACCAGCCCTTTTTTTCCTTTATGTGGGTACTGGGAGTCGAACTCAGGACCTCGTGCTTGCCAGGCAGGCTGCTGAGCCATCTCACTGGCCCAGTGCTAAGTATCTTAATAGAATATCTCTGACCCCCACATAGCCAAGGAGACAAGTACTATGGGTCCAATTCATGGATAAAGAAAGCGAGACCCAGAGAGGTTCTTCCTGCTGCTTAGGGCCACACAACCAGGGTGCAGCAGACCTGGGCTGGAGCTCAGGTCCACCTGTCCCCACCATGCTCTCCCTGCTGCCTACCTCTGGGGCTTGCAGCCTTGTGCCTCCACTCCTCTGTACCCATGCCTTGGGCTGGCAACCCAGAAGCATGATTTCCCCTTGGCACTGCCCTCTGACGACTTGGCACCTGTTCCAGCCACCAGGAGGCCCCACCTCATAAACAAGGTGGGCCAGAACTTCCCTCCCCAGGATGGGGCGGCAGCTGATGGAGCCAGAGAGGTTGCGACAAGGGTGGGCAGTAACCTGCTCCTTCCTATAGCTGGTCCAGCTTGGGAAGACAGAGGCTGCCAGGTGACACTCAGTCCCCATGTGGACATCTCTAAGTGGCTTCCACGCAAAGGGTAAGTCCCGTGGCCAGGGAAGAGGGTGTGTTTCTGCAGAGTCCCCCCGTTGCCCTCACACCCACCCCCGGGGCACAGCCACAGTGTAGCAGAGAGTAGAATCCACGGGAACACGGGAAGAAGCCTCCAGCCACCCCAGCCCCAGGCCCCCGGCCTGCTCGGGCCACCCGTGACTGCTCCCAGGGATAGATCTTTCCAACGGGAAAGGGCCTGGTCCCAGGCAAGCTCTGCCTGATTTCCTCCTCGAAAGCTGCCAAGTTCTCTCTCATTGTTGCATTATCTGGAGAGGTGAGAAAAACAGGCCCAGGAGCACTGTGGTGACCGGTGACTGTTCCCAAGTCCCCTTCCTGGCCAGCTTCTGGGGGAAAAACAGCATAGCCAGGCAGACCGGAAAGGTCTTTGCCTCCAGCTTCCAGTAAGAACGGAACCCGCTCTGTGCTGCCCAGCCTCTGGGGTAAACAGCATCTGCTCGCCCATCCCCGGGAGGCTTTGGGAAAAGCCAGGACTCCAAGGCTCAGGATTGTGGGGAGGAGCCCCCCAAAGGCCACCTGATGCTGTTCCCAGGGCCGGCAAGAGCCCCAGGACGGGTCCACCATGCTGTTTATGTACCTCGGTAGCCAGCGGGCCTCAACACAGTGAAACGCTGACAGAAAGACTGGGGAAGAAAGATGAGAAACAGGACCCTTCTGCAGCCAGGGTGCTAATAACACGGCGTTAGAACAATGAACCCACACAGCTTCCGGAAGCCGGCACTCGGCCCTGTGCAGGAGCCGGGGTGCCTCTGTCTGGCCACGGGACCTGCAGCGGACTGTCACCCTGTGCCAAAGTGCTTGCTTAGCTTTCCTGGAACCATCAGGTTGGCTCCCTGGGGTCTCTGTAAGGCACCGATGCAAATTCCACAAAGGATAAGGAGGTGCCTGGCGCGGTGGTGCACACCGGCTGTCCCAGAACTCCGGGAGGCTGGGGCAGGGGGGTCAAAAGTTGGAGCCCAGCCAGGGAAACTTAGCAAGATCCTGTCTCAAAATTAAGAAGAAGAAGAAGAAAAAAAAAAAACTTTACAAAGGGCTGGGGATGTAGCTCAGTGTACAGACCCTGGGTTCCACCTCCAGTACTGAGAAATAAAAGGATGAGGAGGTCCCTGAGAGACAGAGGGAGGAGGAAGAGAAGAGAGGAGAGAGAGATACGGAGAGCGGGAGAGGGTTACCGCGAGGGTGGAGGAAAGAAAGAAACTGCACGGGAAGCACGAAGAGGAGAGAAAGAGGAGAAAAGGGGAGAGAGGAGAGGAGAGGGAGGGAGGGAGATGGAGAAACTGTCGGAGAGAAGGAAAACAGATAAAACACAGAAGAGAACCTGACAGAGACAGAGACCAGGCAGGCTGCGGGGGGCAGGGGACAGCGGGGCTCTCCTGGGACCCCCAGGCCCCTGACATCGCCCTTGGGGGAGCAAAGGGTCACAGTGAAAAGTTCCGGAGGCCAGCACTGCCCAACAGCACCGTGGCCGCAGAGGTGCCCCTTGGGGGCACAGGCCAAACAGTTGCTGCAGCTGTGCCAGCCACCGGGCGCTCGTGGGCTGAGGACACGCGTGTTTAGCGAGATGGAATCACGAAGTCCGAGGGTATGAGAGCCCTCTCTTCCCCCTTTCCTCCTCCAGCCAGGTGCATACAGACAGGCCCTGCAGATGGGCCGCAACCCACTGCACAGCTGGAACAGGGAGGATCTGTCCCTGGGGCCGCCTTGGTGGCTGTCACTGACGCCAAGGCTTGGGTCCTAACACACACTGTCACACACTCGTCAAGGACCCTGCTGTCTGCCGCAAATGGTGTGGACTGGATTGGTCCTGGAGAAGGTGGCCAAGCTCCCCGGGACACCACCCCGGGGCCAGGTGCCACCCAGGCCTCCCATGGCCACCTGAACTGCCCGACTCCAAGAGCACTCGGAAGCCATGTGTAGAACTAGGCAGCCCCATAGCAACGTGGATTCAAGAGGTGGCGGGATGAGGGTGAGGATGGGGACATGGGGTGCCGACCCGGGGATCCCTTCCCTGGCCCAATGCAAGGACACAAGGAGACCCAGTGGGTGGGCAGGGCTCACCCGCCGGGGCTCCGGGGGCCGAGGCCGCCTCTGCTCCGATCTGATGTGGGAGTCTCCAGCCTCCCCCTCTCCTTCTTCTGCACTCTCCTCCCTGCTTCCTCTCCTCCTCCTGCCTCAGGCTCTACGGCCACCGGAGTGGGGGACAGGCCCGCCCCCCACCCACAGGGCTGCTCGTCATGATGCCGTCATCATGCCAGCCGGTTAAAGGGACACTCGGGAGCTGGCCAGCAACCCACATCCCTCACAGCCTTCCCGCACTCTGCCCCCAGGGTGGGCAACGCTGAAGCCTTCCTGGGGGCAGGGCAGCCCCTTCCGTCTCAGAAGCAAGGGACCCTCTTGACGGTTCCCCTCTTCTTGCAAGAATCTCCCTCCTGCCTCCCTTGTCACTCACATATCCATCCCACTCTGTCCTGCAACCGCACTGCTCTGTCTGGCATCCCCTCTATCTGTTTAGAACTTTCAGTGGCTCCCTATTGCTCTTAGAATATGTCTGCGGCTTCCTTCTTTGGCTAAGACAGCATGGGTGACCCGGACGGGCCACAGCCCTTGAATACCACCTCCCTCTCTTTCCCAGCCACAGTGAATACTCAGCTCCCCGCATTCGTGCTCTGCCCAGAGTGTAACCCCCACCCCGCACTCCTACTCATCCCTCTATACCCTGCTCGGATGCTGCATCCCTGGGGTGCCTGCTCTGGCACCAGGGCTGAATGAGTCACTGCTCCTCTGGGCTCTGGTCGCTCATTTGTTTATGGTTCGGCCTCCCCGAGGGAGGGCGGGGAGAGGAGGGGCTTGGGGTAGGGGTGTTGGAGTGGGCGGTTGTGGGGCCTCCTCTATCTCCAACCAAGGGCGGCCACCGCCCACCTATGCAGGGGTCTGCACTGCAGATGTGGGATGGGCAAAGGGAGGTGGGCAGAAGGCGCGAGGAGAGGGGAAAGGAAAGAGGATGAGGACAGGGGCACGGAAGACAAAGAGAGGGACAGAAGTCTCGAGATGACAGACGGGGCAGGCATGGTGACACCCGGAGTTGCACAAAGAGCAGATTTTCCTACAAGGTGCCCAGCTGCCACCCTGGGCCACCGAGCTCAGCGTCCCGCCAAGGAGTTTCCCACGTGGAGTCCTCTGGGGCTGGGGGGCCCCGGCGGGAGGAGTAGCTCGTGGGACGTCTGCGCTGACTGCTTGGTTCTGTCACTGCTCTGCCTCTGCGTGGGCCTGCAGGGGGCTTCGGTCACTGCAGGGACTCAGTGGCCCAGGGTCAAGGGTGGGCAGGGACCCAGAGCACCCTGAGGGGCCAGTGGGGCCAGACAGACTCTTTGTTAGGCTTCATAAAAGGCAGAGGAAGGAACGGGGTGCCCGCTTTTGTAAGGATCAAGAAGTCTAAGCATAGGGCTCAGGGCTGCCAAGACCCCCCTTTCCCACCAAGGGGAGAGCTGTCTCATGATGAAGCCATGCCCAGAAGCCAGCCAGGATAGAGGGAGAGACGCTGAACAGTCCTGACGCTGTGACCCCTGGATCCAGCGGTGCCTGAAACCCTCTCCTGGACTTCCCGGGCACCGTAACAGTCACAGCATTGCACTCTCTTTTGTCTCACTAGGTAGAATAACATGGGTCATTTCTGAGAGTCTTGACTAAGACACACAGAATGCGTACCATTTTCAAGGAAAGAGGTCACACTTTTATCAGTCCCAAATGACAAAATCAACAGGAAGTGATGAACTTCCTCCTTTGAAGTAAAGCAAAATGCAGCATCTGCTTCTCATGTACTCCACCTCCAAACTGCTGACCACAAAGGTCACTTCTCAGACTTAAGGGCACTGTGGAGGTACACGTAAGGCACCAAGGCAGCGGCAGGCATACCGCACATACAAGGAGCTTCATATGTGCACATTCCCTCCTTTTCTCCAGGGAGCCCTGGTTTGTACTTTTGTTTGTTTGTTTGTTTGTTTTGTTTTTTTGAGACATGGTCTCATTATGTAGTCCAGACTGGTCTTGAACTCACTATGTAGCCCAGGGTGGCCTCGAACTCATGGCGCTCCTCCTGCCTCAGCCTCCTGAATGCTGGGATCACAGGCATGCGTCACCACAATAGGCTGGTTTGTGGCTTTCTTATCCTGGGAGTTAAACAACCTTTCCCCAGAGCTGGCTGCCCCTCTGAGGCCCTGCGGGGGGTGGAAGGAGAAAGTGCTGGGTCACGTATTTACACTACCTGCAGCAGGACGGTGCCCCCCGGGATCGTGAGCTGTAAACAGTACTTCGGGGCATTCTCCCAGGACAGCAGCTGCACGTCCTCGATGGCACTGTAGGAGACTGAGTTCTCCATGTACCCAGTGGGCTGCAGTGAGAGGAGACAGAAGAGAGAGAGGCACAGGTTAGGAGGGTGGATGTGGCACCCATGTGGCAGAGGCGGCCCCCGACACTCCACGGAGATATGGGACGAAGGGAGCCCCAAGGCCCTGGCTGGAGCTGAAGCCGAGGGGAGGGTCCCGGGGGAATTCATCCTGCACTCAGAGGTGCAGAGTGGGGACAGACCAGGGACAACGTGGGGACAAGGACTGGGGATCGGTGCCCCTGACGTCTGTGGGGCCCAGCAGAGGATGCAGCCAGAATCCAACAGTCCCTCACCAGACGAGGCTCTCTTTGTCCCCCACTCAGAAAGCAGCGGCAGCTCCATCAGTCTCCCCAGACACGCATTCGCCACTCAGCGCCCAGCCACGTTCCAAATGCCACAGCCTGGCTCACCTGCTCACAGCCCTCCATGGCTCCCAGTGGCCCAGGCACGAAATCCACACTGTCCACTGACGGCACCTCGACCCCATCCTGCTCCTGTCCCCAAAGGCACCAGGCCCACCTCTGGCCCAGTAGCATCCTTCCCTGTGTGTGCCCCTTCCGGGACTCACTGTGCCGTGCCACACCGGGCAAATGCAATTTAAAGTGCCCGGCCCGAGGAGCTGGTTTCACTCTGATGACGCATGACCCCCCCCACGAGGTTTTTCCACTTTAAAATCTGTCTGCCAACGTTGAGATGGGGGGTGGGGGAGAGGGTTGATGGCACACACTGCCTCAACTTCCCTGATGTGATCAGTTACCGGGGACTGACCCACTGAGCTTCCTTCCTTCGCTCACTCATCCAGCGGGAATTAACTGAGCTTCTACTACACCCCAGGGTTCAGGCTGGGCACAGAGGGAGGCAGGGAACAAGACAGCGCAAGCGTGCAACAACGAAACACCCCAGTGAATAAACCGTGTCTGTAGCGGGTGGAGTGGGCAGGGGCTTCAGCCAATTTGACAGTGTCACTAGGTGGCCTGGAAGATGACACGGGAGGAGGGTGGTGTCAGGAGAGGGTCCTGAGGTCCCGCAGGAGGAGGTGGCAAGTTTACCCTGCCCCTGTCACTGCCCCAGCCACCAAGCTGAGCGGCCACCGTGTCCCCGGCTCTCTATGCGGTGTGTCCCGCCCACCCCGAGGCCCAGGCCTGCTGTGTTCCTGGTCCCCTGCAAGGTGACTCAGCCCCACAGTGTCTCATCCTGAGCACGCCTGGATCCCTCCTGTCCCATAGGCCATAGTGGGCCTGACACTCAGGGTGACTGTCATTTCCTGTTTCACAAATGAATGAACACATGGACACCTTGCTAAAATAAAGCATTCTCGTGCGAATTACCTAGAGTCACGACCCACAGCACACCAGAAGGTGCCTCCTGTGTTGTTATTTTTAACTACGTTTGCAATCCCTCCTTTAGGAGCCACGGTGGCAGCTCAGGAGGCCCTGCAGCTCCCTCTCACTAGGCCGGGGCCCTGAGTTTTTGATACCCACAAACGCTGGAGAGGGGCTGAGATGCGGCTCCTGTGCATTTAGAAAGTTGCCCGGCCACCAAGATTCAGGGACAGAAAAACCCTCTCCAGTCGGGTGAGGTGGTGTACACCTGTAACCCCAGCGCTCTGGGAGGCTGAGGCAGGAAGATTTCAAGTTCAAACCCAGCTTGGGCAACTGAATGACTTAGCAAGACCTTGTTTCAAAATAAAAACTTTAAAAAGGCTGTGAGGTAGCTGAAGGGGAAGGTCCTGGATTCAATCACCAGTACTGCAAAAAACAAAACTCACACACACCATCCCACATCTCTGCAACGCCCAGAACGTCCAGAGCAGGTGCAGGCAGCCCCGAGTCCTTCCAGTCCCACCTTCAGCAAGGGGCAGAAAGCGCTGGGCCTACTCTGCCCGCACAGCCCTCTGGGAGGCCGAGACGCCGAGGCTGACGCTGCTCAGCGCAGAGACCAGACAGACGCACCGCACCTGGCCTCTCCCTCTTCCTCGGGACCCTGCCAGGGCTGCCTGAACGCAGCCTGATCAGAATTTGCAACAAGGCCTTGGGGGAAAGGACTGGGTACCAATAAGCACATACTGTTATTAAAAAACTGATTTTGTCCGCCATGGCGGACAGGCCACAGAACCCCCGCCCCGGGATGGCCAAAGCCAAGGACCATCCCAGAGCCTGCCCAAGCCAGACAGGGACAGAAATATCATGTGGTATCCGGGACAGAAAGAGGACATGACGTGGAAACTAAGCGATGGAAGCCAGCATGGGCTCGCAGAGTAAGATGCCCGTCAGTAGAGTCACTGAGTGCAGCACACAGTGCGGATTATCAGGAGGCTGAGAAGGGGTGGGGAGGACCCTGTCTTATCTGTGTCACTGTTCTGTACATCTAAAACTGTTCTAAGATAAATGTTAATTAAGAAAACTCCAAGCTGGGTATGGTGGTGCCCACCTGTAACCCCAGCCCTCTGGGAGGCTGAGGCAGGGGGATTGCAAGTTCGAGTCCAGCCTGAGCAACATAGTGAGATTCTGTCTCAAAATAAAAAATAAAAAAGGGCTGGGGTACAGCTCAGTGTTCAACCCCCAGTATAAAACCAAACCAAAACAACAACAAACCCTCCACTGCAGCCCCTGCAGTGCCATTGTTGCTGGGCAGGGAAACGGGGTGAAGCAGACACCCACTCCCTAATGTGGCTGGGCTCTGGCTGCAGCTGAAGCCACGTGGCCCAGGCCCCTGCTGTCCCTGATGCTTTCACACTGCAGGGACGATGTCACAGGGAGCTGGTAATTCCCTGGTGATCTGAATACGGTGACCGGGTGTATCAGAGGAGATTCCTGCATGGGACGGGAGGCTGAACGAGAGTAAAAGAACAATCAGAGTCTCCTCTCCGAGGGACCTAGAAATCCCGCTCTAAGAGGTGTTTTTATTTTTATTTTTATTTATTTATTTATTTATTTTTGGTGGGTACCTTTTGAACTCAGGACCTCACGCTCCAGCAGGCGCCCGTGCCGCTGAGCGATATCACCGGCCCTTTTTTTGTAGGTGGGTCTCGGGAGTCGAACTCAGGACCTTGTGCTTGCCAGGCAGGCGCTTATGCCACTGAGCGATATCACCAGCCCTAAGAGGTGTTTTTAGAAGAACGAGCAGATACAAATTTCTCCAAAGGTAAGAGCAGACTGTGCCATTCCATTTAAATGCCATCCTGGGAAACCATGGGGCCCAATGAGATCACAGCTGCCAGTGGCTGGGGGTGGCAAGGGGCTGACTCCCAAGGGCAGGCAGAGCTGGGGGCGGCGACAGCACCGCTCCCTCCCACCGTAGTGGCGGCTCCGACTGTATACAGTTGTCAAAACTCCCCACTCTGCACGAAACTGGGGGATCTGACTGTATGCAAATTACAACTCCAACCTGACTAAAAAAGGCAATGCGTGGATTCTGCTGATAATTTGGAAGGCGATGAATAGAATATCAAATCGTTGAGGAAAAAAGATCACTGGTGAGCGCCTCGGCGCAGCAGCTTTCAGTCTTTAATACAGATTCCCAATCGTACAGCGCGAAATAAGATGAGGAGCAAAACGAAAGAGAATAGGGAATGGGGAGATAGGAGTTTTGCAAGAGGGAAGGGGACCAGGAGATGGAGGGAGGCGAGGGGAAGGGGGTAAAAAAGGAATGAAGATGTGTTATGTAGGTGAACCGACTTCCCATGAGGAATTCGATCACTGTGTGCGGAGAACAGGTACAGCTGAAGAGCAGGAGAAAAATCATAAGATGCGCGATTTTGTGACGTCTCTTCACATGGTGTCCTATAGGCACCCCGCATTTCGTACCGTGGTCCCCAGGGCCATCGTTTCAGTGGCTGTTGAATATTCTGCCACTGTTTATTTTGGTCTCTGTCCTGCCCCCCCCCGCCGTGCTGCGTCGCATGCTACTATAAACAACTCCGCAGCGAACATCCTTGTGAAACATGTTTTTCTACCCTATATTTAGGATTATTTCCTTAGGCCGCATTCCCAGAAATGGAATTACTGGGACAAAGGGTAAGAGCATATTTTATGCTATTGCCAAATTGCCCTCATTACAGAGATATTACAGGGAACTGGAAGCCCAGGCCAGCACCAAGGGGCCGGCGTCCTTGGCCGTCAGTGTGAATGGGTCCTGCTTGAGGTCACACTCAAATCAGGCGGCTCTGGGCCTGGGCACCCGAACTGGCCACCCTGTGTGGGCTGTGGAGACGCCGGTGCCCACCAGCTGGAGTCATGGCTTGGGGGGAAACTGCCTTCTGGCAGGAGCCAGGGACGGGTCAGGGCCCCGCTGGCATCCCTCTGCTCTGGCTAAGTTGGGGTGGGGGTGTCTAGCGCTTGCCAGGCCACAAAGGGAACACCCCTGCCTCTGCTCCCGGGATGAGCTGGCCAGGTGGCCTTCAACTTTGGGCTTGGAGCTAGAGAAGAGGCAGGGCTGTAAGGACCTTGAGAGGGTCCCCTGGTACCTCAAAGGCCTTCTGAGCTGACACCCCGAACTGGATGCCTCCTCAGACTCCCCACCCATCAGAGAGAGCAGGGATGGGGGAACCCGCCTCTCTCAGTAGAGCCCACCAACCCTGATGCTTGCTCAAACCAGGCCCTGGCTTCCGCCTCCCCCAGCCTTGCCGGGGAGCGGCTCCCTCTCGCCCAAGCCTGTCTGCTGTTTCCATGGGGATCTCTGCAACCGAGTATGAATCATGGCACCGACGCCCCCCAAGACGGGGCTGACTCAGGCGCACGTCCCAGACCGGAGAGGGGGTGGGGGCTCCCGGACCCCAAAAGGAGAAGCCCATCTGGAAAGTCCCTGCGTGAGCTCTTTGGAGCCTGTGGGAGGCCAGAAAAATCCTTCCCAGCCGGGGATGGTTTGAAAACAGCAGGGTGTCACAGGGTGGCCCTGGCAGCTGGCTGGGCGGGCCATCGCGGGACGAGTGTCCTCTCCATGCGTGGCAGTAGTCTGAGTCACCATGCGGGGAGACCCACGCTGCACGGCGGGTTCCCCATGGCACCACTTGGTGGTGGTCCCATGGCAGGTTTGGCAGTGTGGGGGGAGCTTTGGTCCTCATCGAAACTCATGCACCACACTAACCGTTTACCAGGCACAAATGTACGGCTCGGTGGTGTCCGGTACATTAAGGATGCTGTGCAGCCACACCCATTCGTCCCTCCCTGTACCCCCAGCCCTGTCTCCACACAGCAGCCTTCGTCTCTACAGATCCGCCTATCCTGGACACGTCATCCGAGTGGCATCATCTGGCACGTGGTCCTCAGAGCTTTCCCAAGGGTGACCAGCCGTGTCGGCAATCAGCATGGCTGAACCCCGCTCTGGCACACTGCTGCCCTGCACTTGCCCTCCCAGCCCCGCAGGGCACTGGCCATTTCCACTTGCCGGGAAGCACTTGCAAGTGTCTTTTGGAACGTGAAGGGGACACCTGCTTGCCAAGGCCACCTCACCGTGCCCCGCTATGCAAAAGGCCAGGTGCCTGGGTGGTATGCACATGGCCAGCACCCTGTGAGGAGCTTCTGGCCAATCACATCATTCAACTGCACGGCAAATGCAGGGACCCCAGGCCTGGGACGAGTCTCCTCCAAGGCCTCTTATGCCCCCTCCTCTGTATCCATAAACCCAAACGAGGATTTAGCCTTCTCTTGTGGCCCAGGGCCACACTCCTGTTGGAGCCGGTGAAACCAGACGGCCGCGCTTGTCCGAGCTGAGCATGGAGTCATAGCTAATGCTCGCAGTGAGAAAATCTCTGTCTGCCTTGTGTCTTCTTCGATCTTCTCTTCTTGGTGACCGAAGGTCTTTGTAACATAAATAAGACTGGATATTCGCTGGCCAGTGTTAACTTCCGGTGATGACAGAGACGCCCCGCATCTGCACGGCCTGATGCACAGGTGCCCCCTGGGCTGCTGGCCTCTTCAAATGTGGGGAGGGCCACTAAGGAACTGCACTATACATTTGATATAATTTTTCATTCATTTCAGTTTAAATAGCCACTCACAGTAAGGAGCTACCTACTGATCAGCTCTGTTTTAGAGAAAACAGTATGCTTATCTGATAAGGATCAGGATTTTTTTTTTTCCATACTGGAGATTGAGCCCAGAGTCTTCACATGGAGCTACATTCCCAGCCCTTCTTAATTTTTTAAATTTTGAGACAGGGTCTCGATAAGTTGCCCAGGCTAGGCTCAAACTTGAAATCCTCCTGCCTCAGCCTCCCAGGGAGGAGTCAGTTTTTAAAACACCTTCATTAGCAGATTCATCTCACCTTCACAACCAGCTCCTACGGCTGGAATTAGTGCTGTGAGTCCCACAGATGGGAAAGCTGAGATTCACAATGAAAAGGCAAGGTATTCATGCCGATCCTCCAGGACACTCCTGGGACACCACTGTCACCTCGGGGCTGAAGCCACTGAGTCATTCATTCAGCAAGTGGAGGCCTCCTGTGTGCAACCTGATTCCTCCACCTGGGGACAGCGTAGTGACAGAGGGAGACGTGACCCTGTAATTATGCAGCTCACAAGAAGAGAGAGATGACCCACGAGACAGGGGTCCTCAGGGCACAGCAATTTTCATTCTTGCCTCCAGGCACCTTTGACAGCTCGGCACCAGGACCTCCAGGCTGGGAGCCCCCACTCGAGTCACTCCTGCGACAGATGGAGGCTCTGAGCCACGAGTAACTTGACCGCTGAGCACAGCGATGAGGGGAGAACTGGGGAGAGAACGGAGGCCTGGGGACCCCCGGGCCTGGTGTCTGTATCGCCGGATAATGAGTCGAAGTCAGGCTGTGAGGCCACCCCACTACCACACAGCAGCCAGTGCAAAGGGAAAACAGGTGACAGCTAGCACCGGCGTGGGCACGGTGCGACTGCAACACTGCTCAGCGCTGGTGGGAGCTGACTTGAAGCCCACGGGAAGCAGTGAGGCTCCTGCTGAAGCTGGACACATGGCCCCAGGCAGCCCAGCCACTCTCGCGGATGCAGACAGCTACAATGTGCTCCCAAGACCTGCGCACAGATGCACAGATGTCCCCAGCGCTGCGCAGCCCCAGGCTGGAAACCACCTGACGTCCGTGGCAGGACGGAGAGGGAAGCCGTGGCACACCCAGCCAGCAGCACAAGGACATGCGCAATCCACCGCTCTGCACGAGGGAGCTAACTCGCGGCGGAAGCAGGGACACAGGGACGCGGGCACACGGTGTGGGCACAGGCAGGCCCCAGGCTGCGTTGTGAGAGGTCAGGGGACAGATCGCCCGCTTGGCCTGGCATCGAGCAGTTTCCTGGGACAACGGATGTTCAGCATCACACTGAAAAAACCAGGATGGGGTGGTGACCCACCCTACTGGCCACCCCAGGACAGGTGCAGCACTGGAAAGGGGCCAGCGAGAGCTCCCAGGGGCGGGGCAGTAACCTGGGTCCTGACTCAGGTGCGAGGCACCGTGTGTTCCCCTTGAACGTGAGGCACTCCTGATGGCTCTACTTTTTGGTGCCTCTGTGCGGCACCCATAAAAGGAGATAGGTTTTATTTCTTATTTTTTTAAACAAACCTTAGGTTCTAGAGCAGAATCCAGGCTCTACCCCTTGTTGGCTGGGTGCCCTTAGTCCCTCTGTGCCTTGATTCCCCTGCAATGTGAAAGGCAGGCTCATGAAATCTACATGAAAACAACACGACAGTAACAGCACTGGAGAGGATGTGGAGAAATCGAAACTAGTGGAAAGGTCGAATAGCACAGCCATTCTGGAAAACGGGCTGGCAGTTCATCCAGAGCTAAGGATCACCCAGCTACTCCATTCCCAGGTGTGTCGCTAAGAGAACTGTAAACATACAGTCACACAAAAACCTGCCAACAAATATTCAGGGGCAGCATTACTCTTAAGGGCCTACAAGAGGAAACAAACAAATATCTGGATAAACAAAACATGGTCTACGCACAGAATGGAATATTAGTCAGCCATCAAAAAGAATGACATACTGACCCGTACTACAAATGTAAAACCACAATGCTGAGCCAAAGAAGCCAGACACAAAAGACCAGGGACCATGTGATTCCGTGGATGTGAAACACCCAGGACAGCCAAATCCAGAGACAGACAGTGGATTAGTGGTTGACAGGGGCTAGGGGAAGGGACCAGGAAGTGGGAACAGCTGCTAATGGGGATGGGGTGTCTTTTGGCAATGACAAAAATGTGCTAGAATTAGTGGAGACAGCCGCACAATCTTACGAATGCAGTAAAGACAACCAAATTACACACTTTAAGACAGGGATCTTGCGGTAAGGGAATTATATCCCAGCTCAGAGCAAGGCAACATCTTAAGGGTGTTTGCGGAGAGCGATTACGGCCACGCACGCAGCGTGCTCAGCGATCACAAGTGCTTGATAACAGGTTACTGTGGTGCTGTCACCGTCACACCGGAGGGGTCACTCAGTGTGGTCAAGCGAGCGGGCCCGGAGTGGTGGCAGGGGCTGGGTGGGGCACGCTCAGCTCCCAGCCTGGCCCATGCCCACAGGAGCCGCTTCTTTGGAAGGGGCGTTTTTGAGTCTCTCAGAGGAGGAAAGGGGGCTCTGTGAAGCTTTGCCAAGTTCCACCATCTATCACAGGTTCTTCCAGAGCAGACAGGAGCGACCCAGCTTGGCACATGCCAGGTGACATGGGTGACCCGTGGCTGGCAGATCCACGGGCTGCGGATGGCCCAGGGTCAGTCAGGTGACATGGTGGAGCTGGGCCCACAGGGCGATAGATTCCCTCACAGGACCCTGCAGCCCGGCCCTCCTTGGGCCTGAGAAGGGCCGGCGGGGTCATCAGGGGCAGGAAGACCGGCCAGGGCCCCTCCTGCAGCCCGGCACTCAGCAGAGCAGGCTGCTAGCTGTCCCCGGGGTCCATGCAGGGCTCCTAATCACAGGGCCAGCTATGCCAGCCACCCCCCTTTTATGGTCAAGTGGCCCAAGAAGTTTAATAACAGAGCAAAAGACTGGTGTCTCCATGCCCGACCCTCCAACACTGGTCACCTCCACGGGGTTCCTATACTTATGGGAAGGATGGCAGACAGGTCCCCGGGGTACAGCAGTTGGCATCCGTACCACTGGGCACCTTAGCCATTGGAGCAACTGACGAAGTGACTCAAAGGTGTCCCAAAGTCAACCTCTGAGTCCACAGCTAACGGGATGGAGCGCATCCCATGCTGGCCACTGCTGGGCTGCTGTAGGCTCCGTCACCAACACCTCCCAAGGACCAGGATAGGGTGCTGCCAGGGTTCCCTCTGCAGGCAAGGCAGGGGAGGCTCAGGGCCATGAAATGCAGGCCCAGGCCACAGTTAGCCAGGGAAAAGGCCACATAAATGCCAGGACTGTTGACGTCGAGGCCACATCCTTATCCACTGAAATGTGTCCCTGCTGCCTCTGCCAGAACGAACCTGGGAGCCAGGGGAGGGAGCAAGGTATACAAAGGTGACCGCAGTACAATGTGACAAACACTGCCATCAAGGTGGGCCAGGACCAGAGGGCAGGAGAGGCAGGAGAGGCAGGAGAGGCAGGAGCCCTCAGGAACACCTGTGAAGGCGGCACAGAGTCTACCGTTGAGCTGGGCCACTCGGGGGTCGCTGGACAGTCTAGGTGAGGGTACCGAGGGACAAGGGCCCCATCCTGGGACTGAGAGGCTATTAGATGAGGCTGGGCTCCGAGGAGACCCAGGCAGGGCCCAAAGCAGGACATAAGCCAAAGGACAGCAGTCCGCTACCCAACCCTCTCAACTTCTGAGCTCCCTTTTTCTCTGTTCCTTCACTTAAAAGTGTTGGTAGTAAAAGTGCACAAATCTTACACACACACACGGCCCTGGGCACCACCCCAGGACCCTCGGTGCAGCACCCATGCCCCAGGAGGAGGCCAGTGACCCTTCCCGGATGCACAGATCGGCCTTGAACTTCTCGCAAGCAGCTCCCCCAGCAGAGCGCGTTTGTGCAGCCGCCTCCTGCTCCCACGGAGTTGCCTCTCTCTCTCTCACACCACCCTGCTGTACACATATGGGTACGGGGCTGCTGTTCACGTCCTTGTACAGTTTTGGGGGATTCCTGGGTCTCAGGGTAACGTGCCCATCCTCAAGCCCAGGAAGCACACGTTCGGGGAATTCCAGAGATGTTCATGAAAGCAGCACCTCTGCCAGGACGCGGCCTCCAGGAGGATGAGCAGCCCTGAGCTGGGATGGACGCGGGACTGTTTGCTCACAACAAGGAGTCGCATGACCTTCACAGAGGCCACTTGTGGGACCTGCAGCAGAGGAGGTGCCATGCTTAACACCAGACCGGCACCCCAGAGGAGAGGGCGGCAAGCGATGAACTTCTCAGCCCTTAGGGTCAGAGCTCCTGCGATAGACGGGCAGCGTCCCTCCTGGCCACACTTCACTTGAGCCACCAGGAGAGCGAGTCTGCTCCTGTGTCGGGAGCTCAGCTCGCAGCTGCAGGTCGCAAACAGCAGCTGCATTTTTATTTCCTGTCGTCTGACCTTCAGAGTCACATGCCAGTCTCACGCAGCCCTTTGTCACTGAGAGGTTCCAGACATAAGGACACCAGATTGGACAGTGGGTTTGCAGAGCACGCACTTCAAAAATGCACACAGCTGATAGTGACCCTCGGCTGGGGGGAGGACACGGCTGGTGACAGTGTGGAAAGAGGGCACCCTGCTCTGGGTTCTCACAGCCCAGGGGTGCCTTGACCTTGAACCCTTTCTCTGTGCTGGCACCAGCTATCTGCACGTCATGAGTTGCCAAGGACAGGGACCTGCGTTTTCATCCACCACCATAGCTCATGTCCAGGGTAACCTGTGGCAGACATCTTCCTGCGGACCCCGAAGAATGACCTAGGAGATGGGGCCCACTATGATCCCATTGCATATCTAAGAAACTGAGGCCCGGGAAGAGAACTAACATTCTCTAAGCCATGCTGCTAGGTATTAATGAAGCCAGGCTTGGAACCTGCTAGGACTCTAGAAGCCGGCAAACATTTCCGCAAATGTGGGTGAATTCTGCTGGCTTCGTGGGGCATGTGTCCTCTGTCCTAACTACCCCAGGAGCTGCTGGAGTGTGAAAGCAGCCACACACAACACACAAATGGCAGTGGTTGTGTTCCAATAAAACTTTATTTTCAAAGACAAGTGCTGGGCGAGGTTTGACCTAGACCACTGAAGAGGAAGTGCAAGTATGTGATGGATGCATGAATGGGAGAACCTGAGTGAAATGTTTTCTCTCCTTTCCTTCTTTCTAGGGTGACTTTAGCTCAGAGGACCAAGCGATGTTTGAGTGGGTGCGGGGGTGACTGTTGGAACCTGCTATTTGTGGCATCCAGCAGACTCGGTCTTGCTGACCCTCTTTCTCCAGATACTTCCCTTCTAAGGACTTCTAGGGACTGGCCTGAGCCCTAGCCCCAAATTCTATAGAAGCAGAGACAAGTTCTGCAGCAATTTCCCAGAAGACAAATTTAGGGGAAATTCAACCAAATGGCCCAGCCGCCGGGAGATGTGGGTCTCTTCTCCCACAGTCACCCACATCCACTTTGGGGGGAGGGAGGCTGCTGGACATGACTCAGAAGTGACCCCTGAAGCCAGGCTGGGCGGCACATGCCCGTAAAATCCTCAGGAGGCCGAGGCAGGAGGATGGTGAATTAGAAGGCATGCTGGGCAACTTTGCCAGTCTCTGTCTCAAAACACAAAACAAAAACAAGCAGTGACCATGGAGGCCCTGGGCAGGTGGGCCACACCCCTCTCTTCTTGACTTGATTGGTCAGAGACTCTGAGAGTGCAGAGAAAGCTGGGGACAGGGACAGTGCCTTCCAGCAGCACAGCCTTCTAGAAAATACCAGGAGAAGAAAGCACATGGGGAAGGAACAGGGAGGGAGAAAAGAACAAAAAGAATGTTTTGTCTCCAAAGTAGATGGCAACTGAAGCTTGGAGAGGCACAGCACCCCCAGGGCCACCCAGCTGCCACCTTCCCCAAGGCCCCTCCCACAGTGACCCACAAGCTGCCCACAGGTGAAAGGAACCCCTGCCAGGTGTCTGCACACACAGCACCATTACACACACGTGGACACTGTGGCGATGAACAGGGTGCGTCAGAAAGCAGGCCCGCGCTGTGACTGGGAAGGTCTCAAGGGTACGGGGGATACTTCCTCAAACTGCGATGGAGCGAACGCACTCTCGGGGTCAGAAAACCCTTCACACCTCAGCGCTGCCCTCACAGGCTGGGGCTGCCAGCTAGAGAGAGCAGCATTTGCACAGATGGTGTCATCATCTGTGAAATGGAACGAAGACAGAGCCTGGCTGCTGGGCCCCGAAGGACAGGAAGTGCGTGATCCACCAGCACACGGCGAGGGCTCAGCTATGTCAGCATCGAGGGCTGACCATGGGCCACAGCCAGCCCTGTCCCTGGCCTCTCGGAATTCCCCTGGGAGCGGGGGACGCACAAAAAGGAAATAGTAAAGCACGCAGGGTGCCAAACGATGGCGAGTGTGAGAAAGCAAATAAGGCAGGGAGTGTGGACAGGGAGGGCCACGGTGCACTGGGGTAGGATGCTTGCCTAGCATGGGTGAGGCCCTGGGTGCCATCTCTACCACCCCAAAACAAAGCAGAAGGGGAACTGGGTTTGGGCAGCACAGCCATACAATTTCCTAGGAAAGGTGGGCACCACTGGTCCCTGTCCCAGGTAATACTAGAGAAGCACGAGGAGCTGCCACTCGCTATTTCCCGAGGTAGCCACACTGCCACCCCAGGGACAGAGGTGCACTCTCCAAATGACCGGGAACGATCTGTCCCCCAGAAGGCCAGGAGAAGCAGAGACAGGATCAGCCCCTTGGGGAGCAAACAGTGGCAGAAAGTTCTGGAACAGGACTCACACTGCCTGATCTCCGGCCAGGCCCCACAGCTCACCCACCAGGTGGCCTACGGCGGCTACGTCACCTTGGGGAGCTTTGGTTTGTCACTGGTAAAATGGGAATGAGAATAGTGTCTGTCCCAAGGGTTCCTGCGACGGTTATGATGACCTGTGTCGACCTGGGAGACAAAGGATTCCTCCTCCTCCTTCTTTTTTCATTTTTGCGGACTGGGAGTGGAACCCAGAGCCTCACACGTGCTAAGCAAGCACTGTGCTGCTGAGCGACATCCGCAGTCCTTTTCTTTGTGAGACAGGGTTTCAGGAAGTTGCCCCCAACTATTAAAATTCTAGCAAACAAAATATACCAAGCGGAGGTGACAGCAAAACTATTTAACAGCTGCTACAGCACAGGAGGGGACAGTCTGACCATCCAAGTGTGGGCCTTCCATCCAAAGGCCCCTCAGTCCCACCATGAGGTCTCAAATCAATGCCACGCAGCTGTCCTGACTCAACTGAATGGAATACATGGCACCGGAGGACAAAAACCAACCAGCCACACGGATGTGACCTCAGAAGCCTGCTCCTGACATGTTTCAAAACTGGGGAAATGCCTTGTGGATCTCAACAGGCTTTAAAAGAATACCCAGAATTCTGGAAAGCCTGGGTTCGAGTCCAACAAGCTGTCCTCTTGGCGTCCCCTTCCTCCTCGCCTCCTTTACCCACACAGCTCCCTGCCACTCGCCGAGCATCTGCAACAAGAAAAAACCTGGTCTGGAATCTCTCCCCATTGGGACCTCCCTGCTTCGTGAGGCAGCAGGGTGCTCTCGATCAGGAGGGTGCCGTGTGTACACTGCAGAGATAGAAGCATGAGACTAAACCCACTGCGTGGCCTTTCAAGATGCCTTCAGCATATCTGATGTTTGAACTGGGTTTTGAAGGATAAGGAGGAGTTTATCAGGCAGGGAGAGAAAGAGGTTGAGGGAGATGAGTCAGAAAAACTGATTGGATCCAAATTAGGGATCTTGAGCATCAGGCTGCAGGGCCTGCCATCTTGGTGGGGTGGGAGGCAGCTAAGGCAGGTGGGGCTCCCAGGAACCGGGACCCGGGTCCCCCGTGCACGAGGGAGGTGCAGGCACACGAGCGGGTGTTGCAGAGGGACCCCGGGCCCACCGCAGCCAGGATCGCCATCCCTATGTCTCTGCCACTGAGCCTCGAGCCACCATCCTCCTCGGCCCAGGCTGCTGGGTCACAGTAACCATGATCCGCACGTCGTGCTTCTGCTGGGTTCTTCTTCTTGGGAACACGGCCAAGGCATCCTTTTTTACCTTGTTTTAAGAGCATTTCTGAATCTCGTGCTATCAAATAGTGCTGTAAAGGCTGATTCTTCTATCTCCACCCTCACCACGGTCCCCAAGGGCCACCTCTGAACGAGCCTGGGTGACCGGCTCCCAAATTCAGGGCAAGGAGCGGGCCAAGCCCATTCCACGAAGGAAGCCGTTACACCTCGGAACACCCAAACCCTTTCTGGAGAAAAGGCAGTGGCACGAGCAGGTGACAGCATGACAAATCACAGGTGCCAGCAAGGGGCTGTGCTGTTCGAGCAACGGCTTGGGACGAGACCGACAGCCAGGCTCCGGCCAGGAGACGCAGGCCCAGGAGGGGAACCAGCAGGACCGTCCAGCCCGCAGCGCACACGGACGCCAGGAACCTCCAAGGGCCAGGACGGAGGACCGACCAGCAGGTGCTACGTCATGGGACACTGTCCTCTAATTCTGTGGCTGGCCATGTACGTCCGTGTGAAAGTGAGTTGGATTTGTAGCGACACACGCCACGTCCAGGGGAAAGTGTGGAAATGTGGCGCACAGCAAAAGGACCAGACGCGGGCGGCCTCCCGGTGTCAAACCCCACGCACACAAATTGCCCAGGGCAGGCAGAGCCCAGACACAGAGCAGACTGCGGCGACGGCCAGGGACTGTGGTGGGTGGGGGACACTGTGTGTACCATATGCCAAGAACTGGACACTTTTAAATGGCTTTGAATATCTCAATTTTTAAAAGTCCAAGATGAATGCAAGGATTCTGAGAACTTCCCAATGCCAACGGGGAAGCTAACGTCCGGAGCCTCTGTCCTTCCTATGGTCCTCGGAGAGAGGCTCCCATGCTGGACAGACAGCAAGAAGGACAGAGAAGGGGCCTCACGGGACACTCGGAAGGGCCAGTTCCAGGACAGCAGGTCACCGGCTGGCAGCAGTCATGTGCCGGCAATTGAGGTGACAGATGGCGCCAGGATGGAGCAGAGCCATTTCTAAGACGTCGTTGGTCTCCCTCATGGGGTGAGCCAAGGCCTGTGCCAGGTGTGCGGCACACTGATCCACGCTGCCTGTCTCCTCACACCACCCATGGCCTCATCAACGCCACGGGCCCTCCAGGAGGCCCGGGCCCCTCTTCTGACGGGGGAGAGTGGCTTCAGCTGCACGTACAAACACTGCCGTACGTGCCCTCGGCTGACATAAATAATCTCAGAGCTGGATTAAGAGTTTGTTTCCTGATTCGGGCTCACCGTTTATTCAATCATCAAATATTTACTGAGTGCTTCCTGTGCGACATGAGGTACTGCCAGTGTATTCTAGGTACTGGGGACACAGTTTTCAGCATGACACACAAAGCTCCTTTTCTTCATGGGTTATCATTCCAGTGGAGGGGGCTTTGCAACACAGCTGAACCCCACCTCTCCTGGTGGGGTCCCTCTCGCCTTGGGGCCTGCTCTGCTGCCACATCTAGAGGTCAGCTGCAGTCACATTTAACTTCCCTGCTGAGCTCAGCACCCTACCCCAGCTGGCCGTGGTGTTACGTGCCTGAAATCTCCGCACTCTGGGAGGCTGAGGCAGAAGGATCGGAAGTCTGAGCCCAGCCTGGGCAACTTAGCAACTTAGCCAGATCCTGTCTTCAAAATAAACAAACAAATAAACAAATAAATAAAGTACTCTCAACACTGCCCCCTTGGCCCTTGATCCTTGACCCTACCCTGTGCCTGGGGTCAGGCCTGCTGTTTCTTTCCCCTTCAACTCACCCACAGCCCTCTCGCTCCTCTCTTCCAGCCCCATCTCCTCTTGCTTTCCTTCTGGAATCTGAGCTCCCCTCTGGACTTCCTGCCCGTGTGGCACCCGCTCCTCTGTACCCAAACAGTCTCAGGAGTTTTCTTCCTGAAACACAACTCTGGGGTATTTCTCGGCCCAGGGACCAAATTGCCTGCTTTGCCAGCAGAAAAAACTCACTTGCGTCCCTGACTCTGCGTTAACTAAGCAGCTTTGCAGATGTTCTGGCCCTTCCCAGAGCCATGTGGAAAAAAGTGTCGCAAAATGTCTTAGTGGAGACTGAGAAGAAAGGATTTGGACCCAAAGAAAGGATGAGGTGTCCCCTAAGAGCCCCCATGGGGGGGGGTGACAGTGGAAAGAGGAACCATGAGCCGTTGTCCTTCACATCTACTCTGCACGGCCCTGAGCTCCAGCTGCCCGCTCCACCCGGGAACAGGGCTTCCCTGTGATTTATTTCTACAAAGCAGAATCGGGCACCACGGGAGAAAGAATTCCCATTTAGCCTGGGACAGCCACTGCACGAGCAGTGAGATCAGCCTCGTCGCCGGGGCCTACAGGGTCACCGTGCGGAGCCTCCTGGGCTCTGTCAGGACCACAGCAGGGGAGGCCCACAGCCGGCTCAGGCTGGAGGGTTCTGGTGACGCGGAGATGGGACATTCACACAGACCCCACTGCTGCCATCCATAGGGAGACACAGGGGCCCAGCAGCCAGATGTTGGCAGGAACCCAGGAACAATTCTGTCTTTCACTGCAGGTCAGGTGGCCAAGGCCAGGGGCAGTGCCAGCCAGAGCTCACCCTGTGCGTGCCAGGGCCTCGGGAACTTTAACAATCTTAGACAAGAATGCCCCTTCTTTCCGGACTTTATGGAGGCCTGGAGGCAGCGTCCTTTGCTCTTTCTCGCTGGCATGACTGTCGGGAGCACCTTCCACCGCACGCTACGGTCAGGACTCGGGCATGGGACGGCTGCGGGGCCTGCACGTGTGTCCCCACCTGTTGTGTGTGGCATCTTCATTCTCCACCAGTTTCCCTCTTTCCCCAGACTCAGGCTGTCAGGCATAGCTGCCTGAGGACAGCACGTCCAGTCACGAAAGTCCCCTGACTTTGTCCGACTCTGCTACTCCTAACGTGCAGGTCTTAGGAACCCAGGCCACGTCTGGGAACCCAGGACCCTGCTGGGAACGAGTGCCAGGAGCTCAGCATGTGCCAGCCACCTCCCTCGGGACGCTTCTCCCTGGGGTCTGGTCTGGGCTGCGACTGTCGTGTTTGCCCACAAGTGGCCTTGGAACTGCAGGGCTTCCTCTGTTTACTGACAGCGAGGTCCAGGGTGACTCAAAGCAGCAGCCCTGCAGCGGAAACCCAGGGTGCAGTTAAAGGTCACTCACGCCTTGCAGGGCAGCCCTTTGATCCTCTGATCCCCAGAGGGACCCACCCCCAACCCCATCTGATAAGTGGCTCTTGAAAGTGTCCCTTGACCCAGTCAGGCTCAGACTGTACCAGAGAGGAACAGGCCAGGTGGCACATACATTCCAGGGCAGGATCCCTTATGGGGGCCGAGCACATGGGGGTCCTAATAGGTAGGAAAAGCCTCCCCCAGGGAGGAGTCCCAGGTCCTTGGGGAGGAGGCTCGGGGGCCTGGCTCCCTGGGCCCCACCCCAGCTCGGTGTCCTCTGACGTGAGGCAAGTGGTTTCATTGCCCTGGGCCTCAGTTTCCCCTCTAGCCCGAGCCAAGGGTGTTCATGTGAGGGTTAAATGTGGCACTGCTCCTAAGACAAGAAGCCCAGCCACTCCCCAGCACACCCAAAGGGACTGAAAACGTGACTCAAATATTTGCACAAGAATGTTCGAGGCAGGTTATTCACAAGAGTTGAAAGGCGGAAAGCCCCAAGCGTGCTGGGACAGAAGGACAGATAACAGATCCAGTAAACATGGATGCTGAGGGCCAGTGGCCATGGAGAGGACCAAAGCCCCGGTGCACGGGTGGACCTCGAAACCACTGCCGCACGACAGAGGCCAGACACGCAGGCCACATGAGGGTTCTTCCAACACCCAGTGCGGCAAAACACAGACAGGGCAGAGTGGGGCTGTCAGGGCCGTGAAGGGGGTGGTGGGGTGGCAGTGATGGCTAAAGGGCACGGGGGCTCCTTTGGGGACAGTGAGGTCTACGGAGGGCGGGTGGAGGTGGTGGTGGACGACGCTGCCAGTGTCCTAAGTGCCACTGAACTGTTCGCTTAGAAATAGGCAGTTCCATAGGAGGTGAATTTTACATCTGTTAAAAAGGAAAAAGCCCAGTTTCGCTCAGCGCCAGCGAGGGACCCACGGCATCCTGGGCCCTGGAGCTGGGAGACCTGGATCTTGCCTGTCTCCATCCTACCCAAAGCTCTGTAAACCCGTTACCCTTTTCGCAAATGAAATTTCTGCCCAGAGCACCAATTGGTGAAACTTCAGGCAGGCGACCCAGGGGGGTGGCATAGGGCCCGGGCTGTGTCCCCTTGTCCCCCTGTGGTCTCCCCAAGTCTGGCTTCCTAGTGAGATGGCCAGAGCTATCCTGCCTGCCGGTCTCCTGCCAGACTCCTATCCTAAGGGACAGATGGCCTTCCAGAGAGAAGCCAGCTGCCGAGGCCGAGAGGGCTGTTGCGGGGTCACAGAAAAGCACGCTGGATTGTTGGTGCAGCAAGAGAGCAAGACTACAGCTGGGCGTGTGGACGCCTGTAATCCCCGCACTCTGGGAGGCTGATGCAGGAGGACGGCAAGTTCACACCCAGCCTGGGCAATTCAGCAACTTAGTGAGATTAAGAAGAAAAGGGCTGGGGGTGTAGCCCAGGATGAGGGCGCTGGGTTCAATCCTCAGTGCTGCAATCAATCAAAAACTAAGGCACAGAGCGATTAGGGTGCTCACCCCAGGGTCACCTGGAATTCCTGTCTGAATTTGAGATTTTATGGAGAAGAAAACAGACACAGAAGGAAGCTGCTTTCCTCAGAGCTAACTACGAGCTCCCACTGGGTGGAGAGGGGAGAGGAGAGGAGAGGGGAGGGGAGGAGAGGGAGGCACACTGAGGGTCAGGGGCACCACAAGGGGCCTGGCAGGAGGCCGGCGACCACAGTGTGGCAGTGGCCAGGGTGTGCAGGTGTGCGGTGGCCCTTGCTGCAGCTGGGGCCGGCTGCTCCTGGGTCACAGTCCCCAGAGAGGGACAGGGAGGACGTTTGTGCATCTTCTGCTTGGTCTCCACGTGGAAAAGCTCATGATGATCTCATAGCTGCAGGCTGAAGGGACGGAGAAGGGACAGGAGACACACGAGCAGGATCTGGGCCCTGGGGACCACCCTGTCATTTTCCTCACGGAGGGGACAACTCAAGGGAATGCACTGAGAAGTCCTGCAGCCAAAAAACCTGTTGTTTTGACATCAGAGAACTTAAGTTTTTGTCCACTTTATTGCCGTTATCTTCATTTTGTTAGCGACCCTACTGACGTCATAGGACAAAAGCCCCCTTAGGAAACGCCAGGCTAAGATATTCCTTGGGGTGGGAGGAGAATTGGGTGGCAGTGTCTTTCTTCTGGAAGAAGAAAAGAAATTCCTGGGCCGGTGAGATGGCTCAGCGGCGTAAGTGCCTGCCTTGCAAGCGCGAGGGCCCGAGTTCGACTCCCGGATCCCACATACGAAAAAGGGGCCGGTGATATCGCTCAGCGGCACGGGTGCCTGTTGGTGCGCGAGGTCCTGAGGTCGACCCCCCGGTACCCACAAAAAAAAAAAAAAAAAAAGAAATTCCTCTCAACTCACTGCCCAGCTTGAGGTTCTCTGACCCTGCTGCTTTAGCTCTCAGATGAAGGCCAAATCCCTTAGGGTGCCATTCAACACCCCAGAAATAGGGTGCTCTCCCCCTTTCCCTCCCCTCACAGGTGAGGCGAGTTCACCCCACATACAGTACTGTTCAGTGATAAAGATGCCAGGCTCTGGAACGGGCTCATGTGCAAATCCTGGCGCTACCTCTCCCTAGCTGTGTGTCCTTAAGCAACTAACTGAACCTTTCTGTGCCTTGATTTCCTCATCGGTAAAATGGACATAACACTGTATTTCATCAATTCATAAAACCGATGTGATAATCAAGCGCTAGCTTTTCTTTCTTCGAGGAAGAGAATGGGGTCTCTCTCAAACAGTCCTGGGGCTGATGGAAAAGGTGGCCCCTCCCCATGGGGTGCCACAGGGATGAGATGAGATGATACACGCTAAGTGCTCAGGATGCACCAGGTACTAGGGATGTGACTGGGAGGTCCTGTCTTGTTTTGAAGTTTCACAGAATTTATTCAAGTATAGGTGAAGGGATCAAAATGGTCAAACCGAGTCAGAAAAATGCCTGACTCCAAGAGACGGCACTGACTCAGCCTACCCCGCTAGACCCAGGAAGGGGCAATGAGGGACCTGAACCCAGGACAGTCAGGCTCACACAGTGGGGCTCAGGCTGCACGGATGTCACTAGCTGAGCATCCCTGGGGACCTGCAGAGATGGGAGAGGCAGGAAGGAGCTATCCTCGGGGCCCTTGGCTGTTTACTCTGCACTAAAGGGTGAAGTCAGCCTCCACGGGGAGCGGCCCCTTGGCCCCGATCATCACTCGTCAGCGCTGTGCCAGAGGCCCACGGCCGCCGAGCCCCAGCCTGAGCCCGGGGAAATGTTTTCCTTCCCAGTAGCCGTGTGTCGCCCGGCAAAGCCCAGTCAGTGTCAGCGCACAGGGTCACTGCAAGGCCAACTCAGTCCCAACACTTCCTCAGAAATGTTCCCATGCCACTGCAGCGTGACCTGGGCTCAGTGGTCGCATCTCTGTGCCTCAGCTTCCTCTTCTGTGAGATGGGGATGATCTGACAGGCCCCTCGCGTGTCTGGGTAAAGGCTGAACAAGACTACCCGGGGAATCGTACAGTAAGTGCCCGGTTATTCTCAGTTATTCCAGCTGGCTGTGGTGGCGCATGCCTGGGACCCCAGCACTTCGGAGGCTGAGGTAGGAGGATCACCAGGAGTTCAAGGCCAGCCTTGTCTAGACAGCAAGTTCAAGGGCAGGCTGAACCACATAGTGAGACCCTGTCTCCAAAAACAAAACAAAATCTTAAATGATTCTATCAGGAGGCTGCTCAGCAGGAGCAGGGATGGCAGCTGTTGCCAGAAGCCATCACCATGGCCCTCACAGGGGCAGAGCGGCCACACGCAGAGCTGGTCTGCAGAGGAGTGAGACGTGCACCCAGGCCAGGATGCGTCCCAGCTAGCACTGTGGCCCTCCCAGGGTTTCTGAGTGACTGGGCCTACACACTGGGCCTTCCCAGTGTGTCGTCCATCGCCAAACCTTCCGACAGCTTCCTAGTATCCACCGAGCTCCTTTCCTTCCCCGACAGACCAGCAGACGCCCAGGGCAGGCAGTGACAGGCTGTGCTGAGCTCTGGGTCCGCCAGGTCCCGTAGTTCCGCCGGGTCCTGCTCAGCCCACAGCACCAGGTGCCAAGCCTGGCAGCCATGCTGCACCCTGCTGCCAGCCAGCATGAGGACTGCTGGGGCTGCAAAGGCTGCTGGTGGCCGGCTCGGGCAGCCCCAGGAAGGGAAGAGAGGTGGCAGGCAGGGGTGGGGAGGATGGCGAGGGTGGGCGGGCAGCCTGGAGGCCTGGAGACCTGGGCAGGTGCTCTGGCTGGCACGCCTGGCAGTGCCCACCCCGGGGACCAGCATGGCCCCATTGAAGGGTCTATGAGGTCCGGCACCCATGCTGTCCAATGCAGCGTCTACACGTGGCTACTAAGCTCCTGGATGCAACCTGTGGCCTGAATTATGTTGCAAGGCAGGGTGACAATCATACTGGCTGGTTGGGGACCACACAGGGTCCTGAGGCACAATTCTCAGTGCTAATGTCACAGAAGTTCCAGAAAACTGGGATGGGCGACTCACTGAGCAGGGCCTGTCACCCTCCATGAGAAGCATCGGGTCGACGTCACAACCACCACCAGGGACCTGGCCACCACTGGGCCACAGGTAAGCAGACCATGAAGAAAGGAGTCTGGATTTGAGATGACGGAGCAGGGTTCAAGATCCCAACTCACCCGCGTGTGGCGGGCAGGCAGCACCTGAGCAGGTGGTTTCATTTTCCCCGTCCTAAGAAAGGATGTAAGGCCCACCTCCCAGATGCTGTGGACAGAAACCGAAACAAAAGAGCTGCACACAGTAGGTGCACAGGGACCACTGGCTCTGCAGCTCTGTGTGGGCCCCGCGAGTCGCGCTGCAGTGATGGCAGGAAGAGCCCGTGTGTCCTTGAATCCCATCCCCACGGCCGACCTCCGCCCTGGAGCTGTGCCGGGGAGCAGAGGGTCTGCCCGGAATTGACCCTGTTCCTAGAGTGCAGCAGCCGATCGCTGCTCCAACCACAGCCATGAAGGAGGCCAATGCTGGGGACAGGAACCTGAGACTCTGGAGGTCCCGGGAGAGGCCTCTTTGGGTCTGTGGGAAGAAAGCGCGAACAGGCGGAGACTGAGAAGGGGAGACAGCCAAGGACACATCAGCATCCTCCTGGAGGGGCTGCAGACTCTGCGGTGACAGCGCTCACCAAGGGCCCCAGGGTGCAACCCCCCCCCAGCAAGGCTGGAAGGGGCGCTGGGACAGGGGATAGGAGGGGGTGCTGGGGTGGGGTCGTGAACATGGGAGGTTCTGGGCCCAGGTCAGGGTCCGCACTCCAGCACCACCCTGACACGGGCAGGGCAGGGTGTGGCAGTCACTGCTTGGAGAGGGCCACACCCAGCCCACCCCGCTGGGAGAGGGAGAGGTCTTTTTATCTTCAATCGATTTATTTTTTAGAACAGTTTCAGATGTACAGAAAAACTGCCAAGACAGTACAGGGAGTTCCCATGTCCGTACCCCACGCCCAGTTTCCTCTACTATTTACATCTTAGAGCAGCGGGGTACATTCTGTAACAACTAATGAAACAGTATCAGTGCATTATGACGACTGAAGTCCACGCTGCAGTCCAACTTCCTGCTTTTCCCTAACGTCCCTGCACGGTCCCAGCGCCCACGTTACAGTAGACACTGTCTCTCAGTCCTCCTCTGGGCTGTCACGACCTCTCAGGCTTTCCTTGTGCTAGGGGACTTGACCAGGCCAGTTTTGTCTCTTTTATTTATTTATTTTTTTTTGTGACAGGGTCTTGCTATGTAGTTCAGGCTTGGCCTTGAGCTCACTATGTATCCTAGGCTGGTCTCAAACATGCAGCGACCCTCCTGTCTCTGCCTCCCCAGTGCTGGGATTACAGTGCACCACCACACCAAGCCTACTTTGCCAGTTTTGAGGTATGCCGGGCACACACCCTACAGACAGACCTGCAATGGGGAGGTGTGTGATGATCTCATGATCGCACTGGGGTGATGGATTCCCAGGCAGAAGGTCCAGAGGTCAAACGTCCTCCAAATGTCCTCAGTGTGAATAGAACTATACCTGGGGCGGGTGCAAGGACTACAGGTCGCCCCGCAAGGTGCCGGGCACACGGAGGGCTCAGGAGTCACTGCCGAGAGACTGGCAACCAGCAGGCTCGAACTCAAAGTGGACAGGGAGCCGGACCTCCAGGGACAGCGTGATGCCTGGACCCCTCCCACTCTCCAACCCTCTGGGTCCCCACTGCTAAGTGGCCTTTCCGCCCTGCCCCTTCCGGGCTAGCCCCGTCACCCTAGGAGCCCGTGGCCAGCACTCGTGACAGGGAGGACCAGGCTCTACCAAGGAGTGGCCGAGGGGGTTCGACTTAGAACCCTCACACTCTCAGCACAGCGGCCCCCCAAAACAGTGGCAACTAAATTACCAGGCACTTGATCCGAAGTGCCAACACCAGGGTGGGCTGAGGGGACACACGCGGCCACCACCCATGAAACACCAAGCGTGGTCTTTGCCGCCCACGTTGGCCACAAAGGTGGAGACTTCTAGCGGCACCCTCCACGGGGCTCAAGTCTCAGTCATTAAGGGCTGGGATGTGAGGACCCTGCAGGAGGGCGTGGTGTCCCCCGCTGGGTTCCCCAAAGGGTGGGAGGGAGGGAGATTCCAGGCAGGCCCTGCAGGAAGATGGAGAAGGGCACAGCCTCCGGGGCCCCTGCAACACAGCGTGCAACACTCACGGCCCAGCCTCACAGCAGCCATCAGGCGACTGTCACTTCCACTCACAGACGAGCAAACACTGCCCGGGAGACCCAGTGCCCGGCACAGGTCACCCTAGAAGTGTGGGACCGCTCCCTCTGAGACGCCAGGCGCCAAGGGGACCAAGCGAAGGCGAGCGTATGCTCAGGGAATGTGGCAGCCTCTGGGCCCCGGTTCAGCGCCACACCTGCAGCGCAGCCTCACCGGGGCCACCTTGCCACTGTGCGCCTCAGTGCTCCCAGCTGCAAAGGGGCACAGGATGCCCGGAATGAACCGCTACGCAGAGCGCCTGGCACATAGCAGGTGCTTGTGAGCAGCGCTGCCAACGTGCTCGAGGGACCCCAGGCAGGGAGGGGGAAGAGTGCCCAAGGGCACCAACTTAGAAGCAGGGGTGACACACCCAGCAGGGTGCACGGGTCCCTCCTTCACGACACGCGGCGGCCACGCTCCCGCTGGTCTAGTTTTCCAGTGGGAAAACCTTGTCCCATTTCCTGTTGAACCCGTGTCTGCTCATCGGGAGCCTGGGGTGCTCTGCATCCCGCGACTGCCCGCCGCGTCTCTCTGCGCCTCCCTTCAGGTTCCTCGTTGACTCCCGCTGCTCTTTCCATAGGGAGGTCCCAGGCTGTCCTCTGCCAGCCACGCCGGGCCAGCAGGCCCTCTCGTGCCTTTCACGCTGGTTTGCTGTTGTGTCGAGCTTGAGGGCCACTCTGTTAAGCGGCCAAGCCCAGCTGTCCCTTCCTCGGCGGCCTCTGCCTCCACCCACGGAAAGAGCTGAGGGTCAGGGCCACCGGTGCTCTGTGAGGTCGATCCCTGCTAACTGGCTTGAAAGCGAGAAGCAAATGTAAAAGTTTCCACTCCCCTCCCTCATCCCTGCCAAGCCAGGGGCGGCCTCCCCGCCAGGCCGCCACCGTGAGGCCCCCCTCCCCGAGCCACTGCCTGGCAGGGAGCGGAGTGACTCAGGCACTGCCTGGGCCCCGGGGACACCGCGGTGGGAGACACGCTGCTGCCCCTTGCACAGCACGTTTGGGAGTCGGCTCCCTCCTGACGCCCTTACCTCGGGGTGGCCAGCACATGCACGGCCGGGGCAGGGGCCACTGACTCCACGGGAGGAGCCACAGGGGCAAGGGCTGAGGGTGGTGGCCCAGGGACAGGCGGAGGAAAGGAGGGAACTGCAGCTTTGCCCCAGCCCTGGCAAGGGACTGGCACTTCACACGCACTCTCTCAGAAACCTGCACAAGCCCTTTGCAGAGGTAGAAACTGAGGCAGGCCCAGACCGGGGCATCCCTTGGCCAGAGGTGTGCAGCACCAGGATCTCCAGTATGAGTCTGCCACACTCCTCCTAGTGCCCGAACACCGCCCGACTCCGACCTCCCAGTCGGGCAAGAGGGCAAATGTGTGTGCCAGGCCAAGCCACATCCAAGGACAGTGGGGACAGTGCCCACAGCCACAACACACCTCAGGGTCCCCTGGCGGGGCCCAGAATTGTACCTGGATCCCTCCCAGCCTTGCACACGGCTCTGATGACCCAGTGAGCAGATGCAGGGTGGCTGGGCTGATTGGTCCATCTCTTGGGCTGCAGGGGCTCAGCCCGACTCCTGCCACCTCCACCCGGTCACATACACTGAAGGCTGGCACGCAGGCTGACAAATATGTGTGCTGTGTGACCACCACCTAGCACCCCCAAGGCTCCCTCGTGCCTCTTCCCATCAACTCCCCTATAAAGTAACCTGTGTTCCGACCTCTGTTGCTGCAGGCTGGTTCTGTGACCCTCGAACTCCTTTGCTTGGAATTATGCACTATACGTTCGCTTGCACCTCTTATTTCATTCAGCATAAGGTCTGTGAGATGCTGGATGCTGTGAGATGAAGGGATATCATTTTTCATTGCTCTATAGTATTCCACTGTGGCTATGCCATAATTTGTTCACCTGTTCTACTGAGGGATGGACTCTCGGGTTGTTTCCAGTTTGGGGCTTGGCTGCTGTGGAAACTTGCTAGTGTCTTTTGACGGTATAAAGAAAGCACTCAGTTCTGTTGGAAATATGACTGGGAACAGAATTACTGGGTCCCGGATGTAGGAATGAATGTATTAGATCCTTGCTAAGACCTAGCAGGCAGGGAATATAAAGCTCACTGCCTAGGAGGATCAGAGAGGTCTAGCAACATGCCCAGAGCACACAGCCAGGTGGTGATGCCCACACTCCAGCTCCAAGGCCTCCTTACCAGCCCCGGGTGGGTGGGTGCTATGAGGACTTGCCTGAGAAGGACAGACAGAGATTGAGGGGATAATGCCTCTCCACTTCCTGGACAAACAGCATGGTCTGACCTGTCCCCAGGAGGCTGGCCGGCCAGGTACGGGGCCCAGCAGGCTGAGCAGACACAGATGCATGAATGGGGCCTAAGTCCACCCAAACCCCAAGCACATAATTTCATCTGGAGGCCAGCGCATCCAGCCGCACCGGCGCACCCTCCTCCCCAGGCCAGGACGGGCTCCGATCTGAGGCCCCTTTGTCCTCACACTGTCCGGGACAGAGTGAAAGAGGCCACGCTCGTCCACACAGGCGACAAGCAGCGGTCTCAGGCCCCCTGCTGCCCAACTCCAGCCTCAATGAAGCGACTATCTGCCCCGTCCCCTGCATTCCCCACTGCGATCCCAGCTGGCAGTGCATGTCCAGAGGAATCACTGGAACCAGTCCTCAAACCCAAAGGAGGGGGCAAAGTGACACATCCACCTTGGTGACATGTGTCTCCTCCTGGGGAGAGAAGACGGGTGAGAGCCAGCATGTCCCGAAGGAGGTCACACCAGGCTCCATGCTGAGCCAATCATGAAAGAGATGAGTGTGTGGCAATGCAGGGACGATGGGGGCCATGGGATCAGATGGCACCGGGACTTGGCTCTTGGGAGGGTGCGCAGCCCCACCCCTGTGCAATCCCCTCATTCTGAGGTTCCCTGTCCTACTGGCAGTGGGCTGCCATGGTTACCAAGGAGGCTGCCACACATCCTACCATGACCCTGTCTGGTGACCATGGCGACTGGTCCAGACCTAGCCACATCCGGGTCCTTCCTTGGGATTTGGAGCCTGCACCAGGCACGCCAGGGGCCAAGTTTCAGTGCAAGGGGTAGGAGGAGGCAGGAATGCAGGGATCGGGTGGGTGCCTGCTCTCGGGCTCTATTCCAGCCCACTGTGCTGGAATCGGGTGCCACCTGGAGGTAGCACATCTTGGGGGTCCTGGAGGGTGAGGACAGTTCCCAGAGTAAGGACCAGGGAGACAGACTCCTCTGAGGCTGCTGGGACCCAAAGAGACAAACTGCCCTGCAGAAGGCTGGCCATGGTGCTGGAGGCCACTCCTCCCTGCCCACCTGGCCTCAGTCCCTGGGCTAAGTCCATGGTCCCACCCGCCCTTGGGGGTGGTGCTTCTGTAAATGCCATCATGGTAACCGTGCTGTCATACCAGAGGAACTGCACTCCCTCCTGAAGTGTCCTGCTCCTCTGCCAGGCACCACAGTACCAGTAGCTCATCTAACCCACCCTGGAGGCCCCGAGCCCACACATATGTTCTCACCGCTGGGCACAGATGTGGCACACGCACAGTCTCTGCCCTGGGGACACTACCCGCCCCAGGCACATTCGTACCTGCATACTTGCCCTCTGCATAGCCCTCCATTGGCCTGGCTATGTTTTATTCCTCCCCACGCGCATGTGTCCAGTTTTCAGGGAGCACTTATCACCCAGGTGCCGATCCTACCCAGCCCCCAATCTCTAACGTGCAGTCCACAGGGTGGGCAGCACGACGGCCACCAGGCTTCCTGTCCGGACTTGCACAGCCACCTTGCTGGGGATTCATGTGACCCATGAAAATCTGGGCTCCCCTGGGACCTGACAGCCACCCTGCTTCTCAGACCATGAATACCGACCTGTCCTAAAACTGCAGGGCACTGAGAGGAAGGGATGACTGCGTGGCTGGCCCATGCCTTGGGCTCTGCAGCAACCTCCCCAGGATGCGACAGACCCCAGCTGCTGTGGGGCAGCCCCTGCAGGTGGCTTCTCTGGGCACTGATCTGCACCTGACCCCTGCGCCACACAGCGCCACGGCGACCCAGGCTGTACAGCTCGGGGTGATGGGAGAGGTCAGGTCCCCCAGGATGAGGTGCCAATGGTGATAGGGGCCACACTGGCTCAACATGGACCCTGAACTCCTGTTCTATCCACACCATGGCATCTCCATGCCAATGTGTGCTGCAGAACTGTACACTTAGGAATGGCCAAGAGTTAGCAAATTTGGTGCTGTGTGTATTTTACTGTAACTTTTTTAAATGCCCCCAGTCGTTACCTAATGTCCCCTGAGGGCTACACTGGCCCCAGCTGAGGTCCCTGTCCCCAGGGCAGGCTTCATGTGGACTTTCACGGCTTCCACCCCTGTCGTCTTCCTGTCCTGGGGTCCTATCAAGGACCCCTCGTCACACACAGCCACATCTCCTGGCCGCCTCTGGGCTGTGACAGGCTCTCACACTGCCCTCGTCCTCTAGGACCTCGCGGTCTTGAGAAGCATTTTTCAGGTTTTTGCAGGATGTCCCTGTGTGAGTTCTTCCTACGTGACATCCCCGGTGCGTGCGTGAGACATCCAGAATGTACCAGTTCCACCCTGGTAACCCCACACCTCGGTGGCACTAAGATCACTCACAGGACTTGTACAACCATCGCCTCCGTCCATGTCCAGAATGTCTGCATCTTCCACAACTGAGGCGCTGTCCCCATCAAGCACTAACTCCCATCCCACTCCCTCTGCGCATGGTCACCACGACTCTACCTTCTGTGTCCATGAGGTCACTCATACCCATGAGGACAGCCACTATCAAAAACAACAACGCTGGGCCGGTGAGATGGCTCAGTGGCGTAAGCGCCTGCCTTGCAAGCGCGAGGGCCCGAGTTCGACTCCCGGATCCCACATACGGAAAAGGGGCCGGTGATATCGCTCAGTGGCACGGGTGCCTGTTGGCGCGCGAGGTCCTGAGGTCGACCCCCCGGTACCCACAAAAAAAAAAAAAAAAAAAAAAAAAAAAACAACGCTGAGTGTCAGTGGGAACTGGAGCCTCGTGAGTGGCTTGGGGGGAAGGAAGTAGAGCCGATGCTGGGTAAACACTCTGGAGGCGTCTCGAAAACATGGAATGGAGTAGCCATGTGGTCCAGCCACTCCGCGCCAAGTCACACATGCAGAAGAAGCGAATGCAGGGCTTGAACGCATATTTGCACACGTGTTCAGAGGAGAATCCCCCCAACTGCCCCAAGATGAGCAACCCAAGCACCCCCCAACACTCCCTCCACAAGGGCGCCCCTTCCCGCAGCCAGCTCATCACCTGCCTCCCGCTCCACGGGACACAGAGGAGGCTCCTCAGCACCGTGCGAGGTGACAGTGGCCACAGAGATGGTGGGTCCCAGCAAAGGCTCGGTGCTTGCACAGAGGCAGCACAACCCATCGCACCCGAGGGCACTGGCGTTGCAGGTTGCACCTCCTGACTCTGCCACACAGAAGCCGTGGGACCTGGGTGAGCAGTGCTCTGTCCCCAGCACTGCCCCTGCCGTGAAGGTGGAAGCGATCACAGGTATGGCCCGGCCGATGGGCTCCTTCAAGGGACTGTGGCAGTGGGGGCACTCGCAGTGACATTAGGCAAAAGTAAGAGAGTGGATCCAAACCTAGGATAAAACCGAGAAAGGGGTTCACGCTCTGTGCAAAGGGAGGTGAAGATGGAACACACCTGCCCAGGGACAGTAACACACCTGCCAGGCTGCAGGCAAACTCACCATGAGCAATAGCAGGACCCACAGCCTTCTTCCCACCTTGGCACCTGTTCCATCTCCTCCCTGCCCGGCACGCCCAGGTAACACACCTGCAGCCGTAGGATCCTCCTCAAACCTGCCCAGGACCCCAATTCCCTGGAAGGCCTGACAGTGGCATTACCAAATCTGTGGGGACAGTTGGCCAGGTAGCAGGTCCCATTCTGTGTGTGTTCCCAAAGCCAAAAACAGGAAGAAGAAAAGGATCCTCCATGAGCCTGGAAGACCCTACTTCCCCAGAGCCATGGTAACCCACTCAGGGGAGAAGGCCCGGGGTGTCTGTTTTCCATGATGCCCAGTCATGCTCCCCGCCCTGGAAGATGCCTCCTGCTTATTATAACTCTGACAGCATCGGAAAGGTTTCCTGTGGTTTCCACGACAGGGGAGATGATGGCTTTCTTTTCCCCCTGGCTTTGTGCTGGATGCCACAGACCCTAGGGGAGGCCTTGCGGGTGTGGGACGGCTCAGGGGCTGAGAGATGCCCTGCAGAGGGGGGCGCCATGGAAGAGGGGTGCCCATCCCCTGTGGGGGTGGCAGAGGAGCTGGCCAGGGGCCAGGGAGGTGCCCAAGGTCACCTGCAGCCCAGCTTCCACCTGCTAAGGACACAGGGACATCACCCTTCCGAGCCACTCGCCCTCCTCCCACGGCTGCTGGCTACTCTGAGCCCTCGCCAGGTCCCACAACCTTGCCCAGCATTAGGATTAGCTCCACCCTACAGGCAAGAATAAAGTGGCCTGCCCAGGCTCGCAAGGCCAGGGAGGTGGCTGCGAGAAAAAAGGTACTCAGCTGACGTGGGGGACTAAAGAAAATGAGAATGTGAAGTCATGGTCCTGAACAAGAAAGCAAGAATCTGGAGGGTTATATGGAGACAGGCACCACTTTGGGATCCTGCAAAGCTCTTCAGTGCCTGGTAGTAGCTTCCTGGAGTGTGTTGTGCAGGATTCCACAGTGATACCTGGGCTCCACAGGAAAGAGCAGTAATTGATTATTTATGTCTGCCCTGGGCACTGTCATGGAAAATGCAGAACAATTACTATATTTATCATCGCACATCCACCATACATCATTTACTGCTGTACATATTTATTATTTGTCACCACGCACCCATTGTACATCCTTCTGATGGAGGGTGATTCTTTGAATCTTCCTGCTCCTTAGCTTTCCCCCTGCGCTAAGAAGCTCGGATACAGGGTAACTGGTGGAAATGCCTTTTGAAGAGGAGACTATTTTCTCAGATGCAAAATCACACACCTGCCATTTACTGATACAGAGATAAAACTCAATTCTTACAAGAAAGGTAGACTCCATTCCATATCCACTTATTAAACACCAATTGTGGGCTAGGGTCTCTGTTCTCAATGAGTTTAGCAAGGAAGACAAACAATTAGTAATTATTGAATAATTATTGCTGTCCTAAGTGTCTCGAACAGAGAATACAGGGGCCACGTTATGCCCACCGCAGGGCAGCCCAGCCTCTCTGCTGAGGCTTTCACTCTGGTGTGGAAAATTACCTCTCTGCTCACAGCCCACTGGAAACACTTGCTGGCCAGCCCCAGCACCTAGAAGGGTGTCAGATGGCAGAGGAATGTGGGCATGAGGCATAAAGGGGCCGCGGGAGGCCACCTCCTTGGGCACTGGAGCTAAGGGTGGTCCCCCTGCCAGCGATCTGTCCATGTTTGCTAATTAGAAGCTCATGCCCTGCTCTTTGATTTTTCCACCCTATGAGGATTCTTGGCCATGCAGCCTAGAGCTCTTGGCAAGCAGTGAGGACGTGGGAGAGAGAACCCACCGGCCCCTCACAGGGCCGGGAGGGAAGGTGTGTTTGAGGCCGGGGTGCACGCCCAGCTTGTCTCTCTAGGCTGTACTTAGAGGTCTCTCTCCCCTTCGCCTGGGCAACCTTGCCTGCCGCCAGGCAGCGGGGAGTGGCAGGGTGTCACAGTCGCCTCCCCTGTTCCAGGCTGGCACCAGCGCAGGCAGCGGGATTTGTTTGGAATATATGTTCCTCATCAGAGGTGTCGGGAACAATCATCCTTTCTCGCCCGGGGAGGAGGAGGCATCTGTGGGCCGGCGCTGCCCCCAGTGCAAACAGCCACCCCAGCATGCTGGCCAGGCTGCCTGCAATCTCACTGCTTGTGCAAATGGGTCCCGGGTCCTATTTCGTATGTCCCTGTGGCCACGTCCAGCCGACCCCCTGTAAGGAGCCCAGACCAGGACCAAGGGGACATCACCTCCCCACCTTCTGGAAATGCAATGGGTGAGGGTGGTCAGGGAAGCAAGGCAGACCATCGTCAGATGGACCACAAGGAGGAGAGATTTCCAAGGCCAGGGCAATGCTACACCCAGCTGAGGGCTCAGGCTGGGGGTGCAGGGACCCAGGTGACCTAGACACTGATCTTCGTACCTCTTACTTCCCAACTCACCCCGTGACTCCTCAGTCCTCAGACTGCTCTGTAAGAGGGGTCTTCCCTATCCCTCTTTCCTGTCCCCAAGTGTGCTGCCCTGGACACCTCTGCTGAAGGTCAGTGTTGCCCTGTGGGATGGACGGCAGCTCTACGAGGGCAGGGACCTGTCTCCCTGTTGATGCCACCCCTGGCCCCAGCACAAAGCCTGGCGGAAAACTAAGAGGATGAAGGCAGGGAGGAGGAAGGAGGGAGGAAGTGGGCACTGGGGTATCCTCCTGCTGAGGATGGGCGGCCCCCCAAGACATCCTCAGCCTCTCGTGGGCGCCTGTGAGATGTGACCTCACATGGCAAGGGGGACTGTGCAGGTGGCTGGGCTGGGCGACCTCAGGGCCCTCACAGAGAGAGGTATGAGGGGAGGACTGAATGTGTGAGCTCCGACACAGTAGCCCGGGAAACCTGCAGCCCGCTGCACACAGGACACTCTCGGGACCCCCAGCTGGCCACGATCAGCCTGTCATAGTTAACCAGGACTGTCGACCTGACTGTATTGAAGGTGCTGGCCTCATCACCCAGGGATCAGCCCACCGAGGAGTTCATAGCAGAACGGGCTACAAGGAGGCAGGGCCTGGTTCGGGAAGCCGGACCCCAGGGCGTGACTCGGAGTGACTTTCCTCGGGACTTTTCCATCTCTGTTTCCGGGTCACCAGGAGCTGAGCGGCTCTCCTCCACTACGCCCTTCCGCCATGATGTTTCTGCCTCTCCACGGGAGCCAGCTGACCTTGGACTGACCCCTGAAACCACGAGCCAGAGTAACTTATCTCCCTCTAAGTTGTGTACGTCAGGTATTTTGTCCCAGCAACAGAAAGGTGACTAAGACACAGCCCCAGGGAGGTGACAGGGTTAGTGCCAAGCTCCAAGTTCTGACTTCCCTCTCTTTTCAGGTGCCTAGGGTTAGGGTCCCACCCAGGTGAAGCCAGGCCATGGCTAACTCACTGGCTCTGAACAATCAGATACAAGAGGTGGGGACATGAGTCACATGAGGAGGGGACAGGAGTCATAGTTCCAAGGCCAAAGGACTGAACTGCTCATGCTCATCTCCTAGTCCTCGCTGTCCCTTCCCTCTCCATCCTTGTCACAGTGAGCCCCAGAGTCTCACACGAAAGTGGTGGCATCCCTGCCGGGCCCTGCACACTGCCCGTGTGGGGCAGGGTCCCTGATCACCGAGCAAGAGAACTCTGGGGCTGGGGTGCAGCTTAGAGCGCTTGCCTAGCACTTGCCTGGGTTCCACGCCCATCACAGGGCCGAGGAGGGAGATACTCGGTTTGAAGTCCCGGATCAGGGAGTCCTTTGTCGTAGCAGCACAGCTTCGCCCAACCTGATGCTACGCCATGGCCCGACTGTGGGGGCAGCAGTCACCACCCACACATCCGGTGCAAATGTCCACAACAGGGGTCTTGGGCACCTTTGGGAGCAGATGCTACCGTGGCCACAATGTCTCCAACCTCCCCCCGCAACTTCCACCTCAAACGGGGAAGTTCACCTTAGTCACTAAGACTGGAATGAAATCACTTCTTCCAGACAGTGTGGAGGGAAAAGGGAACAAGGCACAGCTTCCCACGCCACCCACGAGCCACACACATGCCCACATGTGTCTCAGGGGCACACACCGCAGCCGCGCACAGCCGCAGCCTGACATGCCAAGGGCGACTGCCCTCCAGACACCAGCCCCGGGACCCTCAATGTCCTCTTGTTTCTCTGCTTCCCATCCAGGCCCAGTCTGCTATGTCTGAGGCCAGGATTTTAGGAAGTCGATGGATATTTTCAGGGCTTTATTGTCACTTGCTAATTAGCCGAGAGTGACTAATCAGAAAACAGTGGTGAAGCAGAGAAAATACTCCCAAGCTTTCGGTTGCCCATGGTTACTCAGAACCCTGTGGATGTATGGGATGGAGCTGGGGGAGGGGAGCTCGTCTTTGTCCTCTGCTGGGCTGTCCCCAGGAAAAAGGACACTGCTTCACTTCAGAGTGACAGTGTGTGGTCAACAGTGGGCAAAAGCCGGGTAGCTGCAGCCCCCAACTTCAGCCTTTAGTAATTTCTAGGTCTGATGAGCTGTGCTACAGAGCTGCACACCCCCGCCAGGGCCTGGCCTCCCCTGCACAGGCAGCCGTGTGCCTCCCCGGCGGAAGCCAGGCAGCCAGGCACTGAGGTGCTGAGCCTATCTACACTGCCCCACCCTGTGCAGGATGTGCTGAGGGAAGCAACTGACCCTCTGCTGCCCTTCTGCACCCTCAGAGAACAAGGCCACGCCTTCCCAGAGCTGGGGTGTCACCCCATTACCTATGGCCCTCTCTGAGCCAGATCCCCAGCTGTGTGTATACTGCCAGCATGACCTCCATCACAACTCCGCACTGCCGCTGTTTCGGTTCTCCCATTTCATACAGCAGAATGCTGAGGCCCAGGCAGCGTGCGTGACCAGCTCCAAACAGCTAGCAAAGGCAGGGTCTGGAGCCAGGTCTGTGTACCCACTGTGCGGGAGAACCCCGGCAAGAGAGCAGGCGGCCGTGTGCGAGCACTGGTGGGGTAATGCCTCTGTCCTACGGTGAGGAGCAGAACAGCACCGCGCGCGCGCACACACACACTTATACACAAGTGTACATGTGCACAAGTACACACACATGTACATATACTGGTGTGCACACATAATGTGCACAAGCATGCACACTGACACACGCTGTACACGTGCACCTGTAAGTACACAACACAGGCACGCAAACACATGTACACTCACATATGCACACAAGACGCACAGTTTCTCAGCATACAAGCGGGTGGCGGAGGCTCAGTCACCTTCAAGGAAGTCAGTCAGCACCCTGTGCCCCGCTGGCTGGCCGGGCCCTGCTGTAGGCTCTGTCCGTCCAGCCTGCCGGGCTCAACAAGGCCTGTCCCTGCTGCCTCTGCCCTTTGGGGACCATTTTATCACCGACGGTGCAATTTCCAAAGATGAATAAATAAACAAGAGGCCTCACCCCTGCCCGTGGGAACCACTGGGCCACTTTTTCAACACCTCCCCACACCCCCACAAAATCCAGCCCTGGATGGGCCCCTACGCAGGACAAGTCCCTGGGAGGGCACGCGCAAGCCAGGGCTGGCAAGGACAAGTGGGAGGAATGGGCCCCAGGAGAATTTCCCAAGGGCCCTTGGCACTGCTGGCTCCTGACCTGATGGGTAATAAAAGTGCAATGAAGAAAGCAGACGGGAAGCAAACACCCGCATTTGCAAGGCTGGCATTTTCCAGGGTAAAGTTCTGACTACCAGATGATTTGCCAGCTCAGCCAGGTTAATCATTGCCTCCGAAGAACAAAGGCTCCCTCAAAGAGCAGGCTGGTCACCCAGGTGCCACTACAGGTCGGGTGAGTCACGGCCCAGCTCCTCGTAGTCAGGGACTGTGACCTCCTTGGCCCTAGCCCAGGGTCTGGTTTGTGGACTGAATAAGCCAGTGACTAATTATTTAAAAAGCCCCTTTCCCTGACCACCTACTATGTGCCTGGCTTTGGTGTGGGCCTCTTCTATCAAAGCTGACAGTTGAAGAGTTAGCAGCTTAGAGAAGAACAGGCCCAAGCAGTCCTGGGTTCAAATTGCAGTGCCGATGGGCAAGCACTGACACCAGCCTGATCCTTGTTGGTAAAACAGGTCACTGCATAAATAAATGGGTCAATGTGTGAGACATGGTGACTCCAAACTGGGGCATTCGCCGATGCCTGGAGACCTCTGTGGTGGTCACAGCGGGGGAAGAGCCCCACCCAGTCTCCGCTGTCAGTGACATGGCACTGAGACATCTTGGCACCAACTATAGCACTGTGCCCGGCTCAGGCAAGCCCCCGATGAACGCCAGCTGCTGTCATTATCTGGAATTGGGCTGACACCACCTGCCACGGAGGCTGCGACTTACTCAGGTGGTAGCCAGGGTCAGCAGAGCTAGAGGATCAGCCTGGCTCCCCATGCCCCTGCACACTGGCACTGGTCCGGGACACACACAGGTCCCAGATGTGTAGACACAGAACCCCCCCAGACATCCTGGCAGGCAGCCTCTGCCTCTGCACTCACGCAGGGAAGAAAGGTGGTTCCCGAGGGTTTTTCCTGCGCACGTCACATGGACAGACACCAGGGTCTGCACCTTACAGACTATTCCCTTCCTCCTCCTCCTCCTCCACTCTGAGCCACTTGCCACCACCAGTTTTTGCCCAAAAGGGTGAGTTTGTCACCAAGACCCACCATCCCCCCTTCCCCTTTGAGCAAGATCCAGCCCTGGTCCTGCAAAACAGAACCTCCTACAAATGAGCTGTCCCTGGCTACAGAACCCTCTGCCTGATACATCTGGAGCTGGAGATGCAAAGTCCACCTGACTGGGAGCGCCGCAGAGGCCTGGGGGAACATCTGTCTCCAGAGGTGGATCCCGTGAGAGCCTGAGCACGATGCCTCCACCCTCTCCCCACGTGCCCTTAGCTCCTCAAATACATGTGGGCCCTACAATCCAGACTCAGCCAAGCCCTCCCATCTCTCTGGGCTCTTTCCAGAGGCCAGGCCCTAACATGGGTTCTTTCCTGCACCCCGACACTGCCCCACCACCAGACCGCACACTGTGAGGGGATCGGAGCAGATCTTCCAACAGTGTGACACTGTGAGCCCCGCAACAGTCCCGGTCAGATCTGACCTTTCCCTAACCCTAACCCTAACCCTAACCCTTTCCAGGTCAGATCTGTCCGGCAGAACTCCCCACCACAGTGCGATGTTCCAGCTCTGCACAGCACAAAACAAGAGCCGCTGGCCATGCGGGGCTACAGGGCACTCAAAATGTGGCCCGTGCACCTGAAGAACGACACTTCTAGCTTCAACATGAATCACACCTCCTGGGGCACATGCGGCTAGCGGCTACCATACCAGACAGCATGGGGACGAGCACCTGGTACCTGCCAGGTGGTGAGTGAGTGAATGAATGAGTGAAGGGATGAAGGATGAGTGAGCAGCACTTGGGCAGCACTTTGGACTCTGTTATAAATCAAATGCCAGGGCTGGCCATGTCCCCAGGGTGGAGGCGCACAGTCGCTTCCACTCATCACCATGTCCCCTGTGCTTTCTCTGGTCCGGGGTCGCAGACCCTAAGTATTCATTTGTTCAATGAAGGAAGGACCTGCAACTCAGACCCTCTTTCTCTTCCCCACTGAGCTTCAGCCCGGTAACGGAAGGAGACTGTGACTCCAGTCAGCCTCCGAGTCTCTCTCCAGCCCCGTTCCTCCTTGGACTAAAGTGACATCGCCCAGCCGGCTCCATCCCCGCCTCTCCACTAGGAAAGTAGGGCAAATCTGTCTGCTCTTGCCTTGGAGGGAAAGATCAGGGCTCCTCCTTCCGCTGGGGCTCAGGTGGCAGCAGGGTCCCCGGGGGTTGCAGGAAGAACCCTAACTCAGAAGAACGAGGATCAATCTGGACTCTGTTATAAATCAAATGCCTTCCATCCCCAACTGTTGGCATCGATGTTCCCCCGAAGCCGCCGTTACTCACAGCAAGCAGCACTCTCGTTCTCCCGCCCACCGCCCCGTCCCACTTCCTTCCGATGTAGGTCACGATGGATTCTCCGGCATTCGCTAGATAGCTCCAGTGAGGGGGTGATGCCGCCTGAAGCTAATTTAGAAATTCTCTCCCAGGCACATCGGGACCCTGTGCGCTCTCGTTCAGCGGAGACCCTGGGCCTGCAACCACACACAGAAATCCCGAGCAAAGGCCCCGGGGCACGTGGAGGGCGAGCAAGGTGGTTCTTGTCCCAAGAAAGCTTGGGTGTCTGGCGCTCAAAAGCCACCTTCACATGGAAACCATGCCAAGGAGCATTTGCAGATCGTAAAGTGGTACCCTGTCCTAGTTGACAGTGAGCATCAGAGACCACCAGGTGCTCGGTTCCCCTGCTAACAGGGCAGCACGCAGAGGGGCATCCACCAACTGGTGTCGCCAATGCTGTGCTCACTATGTGCAGTCCCTCACTTGCATGATGGGAGCAGAAGTGCGTCCTGGCCAGCTCCCAGCCTGACGCTGTGCCAGGTGCTGTGCCAGGGGCTGGGCGCGAAAGATGGCGCTATCTCAGCTATTTGAGAGCAGCACGTGCGCTCAGGGATGACAAGTGTGCTATAGAGGTGCCCAGGACAGGTGCCTCTCGAAAGCAAGGAGAAGCTAAGGGTGGGCTGACCAGGGGGGAAAGGAAGGAAGGGATCCCTGGCAGTGTGGCCGGGTGGCGGCAATGGTGCTGGAATGCACGAGAGACCACGACTCTCTGGGCGACGGCGAGGACGTCTGAGGCTGGAGCCCAGGCTGCCTGGTGAGGAACAGGCAGGAAAGGGAAATGAGAGAAGATGAGTCCGGGCCAACTTCAGCCTCTCTGTGGAAAACGAGGAAGGGCTTTAGGTACCACTCACAAAGTCATTCAACTCTGGGGCAGGGAGTGTGGCCACCACCCACGTGCATGCACACGGTCACACACGGCCACACCCCTCCACACACACCCGTACACACGTGCAAGGCTCACACACATGCATACATGCAATCCATACACATATACACAGGTGTATATGCACACGATATCTCACATCTATGCACACATAAACATGTCACACACATTCACACATCCATACACACACGCCCCACACATACACAGTGTGTGATCAAAAACTACGGTGAACGTTTAATTTTTTTTTTAAAATGTGGGTACCGGGAGTCGAACTCAGGACCTTGTGCTTGCCAGCAGGTGCTTGTACCTCTGAGCGATATCACCGGCCCTTTTTATTTTTTCCTTTATTTGGGTTCTGGGAGTCGAACTCAGGACCTTGCACTTGCCAGGCAGGTGCTTATGCCGCTGAGCTAACTCACCGGCCCTATATTAAATTTTACTACAGTGGAAGACATATTGCCATGGATTCCCCTCAGAATATCCCCGCTGGCTTTAAACACACTTAGCCTGTCATTCTTGGCAATGTATCTTTTGCTGTAAGAAGTGTAAATAGTTTTCTAGCACTCACCATATTTTCTGATCACCTTGCGTATCATATACACACATACATGCATACACACATGCATATAACACTCAAGTGCACACACAATAATCCAAATGCATACTCACGTATACCACACACCTTCACACACGTGTGTAGACACACTTGCACATACCTTCACACATATGCACACACACCCCAGGGGTAGAGCTGGCACCCTGCACTGGACCCAGAGCAGAAACACAGCCCTTCAGGCACCGAGATACACAGAAGAGGAGGGGCTCTGGGAGCCACGCAGAGCCTGCAGGCCAGCTCTAGGCCACCTGGAGATGTGTGTAAACACAAGGCCTCTGCACAGGCACACACACGCACACTACCCCAAGGACACGAGAGCCCCACATCATGCTTTCAGAATAACGGCCCTACACACTGGGACCACCATGCAAGGTGCCACAGGCTTTGCAAGAAGAGCCCTATCTTGTTCACTTTTTCTTGACTTTGCAGCCTCAATCTCGTTTGGGAACTAATTTCCTCCTTGGTTTACAAGGACGCACGCACATGGCTTAGGGGTCTGATTCCAGGGCTCAGACCCACTGTGCATGAGACAGAAGAGGACAGGGAGCCCCGTGAGTGAGGGACACTTCCTACTTTCTCTTCATCCCCTCCTGTGAGCCCAGAGACCATTTTAAATGGGGAACAGATCCCCCGATGAGGCTCATGAACCGTGGAGGTTGCATATGCCAGGTGGGAGCAAATTCCAAACTCCCCGAGACAGTGACACCCTCCTAAGAAGGGTGAGCCTTTCCCGGCAAGGAGCCCCACACTCTCTCCTCTTTGCAAAGAAAGCAGAAGTGGAGATGGAATGACCCTGGAGGGACTTTAGGGGTCACAGCAGATTGCTGGGAGTCCACTTCTTAAACAATGAGTCAAACTTAGCTATTTCCTTGGAAAGAAAGACTGCTGGGGCCAAGGAAGGATTTCTCTTTGCCCCAGAGAATTAAGCCCCCTCTCAGAGAGTGGCTTCACTAGGTGGGGCAAACTGAGGACTGAGCCAGAGGAAGTGACTCGCAGAATCTGAATGCAGGGTCAGACTTATGCCCTGTGACCCCGACCCCCAACCCCAAGCACACTCAGTCCTGCTGCCCCCGCAATGAGGCGAGGATGCAGCCAAGTCTGTGGAGCCCCGAACCTTCATGTGGGGCGAGGCGATGGCTGGGATGGGGGGCGGCATGAGTACTCCCAATGTGAGCTCATGGGGCTAAGACGAGGGTCTCCCTCCAGCTACTACACAGCACTGCATGTGACCAAGGAAGGGAGGGGTCATTCTGCTCAGGGCTAAGGTGGCCATGACATCTGGCACGAATGCCACTCTGCACCGCCTAAGACCCCTCACCTACCGAGGCAATCTCTTCAAGGTCACACGGCAAGCCATCAGCCATCGGCGGAACCATGAGCGGCTCACGGGTGCTGGGACAGCAGCCCTGTGCCCTCCTGCTGCTGGGTTCCGGGTGGCAGGGATGAGGCCAAGACTCTTCAGCACGGAACCCTGTATTGATTGACCACCCTCTAGGCTGCTAGGCTGGGGACAGAGAATTCATAGCCCCCACAAGGAGGCCACATCCTGCGCCAAATAAAATGCTTCTCCCTACCACCCTTCCACCCTGGGGTGGTGCCAGGGACTGGATTTTATGTCCCTTTCACTCTTAGTTGACACCATACCCCCAGTGTGACAGTGTTCGGAGGTGGGACAGCTCGGAGGGGACTAGGGTTATGTGTGGCATCACTATGAGAAGACAGACGCCCCCTTCTCTCTCCACCAAGTGAGGACACAGCAAGAAGGTGGCCGTGTGCAAGCAAGGAAGAGTCCTCGCCACAAGCCACCCCTGCAGGCGCGGATTGGGGTTCAGCCGAGTGGTGGAAAGTAGACTTGGGGGTTGTTTCCTACGGCAGCGAGCTGGTGCGGAGGGAGGAGGCCGGGAAACTGTGCTCCTGCAGTCTCTGGTCCCAACACAGAGCCCTTTCACCCGCCTCTCAAGATCAGACCGCCTACCCCAAGCACCTAGCGCAACACCTGATACGCAGCCGGGGCTCCGGAAAGGCTTGCGGAAGGAGCAGCCGCCAGCCCTGCTGCAGCCTCTGAGTGGTCAACAGCCAGCACCTCTCGGTGCCTCCGTCCAGGCCAGACACTTGTGGGTGCTGTCTCCACAGAGCCCCAGCCTGGGAGGCCTCAGCCTCAGAACCAACTCACCCCAGCCTCTTTACAGTAGGAGGAAGCAGCCAGACCTGGTGCTGTACGCCTGCAGTCCCAGCCCCCTGGGAGGCCGAGGCAGGAGGATCACAAATTTAAGCCCAGCTTGGGCAACTCAGCAAGACCGTATCTCAAACTAAAAAATACAAAGAAGGTTGAGATGTAGCTCAATATGATGGTGGGGGTTCAAAATACAACCACTCTTTTCTCACTTACATTTCCTAAATTTAAGCCATCTTCAGGTAAACTGAGCTCTGCGGTGACACTATCGACGGCATGCTTGGCTCTGACTCTTAGCAAAAGCTCCGGGGCACCCACCAGCCTTGGGCAAGGCTCCCAAAAGGGTGGAGGCCAGGCTGGGCTGCCATAAGATAGACTTTCAGGGCTCCGCCGAACACCTTCATCTCCAGTGAGTCTATGGGGTGAGAAAGAAAACCGCGGGGAGAGGATGCAAGATGGCCCCTTTCACAGTGAAATAAACTCTTATGCAAACCACTGGGGTACTTGGTACAGGACCCTCTGTTGGAGCGGAGATAGAAAGCCTGAGCCTAGAAGGATGAGGGTCGCAGCTACAGGACTGGTGGGAGGGAAGCCTAAGGACTTTCCTCTTTAGACATGATTTGTTGCAAGTATATATATTAAGCGTGCAATTTTTACTTTTTAATTTTTTGGTTTTTTGAGACAGGGTGTTGCTATATATTCCAAGCTGGCCTCCAATGCACTATGTAGTCCAGGCTGGCCTTGAACTCACAATGACAATCCTCCTGCCTCAGCCTCCTGAGTGCTGGGATGACAGGCATGTGCCACCACACCTGGCTGAGTTTTACTTTTTTAATCAACAAGATTTAACAGGGGTGTTCAGCACCCATAACAAATAAACCCAGAGCTTAGTAAAAATGCAGCTTAAAAAAAAAATCAAAATAGCACTCAAAGGAAGACACATTTGGCTGGCTTCAAAGAAAAGGCCATCTACCACCTCAGAGCCAGGGTGAGCCACAAATAGCACTGGCCAAAGGGACTCGGGGGCCGGAGCCTGGCGGGGGAGGGGGCTGACACAGTCACAGTAACAGAGTCACTGGAAGGGCGCGTCCTGACCCTGAGCCACTGCAGGATCAACGCTCTCAGCTCCAGCTCTGTTGCTGACGTGGCTGGAGACGCTGCGCTCTGATGAGTTCCCCGAGAAGCATCACTGGAAGGGACTTCTCGAGGCGGATGAGATTACTCTGCAAGGTAGAGGACCCCATCCAGCCTCACTCACACCGTTGGCTTCTGTCACTCATGCACCAGGGACGCGGTGGCTCCTGCATTGTCTCTGCACAGTGCCGGGAGCCAGGGACAGCACGTGGAGACACGCAAAGCAACCATGGACAAAGATTCCCTCCCGGGAACTGTTTGTGCTCCAATTCAGCCCACGAAGAGAATCACCTGTCCCATCGCAGGTGGGGGCCCGGCCCCCAAGGAGGGTCACAGAGGTCTCCCTCAGAGGTGGCACTGAAGCAGGCAGTGGAAGGAAATGGGGTGAGGAAGGAAGGAAGATGGGTGCCCAGGTGGCCCAGCAGAGCAGCATGCACCTTGGGGGACAGGTGGGACTCCGGGAGGAGCAGGAAACAAATCCCCTCACTCAGGAAGAGGTGAAAGAAGCAGGTGGCCAGATTCACCGTGGGCTGAGGAAGCCATGGCAGGGTCCTGAGAGAGCTTGGAATCTCCCTGCTCACTTCCCAGCTAAACACTCAGGGTTTGCAACCTAGGCTTCCGGAAATGGCCCTGGGGAGGCAGCATCCCCGCTGGGGGCCTGCAAACACCTGTTCCGGGTCCCTGCAAACAGCTGGGCATTTCTGCCCCAGCCATTATCGCAGACCCCCAAGGCTGAAACTGTGCAGAGCTCCCTGTGCACGGGAGGCTCCTTCCTGCCTGGAAAATCCCTGCTGTGAGTGCGCCTTCCTGCTGGCAGCTACACCCAAGCACCCCAATGCCAGCCTGCATCACAGAGGGACATCCCGGCTACCTCAGCATGGGACACGTGGGGATCCAGGCTGCCTGGGTGCAGGGCGATTGCGGCCCATCGGTCCGTGCTCCCCTTCGGCACTGCTAATCGAGTTTCCTGTGCACATGAATATAAATACAAATACTGTTGTGTGGCCAGTGATGAACTTGTAAACAGCCCGATTCTATCAGCTTCAACAGATTAGGTTTCCACAAGCAGATGGGACACTGTCACCTTTATTTCAATTTAAAATGAATGCAATTTCCATTGGGTACAGATAAAATTAATGACCTTAGAAGGAATCAACTTGGCTGTTAAAAAAAAAAAAAATCAGATAATCATATTATTGCCCAAGATTCTAACAGTCTGGCTTTGTGTCATGCGCTGTTTTGACCTTAATGCCACCTTGGGTTTCCCTAGAATTGGGCCAGCCTGCCACACTGTCAGGGGTAGACCAAGCATCAGTGCAACTGGGCTTAACTGGCAGGGACAGATCACCACCCCAACATTACCGAAACCAAGAGAAATCCACAGGACCAAGACCAGACCGAGAAAATCCCATAAAAACGGTAATCGAATCAACTTAAGTTCTTCTAGATACCAACTCGCTCCACCTATGAAGCAGGAGCATGGAGACCCACGCTGGCCCAAGCAAACCCACCGGAAAAAGAAAAGAACGCCCAGCCGGCGCACAGCACGTTTGCCAATCACGATGAAACCGGTCCCAGCCGTGGGTGCAGTGCGTCCCGACCGCCGCTGTGCGTGGTGCGTGCAGTTGTTCCCGTGTACTGGAGCTGCCGGGGACAGGGCCACGCCTGCCACCCATTTCTCCAGTGTCTACGCCCTGGGTTCCTCCACGAGTGGCCACAGAGCACCCGGTCCCGAGTGTCTACTCCTCGCTAATGCCTGGTCTAGGGGAGTTATTTTGCCCGCCTGAGCCTCAGTCCCCCCCCGTCTAAAATAGGGGGCAACGACGGCGCCTGCCCCCCGGGGTAGACCGTGTGTGGTACTTTTGGCACAGGTGCGGCGCAGGTCGAGCCTTGGTAGAGGACGTCATTACTGCTGCTGTTCCCACAGAACACCTGGCGCCCCTGCCTCCCACACACTGCCACTCGCCTGTTGCCGAGGGTCCCAGCCTGGCTCTGCTGCCCCGCTGAGAACCCTCGCAGGGACCTTAGCAACCCTTGTCCCCCACGCCACCCACGCAGCCCTCCCACCCCGGGGCCTGTTGTCCCTTCCAACACCATGGGGCTCCTCCCTGCCCAAGCGGAACAGCTCCTGAGACCTCCCTGCGCGATGCCGCCCCACTTCCCCAAGGTACACGCTTGCTGGGAGAATCGGGACTGCAGCCGCAGGAGCAGAGCGACCCACCCTGTTCTTCCCCGCCTGCTCTGAGGTCGGGGGCAGCTCACCTTCTTTTTTTTTTTTTTTTTTTTTTTGGTGTGGAGCTGGGGATTGAACCCAGGGCCTTCACACTGAGCTCCATTCTTATCTCCAGCCATTTTTTTTTTTTTTTTTAAAGACAGGGTCTCACAGGAGGAGAAGGGGATATAGCCACTCCCCATGATGAATGCAACCTTTATGTACTGCAAACATGCACTAATAAGAATAAAAACTTAAAAAAAAAAAAGAACAAAATAGTGTCTCACTAAGTTGCCCAGACAGGACTTTCAACTTGTGATCCTCCTGCCTCAGCCTCCCAAAAAATGCTAGGATGAAGGGTGGGCGCCACAGCACACAGCTACCAGGTTACTTTTTACAGTCACACAGCACCATGCAAGGCAGAAGACACCAGACAAGCTCACACCCGCCGAGGGACTGCAGCTCAGTGGGCCTGGGAAACAGGAAAAACTCCCCAGTGCTGTCTCGGGGAGCGACTGGGAAGGGCGCCATCCAGGGGGTCTGTTCTTTGATCTGGGTGTTGGTTATGTGTGTGTGCGTCGCTGGTGAAAATTCACTGCATGGCGGACCATCCATGAATGTTTCCGGTTGTCCGTTCCATTGCCATAACATTCACTGAAAAGACAAACTGCTTCAGCTTCCTCATCTGTAAAATGGGTGGGGTTAACACTTCGCTGAAAAGGATCCTCCCCACTGCAACCTAAGGTCATGGAGTTGGTGCCACTGCCAGGGCCTGGGGTCTTCCTAGGACTGCCCCCAAGATGAGCTCCAAAGTTCTGAGGGTGGGGTGAACCATACACTTGAAAATAATTAAGAAGGTGGGCCAGGCGTGGTGGTGCACATCGGTAGTCCCAGCACTCAGGAGGCTGAGACAGGAGGGTCACCTCAAGTTTGAGGCCAGCCTGGGCTACATAACAAGACCCTGTCTCAACCAATCCCCCCAGAAAAAGTTAAGGGAAATTTTGTGTCACTTGTAATTGACCACAATTTAAAAAAAAAAAAATAAACAGATGGATTTACAGGAATACTGGACCCCAAGAGGGGTTTAGAGTACACAGAGTGGGGCCAGGTGAGCCAGGCTCCTGACGCAGCTGCTCTCTGCCTGGCTCAAGAACCAGGGACTTCAACCTCCACGGCAGGGCGGGCAGCGCTCCCAAGCTCCTCTGGTCACCCTCCAAACGGGCGCAAAGAACCACTCATTAGCTGTCATGGCAGCCAGGTCTCTCCCAGTGTAATTTTAAAGTAATTAACGCTTATCTGATTTCAAGGTTTTTCCAGGGAAATTAATCTTCATGCTGGCTGGGGACACTGGCTCTGCAGACCTGAGCAGGTGCTGCTTTGCATACCGGTTTGCGAGTTCACACTGCAGGCAGGAGCACAAGGGTGCGGGTCCCCTAGCACAGGGTCCCTGGGACCCCTGGTGACACAGCTGTTGGGAGCAGACCTAAGGCCATCACCTGCATAGTGGAGCGGACAATTTCCTCCAAGCACCGCGGCCAAGGAAGAACCAACCGGGAGCCCTGGCAGCTCAGGGAAATGAATGTGCAAGCGTATAATTTTTTTTATCACTGCAACAGCTTGTCAGCCCATTTAGAATTTAGAGCTACCTCAAATTTACTGGGGGGAGCCAGGCAGGGTGGAGCACACCTGTGATCCCAGCACTAGGGAGGCTGAGGCAGGAGGATTGCCTCGAGTTCGAGGCCAGCCTGGGCTACATAGTGAGTTCAAGGCCAGCCTGACTACATAGCGAGACCCTGTCTCAAAGTAATAATAATCAGTGTATCATTAATAATACATCATGAACTTTGCAGGTACCAGGCGCTGTACTACAAAACGCATGTCTGATCTGGTTCTTACTAGGAACTTTATGTGGCTATGAGTAGCTCCACCTGAAGAGAGACAGAACTGACTGCAGATGTTGGAAAGAAATCAGCATTCCCATGACGTGCCCCGAGCAGAAGCAATAATGAAAGAAGCAGAGGGAGGCATCGCGAGACACAACCTCTACGAGAAGGTTGGATACGCTGAAAATTATGCCTCTGAGATTCGGGGACCCAATCTAGCTGTGTGACCTTGGGCAAATTACTTGACCTCTCTGTGCCTTCCTTCCTTCGTCTTTAAAACCAAAGTGTTCGACTCTGAATCTTGTGTCACTGGACAGCACAGTGATGGAGAAACGACAGTAAGTCAAGGGCAGCTACTAATAGGAAAGCTACGTGAGACCTGACCGCGTCCACGCAAACCAAGGATCTGCACAGTAGCGACAGGTGAAGGGGGATCCTAGATGAAAAATACCAGACAGTTAACGGCATTCAGAGGGAAGCGACAGCACAGTACCCTGCGCCTCGTGCCTCATGCCAAAAATTAATTCTAGATTAATTTTATAGCTATGTGTGTGTTAAAAAAAAAAAAAAAAAAAAAAAAAAAAAAAAAAACAATGTTGGTTGACCTTAAAATCCGGAAGAACTTTCTAAGCCAATAATTAAAGACGCTTAAAAAGTCACTAATTAAGATGCTTAAGTCTGACTGCAGAATAGTGCAAAACTTCTGTGGATCCATTAACCCCAACAAAGATGGAGGAAAAAAGTGTGGGGGTACCAATTACTACACATATAATTTTAAAAAGGATAAACAGTTTTTACATATTAAAAAAGAAACCTCATAAACTGCCTTTCAAAAAATGCTCTAAATGGGCCAGTGAGATAGCTCAGCGGCATAAGCGCCTGCCTGGCAAACGCAAGGTCCTGAGTCCGACTCCTGGAACCCACATAAAGGAAAAAAAGGGGCCGGTGATATCGCTCAGCGGCACAAGCACTGTGCCTGGTCCTGAGGGTCGACTCCCGGTACCCACATTAAAAAAAAAAAAAAAAAAAAAAAAAAATATATATATATATATATATATATATATATATATATGCTCTAGAACCAGTGTCCTGGCATATGTCTATAGTCCCAGCTCCTTGGGAGGCTGAGGCAGGAGGAGCACTTGAACGCAGGAGTTCAAGGCCAGCCTGGGCTGCAGAGCGAAATCCTATTTCAAAAAACAAAACCAGGGCCGGTGAGATGGCTCAGCGGCTTAAGCGCCTGCCCGGCAAGCGCGAGGGCCCGAGTTCGACTCCCGGAACCCACATACGAAAAAGGGGCCGGTGGTATCGCTCAGCGGCACGGGCGCCTGCTGGCGCGCGAGGTCCTGAGGTCGACCCCCAGTACCCACAAAAAAAAAAAAAAAAAAAAAAAAAACAAAACCAGAAAAGGGCACCTACCCCAATTATAAATAAAACATACAAAGAATCTAAGCAACTTGCAAAAGAACTCCAAATAGTTAACAAGCCCATAAAACTAGGGGAGTGAGATTTAATGGAGCAATTCCTGACTCAAGGCTACCAGGCGACGTTCACACGTTTTTAACGAGTTCAGAGAACAGCAGCGGGCGACTGGGCATGTATGGCCTTGCCTGGTGGCCAGGAGGGCGCGTCCTGAAAGGCCTGGCCGCAGGCTGCCTGGGACGTGCCCAGGTGCAGGCCCTGGCTTGGGGACACACCCTTAGGCTCACAAGGCGGCAGTAGGAGCTGATGGCTCTGGGGGTCTCTCCTGGAGCTGCCCATCCCTGTGTCCCTGCTGGCCACATCCTGGGCGGCCCAGAGCAGGCTCCAGTGACAGTGGGGAAGGGGACAGAGTGGTCTGCCACTTCCTCTTTCCAGGATTCCGGAAGCACTCCAGGACCTTCTCATGCAGCCCCCTTGAGTTTAAAGGTAAAAATGTAAAACTAAAGCACATAAAAACACAAATAATCATCTACAGCAATCACCTATGGGGGCCACGACACACTCAGCAGGCAAGTTCACGCCTGTGATCAAAACCAGACAGTGGAACTAGACTGATGGATTCATTCACAAACCCACCAACTATTTACCAGGCACCTCATGTGCACCATCGGGCTTCCATGGGGTAAAAAAACAAACAGAAACCGGCCTTTCCAGCAGGAGGAAACGATAAGCCAAATAAATGAGAATACAAAGTGTGTTAGCTTCTGATAAGTGCTAAGGAGAAGGAAGCAAGCCAGTGAACGTGAAATAAAATAAATTGGGGGATCCACATTTCAGAGGGCGGCCACGTCGGAAGGCAGGCGCAGAGACGGGAAGGGGTGTGGGGATTTAGGCAAAGCGCATCCCAGGCAGGGGGCCGGGCAGGCAAAGGGCTCCGGGTGCGGAGTGCCCGCGTGCCTGACCAGGAGGCCCAGATCTCTTCCACTCGCTACATCACACTTGCTGACAAGTGGGAGGCGACACATTGTGCCTGAGGTCACCCGGTTAATCATTGAGCGACCAGCCACACACTGCACCACGGGAAAGGGGCACAGGGCTGCAGCCAGGGAGACAGACCCATCCCCATCCCGAGTCACGCTGCTATGTCCCTGCCCTCCTCGGAGGCTGGGGTCAGCTGCTCCTCCCTGACACCAGGAGGCCCCCGTGCTTCACTTTCGCTTCCTCTGGCTCTGCAGAAGGCTCTCCTGACTCAGCTGCTGGACCAGCTGAATGAGGGCAGCCAGCCCGGGGCCCTTGGGGGTGCTCACAGTTATTCTCAGGATTTCAAAGGTACTTAAAGACACTGAAAATAAGCCAGTAATTTATCTGCTGGGCTGGCAGGTCACAGGGGAAATTTTTCAAACTTCGTGACAGTCAAGCTGGGCGTGGTGGCGCACGCCTGTAATCCCAGCACTTGGGAGGCTGAGGCACAAGGGTCACTGTGAGTTCTGAGGCACAAGGATCACTTTGAGTTCCAGGCCAGCCTGGACTACAGAGTGAGATCCTGTCTCAAAAAACAAACAACAACAGAAAACGTGATGGTCAGCTTTCTAGAAGGCAGTTAAACGCACATGCATGCCCACCGCTACCCAACACAGCCCAAAGGCCAGCACGGCACGTGTTTCGGTCCGACGTCTAATAGTTACGAAGTGGTTTGCAGTTAGCACAGAGGTAAGCAGTGCGGAGCAGAATCGCAGACCCAAACCTGCAGCCTGAAACTCTGCTGTCACACTCATGATCTGTGACCTTGGGCCACTAACTCCCTCGGCTGGCCCTGGCCTCAGTTTCTCTGTGCGTCAAGTGGAGTTCACCAGCTTCCTGTGGACACTACATGAAGCAAACAGACCCTGAGCCCCTGACTCGGTGCCCGGCATACAGGGGACAGCCACCATCCGATCACAGCCTGGCCCGAGACCCACGTGTGGTGTGATCGCTTTGCCGGACAGGACAGGACAGACCCACGTAAGCAAATTTATGAGCCATTTCTAAATGCTAACGGCAACAGAGGTGAGATAATCAACAACTAGCCCCAACTAGTAATTTGCAACAGAAATGGATGTTTCTGAGTCAGTCATCTTTCTTTTTTTCTTTTTGGCGGTGGCATGGTTTGAATCAGCCAGTCGGGGAAAAGCCGCATGGTTTGCCCTCGCGGGACCAGCGGCCGTGGCAGCCAATGGTTCCTGAACCTAATGAATCCATTCTCTGGGCAAAAGCTGGGCACAGGCCTGGGCGTGGCACCCACCTCCTTGCTTTCACCACCCGCACACAGTCTGGGCAGCACACGGGGAAAGGTCAGGTGGCCACCTCCTGACCCCGTCTGTCAGCCTGAGGCAGGTGGCTGGAGGTAGCACTGCCCAGGCAGGAAGGACAGGTGACAGTGGATGGGGAAGAGACCAAGACTGCATGAGGCCATCCGTGCCCCGGGGCTGCCGCAGCAAAGCATCACGGCAGGGGGCTTAAAACAACAGACATCTTGTCTCCGGCCCGGCCCGCTGTGCCCTGGGAGCCTCAGGCACATCGGACCCCACCTCTCTGGCTGCTGGTAGCTGCAGGTGACCCTGCAGGCGACCTTTCTCAACTCACAGCTGCAGCCCAGCCCCCTGCTCCTGCTCAACCTCATCGTGGCTTGATGACCCCACCCAGACCTGTTCCCTAACAAGGCCACACCCCCAGGGACAGAGCTTAGCACTGGACTTCCCTTTTAGGGGCCACCATTCAAACTGCCCTGGTGCCTGCTGCAGTCTGGCTCTGGAATGTCGCCCAGAGGCCCATGTGCTGAAGGTTTGCTCCCTAGTCCAGGATGCTACTGGAAACAGTGGAACTGTTGAGAGGTAGGGCCTAGCCCTGGAGTGGTGGTGCACGCTGTCATCCTAGCACTCACGAGGCTGAGGCAGGAGGATCACCATGAGTTTGAGGTCAGCCTGGGCTACATGGTGAGTTCAAGGCCAGCTTGAACTGCATAGTGAAATGTTGTCTCCAAAAAAAAACAGGTAGAGCCTAGTGGGAGGTTAGAGGTCACTGAGGACGTGTCCTCAAAGGAGATCATGGGATCCCCAAGTCCGTTCCTTTCCCTCTTTCACACCTGGCCAGTCAGGAGGTAAACAGGCCATGTTGTAACACACACCCAGGGCAAAGGGGCCAACCGTTCATGGACTGAAATCTCCACAACTGTGAGTCACAATAAACCTTCCTTCTTTTTAAATACACTCATCTTGGGTATTTGTTACAGTGAAGGAAAGCTGACCCACACAGCCACCATCGCAGGCCACATAAGAACAAGCCAACCTTAACCAGCGCTGATGCCCTGCTGCGCCACAGGGCAGTGAGCAGGGCAGGGATGTGGGTGCCCCGGCCTCGCTTTCCCAGCATGCACTGGGGACAGCAGAGAGGACTGTCTTCAGTGTAGAAGGGACAAACTGATGGAGTAAGTGTGCGTAAGAAAGGACACAGTCCCAGCAAGCAAATGCCACCAAGAGCTGCCACCGTGGCTGGCACTGGAGGAGGCTGCGTTCTGACACTCGGTGATATTTCCACTTCCCAGTGACACAGAAGCCAGCGCCAGCAGCCACACAGGCACTGGCGAGGGGGCGCCGTGGGAGGGGGGCGGGGAAGCTCCCGCCTTGGTGTGGGATGTGGGGGGCAGGAGAGGCTGCCATGAGCCTCGAAGGCGCTGTCAGCGTGGGGTGCGGGTGAGTCACTGAGTCAGACAGGCCGCGCCAAGCCCACAAAAGATGGATCCTCCCACCCGCAAGATCTGTTTGACTTCAGCAAAGTACAGGTTGCAGTGATACTCACACACATACCTCCTGCTCCACGGGGGCAGGGAGGAGGAACGGGGCACTGGGAAGTCCCCAGGGATCTGGCCCCTTTCCTGGGACTCCTCCAGGAAAGCAGGGCCCTATTCCTATTGCACTCACCTGGGACCACACGGCATTGAAGCCCCGCAAGCCAAGGTTGGAACCTCGCAGGAAAAGGAAACCTGGCAAGAATGGACCTGAATCTGTGATTTTCCCTCACCCTGCGTAAGGCTCACCTGCCTCAGCCTTAACTATTAACCACAATCCAGCTGCAAGGAAAACTGCACAGCTGCCTGGCAGGAGGCTGAGCCCTCAAGGGGCTTCCGGCTGTGGCGATGGTCTTCATTTCCCTGCGCAACCAACCCATCGCATCTACCCACCTTAACCCAGAGCCTCACACAAAGGTCTTCCGAGGCCCTTCAACTCAGGCCATCTGCAAATGCCCTCTGCCCTGCCAGGGAACATATTCTGTGTCTAGGGATTGGAACGTGGACGTCTTTGGGGGCCACCAGTCTGTCTACTGCCCCGATGCCCCAGGCTCACACCGCACATTCCCTGAAGGCCAGCAGGGTCCCCCAGCCTGTACTGCTGACCTCCCCAGAGCCGCCTCTCCTGCCTGCCCCCCACTCCACCCACTTGAGTGGTGATTGAGGCTCAGAGGGTCCCAGGCAATGCTCACCTCTGCGTCTCCTTCTATCACAGATGCCATATATCCCCTCTCCTTGTTCTGCCTCAGTGATGCATTCCAAGCTGGTTTCAAGAGACAGAGCCCACAAAGCTTTTTCTGGAGGTCCTAATCTGGCCAGGGCACCTCTCCCTGGCTCCCCTGATTCTCCCCATCATCTTTGTCACACTGTGTGATAAATGGCTATTTAATCATTTGTCTTCTCCAATGGGGACCTCAAAGGCAAAGACCCAAGCTCATTCTCCGGCGTCTAACCCAAAGCCTGACTTCAATGGGTGGTGTGTGTAGATGGATGGATGGATGGATGGATGGATGGATGGATGGATGGATAGATGATGGATGGATGACTGGGTGGATAGAGGGATGATGTATAGATGGACGGGTGGAAGGATGACTGGATGGATGAATGGACTGGCAGCCAAATAGAAGGAAAGGAGAGAGAGGGAGAGAGCAGTGAGCACCTAACAAAAAGGTTTTGCTCCATAAATATTTGTTGCAAGGAAGGAAGGAAGAAAGGAATGAAAGAAGGAAGGAGAGGGCCGGTGAGATGGCTCAGCGGCGTAAGCGCCTGCCTTGCAAGCGCGAGGGCCCGAGTTCGACTCCCGGATCCCACATATGAAAAAGGGGCCGGTGATATCGCTCAGCGGCACGGGTGCCTGTTGGCGCCCGAGGTCCTGAGGTCAACCCCCCGGTACCCACAAAAAAAAAAAAAAAAAAAAAAGAAGGAAGGAGAGATGCCTGAATTGAGGCTACCATCCATGTTGGGAGAAATCAGCTAAGCAGTGGTCAACATGAAGAAGAAGCAAGCTCAAGGCTTGGGCACATTCGTGCTAAGTCAAAGAGGGAAGCCCCGGCAAGCAGGTAGCTGTGACCTCAAATCAACAGCCAGGAGGACTCCAGGAAGCGCTAGAGTCGACCGGAGGTAGGAAGACATCAGTGAATGACTGCAGTTCCCCAGGCTGACCCAAAGAATCTCCCTGGAAGGAGCGAGAGTATCACCACTCCCTCTAGGCCAAAAGGTGACCTACACTGCGCAGAGCTCCAAAGACTCCCGGCCTTACAGGGGCCCAGCTCCGCCTCCATCCGGCTTTTCACACCTGAGCCAGGACATGGCATGGGGCTCTCGGCAGCGCAGGGAGCCACGGGGTCATGGCAGGTCGCAGCCTCAGCACCCTGCAGAGGAAAGGGCTACGTCTCCACTCCAAGGCCAAGCAAGTGCCAGTCTCAACCATTTCCTTACATATATGATTTTCCTATGAATTGTCACACGAATGACATTTTTCCAACACTTTAATTATGAAAAATTTCCAACAAAAAGAAAAGCTGAACACTGTCACAGGTCCACCAAAATGGCTAAAATTAAAACTTAAAAGACTGACAAAAAAAAAAAAAAAAAAAAACCACTGGCGAGGGTGTAAAGCAACCAGAAATCTCACACGCTGCTGCTGGGAGCGTAAACTGATACAACCACTTTGGAAAACAGCGTGTCCTTCTCTACAAAAGCTCAATCTACGCGTAGCCAGTGACCACCAAGTGAAAGCCAACAAATCTCACTCACGGGTTCCCGAAAAGCCGCATGTGAGTGTATTCCTAAAGATATCAGTTATAAGAGCCTAAGACACTTGTGCTTGCTGTATCTGCTCCACGTTTATCCACCTCCCCAGCGGTGTCATCACTACTGAGGATAAATGCTTTTCACACCGGGCCATGGAGCTGGTTTCTCAAGCCATTCCCCTCCTCCCCTCCAGTTGCCTGCCAAGGCTGGTCAGCCACACCACTAGCTCCCCCATCACTGTCTTCCCAGCACCCCTTCCCCGTCCCACTCCGAGCAGCCGAGCAGGATGTTCTGATGTAGGCAAAAACCAAGACAACACATTCCTCCTCAGGCCCAGACCCGCCCGGCCACACGTGTGTCTGAGCTGTGCCATCGCCCTGCGCTGCTTCCTCCCGCGAAACCAGGCTCCAAACTGCAAAGCTCACGCCCCTGCGCACTCAGCCTGGGAGTCCAAACAGACTCCAACATGCCCAGAGGCGCGCCAGGGCCCGAGAGTTCCCGGCAATTATGAAGTGAAATTCCTCTTCTTGTTTTGGAAGGCTAGAGAGAGGCTCAGGGCTCCTCCAAGGAAATCCTGACAGTCCCCAGGAGCTGCCCTGGCACTGTGACCCTCCCGGGACACCCCTAGGGACAAGGCGGCTCCGCAAGCTTTGTGCTTTGAATCCTTTGGCAGCCTGGGGAGCTTCTGCGCCCCTTCTTAAGGCAATTTTCTTAAAGGTACAAAGTAAATTCATAGGAAATTGCAAAGCAAATGGATCACGTCAAAAGATGATTATCCAAATTTATCTTAAAATTTGTGAGAAGACTAACAGATGTCAGTACTATTCTGGCACAAAGACAGATAAACTTGAAGCATTTGTAGGAAAATGGATGCACCTTGAGACCATAATGTTACGTGAAATAAATCAGACACACGGGCTTAAATATTACATGGTTGCTCTCATATAAGAAACCGTATAAATAAAGAGCAAAATAAAAGACAGACAATAGGAAACAGGAACACAGATCTTTTGCAAAAGGTAAGGGGACCAAGAGATGGAAGGAGGCAGGAGGGAGGGAGAAGAAGGGATCTAAAAAACATGAAGATGTGTTATGTACACGTACCAACTCCCCATGATGAATGTAATCATTATGTACTGCAAACACGGACTAATAAAACAAATGATCCTTGAATAAACTTTAAAAAAAGGACTAACAGATGTCTTCTTCATTGATCCATTAAACAAAAAGATCCAGCTCTAGGTCTGATAATTACCAGAACCCTGGAGTAGTGGTGAAGGAGATGCTAAATTTTAGTTCCAGCTTACTAACTCTAAAGATACCTTTTGTTTTTTTCCCCCACACCCAAGCGTGCAGACATCTATCCAAGGACCTAAGGTTGAAAATTCCCCATAGTTAGACATTTTCTTTTCATTCCCTTTGTTTTATTCCTGAGGATAAAAGGCTCCCTGCACCTAGGAATATAAACAATTGAACACAGGGACTCGGACAGGTACCGTAAACCGATGTTTACATCAGCATTATTCTGATAGCCAGAAGGTGGAAGCAGCCCCATTGCCAGCTGACAGATAAATGGAGGGACACACACACATATACAAACCTCCCAATGGACGATCAGCCTTACGAAGGCAGGAAATTCTGACACATGACACAGCACAAATGAACCTTGAGGACATTTGATCAGTGAAATCAGCCGGTGACAAAAGGACAACTCCTTTATGATTCCACTTGATGGGACCCCCCCCAGAGTAGTCAAATCCCAACACAGACATAGAATGGTGGGCACCAGGGTGGAGGGAGGGGACCGGGGACAGAGGTCTGCACTGGAAGACGAGAGCGACCTGGACCTGGATGGTGGCGACGGCTGCGGGACAATGTGAGAATATGCAGCGAACCATGAACCCCTGACGGTGGCTAAGATGCGTAACTTTATGTTCTACATGTTTGAACTTGAGAAAAATTTTCAAAGTAAATAAGCATGCTCTCCCACAGAACATGTGATGAGAACAGCCTGCGTGTGGCTGAGGAAAGAGCTCAAGTGCCCCAGATAGACAGGACTGGAGACCCGCTGCACCACTTCCGAGCTGGGCCACCCTGGGCAACTCACTTCACTTCTCTGACCTCAATTTCCACCTCTGCGAAATGAGGGCCGTGGTCACTGCTGCAGCTGCCAGGCATTGGGCAAGCATGATGAGGCTGGCAGGGTGCTAAGCATGTGTAGACGCTATTTCACCGAGGCTTCCGGGTGATCCCGCTGAGCTGGTCGAGCTGTGGCTAGCACCTTCCTGGTGATTTACTCGTTGTTAACTTACCCAAGGTCACTGGGTAAGACACAGCTGGGCCAGGCTGGCCAAAGAGCCCAGACTCCAGTCCCTTCTGCATCTGTCTGTTCCTCCACCTGCAGCAAGACAGACGTCATCTTTGTTGCGGGCACCGTGTGGCACCGAGCCCTCCAGAGAGGCCCTCCACAAATGCTTGCCAAGGTGGAAGAGTTGAGTTCAATGAGATCCCACAGTGACGTCCTGCAGAAGGCATCGCCTTCTGGTCTCCAGACCTGGCCTATCACAGGCCAGTGTCCCCAGGGAGCCACAAGGCAAGGGACAGAGAAATAAGTCTCCCCCAAGAGGCCGTGAGCACAGTCCATGCAGTCACCTCTACACACCAGCCCAGCAGCCTCAAGTGTCCTCGGTGGGCAGGAGGGAACCATGACTTTCTGAGGCCAAGGGCTGCGCAGCAGCCTGGCTCCCGGACAAGGAGATTATGGCTGAGCGAAGGTTCAGGGTGACCGACAGTGACTTGGCTTGGGGACTCAGGGTGCTTTCTTGAGTCGCTGCTTTCACCACCCCGCTCTGGGTCTCCTCTGAGGGGCTGAGAGCCTGTCAGGGAAGTGGCCACAGCGCTGCCCTGACAGAAATGGCATCCTCGCCATTTCCACCCAGAATCCCATCCTTTTCCATCCAGAATCCCTAGAGGCCGCTGTGCCCACTGGGGGAGGGGTCTGGCAGTGACCTCAATGAGGCACACAAGGCCAGGTGGGTAGCTGGAGAACTCGCGCTGGTCATGGGCTGAGTCAGGCCCACCTTGCGGCTGTGGGATCTAGCTCCATCTCTCAGGGACAGGGTGACTGTGTCTCCGTCCAGGGCTGCCTGAGGACGAGCACAACGCCAGACAGTGGCTCCTCGGCAGTGAGGAGAAAGGAGGCCCAGGGACCGACCGTCTCAAACACATGCGCATGCCACGCAGACTGTGGGCTGAAGACACAGGAAGCCGCGCTCTGTAGGGGTTACGGGTACACGTGTGTAAAAGCATTTCAAACGTCATGGAAAAATCAACAACAAATTTATAATAAGGGGAACCTGGTGGGGGCAGTGACCTAGAGGTGAATGCTAGAACGACTGCACCTTTGCCAGTAATGTTCTATTTGTTTTGCTTTAAAAAGGCAACATGAAGAGGACAAAATATTAATGGCCAGGTCTGGGTGGCAGAAATGGGACTTTCTGATGTCAGACTTTGTCACTTTTGCTTTCTGTTCCCTGCCTGCTTATTGAATAACCCAGAAATCGTTTTGAATGTGGTCAAGCAACACATTCCACTGACAGTGTGTCCAAAGCTGTATGTGTTCCTTTTCATTTTAAAAGTTCACGAAAGCAAAGTCTATCACAGCGCAGAGCTCTCACTGAGGGGCACCTTTCTGCTGAGAACCCAGGGTCCAGCTCTGCCAGATCCAAGTCTTGGGGCCTCTGGTGACTCCAAGCAACCTGCTCTCCCAGGACGGGCCCTTGGTCCTCCAGCCAGGGGACGAGTGTGATGGGCGTCCGGCAGGCTCTCCATCCAGTTTCAATCCAGGTATTGTCGCCTGGCTGAGGATCCGGTGCCCGGGGCCAACCCCCCAGCCACGCTCCAGGGACCCGTGACACCAGCATCACCACCCGAGCTCCTGATCCGCATGAGCAACACCATGCTGCCACCACACTGCCGCACTGGGCTGGCAGGATTCACACTGGAGGCAGACACCCAGCATCCTTTCTCTTAGGTGGCCCGATCAGGGGGCGAGAGGATAGGAATCAGGCAGCAGCCCCGGGTGCACCCACACATAGCCCCCGAAGTCGAGATCAACTCTGAAATTGTCACTGTGTCCCTCACATCCTGCTCACAGACTCCCCTTCCCTCCTTCCTTGGTAACAAAGAAAAAGGCCCTGCACCCTGCATTTGACAGTACCAGACGCTGCCTTTCCAGGGAGACAGCCTATCTGTGCGATTTCTAGCGCCAATGAGGAAAAGAAACCTTCAGGATACTTCTCACCTTTTCCTGATCTCAGCCAGCACCCAAGTGAAGAAAAGTATCCTATGAAAACCCAACTGGGCCCCCAAGCTGTATTCTCTGCCACTTCATCATCCCACATCTGCTTGTGAAGAAACAGTATCGTGGATGAGGAAAAATAAAATCCCTCCAGGGAGGGGCTTTTTGGAGAGGCTCCCCACAGACTTAGCCTGTGGGCTCGGGGTCCAGATGTAAGCACTGCACCCCAGCTAATATGTCCCCGTGGCAACCCCCCTTCTGGAAGCGAAAATTCTCTTGTGCAGCCCTGTCCTTCCAAGAACAAGCAGTGACATTTGGGGGAGGCAGTTGACCTCGACGGTCACCATTTGACAGAGCACAGCAACAGTGGGGGCAGCTGGTGTTTGCTGTTAGGGAGGGTGGTGAATGTGCAGCCACCAGATAACTGAAACCTCTGCTGTCTTCCTGCCACTGCCGACCATCACCATAGGAACCACATCCTGCTGCTACCATGGCAACCGTGCAGTACCAGCCAGTCCGCAAGCAATGATGCAGAGACTGCTCAGGAAAGCCTGCTGCAAGGCCTTGGGGCTGAAGGGTCCTGCGGTCCCCAGGCACAGGGGCCAGGACGTGACAGACAAAGCCTCCTAAAGTGATTCATTTCTTGGTTTAAAAGCCCTCCTCCTGTTCCTCAAGCATTACTTTATGCTAAAATTAAATCCTTGCTAAAGAACATCCCTGTTCCTGGGCTGCAAAAATCTCTGGGGCAAAATGCCTCAGTCAGGAGCCCTGGAGGGACTTCTTCTGACACATGCCAGGGCCAAATTCAAGAGGGTGCGATACCCAAAGCAGGGGGCTCCCCGCAGTAAAGCCCAGTGCTCGCTTTGGCTGCTCCTGCAGCGGGCCAGGCGCTGGAGCTGGTACCTGCTTCCATCCTCACAACGCTGCTTGCAAATCAAATTTCCCACTTCCTCCCCACATTTCAAGGAGGAATGGTGCTGGGAGGCTATAGGACTTGTGCAAGGTCACATGACAACAGGCAGGGCTGCCTCACTCTCTGACTTGCAGGCCTGAGAAGCTCTGGTCAACTTCATTGCACCCAATGCAGAGGTCTGCTTTCAGGCCCCACTTATTTATAACAGCTAATGCTGATTTTTAATAAGTATTATTTTAATAAACATCTGCAGCCGCTCCACAGAAATGAGTTATTTCGCACTTGGCACTGTGTACACTTCCCGGGGAGCATCTTGTTTCTGTCTCCCAGAGTCCATGGGATGGGAACCCTGCAGATGAGGAAAGCAAGGTGCAGAGAGAAGGGGGGTTTGCTGGAGGGCCCACAGTAGGCAAGAGGCAGTTGCAGGGCTCATGCCTGGCCAGCCACCCCACACCACATGCACTGTTCCTGACAGCCTTGGTGGCTGAAATACAAATATCATCCCCCTCACCCTGGTGAGACCTCCTGAGGCCCCCACCCTCTGTGCTGCACCCTTTACCCTATCAGGCTGTCTGAGATGACCCGCTTGGCTGCACAAGAGCAGTTGTGTCACCACCCACTGCTGTCCCTCTAGCCCTGGCCACAATGCCAGCATCACAACAGCTTTGGGGACTCGGAGGGTGCCGCACTTCTGTGATAGGTGTGTCCCCAGCAGCACATGAAACTGCCCTTCTGTAGGTGACAAGTGGCTGGCGATTTCATATGGTTCATCCTAACCTTAGCTCAACAACCTCACTTTACAGATCAAGAATCTGAGATGGGAACAGGTTAAAATATTGCCCAAGGTCACGAGGACAGGAAGTAGGAGACCTGAGGTGCAAACCCACCTCTATCTGGCTTCCTCCGCCACACCCATGCTGATTCCCCACCTGCCTGGAGCGCAGATGGCCTGGCTAGGGAGTGACAGCGTGGGAGCACAGACCAGAGAGCCTGCTTCCTGTGCTGTCCCAGAGCTGAGTTAGGGGGTCAGGACTCCCCTGGGGCAGCCCAAGCTCTGCTCTCGAACTGAAGCAGGTGTGTCCGTGGCGAGACTGTAATTGCAGGGATTTTATATTTTTAACCAACACCAACAGACACAGGAAGCAGGCAGACAGTGACTTCACTGGTCCGAGCCCCCGCTGACGACTGCATGAGGTAGGACGCTAACTCTGATGGCACGGGGCCGCGTGAGACGAGAGAAACAGGCGCAGCCACGTAAGCCAAGCGCTGCTCTGCTTGCTACCTGGGTGCTCCCGTACCACTCCTCCCCACCGCTGGCTTCAGGGTGCAGCCCAGCCCGAGGCCTGCTGGGAATCCGGAATTCAGCGTCTCCCAGGCCTGGGCTCCTGCGCACCCCCAGACAGGTTGGGTGTTGTCTGCATTCCTTTCAACCACCAAGGAAAGGCCACAGTGGTCACTGACAATCCCAACACCTCAATCCACTTCCCACCCCAGGCATCGACAAGCCTGGGAAGCCACGGAAACTGGCCCTCGGCAGATGGCAGGTCACACTTGCAAAATGATGACAGATTTCTGTGCTCAGTGAGCTTCCGACCTAGGCAGAGCCAGTGAGGAAACACAGGGATGAGGTCACCGCTAGGCCTTAGCCACGGGCGGATCAAAGCTAACTTGGGACACCGCGTGCGCTACCAATGCCAGCCTTCTCCAGAGTGACGTCCTCCGGCAGCTGTGGAACCCATCACCTCTGCCGCTAGCCACGGTGGTGCAACAGGACCCCTAACATTTGCTCCGCCTGTGGCAAAATCCCACAAGTCCACCAGCGTTCGTTTCCTAGAAAATCCTCGAACTCTGAAAGGTTCCCAGTGCTGTGGCAGGAGGTCAACACTGAAAATAGATGTCTTAAGTCACTGCCAACTTTGTGCCATGCCTGTTCCTCCAACCCTCCAGGGAATAGCCAACTCCAAAAATGGCATTCCCAAAGGATGGGATCACTTCCGACAGATGCCAGAGAGACTCCTGCCGCTCTGGAGCTCCTCCACAGAAAGTGATTCCAGCCTCGCCTGTGTTTTGAGGAAGGACTCCCAGGACATGGAGGGGAAACTGCTAGGACACATGGACCGCTCAAGTGTGGTTCTTTTCCTTTCCCTAAGGGCCTGTTATCTATTTTGGAATTATGCACCAAACACATGCAATGCCGTGCTATCATTAAAATTCAAATAATACACAAACGGGACGCATGAAAAGCAACCAAATCTCCTTCAGGGTTTCATCCGCCTCTCTCCCCAGCAGTAACTCCTCTGGCCAGTGCGGGGTGTGTTTCCTTGAAGTCATTTTTCCAGGCATTTATGCACACATGACAAATACCTTTTTGTGCTTTTGTATAACAAGTTTCACACAGCAACAAGTCTCGGGTATCTTTCCACAGCCAGGCATTTTACATGCTGTCATTCTTTGTTGTTGCTGCTGCCGCCAAATCCACAAAAGAAAATGCATTGAGGGCCGGTGAGACGGCTCAGCGGCTTAAGTGCCTGCCTTGCAAGCGCGAAGGCCCGAGTTCGACTCCCGGATCCCACATACGAAAAAAAGGGGCCGGTGATATCGCTCAGCGGCACGGGTGCCTGTTGGCGCGTGAGGTCCTGAGGTCGTCCCCCCGGTACCCACAAAAAAAAAAAAAAAAAAAAAAAGAAAATGCATTGAAATGTACTGGCCTCGTCTTTCCTGATGAACTGCATCACTGTCTCCTTTCTCACTTGGCCACCTTACACATCCCTGGGCAGGTCTCTGTGCACAGGTGGGGGATTCCTTAAGGACAGACGCCCAGAGCCTAGATACCCCTGCCAGGCACCAGGCACAGTGCTGAACGGGCCAGCCTGGTCCCTGCCCTGAAGGAGGCTGAGTATGATTGCAGGTAAGCCAAAGGCCATTACCCAGAGTGGGCAGAAGCCCAGCAGCGATGCAGGAGGCACCTGGCATTGAGGAGATGCACCCAGGCTGGAGGAGGGAAGAGCAGGCTTCCTCTGATGGGGACATCTGAGCTGCAGGTGGAGCTGGCCAGGAGACAGAGCCCAGGGCGGGGAGCAGGGCGAAGGATGCCAAGCCTGGAACACAGCACCCGCCTACAGAGGGCAAGACCTAAGCAAGCAGGGCTCATTTAGGGAAAGAGCACGCCCGAGAGGCTGCTGGGAGGCCATAGGGCGCTGCAGGAGACGCAAGACCTGACTGGTATTGCAGCAAGTGCCCAGTGAACCAAGAATGAGTGCAGAGGCTGAGACCAAGGCCACAGGGAAGGGAGGGGAATGAAGGCCTGGGGAGGAGGCGGGGCAGAATTCAGGAGTCTTGGCACGTAAAATAGCAAAGGTTAGCAGAACCAGGAGCCTGCCTGAAGTCAGCTGACAAGCAAATGCACGAAGGTAGGGCCATGGCATCTTCGTGTGTACTAGTCAGGGTCTAACCAAGAGTCAGAGCCACCTAAGTGTCTGAACAGAGGGACTTTAACCCAGGAAATGGCTATGTGGGGACAGAAGATTCGAGAAGCCAAACAGGGCAATGAAGCAACCCAGAGATTACGAACAGCAGGAAGCTGCCACCACCCACAGGCCACAGGGGCAGAGAGGAGGTGATGGTACTGAAGCCAGGGACTGGCATCACCGGCCAAAAACAGACCCCATGGAGATGCAGCTGCTGTCAGAGACCCACGGAGAACAGAGTGGGCACTGACATCCTGGCATCTCTGCCAGGCCAAGGCACATGGGCTACTGGCCACAGCCAGCCAAACGGAGCAACGACAAGGAATGGGTCCCAGGGCAAACAGCCACTGACCTCTGGGACCCGGAAGAGTGCCCGACACAGCACACGCACTCCCCAAGGGACAAACAGCGCAGGTGGGGCTTTCTGTTGGGGCCCCTCCAGCCCTGCCACTTCCCAATGCTGCCCATGCTGCCCTCAGACCGCGACGGGCTCTGCTTACCTTACCCTGGGCCCACACTCCCAGCCAAGATCGGACACGCCTTTCCCCACATCCCCGCACACAGTGGTGCCACCCTACGGGGACCTCAGGCCCCTCCATCCTGAAGCATGTGCAGCCTCCAAGCTCCCTTCCCAGCCTCCACCCCAGTCCTCAGGATGCCTGGTTCCCGAGGTTGACTCAGCCACAACCCTGTTCCCGGGCTCACTGGCAGAAGCTGGCCTGCCACAGGGAAAAGGCGAGGGGCTTTGGGATGGCACAGCCCTGCCAGGAACCTGCCAAGTGGCCGAGAGTAACCTCCGGCCTCAGCTCCAGCCTGGAAAGCGAGAAGCTGTGACCGCCCTCCGAGCTGCTGGACGATGTAACACACCCGCACTGGTGCAAAGCTGGCCGCAGACGACTGCACCCGGGGCTGCTGTGTGCCACGTCTCTGTCCCTGCAGTACTCTGGGCCTGTGGTCGCCTTACCTGACAACTATTATCATCAGTAATAGATAGAAGGCGAGCGGCCAACTCCTGCAGGACATACACATGAGCCAGGCGTCAGACCTAAGGACTTTAAATCTCCTCCTCATTTCGGTGCTGGGGGTTGAATCCAGGGCCTTTCCAGTAAGCTGCGTCCCCAGCCCTTTTGAAAAATGTTTTGTTTTGAGACAGGGTCTCACAAAGTTGCTATGTTGCCCAGGCTGGGCTTGAACATGAAATCCTCCTGCCTCAGCTTCCCATTGTGCTGGGATTACAGGCATGCATCACCACATCCAGCAAGAACTTTGTATGTATCACACCACTCAATCTTCACAGCCCTGGCAGGTAGGAAACACTATTCTCTGCACTTTACAGATGAGGACACTGAGGCACAGAGAAGTCTGGAAACTAGGCCGTGACATACATATTTTAAGTGATGAATCCATAACCTACTCCTGAGTACTTGGCTCCAGTTCCTGTGTGGCCACCACGCTGGCCCATCTGCTGCAGCGCACCCACTGGATGCTATAAGCCACAGTGGATTCACCCATGGCGTACCATTTGTTGCGGTACACCAATGGGCTCCAAGAGCCACGGTGGATCCATCTGTTGTGGCATGCCCGTTGGGTGCCCTGCTGAACCCATCTGCCATGGTGTGCCCATAGGGTGCCAGGAACCATGCTGAAGGCTTTACATGAGCCCTCCCATTTCACCCTCACAATATTCCAGTTTTATAGTGGGACAAATGGAGTTTCAGTGAGGTCACGTCACTTGTCCAAGGTCACAGACTAATGAGTGGCCGCTTGGCTTGGAACCAGGATGGTCTCATTCCAGAACTCGCACACCTGACCCCTGCCCAGGTCAGCCTTGTTCCTCAGGTCCAGCTGGGCTGCCCCTCGCTCCCTCCACAAGCCACTTCCGGAAGCTTGTTCTGTCCTGATCTTCCAGAAGCAGCCGCACGACCCCCACCCAGGGCTGTTCAGCCGCTCTCCTCCTCCCTGCCCGCCCCACCCCGACTGCATGGGCTGGACACCTGCCCTCTTCCAGTAGAACCAGACGCAAATCCACTCCCCAAATAGACCGCAGTGTCACCGGATTCTAGCCTCTCATACAGTGAACTCATGTAGTCAGTCTCCATAAACAAACACATTATTTTGGGGTCGAGGACTGTCTGAACATCAACAAAGCTGACAACAAGTTCATTGTTGTTGCTGCTTCTTGTTGTTTTGAACCAGCAGCAGTGATCATCGCAGAACTCCATGGACCATTTGGGGCCCAGAACACAAGGCCTTTCCTTAGCCCCAAGATTACACTGGGCAGTGGGGACGAGAATGCACAGCCAGGGCTACGGGGTGCAAAGCAAACGTTCAAGCAAAGACAATGCTGCAGAGGCTGCCGGCCAGTGGAGTGAAAACCAACCCCAGAGGTTCTGAGAACTGGAATTTTAAAAGTTCACACCAGGAAGAAGTCACACTGCTAACTCAGGAGCCAGCTGAGCTATACCTCCTAAAACAGCTTAGCCTGGAAACCCTTGCCCCACTGCCCAAGCCCATGGGTCTGCAGGGCGGCCAGTCCAGAAAGGACAGTGGTGGCTCCTGGAGCAACACCAGGAAGGCGACCGGACGCTGCCACGGAGAATCAAAGCCCGCCCCATATGCTTGCTGGCCTCCCTGGAAACTCCCGGGGTGGAGACGAGCCCAAACCCGCCAGGTGGTGTGACAGATTAGCTTTCAGTCCTTGCATTCTCACAACAGCTGTTTCCGGAACACCTACTATGCGTGGGGCTTGGGCCAGCTGAGCTGGCCAGCACCCTCTGCCTTGGCCTCCTGCAGGTGGCTCCCCGGAATAGCCTGCTGGCAGGACCCCACTTCCTGGGTCTAGTGAGTAGGGATGAATGCTGGCAGCTCCCATAAAGGAGTATAAAGGATCAAGGTGACCGAGACACTGGTATGATGATCTGATCACTCACAACTCCACATGCGACAGAGCCTCACACTGTCCCCATCAATATACGTAATTATTACAATTTATTTGTCTCAAAAGTAAAACAAATAAAATTCCAATCTAGAAGGAATCCCACAACCAGCTAAGCAGAGGAAAAGATGCTGAGATTCACAAAAGGACAAAGAAACAAAATCAATGGCCCCACTGGCCAAAGATGGGACAACTGGAGAATCCAAAAGAATGGTAACTGCAGTGGATTCAAACTCATCACATACAAATCCATGAATTCATTCCGATAGAAAAAAATGAAAAGACAAATACTACAAACTCAGCAGACCACTTTAAAACTTGCTCAAGGGGAAGAAAAAAATGAGCCATTTTTGCTGCTTTTCTGGCACATACAGGACATCAGAACCAGCAAGGAGCTGAGGAAGTGAAGCCCTTGTTAGAAAAATCCCATCTAAGCCTGGCCTCACTACACTGTGAGACCCTGTCTCAAAAACAAAAAAGAAAAAGAAAAACCCCACGTAACAAACGCAGGCAGCGAAGCAGGCTTACTTTGCCATCTTTGCCATCCCTAAAGAAATTATGAATTGGCGCAATGACTGTTGGTGACTGCTAAAATATTAGCAGAAGAGCAGATGGGGAAGGTGTCATTGGATCGATCATGCTGCTGGCACCACAGTCTGCTCATCTGTCAAACCCAGAGAGACCTGGGACACAGGGGACGTTGGAGGGAGGCAACACGAAGCACACTACAACTCCTGGATAGGACTTGGGCCGAACATTTTAAGCCAAGTTGACGGAATCTCTAGACTAGTGCTTTCCAATAGAAACGCATGAGCTACACATGTTGGTTTAAATTCCTTACAACCACATTTTTAACAAAGAAAGAAGCAGGTGAAATCAATGTTAATAATACATTCTATTTAACCCAACATAGGCAACACATTATCCCTCCAGCATGCAATCAACATGAGATATTATTACTGAGATATTTGATGCTCCTGTTTTCATCCCAAGTCTTAAAAACCTGGTGTGTGTTTTACACTCACGTCACACCTCCATTTGGACCACCCACATGTCAAGCGCTCACTGGCCATGTGTGGCTGGTGGCTGCAGCCCTGGAGAGCACAGGACTAGAAATTCACAGGATGAGCAGGAAATTCACAGGAAACACAAGGCACAGAGGGAAAGTGTTAGATAATGGCATGCAGAAGTGATGAGCAAAACTCGCAACGTGGAAAATTCTATAGGACGGATGACCTGATCCAGAGAGAGAGTTTAGAACCCTAAAGAGACGTCTGGATTCTTATTGGAACAAATCCACAGTAGAAATCATTAGAGACAACTGCGGCAATGTGAATACTGAGTGGACGGGACAGCAAAGGATTACTGTTAGCTTCTTAGGCATGAGGATGGTATCGCATTCATGTTTATTCTTTAAAAAAAAAACAAATTTAGCCAGGTGTAGTGGTGCCTACCCATAATTCCAGCACTCAGGAGTGCTCTTGCAGCACTGAGGCAGGAGGGTCACCGTGAGTTCAAGGCCAGCCTGGGCTACACAGTGAGTTCAAGGCCAGCCTGCACTACATAGCAAGACCCTGCCTCAAAAAACAAAAATAATAAATAAATTAATTAATTTTTATAACTTACTCTTTGCAGGTTCCTAGTTAAGTAATTTCTACTGAAATGACAGAACATCTGGGATTTGCATCAGAATAATTCACCTGCGGGGGGGGGGGGGGAGGTGTACATGGGGTAGCTATGCCCTGAGACCGCTCACAAATGCCCTAACTGTAGTCACTGTTGATGAGGGGCTCATTTCACTCCATGTTCTCAGTATGTTTTCCAATTCCCCAAAATGAAGGTTTGTGCGTCTGTTTGCTTTTAAAACAGCATCTCGCTATGCAGTTCAGGCTGGCCTTGAACTCACTCTGAGCCCAGGCTGGCCTCGAACTTGTGGTAATCCTCCTGCCTCAGCCTCCTGAGTGCTGGGATTACAGGCACGCACCACCATGCCCAGGATGTGCTTTTCTTTTACTAAAGAAAGGAAAATTAGTCCAAGGCTGGTGTGACACAGTAGCGGGCAAGGACAGTGGTGGGGTGTAGCTCTAGAGTCACATATCCAGGAATAATCTGGGCTTTGTCCCTGGCTACTTATGGAACCTTGTGCTGTTCCTTGTTAAACCTCAGTTTACTCATCTGCTAAATGGAGCTAATAGTAATAATGCTTCCCCACAACACTTTCCTAAGATTGAAAGAAAATCATTCAAGCCAAGGGAACAGAGCTTAGCCAGGGGCATGGAATCAAGCTAAGCAGTAACAACACGATTGTCACCGTCAGCATTAGCAGCTGCAAGAACGTCAGCAACGAAAGTGTCCACCATGGTCCCACTTGAACGGCACACTTCCCAAGGTGAGCTGTGGTTTCCCATTAGGGAGATGGAGCTCTCTGGTGGCTGTGAGCAGCGCGGGTCTCCTTGTCCCCATCAGACTTTGAGAGGCCTAAATTGCAGCTGGAAGGACAGCAGTGCAGTGGCAGGATGCTCAGGACACGGCCGCCACTCCCTGGACAGGGCACTTACAGGGGCATCAGAGCCAAAGTCAGCAGAGCTTTTGCCAAACGCACCATCAGGGACGCAGGAAGTACCCTCATCTAGAACGGTAATGTACTTCGATCGGAAAACGCGATTCAACTTGGCAACAGATCTGATTCAGGCACCGCAGGGGCTGGGGGGAGCTGCGTGGAGAGTAGGAGGCTGCAGCTCCTGACAAAGGGCCCTCAGACACCCACTGTGTCCCACCTGTCCTGCTGCTGTGCTCCAGCCTCCTGGAGAGCCAGCAGCTCCCTCACATCTGGGGAGGGGGGACCAGAAGTCAGCGGTATGGGGGCTGGGGCCCTACTTCTGATGCAGCTGGACAGATGAGCCCCAAGAGAGCTTGGGTTGGTCTAGGCAGGATTCCTGGGTCCCTGAGTCAGGGTCTAGGCGCCTGCCCTAACTCGGGATGCCTGGAAGGAGCCGGACAGACAGGGCAGGTGAGAAGGGCAGCCAGACCACAGCCCACTGAGCGCCCACCCTGCATCAGGCACCACCAGAAAGTCATTCCCATGTCCCCAGCTGGAAACCCAGATATGCAGAGAGGCACCCAAGGTGGTGCAGGCAGGAAGAAGGCAGCCTCTGTGCCCACCTGTGGGGTGGAGCTAACAAAAGCCTGCCGCAGGGTACACAGCATCAGAGGATGCAGGAGGAAGGCCTGCAGCGCAGCATGCACGATGTTGGCGTCCCCTGCACACAAGCTTTTTGTGGGGACCTGGTGGCAATTTTCTCCCTGAGAAGTAGACCTTTATTTGACAAGCAGTACACAAATGATTCCCTTCCTATCGTGAAAGCTGCAGTGCATGAGGTGAAGGGAAGGGGAACCTGAATTGTACTCAAGAGTTCATTGCTAGCCAGGCAAAGTGGCGCAGCACTAGCAAGGCTGAAGCAGGAGGATCCCAAGTTTAAGGTCAGCCTCAGCTACATACATAGCAAGACCCTGTCTCAAAAAAAAAAAAATACAGACAAATCCAAAAAAGGGTTCACTGCTGGAATGGACCCTCGCACCAAACAAGAAGGGGGCCTTGCGTTAGAAATATCTAAATGCCACTTCTTCCATACAGACACATCGCATGCCTCATGTTCATTGTGAGTACCAAGGATGCCCACCTTGGCCGTGCCACCTGCTCTCCAGAGCACCTCCCAGGCCCTGCTACAGAGCTGACAAAGCGCACACCGGAGAAGCAATGGAAGGGGCTCCCCATCCCAGGCCTGCAGGGGCACCCAAGATTCCCCCTTGCGGCGCCCACCTTAGGGCAGATGGAAGGCATCCAGTGTCCCAGTGGGACGTGCAAATCCCTACTGCGGTCCCAGAGGCAGCACCTTGGCCTCGGCTACTCCACTTCTGGAATGCATCCCAGAGACACCGCTGGGTCTGTCTTGCAGGCAGATGTGTGTGAGCATCGCTGCAGCGTGGCTGGAGAGAGCAGAGCTGGGAACTCAGCAGCAGCGCGCAAACGGCCAAACAAATCCACATGGTGGGGGAGTCTGTAGCCACAGCCCAAGCAGGAGGAAGCCCGGCTGCGAGGGAACAATCCCTGATTATTGTTTGGTGAAGAAACAATATGGGGCCGTGTGGTCGGGACTCTGTCATTTGTTGAAACAAACACAGAAGAGGAAATAGAATTTTGTATGCATTTGCCTGTGTGTACCTGACGCTCCCTGGAAAGGAGGCCCGGAAAGGAGGGGTTCTGCCGCCCCTGGGGAAGGAGGGAGGCTTTCCACCAGCTTCCTTCATAGGATCGGAGATCTGCGTGTATGCAAGCTCTATCAACTCCAGAATAACGGCACGTGGTTAATATTTCGAGCTAACAATGAGGCAGGTCGCAGCACTCAGCTGCCTCTGGAATGGGGCATGGGGCAGGGCCCCCCTCTCTGATTTTCGATGCACCTCTCATCTCTGCATCCTCCCTTAAACACAGGAATTCAGCCTGCTCTTCCCGCAGAGGCTTTACTTACAAGTTTGAAAAAACCAAAGCGGAAATAAAGCAAGGTAGAAGTCACGAGACTCAGCCAGCCACAGTCGGCCAGGCCAGTGTCCCGAGCAGCGTGGGGGGACCCACTGCCCCGGCACTCAGGGTGACCACTGAAGCCTCTCCCCAGAGCCTAGGCCTCTTAGTCCTCTGTGAACCCCAACCGCGAAGCAGGGCGAATGCTTCCCGCCCTGCCACCACCCCAAAGGGCGGTTCACATGGGCCTCCCCTTTAATCTCAATAAGCCTTGTGACTTTCACATTCTGCTCCAAATCTGCTGCTGCTTTAATACCAAAATAATATTTTAAATGACTCCTTGGTTAAATGGTTTAACCCTTCCCCCTTCTCCATATCTTCTCAAGTGGCTGCTGCCAGAAAGGGGTACCATGTTTTAAATGACGCACCAGCTACAGGACTTAACCTTTTCACCTCGAGGGCAAAATGCTTAGCCCAAGAAGGTGAGCCACGTTTTCAATTGTACATGAGTTACACTGCTTAACCTTCTTTCTTGGAGTGGATGAGTCAAATGGACACACAGAGAGGCACGCTCGCCACGGCCCGGGTTTCGCCATCTCCTGACCCCGCCGTGGGCTGACCAGGCTCAGTCTGAGAAGATCATTGTTAAGCTCATCTTGGGCATCTGTAGAGGAGGGGACCCGAGAGCCCCTGAAGGCAGGGCTGGGCGCAGGGCCTGTCTCCGGGAATTCTCAGGAGCGAGGCCTGGGGCCCTGACAACTTCAAACATCCACTTTGTTTTCTTTCCACTGAAAACACTTTACATCTGGAAGACCTTTTCTCCTACCTCAAATTACTGTTCTTAAGCCATCCCTGATTCATATTTCCATTTCCCAGCATTATTCCCACACTATAAGCCCAGATTAAAGAAATATTGAATGGCCATAAAAGGACAGATCGGGTCTCACTGTGGAATGAAATGGCAGAACACAACAGAGCTAAGCTCACCTCTCAAGAATAAAAGTCACCATCCCACCAGGCTTTCTGAAAGGTTGAAAATATCTCTGAGTCCCTTTCTCATGATGACCTTTCAGCCCCCCAACTTGGGAAGGACCCTCAAATCGGCCAGGTTCAAGCTGTGTGACCTGAAAGAAATTCCTTAACCTCTGAGCAGAGGCTGCCCCATTCATAAATGGAGGCTAAGAAGGGAGCCCCGTTAGGGCTGCAGGAGGACGAATGCGATCACGCGTGGCAGCTGCTCCGCACCACACTCTACGGCAGCACTTCTGATTCCTGACTTAATCCAGCCACGAAGTCACCAAGCAGAGACCCAAAGTCCGGGGCGAAGTGACCTTAGCCAGAACTCAAGAGCAGAGTTTCCTGACTCTACTCACAATTTCTTCTTCTGCACAGCCTGATAGAAAGGGACAAGACTGGCCAGCAGCCCAGGCACACGCGGGCAGCAGGAGCAGTGCCACTGTCCCCACACGCCAGGCACAAGGTGGACTCCACTTCTCCTCCCTCCCGCCCTGCCCCTTGGAATCACAAGGTGATCACGTGGCCTGCTGTGGCCAATGAAACGTGAATAGTGATGTGCGCCAGGGGCCGGCCCACGTACAGTGGTTCAGGATGGGAGCCGCACACACAGGCTGAACAGGAGTGCTACTGACTGGTGAGTGGATGAGCAAGACCCGTGCTGATGTGCCCTGGACATCGGGCATGAAGGGGAAGTAAAGTTCGGGTGCGTGAAGATACAGACAGGTGGTACTCTTTGTCACGCAGCAGGACCTGGCCTGACTGGCTGATACAAGGGTAACAAGCTTGGTCTGTGGCAGCACATTTCAAACTCTCCATAGGAAGAAACCAGATTTTATCTTACTTCCAATCCATCGTAGACCAATACTTTTGAAAACTAATATAAAAACGTCCTTGGAATGTGAAGTTGCTGAGTCAATAACCTCATTCTTGCTCCCTCTACTTAAAAACGTAACAGGCAGTTTGTAGGCTGCCTCGGGCCATAGACCACGCTGCAAGTGGTCAATGAGGAGCACAGGATGGGGGGCCTCAGCTCCAGCTGGTCACTCGTCACACTCGGGAAATAACTGGGCCTCTCCCAGCCTCAATGCTCTGTTTGGGAAATGAGGGTTTTCAGGTGAGGATTTCAACAGACAGCACACAGAGCACTATGGCAGGTACAAAGAAGTGCTCAGGACCGTTGGTACTGGCCCGTCCACATCCTGTCCTGTTCCCAGGTGACATCGCTCACGGGCAGCCTGGCGCCAAGCTTAGGGACCTGGGATGGAGCCATGGGCTTCAGTTACCTCAGAGAACACAGCAGTGAGTTAAGATTCAGAATTCACTTCCACATGTCCCCTCTGAGGCCAGGTGACCAGAACCAGCATCTAATGGGCACAGCTAGAAGGAACCTGGCCACCCAGCTGTGGTCCACTGAAACCAGGGACAGCACCTACTGCCCAGTCCTGCAAGGAAAAGCTTCAGATCATCTACAACCATCATGAAACCAATGCTCATTGTCCCTTGCCCCTTGCAAGGTGCTGGTCTCTTCTCACAAATGACTGACTTCCCGTGACTTGTGACATAGGCAGCATTAAGGCCATGCTGCAAGGGAGAATAAAGCTCAGTGAGGCTAGGAAACAGCCGTAGTGACACAGACGAGCAGTGTACGGTGACCCCGGGCTAGGCTCACTGCAGAGGAGAGTGATGAGCCATCCCAGTTTTTCTGAGGTGGAAGAGCTTCCTGGAACACAGGATGTTCATTTTGAAAAGGGACAGCCCCAGGGAAACCAGGGCCAGTCAGCTGCCGGCTGCCGGAGCCTGGTTCCTTGGCCACGGTACTGAGCATGCGCTGAACTAGGGCAGGTCTTCAATAAAACATCAGCTAGGAGGCCTGCGCTGCACGGACTGCCCGGAAAACCACATCCCACGACATCCTGTGAACACGGTGAAGGACACAGACGGGTACCCAAGATACACCGACGACCCGGCCCTGAGCCTGCTCAGGAACTGATTTGCAGATGCCACTCATATAACCAGAGGCCTTTTTCTTACTTCCTTGTTTTTTTGTTTTTGTTTTTTAATCTTTTTTTTTTTTTAATTAAACAACAGGTCACCGGAATGTGCTTGGTTAATGGCCACACTGCCATCATTTGCCAAGCAAAGCAATGGGAATCTCCTAATGGTCATACTTTGCATTTCTCAGAAGGGCGGGTTTGGCTGTGCCCTCACTTCCCAGAGCTGCTGCCTCTGTCTTCTGCCGTCCTGTCCCTCTGTCCCTGCCCCCACGACACCCAAACATCCGCATGAGGGAGGTGTCCATGGAGCGCTTGGTGATGAGCTCAAGAAGGAAAACATGGGCCGGTGAGATGGCTCAGTGGCATAAGCGCCTGCCTGGCAAGCACGAGGGCCCGAGTTCGACTCCCGCAACCCACATACGAAAAAAGGGCCGGTGATATCGCTCAGCGGCACGGGCGCCTGCTGGTGCGCGAGGTCCTGAGGTCAACCCCTGGTACCCACCAAAAAAAAAAAAAAAAAAAAAAAAAAAAAAAAGGAAGGAAAACATCTCCTTTCCTCAGGTGACTAAGCCACTATCAGGTGAGGCCACGTCACCTCCAGGGCATCCAGTGTCACTGTGTCCCCGAGACTGTCCTACATGCTCCACACACAAGCTGACCATGTGATCCATCCTCCAAGCAGATGACATCTATGAATGAATGGGGCAGACGGATCATCTTACCAGGATGACAAATGTGAACTGGGACTGTCTGGGCACAACAGGACAAGTCACCTCCCTCTACCCCATCTAGAGAGGCAGTGTGGCTTGGCGGGTACAGACCCAGACTTGTGCCAGACTCCCTGTCACCTACCAGTCCCGTGAATGACTTAACCACCTGCACATTGGAGCTGGCAGCAGCTGCCTCACGGGCTCCTGGTACAGATCACACTATTTAAGACTTGCAAAGTTTACAACAGGACCCAGCACAGAGCTGGTGCCATGTGTGTGTCCACTGGATAAAAATCCTCAAGGGGGGCTCGGGGCCCCTGAGCCTGGGGCACAGGCAAACCCCAAGGCAGCAGCCCTAGACAGGAAAGGATTGGCTGCCTGTGTCACAACCCCAAGTTCCCCTTTCTGCCTCTTGCCAAATTACTCCATCTCAGAAACTCCGCTGCAAGACAAGACTGCAGCACAGCCCCCAACCCACAGGGCCGTGGCGTGAACGTCCCCGCCACAGGGCCGGCCGCAGCTGTGTGTGTGCGTGGGTCCTGGATTCCCTGGGAGAGCGGGAAGGGGCCCAGAGCCTTGGGTTCCTGGTGGGTCTCAGAAAGCTCAGGCTCGAGCAGTTCCTGGAAGCAGCAGGAAGTGGTTTCCTTTGCTTATTTTCCAAAGGATAACCACCAGATTTGCTTGTAAAAACTGTGTAACCGATCGGCAGAGGACACCTGTGCAATTCATGAGTTCTCATCCGCTTGGACTTTTCTTCTGTTCGTTCAACCTGTGGGGGCTTCAGGGAAGCAGAGGTTCAGGCCCCGGCATGTGGAAGGAAGAAGCAAGGAAGGAAGAGAGGAAGGGAGGAAGGAAGGGAGGGAGGGAGGGAGTTTAAAGGGAAGGCTCCCCAGAGAGGACGGCCCAGAGACAGCAGAGCCCAGGGCGCTCGGGGGCCCAGCCTGGCCCGGGGAGAAGAATCAGAGGCTCCGATGGGGCCGAAAGAGGAGAGTCCTGTCTGGCCAACAAGCCCAGACTCGAATCCAAAAGCCCCGAGCTGTCCCAGGTTCTGGGGACCCCAAGTGTAACCCAGGGTTCCTGGGGAGCTGATGCCCCCCCTGACCTGGACCCGACCCCACCTGTGCTCACCCCATCTGTAGGCCCACAGTGATCCTGTTTTACAGACGACAAACTGAGGCCCTGAGGAGCGGACTACAGCGCTCCCAAACCCCACCTTGGCCACGGGCTCGCCTGGTCCCTGTGCCCGCCAACAGGGCCCTACTTCCTTTGTTCCACCCCTGCCCCAGTTCATCACCTCCGCCTCCTACAGTTCTCAGAGCCGGGGGGCCAGGAGGTTATCCCAGCAACGTGCAGGATGGAGAGATGTGGGGACGGAGGGGGAATGGCTTCCTGTCTGGCTGGGGACCAAGCGGAAAGAAACCACAGCCCATAGCCCAGGAGTCAAGGGAGGGTCCAGGAGGGACGGGCTGACCATGGTGGGGGCTTCCAGGAGGCAGCAGCTGCTCTCACGGTGTCCCCAGCCTCCAAAGGACAGTGGCCACCAGCCTGAAGTCTCTGCCACAACCCAAAGCAGCAGGACATCTGGGACGAGGGACACACCTGCCCCGCCAATCAGGAAGTGGCCCTGGGGCTGGTAGTGAGGTGGGTGATGGGTACAGCCCAAGCCGGGCAGGGACCACACCCAGAGCAGCCTGTCCCATCCTTTCCCGGACAGACGCCAGGGCGGAAATCCGTAACTTCCCTCCTCATGGGAACGGAGCAGCAGCGGCCTGGTTGGTTTGTTGTTCTCTACACGTCCATGCCGGGCATGCCTGGGCCCTTCCGAGCAGCCACGCCCCTCTGCTGCTGCCTCGCTCCCGCTCTCCACGGTGCCAGCTTCCGGGGGCCTTGCCCATGGGGTCCTCCTGTTCTTCCTCCAGTCAGGAAGCCCTGTCTGACCACCGGGGCCTGCTCCTTATGGCAGACTCTGTGTTACAGTAGCGACAATGACAATGACTGTAGCTGACACTGAGTACCCGGCACGTGCCAAGCCCTCAACAGCTATTAATGCACACAGTTCAAGCCTGTGGCTCAGCGGGCACACTCAGACCCATTCCTTGGAAAGACCAAGGTTCTGAGAGCACGGTACCAACTTGCCCAAAGCCTTACAATGCCCGAGCAGGTGTCACTCACAGGACTGGTGTCACCTGCATCTGTGACATGGTTCTATGATCCCTAGTAGTTCTGTACTGCTCTGTGCCTCGGTGTCCTCACCTGTACACAGGGATCAGGACCCCCAACTCATGGGCTTCCCCAGGGAACCTCAATAAATGGTAGTCATTACTACTTATCCTTAATATTCACAATAAAAATAAATGCAGTGCAGAGCCTCTGAAGCCGAGGCCCCCAGGTGCCCGGTGGCACTTGGGCAGCACTGGGAAGTGAGAGGGCATGGGCTTTGGAGACAGCCTGACACGAGCTCACACTTCCTGCTGTGTGGCTTGGGCTCGCAGGCAGCGCAGGAGGCAGCAGGGCCCCAGCATGGCCTCCAGGCGATGCTACTCCCTGAGGGAGGTGTGTCCACTTCCCTCAGGGGCTGTCTGGCCCTCCCTGGGCAGCTCCTGACAAAGCCACCACAGGCTGTGCCCAGGGCCACCCTGTCCCGGCCTGGCCACGTGGCTGCTTTCCCACCCTCTACATCAACAAAGGCCTCTCCGAGAACCCCACAGCCCACATCTGCTCCATTCCCAGAGTGCCGGACACACCCTCACTGGCCGCCTGGCTCTGGTGATAAAGGACACATCTGAAACAGGGCCTGCATGGGCTACCACAGGTGGCTCCACAGCCTGACACCAACCTGTCCCTGCCCAATTCCCCAGGTGACCCAGAGGGCAAGAGCAGCATCTAGAGAGAAGCTTCCAGCATATTCCTAAGCCAGGCCACAAGGTCATCACCTTTGAGCTGGGCCTCTGGCTGCAGCCTCTTGATCACACGCCGAACCACATTTCTGCACACACACATGGCTTGCTGTTCAGAAATTAAGAGATTAAAAAACAGCTAATGAATAAGTCACCTTTCCTTGGGCTTCCTGAAAGGGGATCAGTCCACAGGCTGGGACTGAAACTGAAACCAGAATTACGCATGGGCTGCACGAGGGCCGGGACACGTGGCCCTGGGTCACGTGGTGCCAAAGTCAGCCCTGGTCTGTCCCTTTGTGCTGCGAGGACCAGGCTGGGGACTCTGGTCTGGGGGCTCCATCTCCTCACCTGTCGGTTCTGCTGGCTGGAGGGTCACAGTACACACACTGTGCCTGTCACCCTCAGAAACTGTCATCACAGCTCTCCAGGCCTCAGTTTACCTGAACACAAAGAACACACGGACCTACCTCACCACGTGGTATTCTCCTCGTGGTCACCGTGAAGAGGGCACCCCGGGTGGCCCATGCCTCATCCAGACCAAGGACCAGGCCTGGGCCAAGTGCGCCCTGTATCTTCGTCATGCAGGAGAGGCCGAGCACCACCCCCAGGCCCCGGCTGGGTGCTCCAGCCTGGCTTTCGACGCCATTGTCACAGGGGGGCCTTCCCGGGGACATGTGTGTGCCAGGATGTGCTCACCACTCCGGTCACCCCGGGAGGACACACTAAGCCACCAAGGGGCCACGTGGACAGGGGAACTGGGGTCTCCTGGCCCCAGCGGTGCCCCATGCTGCCCGTCCAAGAGTCCAGTGCACACCACCTCCAGGCGTCCATCCCTTCCCCCCTTGCCTGCTTCCTTCCCTTCTGTCCCTGTCCCTGTCATCCCAGCACTCCCGTCTGTCGCCCACTGGGCTACACTTTCCCTTCCTCGCTCTTCCACATTCTGCCCCCTTATCCTCCCTGCCTGCCCTTTCCTGCACTATTTTTGCCGCCTTTGTCTGTTTCTCTTCCGTCTTCCTCCCCCCACCTCCCGCTCCCAGGCGCCTCTGTCCCTGTCCCCACCCAGGCGGCCTACAAACCCTGGCTCCAGTGCCCGCTGCCACTGAAGCCCCTCTTCTCCATCATCCCTGCACAGACAGAGCTGGACAGGGGACACTGGCAACCAGGGACAGAAGGACATAGGTCCTGCCATGAGCAGAGGACACGAAAGCATGTGTCTCAAGGCCCGTCGTGGATGAACAGTGCTGAACGTGACACCGTTTTCAACCCAGGAAGTTAATTTAGAGAAAAAGTGAAAACCAATGGCCCTGGTGGCTGGCCAGGCTGTGACAATGACACCACACGCATGACACAGATGGCATCACACATGTGTCCAGCTCCCTGGGAAAGCAGCATGGCCTCATCCTCAAACGCCACAGCACGCAGACCCTAGACTGGCACACTGTGGGACAGGATGCGGGCGGTGGCCTTGGGATCTCAGTGGGGGACCCGGTTTCCTAACTTCAGGGCAGCTCCAAAGGCAACCACGAAGCCACCAAAACTCACGGCTGGGACGACTGCAAAGCAAGATCTCTGCCCAGGACAGCAGAGGGAAACTGGGAAAGCACCGGCCTGCTCAGCTCGCCGGAGCGACACGAAAACCCGAAAACCCGCGCGCCAAAAAATAGCAGGAGTCAGGCTGAGACGGTGCAGTCGGAAGCAGAGGCTTCCCTTGGTTACTTTTTTTTTTGTTTTTTTTTGAAACACGGTCTCGCTATGTAGTTCAGGGTGGCCTTGAGCTCACTATGGAGCCCAGGCTGGCCTCGAACTCGTGGCAATCCTCCTGCCTCAGCCTTCTGAGTGCTGGGATCAAGGCATGCACCATCACGCTGGGCTTCCTTTTAAATCTTTTTAACACTCCTTTGATATGCTTTTGCAATTAAATACAGGGAAAATAAGAATTCTCCTGTCCAGGGCTTTGGAGCTGACGAAGAACCTTCTCATACATAATCTCACTTGAGCCTCACAAAAGCTCTGGAATGGAGGCAGGGCAAGGAGTTTTACCTGCTCCAATTTTTTATTTTATTTTATTTTATTTTATTTTATTTTATTTTATTTTACTTTATTTTATTTTAGTTCAGTTTTCTCCAACAAGGCTGGCCTTGAACTCGCCATAGAATGAAGTCTGGCCTCAAACTCACAGAGATCCCCCTGCCTCAACTTCCCAAGTGCTAGAATGACAGGCATGCAGTACCACACCTGGCCTGCCCCCTTTTTTACCAGGACAAAAGCACAGGAGTACAGTCACCTCACCAAGCGGCGGCAGAGCTAGGCCTCGGGAAGGCAAGAGTGGTCCCCTGTGGTTCCTGTGAGGTTAACACCAGGGCCCAGCTCCAGTGCCTGGGGGGCACAGACATGGCTCAAGCCACTTGGTATACCAGCCCTGGGGCTGCAGCCTGGCAATGCCACCTGCACACGTGCTTAGAACGGGACCCACGTACGACACTGCCACTGCTGGTCGGAGCCAAGCGGGGGCACCGAGGTGCACAAGACCGGATCCCAACTCCGGAGTCCTCCCTGCCCGCTGTGTGTCAAAGCCCTCTGGTGCCAACGGGTCCAGCCAGCAACATGGGAATCAGAGGGGGACCGCCTGCCTCCACGGGCGACAGAGCCAGGGGACGGCACAGTGCGCACCTGCAGGACTGCCACCGGCACTGCAGGGCACGCGAGGAGCTCATGGGGCGCCAGTAACTCGATGCACAGTTGTGGGGATGTTGCAGGACAGGAACAGGAAGCTCTGGCCACACAGACCCAAGAGTGACACTGTCTCTTATGGCCCTAAGCGACATGAGACTCCCAGACACTGCAGGCCCCATGCCCCGGGGACCCAAGGGGCACGAGTCCAAAGGCTGGCACTGTAGACAGGAATCTTGGGGGCCAAAAACATGAGAAACAGCCTTGCTGCGGCGGGAACTGCGGGTTTCCGGGAAGTCCACTGGGTCCCCGCGCCGGCGAGAGGCCAAGCCACATTCCTGGTGCTGGACAGCTTGGGGAGGTCCTAGGTCTACCCCCCACCGCACCCCACTCTGTACCAGCATCCCGCCTCTGGCATGGGCATCGCCGACACCCCCCCTAGCAGGCCACAGCTGGGCTGCTGGGCTCTGAAGAGTCACAGAGCACAGGGAAGCCCCAAAATCTGGGGCTGCAAGCCAAGGTCCCCCAGGTCAGCGGTGACCTTGTGGGCCTGGGTGGTGGGTGCTTTCCCTCTGCAACGGAAAATGCTGGAGTGGTCCATGCAGATGCCCCGTGCTCCGGGACGGCTCCTGTCCCTTGAGGCAGCCTCCAGCCCCCGTCAGCCTCAGCAGCGGCTCAGGCTGGGACAGGACCCACCCTCCAGGGTCTTTCCTCAAGGCTGAAAATGTGGCCAGGACAGGGCTGAGGTGCCCAGTGCTGAGAAAGGCATGAATGAAGGCAAGAAAAGAGCAGAACAGACAGACTGAAAAAAAAAAACGAATGAATGGAGAATGAGGTGTGAACGGGACACATGAGGAAGACCGCAAGGCCAACACCTCTCCCCACACTGCCAGGGCCAGCGGCCCATCAGGTGTCAACTACAGGGGCCACGCCGGGGATCCCTCTTGCTATCGTCCAGGTCACACGGGGGCAGGGCAGGAGTCAGGGCCAGGAGCCTCCCGGGCTGACAGGTAGACAGCAGCTGGTGACCACCCAGGGGCCCCCAGAGAGCAGGAGCCAGTGTGTCACCCTCCTGCAGTCCCCATAGCACTGTCACACGTTCTGGAGAGAAGCAGACAAAAGGGACGCCCACAGCCAGGCCCTGCACGGACTCGCCAGTGTGCCACACCCTGTCCAAAGCGCTTCCCGTAGACTGTTCCGCTAAGCCCCCGCCAGCCTGGTGGGGTAGACAGCGTCACCTCCAGCTGAGAGGAGACACTCAGTAAGGGACCCAAGATGACAGGTAGGATGCGAGAAGAGGAACTGAACCCTCGCAGACAGGTCCTGGGATCTGAGCTCCTCACCATCACAGCCACTGTCTCTCGGCTTTACTGTGCTGAGGTCAAGCAGCTGAAAATAAAGCTGACAATAATGATGCACCCATCCAGCCAATCAAACGTAGTAAAACTACACTCAGCATGCCGAAGTCACACAGCGCAGTGGTGCACGCCTCTAGGAGGCTGAGGCAGGAGGATTCCAAGTTCCAGCCCTGCCTGGAAAACTCAGCAACGCCCTGTCTCAAAATTTTAAAAAGGGCTAGGGATGCAGCTCAGTGCAAAGGCCCAGGGTTCCATCCCCAGTAACACGCACACACAAAACTCAGGCAAGGCCTCCCAATGACAAGTGCAGAAGTCTACACAGAAGGCGGTGAGGACACCTGGAGACGGTCCGGCGTGGCGTGTGTTGGGCCAGCGCACCGTTCTGCTTGGGTTGTGTGTCAGCACACGCAGGGCTCTGAGACAACGCTTGAGCTGACACGGTGTGAAGCCCTTTCCATGTCAGGCACCGAGCCAGACAAGCGCCGTGGGCCTTCTCCCCTGCTACAGAGAGGGCAAGCCAAGGCTCAGAGAGGTGACACGACCTGCCCGATGTCACACAGCCAGAAAGTGGCCTCTGCGCTCAGCCTCGCTCTGACCCAAGCTCCAGGCCTGGGCGCCAAGCTCCGGCTGCCTCTGCCCTCGCAGGGGAGGAGCTGCCTGGAGCCCAGCAGGAAGCTGCCCATTCCCGCCAAGCCGGCTCCCGCGGCCGCCACTACGGGCCTGGAAGCCCCTTGCTTCAAAGTGATTCGCCCTCCAGGCCATGTGGTTTGGTCTGAGGCCTTGGGCAGTGAGGAGCCGGGTCGTGCGGTCACCCCTGACCACCCAAGTTTGAACCGGGAGGGACGATGCCACAGGTGATGCCCAGGTGATGCCCAGCCAGAGCCTCCCACCTTGGTGGAGGCTACCATGTCCCAGGAAGCTGGGCAGGGGACAGCGCAAAGAGGCCAGGAGGGACAGTGGGGCCCTGGCCTGTGTTCCCAAGGACAGTGTCAGAGGAATGTCGCCGCCTCAGCCACCCTAGCCCTGTCCCACGACCCCCTCGTCTGATCCACGTCCTGCGCGCTCATCCACACCCCAGCGGGCCGGGGCCACTGGAATGCACGGTGCCTGAGGTCAGAGCCCCGACCTGACTTGAGTCGGGCTGAGAAGAGGGGAAAAGAGCCAAGAACAACTCGCTCATTTACTTCATTTCCAGACTTGGCGGCTGCCGGAGGCCAGGATTCCAAACCAAGCTGGCTTTGGCCAGGACATCTGCAGCGCGGCGGCCGCACGCACATCTGCATTCGCTTAGGGAGCTAAGAGTCATACGGTTCTCCTAAGAAATTAGTTCCTGGGGAGTCCGGGTCTCTCGGGGACCAGGTGAGGGGTCCACCTCTTCCAACCTTGCTCCCTTGGGCAGAGGACACCCTAAAACTGTCTGCCTGGGGAGGGAGGCACTTTGAGATCTGCTCAGTGAGCCCCTGTGTGACTTGGGAGGGTGCAAAGGTAGTACACTGCATAAGCACTCCAGGCTGTGTGGCCCCAGGCAGCCCTCTATCTGGACCCCAGCAAGGACCTGAATGAAGTGCAGGGCCCCAGTCTGCCTGTCTTGGCACATATGTGAGATGAAGGAGTGAAGGAAAGAACCCAGGAATGGGTGGATGGCCTCGGTTTCCTCATCCGTCACACTGGGGTAAGAATACCCACCTCCCAAGGTTGCCGTGAGGGTGACAGGACGCAGAGCTCCCAGCACAGTGGGTGTGCTCGCTCTGTGTTCGTTGGTTCACTTCTACTGACACACAATAACTGGACATATATGGGGTGGGATGTAGTGAGCCGACACGGGCACACACGTAGTGACAGATCAAGGTGACCAGCGGATGTCATCTCCCTGAGGTGACTGCAGTACAAACCTCCCCTCTATGACTTGTCTTCTTTTTCTGAGGCAGTCTCGCTATGTAGTTCAGACAATCCTCCTGCCTCAGCCTCCTGAGTGCTGGGGTCACAGCAGGTGCTCCCATGTCCAGCGATGACCTGTCATTTGATTCTTAAGTCCATCAGCTCCAGACCTCACAGCCAGGGCCAGGACCCTGAGTTCTGAGGTCTGAGGAGCTGAGCTGGGACGAAACAGACCCCTCCCCTTCCTCCTCCCTCTTCCTGGGAGCCCTCACACATGAGTGCGACACCGTGGCTCGCTCTAAACCAGCAGGCAATGAACGTGCAGACCGACACGCAGAGAACACAGTGTGATGGCCTTGACCACGGCCTCCGGAGCCCCTCTCCGCCTGCCGGGCAGGGCGCCAGGCTCACAGGCCGGACACCACCTCACTCTTGGTGACATCCCAGGAGAAGCAGGCCCCGCCCAGGGTGGTGGCCCACTGGAGGTGCAGCCCCGACCCCAGCCCAGCCATTCGCCAGCAACGTGACCTCCAGCAGCATCGCGCGCCTCGACTTCCCCGTGTTTCCTCAGAGAGCTGCCTGTTCCTGCAAAGCGGCACCCGCAGAACCCAGCGTGGAACCCAGCCACACCAGAAGTGCTTGCAGGAGTGTGTGAGGCCTACTGTGAGTGCTGGGTGGACATCAGCTCGCACTGTTTCCCCTGGCTAAGTCCAAACACAGAGCTAAATAAATAGGCCCTCGGTGCCCACCAAGTCCAAAGGGCTGGGGACACTACGGTTAGAAATCACACCCGAGCCAGGCGTGGTGCTGCATGCATGTAATCCCAGCAGTCCGGGGGGCTGAGGCAGGAGTATTGAAAGTTCAAGGCTGGCCTAGGCCACTGGTCTCAAAAAAAAAAAAAAAAAAAAAAAAATTAAAAGGGCTGGGGATGTAACTCAGTGTGAAGGCCCTGTGTTCAGTCCCCAGTACTGAAAAAAGAAAAGGAGAAACAAGGTAAGAGAGAAAGAGAGAGAGAGAGAAGAGATGAGAAGAGAAAGAAGGAAGGAAGGAAGGAAGGAAGGAAAGAAAAGAAAGAAAAAAGAAAGAAAGAAAGAAAGAAAGAAAGAAAGAAAGAAAGAAAGAGAAAGGGAAAGAGAAAGGAAGGAAGGAAGGAAGGAAGGAAGGAAGGAAGGAAGGAAGGAAGGAAGGAAGGAAAAGAAAAGAAAGAACGAACCTCCACTCTTTCTTCCCCCAGTGCTGGGGGCTGGCCTGAGGCTCCTCCCACTGGACTACAGCTCCAGCCCTTTGCTAATTTCTGACTGGGAAACTGGCTCTGCTCATCACAGTGTGTGCGGCTGTCAGCTTCCAGCGGCTAGAGAGCAGCAAAGCAGCTCAAAGACAGTGAAAGGCAGAAACTGCTGGGGGTGAGCATGACAAGAGAGCCCAGGCATCTTCTCCCACCCATTTCGAAGTCAGCTGCAGCATCTCTTGACAGACCTGAGCTCGCGGCAGGACAGATGCAGAACGCATCAGAGCAGGAAAACCTCGAAACAACGTCAGCGTCCACTGATGCGAAACTGGCTTAGTACCTGCTGATGGTACCTGCGACAGATACCCTGAAGCCACCCAAATGGATGACATCAGAATAAGACACAGGGTTCCCCATCCCTGGATCTCCAGACTCATCAGCACCCAGGCGATGCTGCCGTGCGGGCCGCCGGGCAGCTCTAGGCCTCGTCCGCAGCCTCCCTCGGCACTGACTGCCCGATATTTCCAAGTACTGGTCTGTGACTGCCCCATGAGAGCCCCTGAGCGCACGGCGGCTGTCTGAGCAAACCGCAGGGACAGCCACAGCAGTGCCACCCAGAGAGCCCGTGTATCCGGCTCCCCATCGTGTGGCATGGGATGAAGGGCAAAGTGTCCACCGTGGTGGTCTTTGCAACGGGGTCCTTCCTCTCTCCTCGGTGCCAACATAAGCTGAGCCTCACCTCCAACACGCTCAGGGCCACCTCAGGAGGAGGCTGCCGGGGCAACCACAGACGCACAGCCACAGCCGGGGAGCCAGGTTCTGGGGCCACACTGGTGGCAGGCAAGTGACACTCCACCCAGCCCTCGGGGCCACGCGCCAGCTGGGCCTGGTGGGGAAGGGTGACTTCCACCTGCAGGCCGGCCCCAGGGCGCATCCAGGTAGGAAAGGGTGAAGGCCACTTCCCTTTGTGGACCTGGTGGGGGCCAGGGCCACTGTCTTGGCTGCCACTGAATCTCGTTCACATCCAGCTGGAAAGCCAGACACCGGAGGTGCTGGGCACACACTGACCAAGGCATCACCCTCAAGAGGGTGAAAGCCAGAATGGAGCAGAGCTGCATGCAGCCACCTTGGGGGCTGCCAGGCCCCACACGGCACAGAGGAAACACAGAGAGCAGGGGACAGGAGGGAGTGGGCAGCAAGGTGGGGGATGGGGGCTTTAGGAGCCACCTTGCTAAGTGAGCCCCTACAGGGCCCTGGCCCCTACCCCGCCTGGGTCCTCGCCCCACGGCTCCCTGACCTCCCCTCCCACCTCCACCTCAGGGCTCACACCTCTCTGCGTTCCTAGGATACGACAGGCACATTCCTGCCCTAGGGCCTTTGCACATGCTCTGGACAACTCCCTTATTCCTTCAGGCCTCTACTTCGAAGGCACCTTCTCTTTTTAATTTTTAAAAATATTTTTATTGTTTTATTACTACATGTTTGCAGAACATGACAATCATATTCATCCTGGGAGCTGGTACGTGTACACAACACATCTTAATTCTTTTTTCATCCACTTCCCCTCTCCTTCCATCTCTTGATCCCCTTACTTCTCGCAAAAGATCACCCTGTCTTCTATTACCTACCTCTTCTTTTGCTCTTTAATTTATTTATACTTGGGTTTCTCATATAAGAGAGACCATGCCATATTTAAGCTTGTGTGTCTGATTTATTTCACTTAACATCATGGCCTCGAGGTACATCTGTTTTCCTACAAATATCCTTCTTTATGGTAGAGTAGTACTCCGTTGTGTGTCAAAACTACATTTTCTTTATCTATTCTTCTGTTGATGAACATACAGGCTGCTTCCACAATTAAGCTATTATGAATTATTCTGCTATAAACATGGGTATGCATGGATCACTGTGATAGGATGTCTTTAACTTTTTCAGGAAGATACCTACAAGGGGAATGGCTGGGTCAAATGGAATTTCTAGTTTTAGTCTGTGGAGGGCTCCCGTGCTAATTTCCACAGTGCTTCTACTAGTTTACCTTCTCAGCCGGCTCCTCCTGGGCCAACCAGTTTACTGCTCTACAACACACAGCCGCTCCTCCCACCCATGGCTCCCGACTCGCCCTTCCTCCCCACCACATATGAGCAACTGACGAGCTCCCTGAGCGCCTGGGGCCCGAGCCTTGCGACCACCGTGTCACCATCCTGAAGCTGAGAACAGGCTCAGCTTGGAGTATGACTCAGAGCCAGCCCAGGCCTCAAAGCTGGGCTCTGCCACCTCCCGCTGTCAAAAGGCTGCCTGTCCCAGCCTGTCTCGTGGCACTGAAGACCACTGCCACCCTGCCCTCCATCCAGCACTCAGTGCCTTGCACCCTGACCCCGCACCAGACACTGGACGGGACAAGGACACGATACTCCCGGAGCTTCCGGTAGGCAGGCAGCGCCGGGGACCCACGGCGGACTCCGATCTCTGGACTGTGACAGGGTGACACCGCACTGCTGGATGCTGATAAGCCGTGGCCTGGACTTCCTCTTTCCCAGCCATCTGTCGTGGGGATGAGTCAGGCTCTGAACAACCCGGGTTCAGGTCCAATCTATCTTCACCTCTCACGGGCCTCGGGACCTTGGAGAAATTTCCCAAGCACGCTGAGCAGCCTGTCCCTATCTGTCACGCAGAGCCATGCAGGGGCCTTCTCTGTACAGAAACAAGGCCCAGCTCCGTCAAGTAAGGGGGACGCAGGGATCCATAGCTTCTGACAGGTGACAGTGGCCATGCAGTCCGCTGCACGTCCCCAAAGTCCCAACCACTGGGCTGTCAGGTCGGATCATCATTCGCTGAGTGAATGAACGAATGAACAAATGAACGAATGAACGAATGAGCAGGCCCTGCAGCATCAGACGGTCTCACACACAAGGACAAGGGACAAATCGCACAGTTCAAAGCAGAAGCAAGAGCCCAATCCGAAGCGTGTGAGGCTTCCCCAGTCCAACTCCAACAGCCCCCAGATACGTCCAGCTGGGCAGAGGGGCCCCTGGCCACCGCCGCCTGTCCCACAAACACAGGTCGCGCAGAGTCGGCTGTATGAACCTTTTCACCTGAACACACGATATATCAAATCTGACCGTGGTGGATGACAGCCCTGGCTGCCTGGGTGCAGGGCAGTGACAACTCGACAGCCGTGCCTTCATACCGCCCCTCTGGAATTCAGGGGTGACATTTCCAAGCTGGATGTGCTTCCTGGGAATCAGCGGAAGGACTGGTTTCTTCTAGCAGTGACAATGTACTCTGGCTTGCTCAGGCATCGCTCTCGGCAGCAGAGGCCTAGCGGCCACCCCGGAACCACAGGCAGAATCATGAACATTCCTGGCTCCCTCGCACCGCGGCATCATCCACCCAGGTCCTCGGACGACCACTCATGTGGTCCCCGCTAAATCGCGTGCATGGGGTCTACAGAGAACTAGAGAGGTGGGCAGCACAGGAGGGGCAAACGACACGACGGAGTGTCACGCGAGTGTGTGGCAGTGGAGACCAAAACGTGCGTAAAAAGGACAAAGGTGAAAGTCAGCAAAGAGGAAGAGGGGAGAGATGGGCCGGGCCCAGGGTGCTGCAGCTGGAAAGGCCTACTTCCTACTTCCTACGCCCGTCACACTGCGAGTTCTACAGACTGCTCTGGATGCTGTCACCGTCCATCCTTGTCTAAGGAAAGGGAGAACGCACAGTTTACTGCATGTCAATTATACCTCAAGCTATTTTTTGGAGACAAGGTCTTACTATGTAGCGCAAGATGGCCTTGAACTATGTAGCCCAGGCTGGCCTTGAACTCATGGTGATCCTCCTGCCTCAGCATCCCATGTGCCCCAAACTTTTTTTGAGACAGGGTCTCACTAAATCACTAAGTTGCCCAGGCTGGGATCAAACTTGTGACCCTCCTGCCTCAGCCTCCCAGAGTGCTGTGATTACAGGCATGCACCATCGTGCCTGGCTTGCTTTGGTTTGTGATTTTGTTTTTTATACAGAAAGAGAGTAAGACTGAGACAGACAGACAAATGGGAGGGAGAAAGGGTGCTGGTCCACACTGTCCTGGGCAAGGCCGGCCACACCAACCACAGCAGCTCTGTCCACGACGCCACAGCTCTCTGTGAAGACGGCTGCTTCACTGCCACGCTGCTGGAGCCTCCGCAGGTGAAGTGATGTCTCAGAGCTTCCAAATGAGTCACCGTCAAGCCTGGCCACCCGGGACCACGTTCCACCCCCACCCCGGGCAGTTTCACAGGAGCAAGCAGGGACCATGTCCCTCCCTTCCTGCCCCATGGCTGGTGGCAGAGAGGAGGACAATAGGAAGCCTTGGGAGGAGGGCGATGCTGTCCCCAACCTCCCAGTCACCTCTGTCCACGGACGTGTGGCCAATACGGGGCATCATGGGGGACTGGGCTCCCCCACCCCATGACCCGATTCAGGTCACCTCTGGGATCCTTGGGCAGCACCTCCCCTGGGGATCTGGTCCGGAGGTCGTGAGAGTCCTCCAGGGACCCAAGGTGGCCCTGGTGACCTTCAGTGGTGTTGGGGAAAAGAAGGAACGAAGGGAGGGAGAGAGGGAGGGAGATGGGTAGGCGGAGAAGACAAAAAGTGGAGAGGGAGGAGGAAGAGGAACTCCACGACACCCTGTCATTGGAGGGGACACCACTAGAGTGACCAGACTCCAACACCCAGGGTGACCTTTGCGGACTCCAGGCAGCACCCACACCCCTTGTGGGCGGCACTTCTATGAGCAGTGGCCCAGCCAGGGTGGTGGCGCAGAGAGCAGGTGTCCGGCCCATAGGGGCAGCCCGGAAGGCACAGGCAGGAGCACGGGGGCGCTGGCTGCCTCAGCCTCCCTGTTAGTGGGACAGGCTGAGCGACAGCTGAGGACAGGACCAGGACCCGTGGGTAGCACTGTGGCGAAGTCGAGAGGGGCACAAATCCAGCCCTGCAGAGCGGTGCCAGGAGCGCCCCAAGGCAGAGAAGCACTGGCTCTGGCGGTCATTGTTAGAAAATGGAAATCCCGTTTTTTTTTAGGGGAACTCTCCCAGCTTTTACATGCAGAAAACTTACTGAGGTTACTGTTTTTGTCACAAAAACACTGTGTGGGCCACGCAAAATATATCGGCAGAATGGATTTGGCCTGAGGGCCAGCTGCTAGCCGCCCACTCGCCGTGCGCCCCCTTCCTGTGCGCCCCGTTCCTGGTCACAGGAGGTGGCCACAGGCATCGACAGCCCCGCATCTCCCTGGCTCCCCGGCCCAAGTCAGTCCGTCCAACCCAGCCCCTGCCGGCTCTGCACGAGAGGACGGGAGCTACTCTCAGCCACCACATTCAAGCAGCCAGCGCTAGTCCACAGGGGGAGGAGCATTTTTTTTTTTTTTTTTGTGGGTACCAGGGGGACGACCTCAGGACCTCGCGCGCCAACAGGCACCCGTGCCACTGAGCGATATCACCGGCCCCTTTTTCGTATGTGGGTTCCGGGAATCGAACTCGGGCCCTCGCGCTTGCAAGGCAGGCGCTTACGCCGCTGAGCCATCTCACCGTCCCAGGGAGGAGCATTTGAAAAGAAGAAAAAGAAGAAAGGGAAACAACAGCAAAGGCAACTGGGAAGCGGCCGCTGTTGACTTGGGCAGCAGCCCCTCGTGGGTCACACAGGAAAACAGCTCGGCCTGAGCTGCATCCCAGACGTGGAGATTACAGAGCTGCGTGGCGGACACAGGCCGCTGTGTCACTCACTCACGGCTGAGGAATGCAATTACAGGACCCGCCCCCAGGACAAACGAGCTGGAGGACACGTCAGGGACGCCACAGCAGTTCCATCTGTCATACAGACCCAGAGGCAGAGGCTGAGCGAGAAGGACAAGGGGGAGCAGGCGTGGGCAGTGGTGTGGCTGGGAGCCTCCGTGTCATGCCCATTTCACAGATGGAGACATGGAGGAGATGCCATCTGTGTGACCTGGGCCCTCAGGTGACAGGCACAGAGTTTCAGCTGCGATGGGAAGCATGATGGGGCCTGCTACCCCTCCAGCCCACCAACACCCCACTGCCCCAGGGCCTTTGCACACACTGCACCCATGCCAAAAACCTCCTAGCTCCCTGCAGGACAGGTACCATGCATACGTGTACTATTTGTGTGCATTTGTGAATGCATATTTCTACATATGTGTGCATCTACAAGCATGTGTGTACATGTGTATGTGTGCTTCGTACATGCAGGTGTGTACATGCATATATCTATATGCACCTGTGTGTGTGCTTGCGTCTGTATGCATGTAGATGTATGTGCAATTATCCATACACGAGTAAACGTGGGGGCCTGCATAGATGTGTGTGCGCATGTGTGTGTGTGCACGCACACCAGTCCTCGTGCTCTCTTTTCCTCCCCAAGAAAGGTTTCCTTTGTATACTGCTTTCAGGAGTCTCAGGGCGACAGACAGCAAAAAGACGGCGTCCAGGAGTCAGGGGCCGTGTCCATCTACAGACCAGAGCCAACCCCAGGAAACCAATCCTACGTCACTGTCCACTTACAAACCCGACTGCCCCTAGCTCCAGCCAGTATCGCCCAAGCCCCCGCCTGCGCTGTGGCCTCGGGAGGGGCCGGCTCAGTGCCTCCAGCTGCCATCGGTCACCTCGGCTGCTACCAGCCTCCACTTCTGAACACTCTGTCTGGCTGACCTGACCTCTATGTGCAAATCCACAACCCACAGGACAGTGACAAACACCAGGCAGACGCCTGGAAACCCCAGCTACTGCAACCGGCATCCTGCACATACAAAAAGCCCCAAGGGCCAGTGCCCGGCCTGTCCTGGCACTGGATGACCTCATCTCAAAGGCAGAAGTGGACGAAGGCAGAAGAAGCCACTGGCCACTGTCCTATCTAATCCTTTCAAAATTTCTTATATTTTTCTTTCTTAAATTCTCTTAATCTGGTGTGGTGGCGCACACCTGTAATCCCAGCACTCGGGAGGCTGAGGCAGGAGAATCGCCACAAGTTCAAGGCTAGCTTTGGGCTACATAGTGAGTTTAAGGCCATAGCCAAAACACCTCAAAAAACAAACCAAGGGCCGGTGATACAGCTCAGCAGCACAAGAGCCTGCCTGGCAAGCGTGAGGTCCTGAGTTCAGTTCCCGGTACCCACATTAAAACAAAACAAAACAAAGCACAACAAAAATATTCTCTTTAAACTGAAACTATCACACAGTGGGCCCAATCAATCTGAAGGCAGAAGAGGAAGTGGTTTGTCCTTCCTTGCTCAAGAGATTTCTACGGAAGATAACGGCGAGGCGGTGAGCTGTCAGGCAGGCCAGCGCTCCCAACCCATAACCCAGACCCTCGGCCCTTCAGCGGGGCTCTGCCCAGAGCCCAGACAAGGTCAAGAACGCAGGAGACAGGGAAGGGGAGCCAGAGAAGCCCTTTCCCCCTCCGCCAGCCCCAAAGTCGGCCAAGAAACTACTCAAACACAAGAACAGACGGGGCGGCTCCTACCCCCGCCCCCACCCCAGCAGCCTGGGCAGTGAGTGTCCCCGTCCCATTCTGCAGGTACAGTAACTAGGCGATCAGAATGTAAACAACACGCTCAATATAGTTTCCATAGCCTGCCCAATGTCTAGAAAACTGGTAGAGCCTGAACTCAAAAATGTCTGACTCCCAAGCCTGATGTCACCTGCCCCAGAAGCCCGGGCCTCTTGTCATTCATCCTGGTAACCGAAGTAACAGCGGGAGAGGAGGAAGGCGAGTCCTCTCCCTCTCTCTTCCGGTGCAGTTTCTCCATGTCAGGCACAGAGCTGAAACTGGGCAGGTGTTTCCTCAATGAACCTTTTCAATTTTTTGCTCATCAAACACTTTTTTTTTCTTATTTTTTTGCAGAGCTGGGGATTGAAGCACGGAGCTCACACATGCTAGGCAAGTGCTCTGCGCTGAGCTCCAAGCCCACGGATGGGACAGATACGCTCATTGTACTGATGAGAAACGAGCTCAGAGAGGCGAAGTCACTTGCTCCAAGTCACACAACAGGCAAGGGGTGGCAGAGCCCAGGTGGATGAGACCCCCAACTCCCGACTCTGATCACTGGCCCGGGTCAGGCACTTCTCTGCCAGCCCCTCTGGGGTTTCTCTGCCCACACCATGGTGAGGGAGAAACCGTTTCTCCACGGGTACCGCCCCAGCCCCAGGTCCTCAGGCGGAGGAGGACCCACGGCCAGAGAGAACTCAGTCCCTCCCAGACCGAGGAGGAGCGTGTCCGGGGAGCATCCCTGTGACCGGGGTTCTGCAGTGACATCTCCCGCCCCACTCCACATGCCGCTCACTGCCCAGCCCCACCGGCCATGCTGTGACCAGCAGCCTCCTCCCCAGGGACCTTGGTGCTTTCCGAGAGCTCTGCCATGAGTCACCCTGCGTGTGCTGGAGCCACACAGGCACCGGAATCCACCGTCCTCAGCACCCTCCAGCCCCCAGCACAAGGCCTGGCACTCACTCGGTGCCCTATCGGTGCATGCTTGAGGCTGGAGGCCTGGATGCGGCGTGTGGACCATGCCAGGTCTCAGAGCCCCTTCCCGGCGCTGCGCCCGCCTCCTTCGAAAGCTTCGGCCTCGGCCTCTGCTGCATCCTCCGCACTCAGAGCCCCACACGGGTGAAGCGACAGCCCCAAGCTACATGGACAGGGAGGCAGGGATGGAACATGGGATACAGAAACGCCGTGATGACCGCAGCCCTGGGCCTCCACCCTCCCTGCTCTGCCCCCACTAGGGCCACCTCATCCGTCATCTCCTACTCCTGAGGACCCCGGATGTCCCAGATTGTGCAGTTCACAGCCTTGTTCACCTGGTGAGAGGCCCCCATCGGGGAAGAGAGGGTAGCGCACATCTGTAATCCCAGCACTTGGAAGGCTGAGGCAGTCCAAGTTCAAGGCCAGCCTGGGCTACACAGCAAGACCCTGTCTCAAAAATCAAAATCAAAAAACAGAAGAGGGAGCCAAAGTGAGGAGGACCAAGAAGCCCTAAGTGCTTCTCTCCAGGCCAGAACTGGGGTGTGTACACGGCATGTGTGAAGATGGGGAATTCAAATCTGCCTTCTCCCGCAGATGCAGGGAGGATAGACCCCGCAGGGCTCCTCTGTGACCACCCCTTGCCCCGGGCACGCCATGTGCAGTGACAGCAACACCTGCACAAAGGACAGGTGTTATCCCTGCCAGGTGAGGGCAGCCCCTTCAGGGCCCCGCTGGAGCCATCTGCTCACTGTCCCACAGGCCCTGCTCATCTGGGTCTCAAGCAGGAGAACTGGCCCACATGGGGCAGAGGAAGGGGCGGGCTCTCACCTCGGAAGCTGGCCTTGGCTTTCCCAGTGGAGGGAACAACAGCTTCTTTCAAGTAGGCCCCTTTGTTCCCCATTCCCAGGGTGGAGATGGAACTTAGGCAGGAGGGGATGGCTCAGCAAACTGGGTTCCGCCAAAGGACCCCGGGGATGAAACCCGCTGTGCTGAGTCCAGAATGACTGCCTCTGGGGAGCCGGGCACCCCTCCCCGTGACCCACTGGATGGGGCCTGTTCGGGAATCTTCAAGCCGTGGAGCTGTCAGATTCATCAGTCAGCAATAGGCAAGTCCCAGGGCTGCCTCACAAGCACCCCAGGAAGCAGACACACCATCCATCACCTTCCACTCCACCGGCAGGGACACCAGATGCTGAGGCAAACAGGTCTCAGGGGCAGGGCTAAAAGCATCCCTGGGAAGCATCGGAGTTGGGTCTTAAACTCAGGACTGCTCATCACATAGCCTCTGATCCACCGGGAAATAGCCAACTGGATAAAAGTTTTAAAAAAGAGAAAGAAGGAAAGGAAAGGTAAGGGGAAAGAGAAAGGAAAAGAAAAAGAAGAAAAAAGCTAAGAAGGCGTGGTGGTGCATGCCTCGCCCTCGTGAGGCTGAGGCAGGCGGATCACCACAAGTTTGAGGCCAGCCTGGATCACACAGTGAATGCAAGGCCATACAGTGAGATCCTGTCTCAAAAAAAGCAAAAGTAGCCAGGCACGGTAGCACACGCCTGTAATCCCAGCACTTGGGAGGCTGAGGCAGGAGGACCGCTGTGAGTTCGAGGCCAGCCTGGGCTACAAAGTGAGTTCAAGGCCAGCCTGAACTGCCTGTCTCAAAAAGACAAAGAAAGAAAAGAAACCCAAAAGTAATAACAATAGTAATAATAATGCCTTTTTCAGCATACTTTACTACTGTCTGAAGTGATTCTCCTCTTCTGTGCAAGGCTGTTTCTCCCTTCAGAAGAGAAGCTGCTCCAGGGGACCCCTGCTTTGTCCCCCACAGCCCAGCCCCCAGCACAGCCCTGACATCAGGGGTCCTCAGCAAGGGCCTGCAGGGCATGGGAATTCGCATGGCCTGCAGTCCGCCCTGCCCCCCAGGCTCAGCCTCTCCTCCCCAGACGATGCAGGGACAACTCGTGGCTGGTGAGGCTGCCCAGCCACCTCCACTGACGTGCCAGCTGCAGGCGGAGGGTAAATGGTCCAACCGGAGGGGACCCTATGCTCCCAGCTGCATGGTCAGCTCGCTGGTCAATTTCACACATGCATTAGATTCACACATTTTTTTTATTCACTTGAGCATTTATGGGGCGCCAACCACAATCAGGCACTTACACAGTCCACGGACAGGCAGGTAGCAGGAAGAAGAACACACAGGCCCCACACACGAAGGACACTTCCTGAAGGTGGTGAGGGCCCAGCCTGGTCCCAAAGACTGAATGGTGTCCCCTCCCTGTCCAGTGCCTTCCCCAGGCTGTCACACTTCCAAGTGAAGATCACACGCCTTCCCAAGCGCAGAATTGCATACAGGTGGAAAACCAGCCTGTGCCAGGGAATGTTAATTACTCCCTCTGGGTGTTGGGATTCCAGGTGGATTTTCTCTCCATCTTCCATTTATGTGCATTGTCTCATTATTCTACAGTAACCTGAGCTCTTTGTGTCGCGGGGGAAGGGCGCCTTTACAAAACAAGATGTCCATTCCTAAGCGTCTATCCAAAAGACCTGGGTCTCCAGCCGGTCCCCAGGGCTCAGAGCAGCATCAGTCACAGATGCCCAGAGCGTCGTGGAAACAGCCTTAGTGACCATCGATGAAAGACTGGGTTAAAAGAACATGGTGGCCACACTGGTGGCAGACGCCTATGATCCCAGCATTTGGGAGGCTGAGGCAGGAGGAACGCCGTGAGTTGGAGAGGCCAGCCTGGGCTACCAAGTGAGTTCGAGGCCAGCCTGAACTACATAACGAAACCTTGTCTGAAAAACAAATGTATATATACAATCGCATATTGTTCATCCTCAAAAAGGAAAGAAATTCAGATGCATGCCATGACACTGTGCAACTTGCAAACATCATACAACACAACATAAGCCAGATGTAGAAGGGCAGATGCTGTGTGAGTCCACGTACACTGGGAACCTGGGACGGACACATTCAGGAAGATGGGAAGCAGCCCCGCAGCTGCCTTAGTGGAGTAGGGGGGGACACGTGAACGGGCACAGAGTCTACGCTGGGGACGGTGACAGAGTACTGGACAGAGACAGCCGGGATGGCTACACCACTGTGTATGTGTTCAATGCTCCTGAATTGTACACTGACAAGTGGTTAAAATAAGTATTACAGTGTGCATATCCTCCCACAATAAAAAAATTTACAAACAGAACTTCAAATGCCAAAATGAATGAATGAGAAAGACCCTCCCTGATCCTTCCTGACCCAGATTCGCCTACCAACATGCAGGAGATAAGACGGCAAACAAGAAGCGGTACTGGGATAGGGACAGTGTGCGCAGCAATCTCTATTCCTGGCCCTCAGTTTCCCCAGCTGAAAAGTTGAAGTGACCACCTATGCCCCAGCCACCCTCGTAGACGCTTCTCACCTGCAAACCCGCCAGGACTGGGGCGAATCACGAGTCATGACTGAGGTGGAGTAAGCACCCCACCCCAGCCGGGTGACTCACAGGCCTGGGACCAGGCTTCGGGCTGCAGAAGTGAAGGCCAGCGCTCCAAGACCCTCTGTGTCCAACCTACACCCACTCCGTCTTCGCTGGAGCGGAGCCAAGGGCGGGGTGTGAGGGACTCCCAGGAAGTACCCCAAGGTACTTCCCCGGGAAAAGCACATGACCTGGCCTTGAATCCCAGCTCCACAGGGTCCCTGGGAGCCTGTCCCCCCTTCCTGTGACACAGGGACACTACCATTCCAGAGCTGCAGAGAGGACCAAATGAGGGCCTACGTGCCGCGCAGTAGGTGCCCATGGACCGGTGGAATCCATTCTTTCGCCCAGCCTTGCCCTTGGCATCAGTGCCCAGCTTGGCAGGCAGCAGGCTTGGATCAATTGCCCTACAAAACCCTCAGGGAGAGCAGCCAGGCCGCCAAGCATGAGGCACACCTTTTTAAGCAAACCTGAGAATAAAAAATGCAACTGCCATCCCACTAAACTGCCACATGTGGTGGGGTAACAAAGCAGACGGCAGGGAAAGTCCAACTAGTTTTTTAGGCTCAAGAACATGCTAATGCAAAATCCAGTGGCAAAGAAACCATCCCAGCAAAACTGCCTGCCCACTTCGGAGTGGCCCACGGATTTCTCTTTATCTAGTCATTTAAGGATTTCACTCCAAGGAGTGACTACAAATTGGTGCCAGCTAGTTTCAGAAGAGGCAAAGAGAACAAGGAAAATCATTTTGGGGTCCTTTACATGTTAGCAACCAAAGAGGATCCTTGGCTCCTTTCCCCATGTCCACTTGGCCCTGCTAAAGTCATGGGGAAGCCAGGTATGGTGGCGCACACCTGTAGTCCCAGCACTTAGAAGGCTGAGGCAGGAGGATCGCCGTGAGTTCGAGGCCAGCCTGAACTACACAGCGAGAGCCTCTCTCAAAAAAAGCCCCCAAAATAAAAGGTAAGGTTGTGGGCCCCAGGAGGGAGAAGTGCATTAGAACTGTACCTGCGGTCCAGCTCAAAAAGGACACCCGCTCACTGCAGCGGAACTGCCAGGGGGATCTGTAAGAGACTTAGTAAAAATACCAACATTTTACAACTTGATGGATCTGAGCCAAATTCAAGGTGCTCAAAGGCAAAATGGGCCGTGGCCTACTTGGATATTTTCTGTGCATATTTTTTCATGCTTAGTGTCCTCCTGTCCTTGGCCATCAAGGGTTTATAGTCATTCTGTCCCTCTGCCCTACATGACACAGAGGCGACACGGCCAAGGTCGCCCTGTGTATCAGGGAGGTCACCCATCCGCTGGGCAGGGCTGAGCGGCCCGCAGCACCTGCCAGGCCCGCGGGATGGCTTGCAGGCAACCAAGGCGCTCTCCACTTCTGTACTCTGCCTGGCCAAAGAGTGGAGAGCACTTCGAAATCTGAAAACAAACATTTTAGGGCCAAGAAGTGCCAACCTTGAAACTCCAGACTAGGATAAGAGGAAAAATATTTCGCTATAACCATGAAGACTAAACACAGCTCAAGCAAGCACGGAAAAGTGCACAGATAAACCCGTTTCCCCAGAGGAGTGGGACCCGGAGCAGAGCCTCAATCTTTCCCACTTAATGAAGTTTTTCTCATCTGCATCTTCCCTTCTGTGCAAGGTTCCGTTTCCTGCCGCTGTGAAGCATCACAGCCCCAGACGGGGTTTCTAAACTTGGGGCGGGGGATGAATCCCGAAGAATGCCTCGAATTATAGATGCTAAAAAAAACAGTAAGTGCAGACCTTGACCAGCCCATCATCTTAGCATTTTGCCAGTGAAAGAATCCACAGCAGTTGGCAAATTGTCAAAAAGAGTGAGTCGCTTGCTAAAGTCTACACTGGGTGACCCAGAACACCCAAGCAGCCAAAGGTTTTGTGGTTGGGATCTGTTGGAGCTGACAGACAGATTCACTGCTCATCAGCTGGATGTAAGGATGGAAATGAGAGGAGGGGTTCGATTCCCGGCATGCGGTGTGGGGTGGGGGGGAGCCCCCTCTCCATGAAGACAGCCAAGCATCTTTTGTTTAGAAACAGACTCTCGACCCAGAGTCATCTTTTCATAGCAAGCACCCCAGGCCTCGTGGGCTCCCCTAAGGGTTACTTAACTACTCTGGGCCTTATGTTCCCACAGTAATCTAAAAGTATGAGAGGCTGAACCCCAACAGGAAGAGGAAACAGCTTTCACTCTGTATGCCTACAAGGATTAGTAGTGGCTGCCTCAAGGGTCCCTGGGAAGACTGATTATGCCAGGATTGATTAGCAATGTCTATCACAGCCCAAGCCAGGAGGGTGGCAGCATGCGTGTCATGTATTTGCCATTCCAGAACTAGATGGCTTGCAGGTTGTCTTTCAACTCTGGCCAGCTCTGATTCTAATTATATGAATAAAAAAGGGGGAAGGGGGAATGGAAAACAGACCTAACATTTTCCAACATGGGCCATAGCTGAATTTGGCCAGGCCGACACTGGCTGCCCAGGCAGTCCGGCTTCTTGCCATATGGGAGGAAGTGGAAAACATCAGATCTGCTGTCTTCTACCCAACGAGACACCCAAGCCAAGCCAGAGGTTGCAAAAGTATGGGTTTCGCCTGGCCCGGCCTTGGTTGTGACACACCTCATCAGTAAGCGGGCAAACCGCACAGGGGACACCAGGTAGGTTCAACCCTGGCCAGACTCTTTGCCCAAACTGAGCCTTGGTGAATGATGTCACTTCTCTGAGCCTCAGTTTCCCTCACCCTAGGACTGTCATGATGACAATGTCCACAGCAAGTCCACAGTGACAGACCGCTGCGCCTGTCCTCATCACCACCACCACAACCATCATTTTTCTTTGAAGGGAGCGAATGTTCCAGGAGTAATGCAAGGTGAGAGCGCCATTTCTTTTTCCTGTGCCATTTCTTGTGCCCATGGGTGACCATTCACTTTCACAGAAAGGAGACTCCCAATGTCAGCCAGGGTCCTGGGAGGAAACAGAGCGTGGACACGAAGTGGTGTGGTCAGAGGAAATCCCAAGAGTCCGGGAGAAGCACAAGAGGTGCTTTCCCCACCGAGAGTGACCCGCTGTTCCCGTCTGCCGGGGACCATGGGTTTCCCGAGACGCAGGACTTCCAGCGCAGAGAGCCCGCATGGTCCCAGGCAAACGAGGGCGGCTGGTCACCGGTTTTCACCTGCTCACAGAAACCTAGGGGAGGGCCACAGCGGCCACCCATGATGACCCCAAAGTAGGGACCAGGGAACAAGGCCCCCAGCTGCTCCTCCTTCCCATCTCCCTCAGGCTCTCTGCTGGTCAGGGGCCTGGAGGCTTCAGATGCCGGCCACCCGGTCAGGTCCTTGGACACAGAGAACAGAGGGTGCGGTGCAGGGGAGGAGGGGAAGGGACAGGGACCTGAGTCCACCCTGCAGCAGCCAGGTACCACCTCTCAGAAGGCCCTGCTGTCCTCACCAACAGGAAGGAAAGGACGTCCCTCCCCGCAGGAAGAGGACACAGGGATGTGGCCAGTGCTCTGGACCCGGTTTGTGCCATTCAAACGTGGGCCTGGCGCGGCCTGGAGGAAGAAGCCCCCTGCAGCTGGCAGCAGTATAGACGAGGTGAGCCCTGAGAGTGTGAGCGAGGCCCAGATGACACAGTGAATCGCCCCAGAAGGACAGGGTGGCTTTCTGAACTCCAACTAGAGCAGGTGCTGGGCAGGGAAGCCCAGGCAGAAAGGGCCCTTGGCCAGGGGTCCCTGAAGCCCACCCAGGCGGGGCCAGAGCACCAGAGGGGGTTTCTCCTATCACTGCGCTGGACCTAGGCCACCGCTCAGATCCGGCCGCGTGTCAGGGGCAATATCATTGAGAAAATAAAAGCAACTTTCAATTCTGCTTTTAAATCATATTTTCTGAGATCAAAATCTTATTTCCCAAGCCCTGCTGCTGAGAGCCGAGGTAAAAGCCACAGTGACATCTTAATGCTGCTAGTGTGGCTCCCTCCTGCTCCATGTGGGGACCTGGAGGCTTCCCCTGGTCCCAGCATGGCATCACAGGAGTCTCCCTTGACTTCGAGGTCACCAGACTGGCGAAAGGTCTGAAGAAAACTGGGAGACTCTTCTGTCCCTTCATCGCCTGGGACAGGGCCAAGGCCACTCACCTAGCAAATGCACTCCTTGGAAGGCCCGTAGCGACCCTGGTGACCCTGGACGAGTGGCCCTGGCCTGCCTTTGAGTTCACTATCCTGAACAAGCGGGCACGGGGTGGGTGACCCTGATAGGGCAGAACTGAGGCCAGGACAGGAATGGCAGTGCTAATGGTGACAACAGGCACAATCTCACTGAGCACTCCCAGGCTTCGTCACCTCCATCCTTGGGACAACCTAGGAGAGGACCCCCCCTTCTGATCCACAGAAAACAGCTGGATCCACCACCGGTCAGACACGAGAGGCCTGAGTCCAAACCGAACCAGCTAACACTCAGGGCCACCGCGTGGACGAGCATCCCCTTCAGGGAAGCGATGAGCTGGCAGGCAGGGTCTTTACCCCACAAGGGACACCTCTTCTGGAAGGAGCCTAAGTGGCCACAGCGCAGGCCCCATGCGGAGCACCCGGCTGGCCAGCAAGGCTCTGGGGCTCAGGTCCTAGCCATGCACCCCACACACACTGCTGCCTGGCCTGAGACCCCCACCCTTCACAGAACTGCCAGCAGGACCCCACACAACTCCAAAACTTGCTTTTGGTGTCTTTTTTGGAGATATGGTTCAATTAGCTCCAAAGAGCAGAGGGACCCCTTGCATGGCCTGGGGTAGATAAAGCGGTTGAAGGTCTTTCTAGAAGGCCAGCACCCCCCAAAACCAGCCTCCATTCAGTTGGGATGGGAGGGACAGGATCTGGGTGTTGTCCTTACACCCAAACTTCTTAATACTAGTTTTTCCTTCTTTTTTCTCTCCAAACGATGCAATTCCCTCTTCAACGACACAGATCTCTACAGTCCTGAGTCACCAGGGCAAAGGCGGGGATGGCAGGGGGGTTATTGGGAGGGTTCAAAGGTGGGGGGTGCTTGAGAAACCCCCAGCCAACCAGGAGTTTCTTCCCGGCCCCACAGCACCCTGAACACAGGGAAAGAGGCCAACTCTGCAGCCCCGCGGTTCTTTGGGACCCTCAGGGACAGTGCTGGAGGAACAAGATGATTTGGGGGCAATGTCCCAGCAACTAAGGGGTCATTGCCAACAACGCAGCTCAACACCCTCGAGCACACAGGACAACCCACTCCGACAAAGAGTGTGAAGACGGCATCCTCTCCCGGGGCACCATGGGAAATCAATGTGTCAAGACAGCATCCCCTCCCAGGGCATCATGGGAAATCAATGAGTATCAAGAGGATGATGGCCCAGGCCCCACGTCAACAGCTCAAGAGACACGAACTTGTATCTGACCCCTGCTTAGCACAGAGTTAGAAACGCAGAGAGATGCCTGTGTGCCCAGTCCAAGGCTCCCAGCGAACTCCTCCATCTTAATGTTAACGGGGGGTTTGGGGGCAGTGGGACTGAGGAGGACCCTTTCTCCTTCATTTTATAAGACCAACACTACCCTTGTGCCGTTAATTTCATCTTGCTTTCCATGTGGGGAGGTAAATAGCTGGTGATGGGACAGACTGCCCAGGCCACCAGCTGGGAAGGGCCCCCCAGGCAGGCACAGATATTCCCAGCAGAAAGACAAGGCTCAGTGAGGCACCAAGGCTCAGAGGCACTAAGAGCTAGTTGCGTCACACTGGCTGCAGCCATGGCTGCATTCCTCAGAGCCAGGGGGGAAACTGAGGCTCCAGAGGCTGAGTGCCCATTGCAGGACCAACGAGGGGCAGGTGAGAAGCACCCCTTGTCCTAGAGACAGGGCGGCGGGAAGACAGCTGGGCGACATGAGGCTGGGCCCTGGGAAACCCTCTGCTGTGTCTACCTCTCTCTTCGGCAAGGCCTCTGTCACTGGGACCCGCCACAGGGCTTTTGTGACCCTTTGCTCTTAAAGGGCCGGAAGCCCTGCTCACCCACGCACGCCAGGAGTGGTTATACTCTGAGCCACCAGCCAGTACCAAAGGTCACAAGGCAGGTAAGCAGTAAATTTGCCTCTCTGGGCCTTGATGTGTCCACCTGTGGAATGGGGACATCATCCTCTCCCAGAGCATCATGGGAAATCAATGGGCATCAAGACAGAAGCAGGGATACAGTACGTACTGTGTAAGTGTCAGCGGCTGTTATGGTCGCCTTACTGGTCACTCAGCCCTCCTTGCCACAGTTGGTAGTTGTTGGAGCTTTTGGAGGACACTGGCTCTAGAGTCAGGTCATCTGGGTACCAGCTGTGGACCTTAAGTTCTTGAGTTCGAGCCAAGAGTGGTGGCCCATGTCTGTAATCCAGCGCTTGGGAGGCTGAGGCAGAAGGATCTCTGAGCTACAAAGAGTTCAAGGCCATCCTGAACTACCTAACAAGACCCTGTCTCAAAAACCCAAAATCAAAAAAAAAAAAAAAAAGCTCTTGAGGCCTCAGTTTCCCCTCTCACCTTGCGGGGTTAGTGTGAGGACTGAATACACAAACAGGGCTAAGGGACCTCACCCAGCTGGAGGAAATGATGGTTCCAACCTTGGGTCACCCTCCACTCCTTCTTTGAACTGGGCTCTGTCTGACCTACTGGGTCCCAGCCCCAAGAAGCCACCTGTGTTATTTTCCTGCCCCCGAAGCAGGAAACACAAATCGGCTGGAGGAACAGATGTCAGCAAGCCCTTGCTCCCCTTTCCAGCGGGTGGCCCTGCCCCTGGCCCAGGCACTTCCTCCCCAAGACACAGAGAGGGGTCACTTCTGCATCCCCTGCAAGTTGCCCACCTGTTTCCCTGACCACAGTGTAATGGGTCCACCGACCTGAGAGCCCAGGGCTGGGCTGGGCCTCCCCAGAACTCAAGGAAGAGAAGACAGGAGCAGGAGGAGCAGGGACACAGCTTCTGCACCCCAAAGGCCTGTGGGTAAAAGCCCCGGTGCTGCCACGGCAGGTGCAAGGACACCGTGGTCCTGGTGCACCCCGTGCTGAGCAGGACACACGTACACGCCACAGAGCTGGAGCAGGAGAGGACAGTGACGCATGTGACACAAGGGCCAGCGGCTCAAAGGCACAGGATGTGGCAGGGCACTCCCAACCAGGCAACCACAGCAGCCCTGCCTTGGTTTCTCCTATGTAACCCACCCGGCAAAAAGAAACACAAGTCACACACAGGGGCCGTGGGGGTCATGGCCTGGAAGGCTCCCGGGCCGCAGGGTGGGCAGCACCTCCGCCCTCCCACAGCAGGCAGGCACACGCCTCACGCCCTGGTGCACACCCCGAGCTGCGAGCCCTGGGAGGGAGGACCGTGCCCAACTGCCACAAGCTCAGCACCCAGCGCACACACCGTGCACACACAGCATCTGGTGTTTGGTTCATAAACTGACACGGACACTCACCCTTGACAAACACTTAGCCTTTGCCTTCCAACACCAGTGCCCTGAATTCGCTTAGCAACTTCACAGAGCAGCGTGTGCCCCACGCCGGCAAACTGTACCGATAAACCTCCAAGGTCCCACTAAGACATCTGTGCAGGGCTGAAATGATTTGTACGTATCCAACAGACGCCGCATACACACTCACACACATGCGCACACATGAGCATGGAGTCGCATCTGGCTTTGACTCAACTCCACTTCCTCCCAGTTCTCCTTAGCTGAGTCTCCACGATGGCGCCTGTAAAATGGGAATAATCCTCCCTACTCCACAGACGGATCTCAGAATTAAACGAGTGCACACACACTAGATAAACAGGAAATGTGCCCGTGCCTGTGCACACACAGCTCCACGCCTCACAACAGGTCTGCCTGCCCTCTCATTCCCAACCAGAGGAGGCTGTAAACCTCCCCAACCTGCCATCCGCCACCAACCTGGAGCCTGGGAGCCCCAGGAGACCGTGCTGTTTACATACCCTTTCCAGCGCATGCCGGGAATCCCAGCATTCAGGAAGGAGGCTGAGGCAGAAGGATTGCCAAGAGTTTGAGGTCAGCCTGGGCTACATAGTGAGTTCAAGGCCAGCCTGAACTGCATAGCAAGACCCAGTCATAAAGAACTAAAAAATAATAAAAACAGATATCCTTTCCAGGGAAACAGCTCTGCTATTGGGACCCTCTGCTGTCTCAGTTCCGCTCGTGCTCCTCACTGTCTTGCCCGTCGCCCTTTCAGTGGACCCAGAGGAGGGCAGAGCCAGCTCACAGAGAAAGGAGTCTGGGTACCCAGGAGGCAGGTGGGACAGCGCGCTCCAGAGCTTCCCCTCGCCTGTGATGCCAGCGAATAGTCACCCCACGTGTCACCCTCACACGGCTCCGGCTGTACCCTGGACCTTGCAGATTCCCCTGGACTGCAAGGGGCCAAAATGTTTGGAAGCAGGGAAGCCAGGCCTGCTTTGCCCAGACTCTGAGCCTCTAAGGCACTTGGGAGCGGCCCAGGACACCCAGGAGAGCCAGCAGAAGGGCAGGGTTGCCTTCCTCTCCTGCCTGCCCAGCCACGAGGCAGCACCTGCCCCCACCCGAACCTGGGTCAGGAGCCCGCTCGTCTGCTTCCCTCTGAGCACAGCTCGGCGGCCTGGGACACAGCCCGAGTGAGCGCGGGGCCAGGAACACGGCCAGCACAGGCAGGCAGCTGCGCTGGGTACAGCCACCTGCGCACAGCCGGAGCCACACACGACGGCTTCGGATCCCAGCGTCCTCGGAACTGGGTTATTGACGATGGGAGCTGGTTTTCCAAAGTTCTGCAGGGCCGTGTCATGTAGGAGCCTCTCAAAGCACTGTAAAAGATTCTTTTTTACTGGGTGTCGGGAAGTGGCAGGATTTTAAAGAGAAAAATCGACAGAAGCCCTAGAATGGAAACTTGCTGGGGCAAGGAGCTGCCTGTGCGCCTGGCCCCTGGCACATCTGGATGCTCACTGAATTCTTTAACAGATAACATTTCTGGAGAACTGGGGGAAAGAAACTGATTACAGGGCATTTGGTGGGTGACTGCCACTTTCTGTGTAATTTATTTTTCTTTCTTATTTTTCCGGTGCTGGGGATCAAACCCTGGGCCTTACGCAAACTCGGCAGGCGCTCTACCACCGTGCTCTATCCCGGCCCTTACCGGGTGATTGCTAAGTGACCCAGCCCCAGGGCCGTTGCACCTGCCCCTCTCCCTGGACAGCTCTTCCTCCAGGTACTCACAGGACTCCTTCCCTGACCACCTGCCCCTCTGTTTTTCCAAGATCCCTATCATTACCACGTGTCCTCTGAGTTGCTGCTTGTGAGCAAATGAACGCGAGCGCGGACCGTGAGCCTCAGCCCACTTTACCCTGACGTCACCCTGGAAGGAAGTCCCTGTAATCCGCGCTGTGCAGATGGGGACAGAGGGGAGGTGACGGGCCCACACTCACCTGTCTGATGTCAAGCCCGCGTCCTCACCACGCCCTCCACCGGGCCTGACTGTGTCCTCCGCCACCTCCCTGGCAGCACACCCCTCGTGGGGCATAAAGAGATGACTCCTGGGGACAGAAGCCGATGTCACCCCCAGAAATCTTTGCTCTGTGATTCCCCTTTGTGCCTCCACACAAAAAGTGGGCTCCATCCCGACACACACGCATGATCACATGTGCCCGTGCACATGCACCAGCTCTGGCCTGGTCAGGGCTCTGCCAGGGCAAGGAAACATCCTTTTTAAGATCAGCCGGGCGTGGTGGTGCACGCCTGCCATCCCAGCACTCGGGAGGCTGAGGCAGGAGGATTGCAGTGAGTTTAAGGTCAACCTGGACTACATAGTGAGACTCTCTGAAAAAACTAAAACAACAATAACAAAAAAATCAAATGAGCACAGCCCCCACCCCCAGCCCCCCAGAATACACTGGATGCCCTGAGGAGTGAGGAAGAGAAATTCTCACTTCCCCCTTCCTCTGCCCTGGGGCTCGGCCGCCTGGCTTCCTTGCTGGAGAAAGCAGGAAGTCTGGGGACAAAAAACAATGACCTCAGGTGACGCAGCTCAGGGACTTGTGTGCCGGGGAGAGGTCAGAGCTGCTGTCAGATCCCCCATTTATCTGTGTCCTTTCAGCTCCTGGTGGGGCTGGCTGCCAGACCTCCTGGGGGGCTCCCCATACCAGGACATTCAGCCAGACCAAAGCATGACTCCTTCCCAAAAAGCAAGCAAACATTCAAATTGTTGAAAGGGAAACAACTCCACTAAATAAAAATGTAGTGCCTTGTTCGAAATAGAAAACAACCGAAACTAACCTAAATGTCCATCAATAAGGGATGGTCTACCCATTGGTGTGCCTGAATGGTGGAAAAGTATGCACCACTGAAAAAGAGGAAGGCAGCTGTGTATGCATGGATCTTGAATGATCTCCAGATACAGTGTGCAATGAACAACAACAGCACAGACCCATGTGGTCAGCAAGGACGTAAGCAATGGGTAGCAGCGTCTGCCTCAGAGAGCAGGAAGGCAGAGAGGGGCTGTGGGGCCAGGGAGTAGGACAAGCTTCGCCTGCATCACGTGTCTTGCGGTACAAACTGTATTTGATCTGTGCTTTATGGGAAAAAAGATAGTTTTTTTTTTAAGAGAGTACGCTGAGCCCCCTGAGGAATTTTTCTTAAACTGCCTGCAATAATCTCATCGCCTTCATACACAACAGATCTGCTCGCCGCCCCAAACCTTCTCCAGTGCACTTGCATCTCTGGAGACTGTTCTCCGGAGACTGCCCATTTTTAAATAGCAAAAAGCCCTTCCCTTTGGACAGAATTTCACAAAGCTCTTTCACGGTGATCAGGAAAACAGGACTGGGGATACCACGCACTGGCTTCTCTAGCAGGTGCCTATTACAATTCCCTCGGTCCTACAGCAGCTCTGTACCCCGACCCTGCAGACGGAGCAAAAGCGGGGCCATCGAGGGAAAGTGACGTGCTCCAAGTCACACGGCCCAGAAGTTGGAACCTCAGAATCCAGACCCAGTGCCAGTGACGGCTAACCCGGAGTTTGTTCTGCCCCATGGGAGGGACGCCCTATGCCAGGCTGCCTTGCTTAATCTCATTTAATCCTTTAACCAAAGGCAAAACTGGCCCATCTCAAATATCCATTCCGACAAAAGCCCCAGCTAGGTGCCCTGGGAAAGAGGAGCCGGGGCTGGCGTGGAGGCGTCTGGGACACTGTGTCTTTGGGATGATTCGCAGGCCAGTAAGGAAGAATGGGACAAGACACCCACTACTTCGGCTGGCTCAATTCTGTGCAGCCAGAAAGGACGTGGCTCTTTTTAAATGCACCAATTCACTACGGGCTGGCTGCACCGTGGGTCCTGGTGTCGCTCCTCTCCCACCCCCGTGGCGATCGTCACGTTATCCAGGAAACGAATCTGATGCACTCCAAATCTTCCTATGACAAATTCTTAAAAATTCTTAGTGTTTACTAACTGCCATGAAAAACACCAACTACGACGTCAAAGGCGGGAAGGAGGGCACACACAGGAGGGGTGTGTGCAACGAAAATGAAGAAAACCAACGGGGGGGCATGCGTCGCACAGATGGGTTCCGGGGAGGTGGGGACCACACCAGAGGGCATGGATTTTAATTCTCAAGTAGAAGCCCCAGCCTCTGGACACGAACCAGCTTGGAATGCAACACACAGTGGGTCTCAGTCAGCATTTGCTAAACAAATTCCCTCCCTTCCCCCAGGCTAAAGAAACGGAGGAGGAGAATAAAGGTGGCTTCTCTCTTCCCCTCCGACAAATGCCCAGAAACATTTCAATCAAGCAGCAGAGCAGTGCAAAATTTAAAACCAGCCAACAGGAATACAGAAGGCAGGTCACTAACACCCCAGCTCTGGCTCGGTACATGAAGGAAGGACTCTGCGGACCAGACCATACCGAGATACCATGTACACGTTTTGTAAAAAATAAGATGTGATAAGAGGTAAGCAGCTTATTTGTACCTCTTTGGTACACAGGAAACAAAGCCCACAGACAAAGCCCTCCACTGGCGGACAAACATGTCTAGCAGGTGATCAAATTCAGCAAGATGGATTCTGGTCTTGCCGAACGCAGATGCTTACGCAGAACTCCTGGCTGTTGGTGACAACCCACACCACAGTGACAGCGGCCAAGGGCCCAGAGAGGCCCAGGGAACTGGGGAGTTGGGATGCAAAAAAGGGGAATATGAGGCACCACGTCCAGACCACAGCGTGGGCAGGGCGGGGACACCCCCAGCACCCCTCCCTCAGCCTGGGAGCTTCCTCCTTTGTTCAGGAGCCTTCCAGAGCCAAAGTTTCCAAGCATCCACCTGGCCTGCTGTCCCCACTGCCTGGGGCTCACTTGCTCAGCAAGGATTTAATCAGTAACCAGCCAGGAGAGGAGGCTCAGAGGGCAAAGTTCACAGCCAGGCCTGGAGGGGCGTGGGTCCCTTTGGGATCTCCCGATGGGGAACCAGAGAGGCCCAGACTCCGGGGTGCGCCCAGCCAGAGCCACCTGCAGGGGGACTGGAACCCACATACGCTTGCACCCCAGCCTGATGCAGCTGCGATCCTGGAAGCCTGGCCTTTATCTCTCATGATTCAGTTAATTGGATCAGTGTAGACAGACTCCGAAAACGCTTTGGGCAAAAGAGTGGATTCGATTTGTTTATTGGTTTGAATCCAGATCAATCACTTTGGGTCTTGTTCCTGAAGCCCACACAATTAACCAAATAATGACCAGATGGCTCCAAGCCGGGCTTAAAACACACGTGATACACGCTTTTCAGAAGGCTAAGACCCCACAGGAAAGGGCCCTGGTATGTGGGCAGCTCCAGGCCGGGCCAGGGGGCACTGCAAAGGGCTCCCGCTGCAGGGAACTGCACTCCGATTCACCTTTGTTTCATTAGGGCTAATATTTCCCAATAGAGGGCCTGGCCGCGCTCTAAAATGCAGACAGATTACATAATGCCCCGGCCTCAGGGAAACCCCACAGGGCTCTTTTGCTACCCCGAGAGGCTGGACACCAACCAGGTGTCTCCCGATGGCACGAGATCCCAGGTGGCAACCCCAACCCCCTTTGGCCTGGAGGCCACTGCCCCAACATGGCTGTTCACATTGGTCGCACCTCCACACTCCCAGGCCCTGGGGATCAGAGGAGCCAGGACCCCCACTAGAGCCCCCCACAGAGCTAGGTGGAAGACCACCCTTGCTTGCAGACCTCGGTGACAACAGGCAGGGACAAGGGATTGTGCCAGCCCATTGGACACTTCCTTGTAGTTCCTCTTTCCACATTTCCTAATGACAGAGCGAGGCTCCACCAAGACAAAACTTGCCCCATGGATCATCCTTGGTCCCAGGACCAGAAATCAGAGGTGCCCTTCCCAGAGGCCCATGCTACCAAAGGTGCTGCCCACCTCAGCTGGCAAAGGTGGGCAAGGGCCTGCTTAAGAACCTAGTACGTGGCTTCCTTCTCCTTTTTCCTGTCTCCTAACACACCTCTGGAGCAGCCAGTGTAAGTGGGGGGCCTTTCGCCTGTGGAGCTTATCTCCCCCAAGCCGGGAAGACCAGCAGCCCAGCAACACCCCTAGCTTCTCCCAGGGAAGCAGGGGCTCAGCCTGTGCCCCCCAACATCGGTCCTCTCAACCATTTTCCTCTCCCTCCAACTCCCCTTCCTTTCGAAGGTGGCAGGAAAAAAAAAAAAAGAACAAAGCCCAACAAAGCCCCTCCCTGTACCAGGTGAAAATTCCAAAGCCAGACCCAAGGGATCCACAGCCCAGGCAGGGAGGCGCCCAGGCCACCAGGGCCTCTGTGAATCCAAAACCCTCGGTGCTCACTAATTTGGGGAAGCTCTCCCTCCATCGAATGAAAACCCAAACGCTGAGGCCTGCGGCTGGAGGCAGGGCTGGGAACATGCACCAGTCTGGAAGCAGGAGCAGGCATCTCTCCTCGAACAGGGAGCCCACCTGGAAAAGCAGCCTGCGGAGGAGACCGCACCAGTGTGCCCACAGGAAAGAAAACACAGGCGCTCACTCTGAGCACGTCGGACCCAAAATTCAGAACAAAAGTCCTCATGGGCTTCAGGGTTCTGGGGGTGGGGGGGGCCGATCTGGGGAGTAGGATTCTTGGGCTAACTTTCCCCCTCCCCATTCCTTGGGGCATGTGTCATGGCCTGTGACACAATGCCAAGAGAACATGGATGCCAGAGAAATGTCTACACATGCTACACGTTTGTGACATGCCATGTAAGCAACACTGTTTCCTGGCTGGGCTTTCTTGGCACAGGTGTGGGCAGACACTGGATTCTGCCCCCTCCCACTGTGCTTAGTAAACAGTATCACGGGTGGGGGGGTGCGTTCTAAGCAAGGCGGGGGCTCTCCTAAGAGAAGGGGACCCCCACAGCCAGGCTCAGGCCCAGCCAGAGCCGGTATTTGAAACTGTCCTTGTTTCAAAACACAAAGCATCCTGTTCAGGCTCCTAGCCGCCACCCCCACTCCCCCTGGAGCCCACCACAGCTGTCTCCCTCCAAGAGGAAGAAGGCCACCATTTGCAGATTCAGTTTCAGCAGGAGATCAGCGGATTCTCCTCTCCCTCTCATCCAGCTGAGCCGGCCCCAGCCATACAGTGAAAAACAATAACCCTAACAAAATAGGACCTCCACGACAAAACAGGCGTATACACACAGGCTGCACACACGCCGGGAGGACCAGGGCTGGCCAAGCCAGCTCCCAGCCAGAACTTGGCCACCCGGGGTCTGAGACGTTCCAGGACCGTGGCCCCCTCCCCCCTGCCAACCTCCCAATGTAGGAAGATTTTCAGAAAGGGAAGCACCCAGTTTTTGCCTGCCAGACAGAAAAGGGAAAAGAAAAGAAAAGAAAAGAAAAGAAAAGAAAAGAAAAGAGAAAAGAAAAGAAAAGGAAGGAAGGAAGGAGAGAGGGAGGGAAGAAAGAAAGATCCCTAAAGCAAAGAAAGGAATTGGTTTTCAGAAATTCTTTGGGTCCGGGAGTTTTAGGATTTTGATGGGGGTGGGGGGTTCTCCTGCAGCTCAGGTCGAAGGGGGCCTCTGACTTCCAAAAAGGGGACCCCACTACGATGGGGGCCCAGCCTCGCTCCACCCCACGGCCCCCACCATCAGAACGCAGGAGCGGGGAGCCGAGGGTCACCAGGCACCCAGCCCTGATGAGCCAAGTCTCCGGGGTCCTGAGGCTCCGGAGCCCGGCGGCGGATCCGAGGAGCCCGGGGTCCGACCCCAGCACGACGCACGCACTAGGAAGGGGGCGCGCTGCTCCCCGCCGAGCAGGCCTGGGCCCGGGGCGGCGCAGGAGGCGCCGGGTCTTAGCGGTGGGGGGGCGCGCGTGGGAAGCCCCCGGCAGCCGCGCAGAGCGACTCACCGTGGCTGACGCCAGGCTGTTGTCGGCCAGCGTTAGGTGGTGCGGCTCCCAGCGCCTCAGGAACTTCGAGGTGAGGATCTTGCTGAGAAAGGTCCGCGGGTGCCGGATGACACAGACCTGGATGTCGCCCTCCTGCAGCAGTTTGTACCTCATCCCGTTGCAGAGCAGGAGGGCCCGGCGGCAGGGCATAGCGCCCATCTTCGTGCCCTCGGGGGCCGGCACGTCGCCCCCCAGCAGCGGCTTGGTCTCCTCGATCTGCCGGGGGTCGCCGCCGCCGCCCGAACTGCTGGTCACATCCATGGCCGCGCGCGCGCGCGCGGGGGGGCGGGGGCCGGGGGCCGGGCGCGCGAGCGGGGCTGTCCGGTGCCCGATCCGGGGGCCGCACCCCCCCACCTCCCGCGAAGGTGGGGGGGGCGTGGGGCGGGGGGGCGCCCGCGGGGAGGGGCGCGGCCGCGGGGGCGGGGGCGGCGACGGCGACGGCGACGGCGACCGCGGCGGGCTTCCTGCGGGCGGCCGGCTTCCTCCTAGCGCGTCGGGTGCATGGTGGCGCGGGGCGATCGGCGGGCGCAGGGCCGGGGCGCGGGGCGGGGGCGGTGCCGGGGGCCGGGGTGCGGGCGTGTCTCGGCCCCGCGCCGCGCGGTGCCACCGGTGCGTGTGTCCGCGTCCGTCCGCGAGCGCCTGCGGGCGGGGGCCGCGCGCCGCCGGGGAGATTGCGGGAGCGGGAGCGCGCGCGCGATTGGTCCCCGCGGGGTCATGTGCCCGCCTCTCTGACGTCAATGGCGGCAACGGCGCCGCTGCTTCGGCCTCCCTCTCGCGGGCAGGCGGAGTCCGCGGCCGGCCGGCCGGGCGGGGACAGAGGCGGGCGCCGCCCGACGGGAGGGGCGGCCCCTGGGGAGGGGGCTGGAGCTGCGAGCCCCGGCAGGCCCGGTCCCGCCCGGAATGTGGGCGGGGGCGCGGCGGGCCGGGCAGGGCAGGGGCGACACTCGGGCCGCGCCCCCGCCCCCACCCCTGGGTGCCCAAGCGGGTGCCGAGCCGGCTGCGGGCCCTGGGCGATCGGGCGTTGGGGCGCTCGGTGCGCCCTACACCCTCGCCGGCCCGCGCTGGGCTCGAAAGGGAAATCAGTGAACCACACCACTGCCGAGGTGTGACCAGGTGGCCGGGGCGCTGGGCTGGAGGGGTGACGGCTGCCCGGCAGGCTGGCCAGATGAGACCCTAAGACAGCTTCCTGGAATTGCAGATGTGGCCTCTGCTATCCGCCTCTGCAGGCCTCTCCTCCCGGCTTTGACGATGTTCTCAACCCTTCTGCAAGGAGGGGACAGGCTCCCCGCCTCTCTTCTTTCTCCAGCCCCTTGTAGGACCCAGGTAACAAAGCCCCCTGCTCGCAGAGTGATCACCCGCTCTGCTGTCCCAGCGGTTCCAGCGTCTTCACCTCCCCCCTCAGACTGAAGCTGGTCATGTGTCCCTGTGTCCCCAGACCCACACTGGCTCAGGAGAGGATCATATTGGAAGGGCCACTGTGGAATGAACCACCATCACCAAATCCAATTTGGAAGCAGAAACCTTTCCTTTCTGTCATCACCAGTCGCAGCACCTGAGGCCACCCAGGCCCTCGCTCAGCTCTTGGGCCCCGCGTTCCACCTCCAGGCGCTGCTGCAGTTAATGGTGTTACAGCCCCTAGATGTTTGCTTTCTGACTGAGCGGAGTGCCTTTGTCGTGAACACCTGTGTGTGTGGCGTGTTGCATCGTGAACGCAGCCCAAAAGTCCCCAGAGCAGACAGCCAGGGTTGGGGACAGCTGGTGGAAGGCAGGTCACACCCTGTGTCTCTCACCAAATAAGACTCGCTTTCCACAATTTGCTGACATTTTCTTCGAGTTCTGAACCTCAGCAGGCTTGAGAAAACCATCAAGGAAGAAAGGGTGTGTTCGTTTCACTTCGCTGCGACAAAATACCTGAGAAAGTCAGCTTCGAGGAGGAAAGGCCTGTTTCAGCCCATGATTTCAGAGGTGTCAGTCCGTGGTGAGCTGGCTGCGTGGCTTGTAGGCCTGTGACAGCAGGAACACAGTGGTGGGAGGGGATAGCGGAGCAAGGCTGCTGAGCTCCTGGCAGCTAGGAAGCAGAGAGAGCAAGAGCCAAAGGGGAAGGGGTTGGGGCCAGGTACAGTCCACAGTTACCCAAGTGGGTACAGCCCTGGACCCACTCCTTCAGCTCAGGCCCACCTCCTGACATAGACGTGGGTGTGGGAGATGGTCAAGCCGAGAAACCTCCAGGCCATTGAGACTTAGGCGTAGGTCACTCCCTCAACCCTTTATTGAGGTCTGGCTGTGTGCTGGTTGCAAGCCAGGCACTGGGATATTAGTAGCAATTACTCTGACAGCCACAGTGGCCCCAGGCTTCCTATGTGCAAAGGATGTTGCATGCACATATCTTTTTTTTTTTTTTTTTTTTTTTTTTTTTGTCCCTGCAACCCTGTGACATAGGTACTGTCATCAACCTCTCTTGCTTAAATGACTCATCCAGCCTCACTGGGCTACTCAGGGTCCGGCCCAGTTTCCCTGATTCCAGAACTCAGGACTTAACCGCACAGCATGGAGTTAAGGTCAGGGACACTGTAAAAACAGTGACCACACCCTGCGTGGAGCTACAGGAACAATAAGAGGGCACCTGTTTGGAGGGGAGGTGGTGTGGCTACAGGGTACATGTTCCCACCCCAGGAGGTCTTTGGGAATCAGGTGCAAAGACAGATGCTCCAGGGAAGGGGGAGGACCCTTGAAAGGGCCTGAGGCAACAGGAGGCGGGGAACCACTCATTTGCCACCTGGTGCCAGGTGCCCCAGGAAGGCAGGACAGAAGCCTCGGAGGTGAGCTGGCAGTTACCTGAAGTGCAGGCCCCAGGACTAGAGCAGTGATGCGCGACCACACGGAAGTGCAGGGAGTGCCGTGGACATGGCATCTTCAGGAGGTCACTGGCCGCAGCAGGACATAGCTGAGGGCTGCAGAGGAGTCACCTAGAAGGAGGCCGCCAGTGAGGAGCCTTCATGGCCACCCAGGAGGAAGGTGATGGGGACCAGCTCGAAGTCACCAAGTGGAGCAGCCATGGTAGCAGGCAGAATAGCTGCTGTCCGGGCCAGTGAGATGGCTCAGCGGCTTAAGCGCCTGCTAGGCAAGAGCGAGGGCCCGAGTTCGACTTCTGGATCCCACATACGAAAAAGGGGCCGGTGATATCGCTCAGAGGCACAGGTGCCTCCTGGCGCGCGAGGTCCTGAGGTCGACCCCCCGGTACCCACAAAAAAAAAAAAAAAGAATAGCTGCTGTCCACTTCAGGGACACCCCTGGACCCCCCTGGACCCATTTAAGATCCCCAACTCCAACAAATGAGGAGATCAACCAGCATGCAAAAGATCCTTGATTTCTTCTGGGGCCACTGGGGACACCCCCGGTGCCACCTAGGACTGCTGTTCATCTGTCACCAGTAAGCAGCAGCGTCACAATGGATGCTAATGATCAGACCCAAAGGCCGGGTACCATGCTGTTGGCCGTACATGCATGTTCTCCTTTCTTTCATCCCAGCCAGCCTGGGAATTACCATGAGCCCCATCTCAAGAGTGATCCCCATCTCTATGGGGATCCAACCAAGATTTGAACCTGAGATTCCATTTGACCTCAAAAACCAAGTTTTTCCCACTCATCTGCCAATTTTAGAAGACATTAAAGAATGTCTTCCTTTGTAATGTTTTCCCGGGCAGGTGCTCAGGAAGAAGGTATGGAATCCATCTCTGACTAATAATATTCCTTGACGTTAGTTTGCAATCAGTGAAATGGAGCCCCCAAAATATTGCAGGAAGGAAAGCTCCTTGAAGGTAGAAGCCAGGAGTGCTAACTCGGTGCCTGCATGTCGCCAGGGCTCAAGCAGTATGACAGTGATTGACTGTCCAAGGTCACAAACTCCCTGGTGCTTAGGAAAGTGCCAGCCACAACACAGCTCAGTAAGTTGCTGCATGAGGTGGGCTGGTGTTGGTACTCAGTCCGAGATGGTCAAGTTCCCCCGCCCCCTGGACTGGACTAGGGAAGTGGTTACTGAGCCCCCTGCCCCCTATCCCAAGTTCCTGTCCTAGAAATGAGGCTGAGCCCAGCCACCAGAGGCCAACTGAAGCCCCACCCAGCAGCCCCGTGAGTCTAGAGGAGACACAAGCCCAGCGAGTTTCCATGGTGAGCCATGCACCCAAATTACCCACCTGTGCCGCAGGAGTCCAGGCCCCACAAAGAACTTGACATTGACTTGAGAGGCATACAGCGCAGCAGGAAGGCGCAAGCATCCTTCACAAACCCCAGCACACAGCACCCTCGGGCCAGGCAGGGTGCACTCCAGGGCCACAGGCCGCTGTATCCAGTGGTGCGCTGCTAAATGTGTAACAGCCAGCTGGCCGCCAAAAGGAAAGTCCTGATTTATAACACTTAACCATTTCTCTGGTGTAAACAGTCCCACCGCGGCCCTAGGAAGAGCCGTATCCCACTCAGCAAACCTCAGGGGAGTGGCCAGACCTGGCCCCCAGACTGCAAAACCTGCCGATGTTCGCCCTCTGGCCTTTATACAGACAGTCTGGTGACCCTTCTAGTACACATAAATAACTTCGAGACCAGAGATCCCAACAAAATGGAATATGATAATTAGGAAATGGTTTTATGGAATTAGGAATTAGGTTTTATGACCGTCTTAAAAATAGAACCTGTTTAATTGTAACTTTATATAACTTTTTTTTTTTCCAAAGGGTGTTTGACAACCAGCTTGCAAAACTCCTGAAAAATTAACAGTCTGCTGTTATGAGCCAGTAAAGGTCAGCGCCAGCCCACCACACTGTCCTGAAGAAGACACGCCATGATCATGCTCAGAATGGTTGGTTTTCTAATGGCAGTGCCTGCATCCAACCAGTGCACCACGCTGCCCTGTTTATTTCTTTCATTCATTCGTTTATTCATTCATTCATTCACTCATTCGATTCCATTAACACCTGCTCATCAGCACCTCCTTGAGGGCCAGGGACTTTGTCAGGTCCTGTAGATCCCACTGGCATGTGCTGTGGTCTTGGGGTTCATAGTCAAGTGGGCAAGCCACACCCCAAATCATCACCACCCCAAAAATGTAAATCAGATCTCCCCTCTTCCCATACTCAGCTGTGCACTCTTGGCTGATTTACTGTAAAGTGGGGTCACAGAAATTCCACAAGGATCAATGTCAAGCTCATAGAATTTCCTGTAAGTCAGCCACTTCCGGCCTCTCCTCCATTTACACAACATCTAGGGTGTGGATGTGGAGATTCAGTGTCGCTACGTGGACACAGATGGGGTTTGCACCCTGCAAACTGCTAATGTGTGGGGTACGTTGCTTTGTGGCAGAGCTGTTCTGGGCACTGTGTTATGTCACTGTGTCCCTGGCCTTATCTGCTACATGCTAGTAGCACCCCCAAGTCATGAGACAGATGTCTCCAGACATTGCCAAATGTCACCTGGGAGGCAAAGCCACCCCTGACTTAGGAAGATGCATTCCCTCCCTCCCAGCTGGTAGAGACTGCTGCTGTATCAGCCACCACTGCTCAGCCATCCTGTGGGTCACCAGCTGAGGAGGTCACATTGCCCCCCCATGCCATGGCACCTTCCTCTTCGGATGCTGGGCTGGGAGTAAACTTGCCTCCAACAGCTGACTGCCAAGGAACCCAGGGGCTGGCGGGATGGAATAAGATCCAACCCATCCGAGGCGGTGTTTCAGAGTCTATTTACTGCATGGGGCTCGGTGTGTAATAAAATGCCAGACACCCAAAGCAGGCAACTTATTGTCTGTCGCAGAGTGGTCCCTATTTCCTAGCTACTTATGGGACTGTGGCTTTGAGGGAATTCTCTGGAAGCCCCATCTGTAAACTGTCTCCAGGTGACGTCAGCCAGGAGAGCATTCCTGAAGCTCATCTAACAGGCATCAGATACCAGTGTAGAGGAACATACACTCTGTACCGATGGCATTTAATGTGCTGATCGAATAATTAAATGCGGTCATTTCTTCCTCTAGCATCAAGAGAGGAGCCTGCTTTCTCCCTGGAGTCTGCAGACACCCTCCTCCCCCTCCTCCAGCGGTGTGAGGCCGGCTCGTTCCCCAGGCTCTGTGGCATGGAGACCACTTCCTCTTTAGCAGCCTGTGACAGGCCGCCAAGTGACTCCCTTGTGTCGCCCCCATCTTCTCAAGCTTCAGGGGACAAAGAGGGGCGGTGCAGGAGCCTAAAGGGCCATCCTCTCTCCCTTTCTTTCTCACTTTCACCAAAAAATTACATCTGGGGTTAATTAAAAAAAAATTAAAGAGAACTAAACATCGTTCTTGGACTAACAGCTTTTACAGTTGATGGATGGATGGATGATGGATGCATGGATTGATTTACATACTTCTACCAAATTTTAATAGTAGGTGTGTCTTCTTTTCAGTCTGACTTTGGGCACAACAGCTTTTGAGAGTCATCCAGATTCATGCATGTAGGTCCTTGTATCATTGTCTGGTCCTTTGGGTTGCTGGCAAATGTATCTATTGCATGGATATAAAACTTCTGGGTAAATTTTGTTTTCAAGTTGCTTTGATCAGGAAATAATACACACCATTTTCTAAAAAGTTTATTGACACTTTATGAAAAACTCAAACCTCGGGCTGCCATCGACTCGTGGAAGGAGATGCCTGGCACAGCTACACGGACAGCGGAAAGCCACAGACCATATCTCTAAAAAATAAACGCCACTGCGTTCTTTGGATTAATTGCATCTGTCTCCCACACCAGCTTTTGCAGTGAAGCTGCTCAAATTGACCAATTTACATGTGACCTTCCTTCCTTCCCACCTCCATCCGCTCTGAATCAGTTGCTAAGGAGCAGGGAAGGCGGGCGAGGGGCGGGGTGGTGCATGCGGCGCGTGCACGCTGCTCTCCCGGGACCCACTCGCGCCGCTCTGCGCCGGCCCCTCCAGTCCATCTTCCGATGGGCGAGCGAGGAGGACGGTGTCACCCCATCTTGTAGACGGTGGGACATCAAGAATGCTGCAAGACCAGCTTTTTGGGTGTGAATCTCAGCTCGCTCTCCGCCCCCCTTAGCCAGTTACGCTAACTCGATCTCTTAATCCGTCTGACCCTCTGTCTCTCCTCTGTGAACTGGAGATCGGATTGCGATGCTCACATTTAAGCCAATGAGATAATGTGTCGGAGGGCTCAGGACCAGGCTTAGGAAGAAAATCAGGGCCGGCTTCTCAACCCCTGGTCTCTTTCTTTCTTCCAGGATAGCACAAAACTAGAACTGATCCCAGCCCACCTGAGCAGGAGAATGAAGAGAAGGCGGCTGGAGGCTTCCAGATGTCTCTGTTGTGACAGAAACCGATCAGAGTGGCTTCAGGGAAGGCCAGATGTGGGCTATAGGGAGGCTAGGGTGTCTCGCAGACCCCCAGTGGCAAAAAGGGAACCAGGACCCAAAGAAGACTGGAAACCAAAGACCCAGGCAGGGGCTTTCTGTACCCCAGCTTTCTCTCCCCTTGCTGGGGTGAGAATTCAGGCCCCATGCGTGCTAGGTGAGCGCTGTGCCCCTGAGCTCATCCCCAGCCCACTGCCCTCTGCGTCTCACTTTGAGACTTTCTCCCTGTGCTCTGCCTGGGCGTGAGGAAGGTGGCCCCGGGGGACAGGCCCAGGGTGTCTTCTGTCCCGTTGCAAGGAAGGACTTTGAGGCCCACCCCAGCCAGTGTGTGAGCCCAGCTGTGCCAATCCTGCCGATGACACCCCCCAGAGCTAAGAGGGATGGTCGTGTGGTCACTGTGGGCTGGACAGGGTCCCCAAGAAGTGTCATAAGCAATAAACACTTCTTCCCTTCTGCTGCCCAGGCTTGCCCTTTCATTCTCTTTCTCTCTCTCTCTCTCTTGCTTTCTTTCTTTTCCTTTTTTCTTCTTCAGTATTGAGTCTTGATCATGCAGAACTACATCCCTGACCCATTTTTAATTTTGAGATAGTCTCGCTTAACCAGTAAATTGCCCAGGCTGGGCTCTATCTTGTGATCCTCCTGCCTCAGCCTCCTAGAGTGCTTGGATTAGAAATATCCACCCCCATGCCCAGCTTGCTCATTTCTTTATTAGTTGTAGTAGCTAAGACAGGTATAGGGCTCACCAGATGCCACTTTCATAAGCACTTGGCATTTGATGAGTCATTTAACAGCTCAACCCACAACAACTCAGTGTAGTTTATTATGGCCATTGTACAGATGAGGAAACTGAGGCAAAGAGAAGTTAAACAACTTCAGTTGGACCGATCTGATATTAGAGCCACACTCTCAGCTTGGTTCCAGGTTGCCTGTTTTACCCTCAATCATGTTTTTATAACCCACCTGCCAGGCCATGCCTCTCAGAATGAAGACAGGAAGATGCAGACGTTAGGAGTTTTTATCTGACATGACACAGAAGCAGTTAGCGGGGACCATGCTGCTAACACTCTCCATCCTCACTGGAACCAGGAGGCTGGGCCATGAGTGGCAGCGTGACGCAGCCTGTGACACTGTCCTTGGCCTGGGCCTGAGGTCCCTGGCATCTTCACTGTCAGCCTGTACCAGGCACAGCAAGTGCTTAATTAGGTTTGTAGCTACTGGGGAAATGTGGGCCCAACTCGACAGTTTTAAATCATCGCAAAGACCGGTGACGCTGCTGGTTACTGCGTTGCCCGGTGCTTGAAGAATGAATGGGACGGGGGAGAACACGGGCACAGGACCAAAACATGTTGAGTGACCAGGCCTCTGGGAACAGGACCACGGCAGGTCTGGGGACACCCATCTCCTCTCTGTCCCTTTCCTGATCTCTGAGAGTCTGTCCCACACTTCGCCTTCCTGACTGGCCGCCTCGATGTCCTGAATCCATTCAAAACATTGACCTTTCATGGTCATTTTGAGTGTGGGGAGGAGCCAGAATTCACACAGTGTCAGATCCAGTGAATAAGGGGGATGAGGACACCCCATAATGTTTTTACGAGCTGCCTTTCTGTTGGATGGCACTCGACAGCAGCATTCACTGGATATTTGATTGAAAAGACACAAAAGAGGACTTCCAGAACGGTTCAGACAGTGGCAAGAATGATGGGATAAGTGTGTTCGAAGAGAGTGTTTAGAGCAGGATTAATGGCTGTAATAGTTTTTTCCTCATTTAAACATTCACTGTATTTTTCGAACACCCTTTGTATGTATCTGGCCTGGGGGCTACCCGGGGAAAACGGTCACCTCCTCCGGGTCTCCAGGTAAAAACCCTGATGGAGCTGCTTATCTTTGTCCAGCCAAGGTGCCCAAGGCTTTTGTTCCCAGCCAGGTTCCCAGAGAAGCGCGCAGGTCCCCAGGGAAGAGGTTCCTGGGTGGCTGTGTTAAACAACAGGAATGAATACTGCACCCTTTTGGGGGCACAAGTCCAAAATCAAGGTGCCAGCAGGGGTGGCTCATCTCAGGAAGACCCCATTCCGGGGCTGTGTTTGCTGAGGCGCGTGGAAGGCTGGAGTCCGACAGGCTCACTTCCCACTTCCTCCTCCATGCTCCAGTGTCGCTGGGTGACTCAGAGGTGTTAAACCCCAACGGCTCACAGTGGACTGGTGAGTTCATGCAGTGTGGACGGCAGTGACCCACGAACCAGAGCCGACCCGTGTCCCCTCTCCCTGTGTGGTTTCCACAACAGCAGTGGTTGACAGGTGGCCGAGCCCTGGGCTAAGGATGCAGGAAAGTGGTTCATTTCTATATTGATCCAAATCTCTGTTTTGTTTGGCTAAAAATATATTTTATTATTGGTATATATTTGAGATACATGACATCTGCATTCATTTGGGGGAATTGGTGTACATATATTGTATCTTGTATCTTGGTTACTTTCCATCCCTTTTTCCCCTTTTCTATCTTCCCCCTCCCTCCCTTGGCTAAAAATTTTAAACAGATTTTACTTGGACGTTTTCCAGGCAAATTGACCATAATGGGTATTTGTATTTCAGAAGCCCCAAGCCTGGAGTAGGGTGGGAAACCAACCCTCTCCATTTCTTTGGCCATGACAGACATCACTAATCAATCAAGGACTCAACCCCACAATCACAGACAGAAAGCAAGGCAGGGACCAGAATCTACAATGATGTAATACACTTTCTTTCTGTCTTTCTTTTCTTCCTTATTCCTTCCTTCCTTTTTTCCTGCCCTCCTTTCTTCCCAGTACTGAGGATTGAACTCAGGGACCTCACATTGAACTACATCTGCAGTCATTTAAACTTATTTATTTTTCATTTCATTTCATTTATTTATTTGATGTTTGAGACAGTGTCTCACTGTATAGTTTAGGCTGCTCTTAAAGTCAATATGTATCCCAGGCTGGCCTTGAACTCACAGTGACCCTCCTGCCTCAGCCTCCTGAGTGCTGGGATTACAGGCGTGTGCCACCGCATCCAGCTAAAATTTTTATTTTGATACAGGAGGTATCTAAGTCACAAAGTAGCCCAGGCTGGGCTCCAACTTGCCATTTTCCTGCCTCACCCTGCAGAATGCTGAGGTGACAGGCCTGTACCCCAGGCCTGGCAAGTATGACTTTATTGTCTCCTCTCCTGCCTGAGCTCCAGCATTTACCCTCTGCACCACCTCACCCTGATGCCTGAACACGATAAGCGACACAGCCCCCGGGATTGGAACCCTCCTCCCGCGCCAGCCGCCACACACGGCCTGCTCTTTTTTTTTCTGGTTCTGGTCACAGTGACCAGCGTGACCATGTGTACGTGCCCACTTCTGTGGCATTAGGCACATTCACGTCGCTGCGAAACCATCCCCACCACCCTTCTCCCCAGGCTCTTTCATCTTGCAAAACTGAAACTCCACACCCGTTAAACTGACCAGCTCTGTCCTTCACAGCCTGGCCACCATCCTCTCCTCGGTCCACATGCATCTGACTCCTTGGCCCGGCATACGGACGGGATCATCCAACCAACAGCCCTCTGGGACTGGTTTTATCACTGAGCCTAAGCCTTCGGGACTCAGCCACCTGGATGTATGTTAGAATTTCCTTCCTTCTTAGGCTGCATAATAGCCCACTGGAGCTCACTATGTAGCCTGGACTGGCCTCCAACTAGAAATCCTCCTGCCTCAGCCTCCTGAGTGCTAGGATTATCTGCATGGGCCACCATGCCTGGCTGTTAGGCAGCCTTTGTATATTTTTATTCTCTGTTTTTTTTTTGTTTTTTTTTTTTGCCTAACTCTTTCTCTGCTGCCATATTTTGTCACGTGGACAGCCATGCGTGAGTACCAGGAGGTAGAGTGGCTCCTGTCATCCTTGTGTGACCTGCCCCTCGCCCTGGACATCCTTCCTGCCTGCACCAGGTTGTGACTCCTCTCTTAGGGACACAACCCATCTTTCACAGCAGCACGGGCTCATCCCTGCTCGTCCCTGATTTACACTACCTGACTGGGTAACCACGTTCCTTTCGCAGGGGGGACACACCGGCTGTCCCTTACTTCTGCCCGACCCCGCAGTTTCTGTAATGTCGCACGAATGTTACTGAAGTAATTAAGTCATTACCTCCTTCCTAGGAGTCATTCTAAATATTTCAGTGTAACTAGCAAAATAACAACAAAGAGGTTTTTTGGGTTTCTTTTTTTTTTTTTTCCTATACAAAGCATCATTTCCTTAAGATGACTTTCCAGCGGTGGGATAATTTATTGCTGGATTTGGGGCAGGGGGACTAAAAATAATGGCAGGTGGGGCGTGGTGTCACATCCCTATAATTCCAGGACCCCGGGATGCTGAGGCAGGAGGACTGCAAGTTCAAGCCCAACCTGGGCAACTAGTAACTTAACAAGAACGTGGCTCAAAATAAAATTAAGAAGGACTGGGGATGTAGCTCAGTGTGAATCCTTACCACTGCAAAAAGAAAGAAAAGAAAGGAAGGAAGGAAGGAAAGGAAGGGAGGGAGGGAGGAAAGAAGGAAGGAAAGGAAGGGAGGGAGGGAAGGAGGGGAAAATGGCAGACTGGGCACCATTCACTGAACAAGGGCACGCGATGGAGGAGGGGCGCACTTTCCCACCCTACGGGAGTCACTCTTCTCCCTACTTCACAGAGCCCTGGAGTGGCTGAACGGTGCAAATGGTGCCCCCAAGGTATGTCCACCCCGGGTCTGTGAACGCGGCCTTGGCTGGACAGGGTCTGAAGAGTTATTAAGGGTCTCAAGTTGAGACCACGCTGGACTCGATGACTGTTGTCATTCGCATCTGGAGTGTCCCCCAAGAGCCCATGTAAAGGGCTTGGTTGGCAGCTTGGCCCCTGAGTGGGTGGGGCACCCTTCAGGAGGCAGGGCCTGGGGATGTCAGGTCCATGGGGCACGGCCCTGGGACCTGCTCTCTGTTTCTTCCCCCTCTTTCCGGTCCTGGCTTGAGGGGAGTGGTTTGCCTGCTGCACTCACACCACGATGGCCTCCTCACCGCAGGCCCCAACACGAGAAGGTCATGGACTTGACCTCTGAACCGGAGCTAAAAGGAACCTTTTCTTTTTGAAGACAATTCTCTCAGGTGCCATGTTGCAGTGACAGAGGAAACCACTCAGAGGTGCGGGGGACCAGAGAGTCCCAGAGAGATTGCTGGGGCCCGAGCCCACTGGAGAAAGCAGGGTGTGAAGGGGTGGAGGCAGCCCCTCTCAATCCTGGGGACATAAATTAGAAACGTTTCCTGTGTCACACACACAAAGAGACCCAAGTGGATATAAGATAAGCCTGGCATGATGGTGCACTCCTGTAATCTCAGCACTCTGGAAGGCTGAGGCAGGAGGATCCCAAGTTCAAGCTCAGCTGGGCAACTTAGCGAGAACCTGTCTCAAAAGAAAAGAAAAAGAGTGCTGGGGATGTACCTCAGTGTGAAGGTCTTGGGTTTAATCCCTAGTACTGAAAAAATATAATGTAATATTTCCATAATCATGATGTAAGAAAGATATTTTAAACAAGATAAGCTTGAAGCATTTATTGCATTAATTTTTTTTTCTTTTTTTTTTTGTGGGTACGGGGGGGCGACCTCAGGACCTCGCGCACCAGCAGGCGCCCATGCCGCTGAGCGATATCACCAGCCCTTTTTTTTCTTTATGTGGTTACTGGGAGTCGAACTCGGGCCCTCGCGCTTGCCGGGCAGGTGCTTACGCCGCTGAGCCATCTCACCGGCCCCATTATTGCATTAATTTTAAAACCTCTGCACATCAAAGGAAGGATCCCATCAACAAGTACACAGACTGCTGCAGGCTGGGAGAAAACTCCTGCAGCTTAAGTCCGTATCCAGGATTTACAAAAAATTCCTGCAAATTCCTGCAAAAGATCAGCTCTGACTCCAATTGTGAGATGGGCAAAAAAATGAAGAGGGAAGGCCGGTGAGATGGCTCAGTGGCATAAGTGCCTGCCTGGCAAGTGCGAGGTCCTGAGTTCAACTCCCAGTAACCACATAAAGAAAAAAAAAAGGCTGGTGATATCACTCAGCGGCGCAAGCGCCTGCTGGCCAGTGCGAGGTCCTGAGTTCGACTCCTGGTACCCACAATAAAAAAAAAAAAAAGAAAGAAAGAAATGAAGAGGGAATTTCCCAAAGCAGAAGCCGTAATGTAGCACAAGGTTCTCGAGCTCACTGACAAATCTGCGGGCCACTGCACCATCATCAAATTGGCAGACAGTGAAAGCAGGTGACATGGCCAGAGCCCAGAAGGCCATGGAGAAGCCAGAGGCCCTGACCCCGGTGCAGGTGGACATCGGTACCAGCCTATTGGAAAGCACTTGCCTCGAAAATCCACATGCTGAAGTCTCAGCTTCCGGTCCTTCTGATGCGACTGCATTTGGGCCTGGGCCCTTGAGGAGGTAAAATGAGGTCCTAGGAGGGGTCCTAGTCCAATGGGACAATTGCCCTTCTAAGAAGAGATTAGGGCACAGGCACTGTCAATGAGAGGACCCCAGGAGAACCCAAGCCCCCCAACCAGACCCCACCTCCTAGCAGCAAGTCAGCTAGGAGCCCACATAATGCAACCACCTTCCGAAGGTCCCGCATGTGTCGTGTGAGGCTTTGGGGGACCCCTAGATCTACACTGTAAAGTGAACTCTCATCCAGCTTCTCCCAGGGATGACCCTCAGGCCCTTGCTACTCCAAGTGTGGTCCCTGGGCAAGTCCAGCATCGCCTGAGGTTTGCCAGGAGTATCTGCCCCTCCCTGGGTCTTCTGAATCAGAACCTGCATTCTAACTTGACTTTCAACTCGTGGCTCCCTTCAAACCCTGGCACACACAGATCAGCCGGGCACTGGGACAAATGCACATTCCAGCCTCTGGCCCCAGCCCTCCCCCTACCCTATTAAATCGGTCCTCTGGGTGGTGCCCGGGCACAGGCATTTTTAAAAGCTTCCCTGAGATGCGGAACCGTGTAGATGGAGAAATACTGTCCTACCGTGTCGAGTTCTGGGGACCCCTAAAGCACCGGGAGGCACAGGCACCTCCATGGAGACCTGGACGTGGCCTCTGGTGTTACCAAATTCCCCAGTGGGTCTGAGCCCAGCCCTCCCTGCGAAGCTTAGTGCAGTGTTCTCAGAACTGCATGAACCCCAGAATCCTGGGCCCACACTTTGAGAACCAGGGGCTGCTTGAGCCTGTGCATGAGGGCAGCTTGTAGTATCCATGGGGCAGTGCTTCTCCAGGAGGGGTGGGAACCCAGGACCCTGCTCCTGTGGTGTTTTATTTATTTTTAATTTGGGGTATTATTTATTTATAGACAGGGTCTCACTCTCTAGCCCAGGCTGGTCTCGATCTCACGGTGGTCCTCCTGCCTCAGCCTCCCAAGTGCTGGGCTGGTAGGCGTGTGCCACCACGCCTTCTCCGCTCCTGTGGACACCTATGGGAGCAGCTCTGAAGGCTGAAAAGTCAGAGCTCATCTGCATGGCCATTGTCATGGGTTGAATTACGTCCCCCACCCCAGAGGTGTCGGAGGCCTGCCGCGGGGTCCCTGGGAATGTGATCTTATTTGGAAACAGGATCAAGTTCAGGCAAGGTTATTGTGGTGGGTCCTCATCCACATGACTGCTGCCCTTATAAAAAGGGGGAAATGTGGACGTGAGACCGAAATCCATGGAGAGGAAATGACAGGATTTTTCAGGGAGTGTGCGCTGCCTGGGCTGGGGATGCCCACGCTGCCTGGACACAGGCGTGGCACAGACCCTCCCACCCTGCCCTCACCCAATTTCAAGCCCTGGTCCCGGAACCATGGGACAATCATCCTTTGTCGTTTGGGCCTCTTGGTTTGCAGTACTCTGTTATGTTAGCCCTAGGAAACTAAGACAGCCATCGCCAAGGAATGGCTAATTCCTTATAGGACACCCACCCAATGCAATAATCCACATGAGAGAAAGCAATCAACAAAAGCAAGCTGCAAGCTGGGCTCAGTGGTGGACACCTGTAATGCCAGCTATTCGGAAGGCTGAGGCAGGAGGATCATGAATTTGAAGCAAGCCTGGGCAACTTAGCAAGGCCCTGTCTCAAAATAAAATTTTAAAAAGGGCTGGGGACTAGAGCATTTGCCTAGTATGTGTGTAAGATTCTGGGTTCAGCTAGAAAAGATAGGACAGAAGGAAGGAAGGTGGGTTAGTTCTGTCGTCCAATACTCACTGCCTCCTGGGTAGGGCCCAGGCCTGGCCTCACACAGAACTGTAGCCAAGAGTCTGGTCAACAGCAGCTCTTTTTTTTTTCTTTTTTTTTTACATGGGTACTGGGAGTCGAACTCAGGACCTCACGCTTGCCAGGCAGGCGCTTATGCCGCTGAGCCATCTCACTGGCCCTCAACAGCGATTCTTAATTCACTACCCACTTTGGGTAGATGCCGCCCCTGCTCTACTGTCAGCATTTCTCCACATACAAGGTGACTTGCACATACACAAACTTCAAAAAGAACAACACACCATAGCAATTTTCTCTCCCTATTTCTTTTCGTGAAGAAACAGAAAATTCAGATCCATCTTTCTTGTTGTAGTCATAGAAAAGAACAAAAATATACTAAGAAAGAAGCCAGCAGCCAGGCAACACACACCCAGTTTCCAGCAAAAAAGTCACACAAATCCCGGTGCCCGTAAATAAGCCCACAGCCACAGGGAGGAACTCGGAGAAGAAGCACGCTCGGGCAATGGCAGCCTCCCTGTGCCCGCACACCAGGCAGCGAGGCTGGGGACAGTGTCGGGGGCTTGGGGTCTGCACTGAGCCCCGTGAGTCCCTCAGAAGGCACGAGTAACGTGCATTGAAGCCAGGAACCCAGGGTGTGAGCAGGGAGCAGCTGAGCTCAAACTTGCAATCCTCCTGCCTCAGCCTCCCAGATGACTGGAGTTACAAGTGTGTCCACCACACCCTCCTAGTCATATGCCTTTTTTTTTTGTGGGTACCGGGGGGTCGACCTCAGGACCTCGCGCTCCAACAGGTACCCGTGCCACTGAGGGATATTTTGTATGTGGGTTCCGGCCCCTTTTTCGTATGTGGGTTCCAGGAGTCGAACTCGGGCCCTCGCGCTTGCAAGGCAGGCCCTTAACGCCGTTGAGCCATCTCACCGGCCCTCATATGCCTTTTATTTTATTTATTTATTTATTTATTTATTTTTTTTGTGGGTACCGGGGGGTCGACCTCAGGACCTCGCACGCCAGCAGGCGCCCGTGCCGCTGAGCGATATCACCGGCCCGTTTTTTGTATGTGGGTTCCGGGAGTCGAACTCGGGCCCTCACGCTTGCAAGGCAGGCGCTTAAACCGCTGAGCCATCTCACCGGCCCCCTCATATGCCTTTTAAAAGGCTAACTCATATGTCCTGATTTGCCTGGGCCTTGGCTGGTTTTAAGTCCCACACTGTAGGGACCCCCTGAATTCCAGGAACCAGGGGCCATTGGACTAGGTGGAGAGGAGACAGGATAAGAGAAGGGAGGTGACCAGGCCGAGGCCAAGTAGCTGAGCCAGGTCCACAGCCAGATGTGTCAGAGCCCCTGCAGCCTGGGTGGGGACAATGGGAAAAGTGAATGATTTCTGATCGTAGGAGCCAGTGCTGCACCCCGAGTCAGGGCTGTGCCCGGCAGGACAAGTCGCCCAGTGCCAGGCCGGAGGGGTTCTCGCAGGAAAAGCAATTTGGCAACTTGGCTTTAACATCGTGAATTTGCTCAGAGTCTGACTCAGAAATCTATTGTTTCCCATTTTTCTATTAAAAACTATTGGAAAGAAAATGTTCTCTGTTGCGTTATCGGGAAGAGAGAATAAAGCTAAAAGTCCGCAAGGGCCATGGTCTCCATGATCTGGCAGTCTCATGTGTCACGTCCAATGCCCGGGGCGGGACACTGTGCAAATCGCCCTCTGATGACCAGGTCTCAGTGCGGATGGCGCTCAGGACACGCGCGGCAGTCGAGCAACAGGATGACGCTGACGCGCACCTGGCGTGTGACTTTGCACGGTCCTGTGCTGGAGGTCGAGGAGGGAGGGGCCGCACCGGGCAGTGGGGATAGCGGAATAAGGGAAGATTTTTTTAAATTAAGAATTGTTTTTAATCTCGCTGTATTGTCTTTTGAAAAGCAAGGAAGGGAAGTTAGGAATCCTAGGACACGGGGACAAAGAGGTCGCTTGCAAAAGGTCTTTGCAGCTCGGTGGAAACGGCGGACGATTGGAAGCCGCCAGGAAGGGAGAGCGGGTATTTAAACGCTGCTGCGACCGCAGGACTCGGAGACCAAGGCAGCCACGGGGAAGATGCGTTGCGTAAGAAAGCCGGGTGCCGAGCAGCCTGGAGCAAGTGTCCCTTTGTGTAGAAATGACGCAGGACGTGTACTCTGACCATGTCGAAACCACCCCCGAAGGGGCCCTGGGGGCTGGTGGAGGGTGACAGGTGACAGGTGACAGGTGGCTGGAGACAGCTCGGGAGGGACTCGCTTCCACCTCACACGTTCGGTGCCTGTTGCAGGGTGCGTCCCCCCAAACACACATCGCGTCCTAATCCCCGTGACCCGTGGTGTGACCCTATTTGGAAGATGAGTCTTCACGTGATCACGTCGTCAGGGTTCGCGTGGGCCCTAAACCTGCGTCTGACTTTTTTTTAAGGTATTCCTGGTTGGACCCTGGGCCTTTGCACTGAGTGAGCTCCAAACCCAGCCGTTTTTCACTTTTTATTTTGAGGCGGACTCTCGCTAAGTTGCTGTGTCACCCAGACTGAGCGGGAACTTGCGATCTCCTGTGAGTTGATACAGCAGGTAAGTCACCCCTTCATTGTTATTTATTTATTTGAACAGTTTTTGTTTTTATGAGTACAAGCTTGTAGCACACAACAGGGATCCGTTCCTCGCGGGGATTGGTGCCTACTTGCAGCACATTTTAATATTTCTTCTGTTTCCCTTCCCTGACCTCCCCTTCCCTCCATCTCTTGGTCTCCTTCCCTTTTGCAGAAGATCTAACTCCCTGTTTCCTGTCATCTTTCATTTCGCTCTTGAAATGATTTATACTGCCATGGTGGGGCAAGCCTGTCATCCCAGCACTCTCGAAGCTGAGACAGGAGGATCACTGTGAGTTCGAGGCCAGCCTGGGCTACATAGTGACAGGGACCACGGCCCCACTGGGCCATTTATTTGGCTGCTGTGCCTGAAGGGGGCATGAGGATGCGGTGGAGAGCCACAGAAAGAGGAGGGAAGGGCCCGGCACGGTGCACATTTGTGATCCTGGGACTCCAGAGGCTGAGGCAGGAAGATTGCTGTGAGTTCAAGGCCAGCCTGACACCCTGTGAGGGAACACATTGTGCAAAGATTTAATGGGGAACATGGTCTACCTGCCAACCTCATTGTTGTCCTGGAGACCAGAAGGTCCCCACCTGCATCGAGAATGTGCTCCGAGTCAGCAGGAGCCTTGGAGCTGCTGGCCTGTGGCGGTGGGAGTAGCTAGGAGGGCTGGACGTCAGCGCAGTCCCAGACAGTGCCCTACAACACAGCAGCGTCCCGGACGGCCACCGTCTCTCTGGGCCTTGAGTAGGTGACTGACTCCATTTCCCTGTGAATGAGCCCCTGAACTCCCCAGCACCACACCAGACACCGTAGGCTGGCCATGCTCCTCCTGGGCTTGACGCCGCCAGAGCCGTCATCATCCTGGAAAACCCTTGACAGCTGAGTCACCCGGGGCACACCTGTGGCCATCACCTCCCCAGGGAACCTCGAACAGCGGCAAGTGACTAATTTCTCTTTCATGTTTTAGACAAGGTCCCTCGCCCCACATGTGATTTTAAGGTAAGTTGTCTTCCTTTAGCCCTCGTTATATTACAGTGAGGACAAGATATTGATGTTTCTTTTTTCTTCTTTTGTTTTTTGGGACAGGGTCTTGCTGTGTAGTTCAGGCCAGCCTTGAATTCACTATGTAGTCCAGCCTGGCCTCGAACTTGCAGTGATCCTCCTGCCTCAGCCTCCCAAGTGCAGGATTACAGGCCCACACTACTATGCCTGGCTGATACTGATGTTCCTGAAGCCACGTGTATAGGTGAGTTACATGCTGATGAACCCAGCCTCCAGAGAGAAAGACATGTTACTGAACACTAGTGTTATGCAAGAAGCGCTGGGCTTGGAGGTTTATGAGCCCCTGCACAAGGGACCTGTCAGGCCAGCCAGGGTGGAAGGGAAAAACCAGCGAGCCCAGAAGCAACCGCAGGGGTCACATTAGTAAGAAGCACATGACCCGATGTGGTGGTGCAGGCCTGCAGTCCCAGCTACTCCTAAGGCTGAGGCAGGAGGATTGAAAGTTTACAGCCAGCCTGGGCAACTTAGTGACTTAGCGAGACCCTGTCTCAAAATACAAACATCGAAAGGGCTGGGGGTGCAGCTCAGTGCAGAGCTCTCGCCTAGCATGCAGCAGGCCCTGGGTTCCATCTCTAGTACCACGAAAAATAATTAGGAAGTAAGCAAATAAGTAAATAAATCAATCCAAGAAGCGCAGAGCCACAGGATGAGCTGGGTGGGGGAGGGGAGCTGGTGCCACCTCGGGGGAAGCCAAGCCCACATCTGTGCCCTGCACTGACTCGGCTGTGTCCCCACACATGGAGGCCGGGTGGCGATCAGGCACCCGGCAGAGAGGCAGTGGCTCTGCGTGGACGGAGACTTTGCACCTGAATCCACTCCGGCGCAGTCACCCTTCACAGAGTGGGCGGCTGACGTCATCCACCGATGAGGGCAGGAAGTGGTAAGTGAAGGCACTTCTCGTTTTGTTACTTCTTTTTTTTTTTTTTTTAAAGTACTAGGGATTCAACCCAGAGCTTTTGCACTGTGCTACATCCCCGGCTCTTTTTACTTTTTTTTTTTTTTTTTTAATTTTGAGACAGGGTTGCTAAATTTTCCAGGTTGGGCTGAAATTTGGGATCCTCCCGCCTCAGCCTCCCAAAGTGCTGGGATTACAGGTGCAACCTCTCTGTATGCCTGGTAGAGGGTGTGTTCTAAAGCCTTTGATTTTGTCAAAAGAGAGACTGTCCTTCAGATTTGTAGTGATTTTTTAAAGTTTCTGTCTTTGGTGGAAGGTGCAAATATTTAAAGATAGTTGAGAAAGGCATCATCTGTCCCGCCTGGGAGCCCCAGTTGGGCCCTGCTGTCACATAGCAGGATGAGACTGGAGGGGTCAACAGAGGCCTTGGAAGCCCAGCTAAGGGGCTCAGACTTAATCCAAGGAACTCTCTGGTGTCAGGCCAGAACCGTGATCAGATTTGCACTCTGGGAAAAAAAACAACCTGGCTGCAGGGTGGGGGAAGGCAGGGGTGGGGGGTGGGGGGGCCGGTCGGAGTCTGCAGGGCCATCGGGGTGCCTGCGGGACAGTGGGGGTGGCAGTGACTATCCAGGGGCCTGTGCTGTAGCCAGGTTTATCTGGGGAGCAGCGGGGATTGGGTTGGCCCAGTTCTTCTGGGGGCGACGAGGGGAGGAGACAGCAGGTACAGCGATCTGGATTAATAAATGAGCATAACAAACAGTTGGGTGTGGTGGCACGCGCCTGTAATCCTAGTACTTGGGAAGCTGAGGCAGGAGGATCGCAGTGAGTTTGAGGCCAGCCTGGGGTACACAGTGAAACCCTGTCTGGAAAAAACAATAAATAATAAGCATGAAGGAAGATTGTCACGTGCCACCTAATGTGGCCCTGTGCCGGGCGCCACTCCCGTAACCTTCCTAGCAACCCCCCATGGCAGGTTCATTCTGATTACTATTTCCACTTTTACAGATAGGGAAACTGAGGCACAGAAAGGTCATGCCCCTGTCATGGTGACACGGAAGCCTGAGCCCCTAACGCTGATCGTCAGCCCGTCAGACAGGGCCCCGTGCGCCTCGGGGCCGCAGCACTGACAGGTGCCAGCTGGGCTGGCAGCGAGAACCTAATGGGGCCCTCAGGCCCTGGTGCCCAGCCCGGGCCGGAAGGCACAACCACGACCCTGCAAGCCCAGGGCTGGGCTGCGGGGCCATCCGTCATGATCCTGCGCCTTCACCAGCGCTCCCAGCCCCAGAGGTCCTTCTGCACCGGGCCTGCGTGGGCAGAGGGGCGAAGGACCAGGACCCGCCTCCTCCCGTTCCGGGCCAGGCCCGCGCGGGCTTCGAGCGCCCTCTGCTGGACGTTCACCGCCTGCTGTGTGAGCCGGCCCTGCCGGGAAGGGAGAGGTGAGGCTGGGGGATGTGGGCAGCCGGAGGCCCAGGGAGAAGCCGGCCCGTGTCTACCCGTGAGAAAGCAGTAGTCGGGCAGAAGAGACTGAGTTTTCTTTCTCACTTTAGTTTTTTTTGTTCTTGTTGTTGTTTAGTTTTGTGTGTGTGTGTCTGCGAGAGAGACAGGGTCTCACTAGGTAGTGTAGGCTGTCCTTGAACCCAGGCGATCCTCCTGCCTCAGCCTCTTGAGTGCTGAGATCACAGGCCTGCACCACACCCGCCTGGCCTCCCATCTCTTTCTTTTCCATGTCTGCACAGGCTGGTCCTACTCCACCTGGTGCACAGGCTGAAAAGTTTATTTAATCCTGGTCCTGCCACTTGCTAGCACCGGGCAAATGACTTCACCCTCTGTGCCTGTTTCCTCACCTGTAGAACAGATAATGGTGACAGTGCTTATCTCAGAGGGGTCACTCGAAGAATAAAGGAACTGATATTAGCACATATGAAATTCTCAGAGCCTGGCGCAAGGTGAACGCTAAGCAATGAGGCTTTCAGTATTCACTAGCGCGGAACTCAGCCCAGGTGGGGGTCCCGGCCCTGAGGTTGGAGCCCGGGCTGCCCAGGTGACTGCTGTTCCCACAGAGGGGAGGTGCACAGGGCAGGGCTGACGCCTCGGCCCTGGGGTGTGGGCAGCCCGCAGGTGTCAGGAAGCAGGGTGTGGCCGCCGCATGCCTGGGAGTCCACACCTCTGCTCCGACATTGGCTCACAGGGCCTTTGGATTCCTCTCCCTTCCGGTGGGAGGCAGTCACCCACTCAGACAAGGTCACCAGGCCCGAAATAAAGATGGGCTTTGTTCCATCCTGCCAGTCCCCACACCCTGATGAAGTCACCCATCCCTCCCTCTCTCGGCCAGCGCCCTGGAAGGTCCCGTTTCTTCCCATGGAGCATGCTGCTGGCCCCCTCTTCCCCAGGTGTGACAGGAGAAATTCAGGGCCTGCAAAGATGTGGGGGCAAGCAGAGGCCACCAAAGTCCTGCCGTGGCTCACTCAATTTTTAAGTCACTCAAACGCCGCTCCCCCAAGAGGATGGTGAACGTTGGATCCGTGTGGGATCCCGGTGACGCTGCGGGTCTTGTTTCCTGTCTGGAGGGGCCTGGAGCTTTCGTCTAAAGATGGAGAACAGCAGTGGGCAGCAGTGCGATGATCACGCTGGTGGCTGTGACCCGGGGTTGGCCCAAGGGGTGCCCAGCACACTGGGCCACACTGGATGGTGGCTTTGGCCACGTCCCCTGCTCCAGGCCTGGGTGTGATGCTGGGAAGAGGGATTAGAGGCTGGAGAGTAGCAGGAACCATGCACTTTGTCCCCAAGCCAGACCCGTCCCTCCTCAGTTACTAACATGCTCCTAGCTGGGACTTCATGGTGGACAGAGGACACCTGCTGAGCTGTCCCAGCTTCGTGGCAGGGACCCCCACCCCAGGACTCTGTTTGCAGGTCCAGAACCCAGGCATCCTCGGCTCTGAAACTGTGCCCCTCCCAGAGCTGGAATCTTCACCCAAACATGCAAAGGGGCCAACATTCCTGGGCTACCCTGTGTGGGACGCGGAGTATGGCATGCACAGGAAGGGGACACATGTTGTGGGGCCTCAGGTGTCAACCTTGTCCCTGATGGAAGACAGCTGTGGCCTGGTAGGCACATTTGCCTGTGTGTGAAGCCATTGATATGCTAGCGGGGGATGCAGCAGAAACATCTGCTAGGGCAGAAAGACCTCTCTAAATGACACGACAGCAGACAGGAACGCGTCCGGAGGCCCAAGTTCCCTCGTGGGGCCCTGGCCCACTCACGTCCCTGGCTCTGTGTCTTGTGTCAAGGGGCTGGCACTGCTGATGCTTACTGACGTACACAGTCATTTAGTCACTCAACAAATATTTATTGAACACATCCTGGGAGTCATTTGAGGCCCTGGGAACCAGACAGGGCAAGACAAAGACCATGGGCTCCCAGGGCGTGTGGGAGCAGGTGGGTGGGGACAAGAGATAAAAACAAAAGAATAAACACAGACGAGAAGAGGTGACTATAAGGGGCATCTATCTGCTCTTGATAGTGGTTTCACCCATGCCCTGCAGCTTCAGAACATCAGTTTTCTTTCTTTCCTACCAGGAAATGAGGTTGAGCTCCGCAGGCCGGTTTTTCTGCTGAGCTTGCTGAGGTCCCTCAGGACCTCAGGTGTCACTTGTGGCTTGACTGTGGCTGGGGTGGGTTCAGATGGCCTCAGGCACATGTCTGGGCCTTGGCGTGGTGGTCAGCGGGACTCTCCGTCCATGCTGCTTCTCGTGGTCCCAGTGGTCCAGCCTGTGGGCTTCCTTGCATGGTGGCTGCAGGGTTCCAGGGGCCACGCATTGCTGCAAAGCTTTCTGGGGCTCAGGCCCTGGAACGAACACAGCGTGGCCTCAGCCACACCCTCCTGACACACACGAGGCACAACCCAGCCCAGAATCAGGAAATGGGAAAATGAACTCCCGTGTTTTGGTAACACCACAGTCATGGTTTTCAACCAATCAAGGGCCAGAAAACAGATAAACTAGGTGATGAGAGGGGGCAGAAGTCAGAAATCGAGACTGTGGATATAGTGGCTTGGGGTCAACAGTGTTAGATTTAAAAAGTTTTTTTTTTTTTTTTTCTGAGACAGGGTCTTGCTATGTAGTTAGGCTGGCCTTGAACTCACTATGTAGCCCAGTCTGGCCTTAAATTCATGTCGATGTCGATCCTCCTGGCTCAGCCTCCCGAGTGCCAGGATTAAGAGGTGTGCACCACCATGCCCAGTTTTAAAAGTTTTTAAAAATAGAAATAACTTTCCAGTATCCATGGAAAAATCAGAAGATAAGGCAGCTCTGAGGCCACCTTCCCTTGGGGCTCCCAGCCAGCTGAGTGTCCCCCTCTGGGTGTCAACACCAGGCTGCTGTCCCTCCTCTTGGGACTCTCTGGCTCGTGCTGACAGTTGAGCAAAGAGTAAAGTGAGACCTCTCTCCAACCTACCCAGGGTGCCATCAGAAGTGGGGAGGGGGAAAGGGCCTAGGAAGAGCCCTGGGCTGTGTCTCTCTTTGCTCTGTACCTGCAGGTTCCTCTTGTTACCACTTGGCCCTTTCAGATTTGAGCCCTTGTGAGACAGGGCTGGGGAGGGGCAGAGGCTTCTGAGAAAGGCGGCCTGGATGCTGTGCCCTGGGGATGAGGAGCTGGGAGCCAGGATGAGGCAGGGCACAGGCTCAGCTCGTGTCAATGGCATGGGGTCACCAAAGCGAAGCTGAACAGTGGACGAGGGAACCCTTGCGGTGGCATGGAAGACACAGTGAGATGGCTGGGTTTCCTTCTCCATGTGGTGGGGCGGGAGTAAAGGGCATTAGGCTGGGGACAAAGATGGGGACTTTTCTTTTCCTACACCTCCCACTCTTTGATTGTTGAGACAGGGTCTCATGAAGTTGCCCAGGCTGGGCTTGAATTTGACACCCTCCTGCCTCAGCCTTTTGAGAGGCTGGGATTCCAGGTGTGCACCACTATGCTGGGTATAGGGTGGGTCTCTTAAAGGCACTGAGGATGTGAGCACAGGCAGCAGAGGGAGGGCAGGGCTGGAGGGTTTTACAGGCCGGATGGGGTTGCCGGCTGCCTCTGAGGAGGAGCCGGGGAAGAGAAGGCCCAGCATGGGGCTGCAACCTCAAGACGGGGAGTTTTGAGCCGCTTGGATCCTGGGATGAAGCCCAGCTGTGGACACCCTGGCCACATCCCACCCATTCGGGAGCAGAGGTCCTGTTCCCACAGCCCGGGCAGCAGAGCGTGTCCTGCCGGTCCCTCCAGACGAGCCACATTCCCACCTGTGTGCGGGGTGGCCAGTGTCCTCTGCGGCTGTCACGAGCAAACACTCTGCGGCTTCAAATGACACACGTGTGTTGCCTCAAGACCCTGGTCAGCTGCCCGGACTGAGCTCCTTGGCTGGCAGGAGGCTCCCTCGCAGGCTCCAGGGAGACTCTGGCCCCTTGCCTCGGGCCCTTGCATTTGAGGGCTGTGGCCCTGCCTGCACTGTTCCAATCTCTGCTTTCCTCTGACTCTCCTGCTTCACTCTTGTAGGGACTCTGGGGTGACACCAGCCCACCCTGAAAACCTGCGATGACCTCCCATCTCAAAATCCTTCATTTAGCCAAGCATGTTGGTGCAAACCTGTAATCCCAGCATTCCAGGAGGCTGAGGCAGGAGGATTGCAAGTTCAAGCCCAGTCTGGGCAACTTAGCAAAACTCTGTCTCAAGAAAAAAGTGCCAGGTAATAGGCTCACTGGTTCTGGGACGAGGACATGGACAGCTTTGAGGTGGAAGACATCGTTTTGTGTACCACAGGGTTAGGGATCACAAAATGCTTTTGGCAGCTGTGCGAACTTCCTCAGTGCCCTGGGCACTACTGGCCACATCTGGGGGGTGGGAGCAGGGGAGGCTTTGCTGTGCGTGGCCAGTGACACAGAGGTGGCACCCTGGGGAAGGGCAGTGGCCAGAAGAACGCAGCCCAAGGACACCACACCGGGTCTGGTCCAGGCCAGGCTGGTGACTTTCTCAGCTGCTGAGTGGGGACCTGAGGACCTCACAGGGACTCTGTGGCTCAGCCTGCAGAGGACCACGAAGGTGGGGGGAGGCAGGTCTCCTACACAGACGGCGTGGTACCTACCTGGTTCCCACACACATCCCCCATGGACTTCCGGTCACTTTGGATCCCCCATACCGTGTACATAATCGTTATGCTGCATTGTTCAGGGAACGATGACAGAAAAGATCTGCAGGGGCAGAGAAGGGGGCCACATGATCAAGAATCAGTACGTGCAGCACCAGTCCCCGAGGATGAATGGAGTTGTTATGGGTCACACACACACACACACACACTCACACCAGTAATAAAGCAAGGAAAGCCCGTGTGGGGTCAGGACAGACACAATGGTTGGAGGCCTAACCCGGCCTGTGATCTGTGCTTGGCTGACACCCAGGATGCGGATCAGCAGGGGCTGCAGTTCCAAAGTCAATTCCAGCCAGTCTGGGAGGCTGAGGCAGGAGGATGGCTTGAGCTCAGAAGTTCAAGACAAGCCTGGGTAACATAATGAGAACTTGTTTTAAAAAAAAAATAAAAAGTCTGTCCCTTTCCAGAGACAGGCAGAGCAATGATGTCACTGTGGTTACGGACAACACAAGTGGGCTTGAGTCCCAGCTCTGCCCCTCCGCCGGGCCCCAGCTTGGACAAAGTGACTTCTCAGTGCCTCAGTCTCTCTGCTGGAAGATGGACAGAACAGCCCTGCTTTCTTCAAAGGTGGCTGTGAGGATGAAGTACTCGTTTTCCTGTTGGAGGCAACAGTCTAAGGACAGTGACAGTCCCCCCTGCACCCCTGGAGATCCCTACTATGTGATGCCAGCCAGCAAGGTGGCCTCCTCTGCCTGGCACAGGGGACATGGGGCAGGTCCCAAAGACAGCAGGGGCCAGGGCTTCCTCACTGGCTCTGCCACTGTGCTGGGCCACTCTTCTCCCATGGACAAGAAGTCTAGCGAGGGGTCTGACCTCAGGGACGAGGAATGGAGGTGCTGGGAGGGCAGAGACTGCGGAGGCCTCCCAGCCGGTGATGGGGGCACAGCCAGGACGGGGACACACAGAGTCCCAGGGACTCCAGGCTGCTGGCAGGGCACTGGGCGCAGGAGAGCTGGTGTCCTAGGGCCCCAACCATACCATGAGGCTTCTGAGTGTCCTGAGCACTAAGGAAGCATCCCGCAGTGACCCTCTCATGTCCCCACAATCACCTCACGGTGGTGGGTGGGTAAAAGGACAAAGCCGTGACCAGGCCTGTAGGATGCTGCACTGTCTGCTCCAGGGAGAATGTTCCTTTGGCCCCCTGCAGGTGACCTGGCAGTGAGTGCCACATGACCCTTACCGTGGATGTCCTGGGAGGCTTCCTCAGCTCTCTGCCCCACGCCGTCAGGGGGGACCTGCCTTTGACAGTTTTTTCTGAGTACCACTGAGGGTCACTCTCTCTGTCTCAGTAGCAAGAGGAAACTTGGGAAAATTTATTCTCCGTAAAGGGAATTCTGCAGCACACAGCTGAACTTTCCACCTCAGGCTCCTCCGCTGTGCCGCCGTCTGGCTTCCCCCCTCAGAGGAAGGCACATGGGAAACCAACTGTGGGGGAAGGCGACGGACACTTTCTCGGACAGGTGGGGAGACTGAGGCAACACCGCAGATGAGGACTTCCGGGACAGCCTGGTCCAGGAGCTGACACCGGGCTGCGGAAGTCACGGCACAAAATGCCAACAGGTCTCTCAAGAACTGAATCCCGCTGCATCCACACCTGACCCAGCAGGAACCACTCGTACAAACCGGAAAAAATCAGCACGCCTTCTCCCATCAAATTCTTTTATTAGGTTAGTTAAACAGCTTAAAGACAATCCATTTTGTTCAGTACCCTTCTAGAAAATATTTCAAGTTTTAAATGAACTTCCAATACAGAAAAGAAAATTACTTGTGCCATACACAAATTTCGGATCAAAATACAGCGCTCTGTTTCTGTTTTCTTACAGTTAGAAAATCCAGTCAATACAAACTACGTAAAAAAGATAAAACACTTCCACTAATCCTCGGTACCATAGAACAGCACAGTGGCAATGCGTCCTGTCCCCAGGGCACGGGTCGGGCCCCACAGTGACCCCACCACACACCAAGCCTAGAAACAAAGTGCGTGCTGCTTAATGTAAGAAAGTTAACGTGTCCTTTGCATCAGTGTTACTTGTAAACCATAAAGCAACTTTGTACGAAAGGTTACTAATTCAAAATTACTTCTAACTTTGCTAAATTTTATACCAGCAAAAGAATAGAAAATTACCCCCCAGAATAAACCGATACATTTGGACCACAGGATATGAGACGAGACATTCCAACAAAATCAAGTTAGCACAATTTCTGTACTAGCCTACTGGGTTTGGGGAGCACAATTTTACAAGTTGCAATCTTCAAATATTTTGAACTTTCTGTATAAGGTGCTTAATTTATGTATGTTCATTGCAAATGACTTTTTCAGTAGGAGGACTATTTAAAAAGATCACTTTATCACACACAAAACACCTTCATCTGAATACACGCAGAAGCAGACCTCGTGGCTTGGAACTTTACTAGATAATAAAAGTTGCAAGACTTAAATTAAAAACCATCTGCAAATACCAGGCCAGAAAAATACGAAACAGATTCGTGTTTAGCAGGACGGACTTGGGGATGGTTATCTTTGGAATCTGGAGTTTATGTGGTCTTTATGGCATTTTCCTTACGGCATTAAATGCGTCCAAAATGACAAATCCAGTGTGTGCTAAAAACCCAGTTCTTTGGATGAATGAGTCACACACTAACTGCCCTATACAACGCAGGCAGGCGCGGTAGGAGCGGGGCCCACTGCGAATTTGGGAGCATCAAACTGAATTTACAGTCCTGGCTTAAGGAGTTTCCTTGATAGATTTCTCTTGTAGCCGAAGACCTACACCGTTGACAAAAAACCAAACACAGCTCCACGCATACAGCGCGCTGTGGGTGGACCTCACTCACAAATGGACACAAATGCCCTCATCACAGGCAACACAGTGTCCGGACGAGGTCTGAGAAGGATGGAGCTCTGGGGGACCGGCTAACTCCGGGGCTGGCGGATGCAAACCACAGAACCGACCACAACCGTGCTCACCACTGTGCTGAAGCCACTGCCTTTTTTTTTTTTTTTTTTGTGGGTACCAGGGGGACGACCTCAGGACCTCGCGCGCCAACAGGCACCCGTGCCACTGAGCGATATCACCGGCCCCTTTTTCGTATGTGGGATCCGGGAGTCGAACTCGGGCCCTTGCGCTTGCAAGGCAGGTGCTTACGCCGCTGAGCCATCTCACCGGCCCTAGCCACTGCCTTTTTTCATGATTGTCACGGTCCACGAAGGGTGCGACGCAGAACAACACTGAGTAGCACTCCTCTGTCACCAGTGACTTGAGGGTGCAGAGGAGGAACCAGACTAAAGCTGGGTTACAAATGAGTCCAAAAGGAAGAGAACCCCACAGTGGAAAAGGCTACTACTGATGCCTTTCTCAACTCAAGGCCACTCGATACACTGCCTGACAGGAAATTATTTACCCCGCCCCCGAATTTCGGTTGTGTTCATGGAAAACTTGTTAAAGACACTGTAATGCATAGAGATAGAAGGTTTATTTATTTCCTAAAACCGATAACACGCTTCCCCCCCCATGTACCAGATCCTACATGATTTTTTTTTTTTTTTTAAAGCATCAGAGTCAAGTTCAAGGAACTATGCTAGATAAATAATAAAAAACATTTTCTGGAATTTCTTTTGAAGCAAAAATTGCTTCGGACAAAAATATGAGAAGGTGGTCTCTCTCTCTCTCTCTCTTTCATTGTAAACAAGAGTTCTGATTTTATTTTATTTTTTATTTTTTTTGTGGGTACCGGGGGTCGACCTCAGGACCTCGTGTGCCAGCAGGTGCCCGTGCCACTGAGCGATATCACCGGCCCTTTTTTCGTATGTGGGTTCCAGGAGTCAAACTAGGGCCCTCGCGCTTGCCAGGCAGGTGCTTACGCCACTGAGCCATCTCACCGGCCCCAAGAATTCTGATTTTAGATTCTAATCCCGATTTGAAGTGCAGGGTGTGTTTAAATCAAAGCTAAATGAGGGGAGGAAACAATGGTCCCAGTCCGCTCTATGGAACTCGCCCCAGGACTCCTACCCGCCCAGGCTTCCTGCAGGAGCACAGCACGGCGGCGCGTGTTTACACAGTTTGGAAGGGGCCGCCGGTGCTGCACTGGGTGCTGGTGCTGAGGTAGTAGGTGTGGCCCAGGCCTGTCCCCCAGCAGCGAGGGAAGGTGGCTTCGAGGCTACAGCTGCTCAGGGCTGGGGTGTGTGCCGGCCACACCTGGGAGGGAGGGCGTCCTCAGGCCCAGAGCTGCACCAGGGAAGCTCCTGGGGCCTGGGTGACAGATCTGGCACCTCCACAAGTCCCAGGAGGCCGATGTTCTGGACACGATGTGCTCTGCAGAACCAGAAGAGGGATTTTTGTCTCCCTTCTTTTCATCTTTTCTTTGCTATGTAAGTCAAGAAGTTAGGGAACTGGCCCAGGAGAAGTGTGGGATGGAGGAACAGGGCAGGCGGCAAGCTGACTGCCAAGAGAAGGGTGTAAGTAAGAATGCTCTCATAAACAGGACCAAAATACCCTCCTCCCTGGGGACGAAAGTCCCCAAACTGGCAGAGGAAGATGCGCCACCTGTGGCGAGGGCCTGTGTCCTTGGAGACAGCTCCCAGCAGTACCTCTGGGTGGCCACGGAAAGAAACCAACCCTTGCTCAGATCAAAGGTCATTCAAGAGATGACTGTGGCTGCTCCCTGAGATCACAGGGGCAGTGGCAGAGAATGCAGCTCGCCCTCTCCCCTGGGGGCAGAGGGCGACAAGATGAAACCACAAGGAGGAGGTGGCCTGGGGACTCCAGCACGAGTCCCAGCTCCCAGCTCTGTCCAGTCTGTCAGGCAGCGAGGGGTCAGAAGGAAAAGCGTGGAGAGCAGGAAGCACGGGTCTAGTGGACAAGTGGGTTTCAGGATAGCCCTGGAAATGAGGGGGAGCAGGAGAATCCACACGCTTGGGTGCAGACGGGGAAGGGCTGCCGTGGCGCCCTGGATTCGAGGCAGAGCATGTGGTGGCCATCCTACCGCTACAGGGCCACCTTGAAGGTGCTCTCAGAAGCCACCGGTTCATTGCAAGGCAGCTCTGCCCGGGAGTTCCAATGATGCGCAGACCCTGCCCCTACAGTCGGCTCGCTGGACTGTGCAAGGCTCCAGCAAAGCCTCACAGCCCCTGAAGGTCTTGGCTGTGACCTCTCCACTGCCAGTCCATCTGTCATCCTCAGAGGGACGGGACAGGTCTGCCAGGCCCTGCCCCACGCACATGGCCTACGTCCAGACCCTCAGCAAGCCAGCCAGCCTCCTCCCTCTTGCGCGTAACCACAACCTTTTCCCACCCTAGACGTAAGACGCTGTATTCAGCCCTCACGCTGTAAAGGGCCTGCAGGTCTCGGCACCTCACACAGCATCCTCCCCACTCTTTGCTCTGTCTTCGCTATATTCATAGCAGTCATCAGTGACAGAGTTACAAAGGATAGCGACGAGCTCAGGCCTACGAGGCCTGGTGTTCGCCCCATGCCAACCTGGTTCCTACGCCCTTCACTTATTCACAGAGATGCCAGGAAGGGCTGTCAGGTGTCCTACTGCAACCCTGCCCCGCGGGGCATGTCACATGCTGCTAAATGCACAGCCTCAGGGTGGGGACGGAAGGGGAAGGAGGTAACGCTGTGCAAGGGTTCAGGAATTCTCTTCTGGGGTCACTGTTAAGTAACCTTCTCTATTTGAAGGTCAAATACCCCCTACCCCCCCCCCCCCCCGCCACAGCACGAATTTGTTTGCTTGTTTTTAAGTTTCATGCAACGCCCCAGATAAGAAAGTATAGTTTAGGCCTATTATCTCAGAGACCAAGAACACAGTTTGATCAGTACCGACTTCTACTTCTGATATTTTAGTGAAAAAAAAGAAAGATTCAACTGTGGTAAAGAATTTTAACTGTTATTAGAGGACGTCATTAGGCCAATTCTGAACAGAGGGCTATTTATTACAACTCTCAATACTCTAAACACGTATTTTGGGGTGTTTGAGGTACTGAGGGTTACCCTGAACATAACTAGCGATGAGGAAGGGAGGCACAGGTCCAGAAGTGAATAATTTCATAAACACACAGAGAAATACAATCCTTATATATCGCGTGGCGCAACACTGGAATGCAGGTGGCCGCAAGGCCAGGGACAGTCAGGGTGAGCAGCCCCGATGACCAGTGCTGGGCACTGACAGTCAAGCGGAGGTCACCCCACACACCCTGAGAGGGGAAGGCCACACCGCTCGCTGGGACAGGTAAGAGGTGGAGCTCGAGGTTCCTCAACCCAGAGCCCATGCCCAGGCTGCGGGGTCCACTCAAGAAAGCGTGCAGCTCAGTATCTAGGGAGACCCCTCACCATCGCCGGAAAAGAGGGGAAGAGGAGGCCTTGTTCCCCGGACACCACTCACGGGAAGGGCCTGGGTCTACCACTGGGTCAGCAGGGGCTCAGCCACTGTCACCTGAGAAGCTCCGCCATCCTCCCAGGAGCAAGCCCTTCACTCTGAAAAGCACAACCATACAATCTTTTTTTTTTTTTTTTTTCCTAGTCTGGGGATTGAGTATCAGGGCCTTTGTACTGAGCTACACTCCCAGTATTTATTTATTTATTTATTTATTTATTTATTTATTTATTTATTTATTTATTTTTTAAGATAGGGCCTTGCTCTATAGTCCAGGCTGGCCTTGAACTTGCGGCTATCCTCCTACCTCAGCCTCCCGAGTGCTGGGACTACAGGCGTGCGCCACCATGCCCAGCCTTTTTTTTTATAATTTTGAAACAGGGTCTCACTAAATCGCTGTGTTGCCCAGGCTGGGTTCAAACTTGTGATCCTCCTGCCTCAGCCTCCCAGAGCCCTGGGATTAGAGGCATGCACTACCATACCTGCGGGGCTCAAATTAAATTTTAGTAATGAATAAGCACAGCTAAGTTTTAGATTTCACTGGAACTTAAGTTATTCTGAGCATTCGAGGCCTCAGGGCATGGGTATAACTCTTTTGACTACTAAGGACCATCGGAATCCTCCATTTAGTAGGTCACACAGTAGGGTGCTGGAGATGAGGTCCTTCCAGAGGGAGGGTCTGCCTGCAGGTGCTAAGCCCCCCAGCACCTTCTGCCTGACTTAGGGACCAGGTGAGCTGACAGATGCGGGTGGGAAGGAGCCAATCACGCATGGTGTGGAGAAGGCACAGGCAGGAGGAAGTCAGAGATTCCTCCGATGTGTGGCACAGATCCCATCATTCACGACTTCAGCATAATGCGATTCCATGTTGCTCACCCCAGCTCAAGCTCGTACTCGGGAAACACCTCAGAGTCCCACTATAAAGTCCTGGGCTATCAGAACCAACACGGAAGAGGAACCTGGCAATGAGTCCACCTTCCTACCAACACTGGCGGGCCCTGGGAAACAAGAGCACCTTACAGGAAGGGAACGTCAGTGGCCTCGAGCATCTGAGCGCTGGAGCCCGGGTCCAGCTGCAGACAGACATAGTTTCCTTTCTGGTCCTAACAAGCATGGAAATTCAGCCCTCTCTTTTACACAGCGGTGGTGTTTAAACACACTCCTTTCCTGCTATATGAAAACAGAGCCCTTTAAAGACTCTTTAAAGTTCAAGTTGAGTTTCAAGTAATCATTTTGCAGTAGCTCTAGGAGAATTATTGTTTCTCCTGATTAAAAGTGCCCATTCTAAAAAAAGTAGTAAGGTGGAAAATACGCCTTAGAGAATTGTATTCCTCAAGGCCGCTCACTGCTTGCTTCCAGGCCTTTGTTAAAGGACAGAATGTGTTGAATTCTTCTAAATTGGCAGAGGATCAAGCACAACACTACATAATGAGGTAGCTGAGAACAGAGTTTTTCCTATAAACACAACGCGCAGGGGAATAAATGCATGTAATTCTCACCCGATCAAACAGGAAACATGATAAAGCTGGCTGTGTGAAGTCCTATTTAAACCAAGTTCGCTGGGGTAACTGGGAAAGTTTAACCCCAAGTTCCAAGGAACATCTTCCTTCAGTCTGATGAGTGTAAACAAAAACAAGGGACCTACACCTATTTGCATTGAAACGCTAAAAAGAGGGTCCTACCCAACATAATTAAGTAGAAAATGAACCTACATGGACTTGGGATTCGACTCGCTGAAATGAATGGCCATTTCTTTCCTTTTTTCTGTACTGGGGATTGAACCAGGATCTCTGCACCGAGTTACATCCTCATTTCCTTCTCTCTCTTTTTTTGAGACAAGGTCCCGCTCATCACTGAGTGGCCTGGGCTGGGCTCTAACTTACGATCTTCCTGCTTCAGCCTACCAAACTGCTGGGATTACAGGTTGTCTCTCTGTACCCAGCTGAAGTGGCCATTCCTTACACGGGTCCCTTACCTGGCTGACTGCCCCTTTCGCCAACTCTGTGGGGTGTCACTGCCACCTTCCTGGGCCTCCTCTGATCCAAACCACAGTGTCTTAATCACAATGTACACCTGCTTACAACAGTGCAGGATGAGAAGCTCAGCAACCCTGCTGGGCTACAAGAATATCAAAATTTATCATCAGGCCAATTTCACTTGGATAGCAATTTAAAAAGACAGGTTGTTTTCTCAAAATAAAAAGCAGACATTTCTCACTAAGTAATTACATCACATAGTTTTATCAGATAGCTAGTTTCACAAGAAAGAGTTAAAAAATGCAATCACTTGGAGAATTCCAATGACAGAGCTGAAAAAGGGCTATCGTTCCTACACTGTATGCTTCCGATCAAGGGGTTCAGACGCATAAACTCCTCACCTCACATAAATGCAACTATTATACACTGAGAGATATTTAAAACTAAAATAACAATAGAATTACTCTTGAAAAATATAAAACTTTAAAAAGTTTTACCAGCAAAAAAATATAGAGAAATACCATTGAGTTCAGTACCATTGAGACTTGTGGGCCAGCAAGAATGAGAGCCCCCACCCAAGTTCCTGTTCTCTCCGAGGCAGCAAACGGGCCAGCTGGCACATGTGTGCCATCAAGGTCTGCAATTCCTAAGGAGTGGATGAGGGGTACTGCAGGGGCTGTCACCAGCCAGCAAAACCACTTTCCCCAGCATGCTGAGACCATTTCTTTCCCCTGCTGATGATGTGGGGTGGCGCGGGAAGATGATGCCTCACTCTTTACAGGGCAGCCCCTTTCTCTTTCAGAAGGGACTCTGGTGGACCATCACAGGTCTTATACAGCCACTTTCAGCTGGCACCTGTGTGACTTGCACAGGGCATGCTGGGAGTTCAGGAGTGCAGAGCCCAGGTCTCAGGCATCCCAGGGCGCACATGAAGAACACAGACTTGTGCACTGTATGCAGGAGGCACTTCGTATTTTTATTCTGCGCTAGCTTCCTACTCTACCCAAGGCCAGCCCACTTGTGCACAAAGCTCTCCATTTAAAATTCAGCAAAACCGCTTTTCCATCCAGTGAAGGATATCACTTTGACCACGAGGATTCTGTATCATTCATCAAACACTGACCACCTACTACGCACAGGCACTGAACCCAGCAGGGACCCAGACAGGGTCCTTGCCCAGAGCTCAGTGAGTTTACCAGCGAGCGAGGGAGGGTGATGTGACGTCCGCCTCGCTGCTGAGCTCCACTCTTGGGAAGTGCTCAGTGACATCTGTGACCAGAGCCAGGCTGGGCTTTGCCGTGTCTGGCCTGTCTGCTGTCATAGGCTTCCTCGGGGTCAGCTGCAGAGGGAGAGCAACCGTCCCTTTCCCTCCACCAGGTGTTCCCAGCACCTTTAGGTCTGCACAGCCAAGTCCCCCCAGGTAATGTCACTGGGGACACTGCGGAGGGGACACTGCAGAGTTCCTGGCTCTCCTTGGAACACTTTAGGGCACCTGCTTTGGTGCACAGCATAGGAATGGAGCAAATGGAGTCTCAGTGGAGCAGGGCAACCTAACCCCCTGCCCTTCAGTACTCAGGCGCCGTCGCAAAGACAGTCCTATCTTCGTCACGTCGACGACGGCTGCATTTCCTGTACTTCGCAGAGAGCCTCACCACAGACTATAAAACGACACTTCTACGTCGTCACCGAAGAAAGTACCATCGGTAAAACGGCAAAGCAACAGAACAGAACAAAATATACCCAACAGGCTTTTTTGGTTGCTGCAGTTTGAAAAAGCCTAAATGAGCTATAAACTCCTCACAGCAGAGAAACATGAAGCTAAAATCCCTCGGCCACATCTTTACAGCACACCAACTCCTGGTCAGTACGTGCTGTTTTTAATCCTGCTGATGAAGAGAAAGGCAAACACCAGGCAAAACTTACTGCATGCTACCAATATTCCCGTATTTACAGTCATGAGTTGGACACAGTGGTATAAACGGAAGGTCAACAGAGTCAAGGTTTATGAAGCACCAGGAAACAGGAATACATGTGGTTTGGAACTACAGTTCCACAGTAAACACACACAGCCATACCAAGTCACACAGCACCACACGCGCGTACCTGACTCACCCCTGTCACATTTCTCACAGGATATAAGCACTCTCAGAATAAAACACATTTTTTATTTTTTTTTGTGGGTACCGGGGGGTCGACCTCAGGACCTCGCGCACCAGCAGGCGCCCGTGCCACTGAGCGATATCACCGGCCCCTTTTTCGTATGTGGGTTCCGGGAGTCGAACTCGGGCCCTCGCGCTTGCCGGGCAGGCGCTTACGCCGCTGAGCCATCTCACCGGCCCTAAAACACATTTTAAATTAATCACTTAAAAAAATCTACGTTTGGATGTGTTAAACAAAGAAACAAACGAACCCATTTTAGACTGCAGCCTTGGAGAGTCCCCATAAATCCGCTTGCTGCAGCCTGAGACGACACTCCCTCCGTTGGTGGGTCAGGAGGACAATTGCACTTCCCCAGATATCCACATTTACAACTGGAAGACCTGTCCTCAGTGCCAAATGCTACACGCACCTGGTCAAAGTGCATTATGGAGAAAGAACTACCGAAGATTTATCAAGAAAGGATGTTCCAAGGCATAAGTGGAATGTTAAAACACAAACCTGCATAAAGTGAGTTATAATTTATTTCACAATACTGAAATAAGTATAATTTACAAAAAAGTTGATTAGTTTTGGAACATAATAAAGTTAAATAAAGCCCTACATAATTGTTTTTATATTTATATAAAATAAAATAGCAGTTTGGCACTTAGCTTTTGTTGGTTATTGCATCCCATATTCAGTGGCAAATTTATTTTATAGAATATTAATTTCTGCAGCTACAGTGTAAATAAACTGAATTTTAAAAAAGTTTTCAAAGTGAATTTATCAAGTCGCACAGGCACTGCCAGTACTGCAACGGGACCCATTCACTCCTAGATAACGAGCTGTCTCCTCGGAGAGGCCTGGCCTGGGAGGAAGCGAAACCTCAGGAAGTAAATACAGAGCACGCGACTAACGCGGCTGTAACCGGATGTCAGTTACTACTTTCATGGTCCCGAGCTGCAGCTTCTGAATGCCAAGGTTCGGTTCCATGAGGGTTAAGTCACCAAAGCAAATGTACTTTTTCAGCAATTTCTGTCCTCTGAAACTAATATCTAATTGTAAAAAGAAAGTGCTCTTTCTGTGGAGTGGCCACACAGCTTACTGTGATGAAAAGTGGTCCGAAGGATGGCGGGGGAAATGTGCAGACAACAGTTGGTTGATGATGGTACAATTCCAAGCCTGGCTTTGACCGACACTGGATTGGCTTGGCTTGCACGAGTGCGTGGTGCAGCTAGCCGGTACCTCGGGTACATAAGGTATAACACTGTACCTTCTCCTGCCAATACCTTCTGGCCACAATGGAGAGTTAAGGCGCCACACCTGACATTCCTTAGAACCCCACGGGCCTGGCCTCTTTCAGCAACCTGTGTAGTGTTGCCTGCCTTGCAGCAGGTGTAAGACAGAAAGAAAGTGCAGCGAGCTCGCCCTCTTTATGCCCGTGGGTGGGAAAACACAAGCAATGTTTCCTGTGCATGATTACAGCATACATTTCACATGGGGAGTTTCCAGGAGAAATTCCTGCTCCCAAATTTACAACCAAAGGGTATATTTATACATGTATTCATCAGTAAGACCAAAATGTCGCTTCTTAGAGCCGTGTTGTAAGAGAAGAAAAGCTGTAGAAAACAGTTAGAAATGAAGCACTCTCCATTACATTGATCAGAAATTTGATATTGCATAAAATGCAAACTATGAAGTAATCAAGCACTTTGAAGTCCCTGATTTCACACCAAGGTGCTATAATTTGAATGGAAAACAAAATGTCTTACTAGATAAGTTCACCAATGAGAGAACTCTCTCCCCTCTCCGGGGAGGGGGTGGGAATGAGTGACAGGAAAGGAGGGCAACAGGAGAGAGGAACTGGCTCTACTAAGAACAGATGAAATTAAGTTGAGGTAGTTTATTCTACCAGCCAAATGTTACTCATAATTTGTCTAAAACACACCAGTGAACAGCATTGGGAACATTCTATTACAGAGCTTTTTAACATAGATTCGCGTTCTAAAACAAGTTTTCAAATCCTAGACAGTAGTAAACAAGACTTTGTGTGCTTTCAGATTATATTAAAAAAGGTTTGATCCCTATGCATTTCAATCTGACAGGTTTTTTTTAAAAGTCATAGCAGACTTTTATTATTTGTCTAACTCAGGTCTTTCTTTTATAAAATCTCCGACCCACTAACATCCTCATTCTTATAAAAGGAAGAACGGCACTGCGTGAGATCCGTCACAACTCCGAAAGGGCCGCCCCAGAAATTACGGCATGACATGTCTTCGTGGAAAGTAACAGAGAGGTTAGCAAGTTCCTTTAAGTTCACGGGAGGGCTGCAACCTGACCCTTCAATTTACCGCATCTCTACACTGCTAAGATAGAACATTGTAAAAGAGAGATTTCACCTTAGTGTCAACTCCTCATAAATTCATCATAGTTTTAAAAAAATTCTTAGGACAGAGCACTAGTATTGACTGGCATAGAGTCTGATCTAACATTTTAGGCACAGACTTTAACTCACTGGGCAGGGTTAGGCATAATAAATTCTTCCAGGTGCAGCGGAGAAGCTATCTTGGCGTGTTGGATATGTTGGATATGCTGATTTGCATGTATGGGTCATTTTGTTTGTTTTCCAAAGCCACACACCTGGAATGCAGCAGTCAGATATGAGTTCCCTCCAGGGAAAATGAACCGTACGAGTTAGCTTTGCTACTGGACGTCCCGCCCATTCCCATCCCTCTTCCTTGGGATACCATGACCCCCACGGTCTGTGGACACAGCTAACCTGAGGACCTGCTTCCTCTCGGGTAGTGTCTGAATTACACGGTCTCCCAACCAGAGCAGAAGCTCAGGCTTCTAAGCGTTCTAAGACCGCCGCAGTTACTGTCCCAAAGCCCGGCACACAGAGCAAGTTTCGGCTGCACCTCAGATCTCCGCTATGTCCAGCTGCACGATGGCGCACTCGGCGCAGGGTCGCACGGCCTGCTCTGCTTCCTCTTCAGGGCGAGTGGACACGAATGCGGAATAAGCCTTGCTGAAGCTGCAGACGGAAGAGCTTGCAATTTGCAATTCGTAAAGCTGCACACCCGGTGCGGCGCAGGTCGGATGGAAGGAGTGGCTTTGTGTGGTGCCAGGTGCCTGTGCTTCTTTTAAACTCGCGCACGTAGTCATAGTTGGTACCTAAACCAGCAAAGTAGGCAAAGGTGAGGCGACCTGCCACTGATTCACCGGAAACATTCCAAGAAAACCAATGTGACACCCTTACCTGTATCAAGGTCTCCGATAACATAAATACTGGCTCCTATAGGTACAGCCCCATAAACAAAAGAGGAGCTGGCAGGGATGCATAAGTTCTGGTCATTAAGATAGATCCACCTGAAGAGACAAAGCCGAGACTACGTTAAGGAACTCGAAAGCAGCACCACAGTATTTAGAAAGACTAACAGGGAGCCATCATCAGGTACTAGGCACAGAACCAATCTTCACCCCACACTCCATGCCCTGGGAAGCTCTGCTGTGCTTCCTGTCGCTACAACGACCCTGCCTGTGCTCGAAGGTCATGAACAGTTTGTGGTGAGGGGCGCTGCCACACTGCTGCTTCTGCTAAGCCAGTTTCTGAGCCTCACCCCACCCGTGCTGTGCTCGCACAGTAACCCCCCCTTTCATCACTAAGTAGTATTCCACTGCACGGAGGCTGAGCTTGCTCGTCCACTCACCCGCTCAGGTCCACTAGGCAGCTTCCAGTTTTTGGCTACTTGTGAATAAAGCCGTCATGGACAGTAGGGTGCAAGTCTTTCTTTGTGGACTTTTGTTATGGATTCTGGGGAAAGGCTGTATGCTATGCAATGAAAAAAGTGCTCCACTCTTTCCAGGGCAGTGCCCTTTTGCATTCCAATTAGCAACACATGAAAATTCCAACTGCTCGGTATTATTATTAGCTCTTGGTATTGTCAGTCTTTTAAAAATTTTAGCCACTTTAAAGGTGTACATTTCCCTAAAGACTAATGATGTTGAGCCAGGCGTGGTGGCACTCATCTGTAATCCTAGCACTCGAGAGGCTGAGGTAGAAGGATCGCTGCAAGTTCAAGGCCACCCCGGGCTACACAGTGAGTTTAAGTGGCTAAACCCTGCCTCAAAAAACCAAAAACCAAAAAAAAAAAAAAAAAGACTAATGATGTTGAGCTGAGCACTTCTGTATGCATTTATTGGACACTTTCTCTTCTCTCAGGAAATGTCTGTTCAAGAGTCTTTGTATTTAGTGAATATGAATCCTTTGTTACATATGTGTATTATGAATTTTTCCTCCCCAAAATATAGTCTGCCTTTTTGTTTTCTTAATGGAATCTTCCATGTATCCTTTTCTTCTTTTATGGTTATGCTTTCTGTGTCCTAGGCAATGTCTACTTCCCCCAAGCTTGCAAAGATCTTTCTCCTGTGCACTCTTCTGGACATTTTATGGCTTTAGTTTCTACATTTAGGTCTGTGATACATCTCAAGTGAGTTTTTGTGTAGGCATGAGTCAAAGCTCATTTTTCCATGCAGAGCTGGCTGTTCCAGCACTGTTTGCTGAGGGCTTTTCTTTCCCAGTACACTGCCTTGGCGTCTATGTTGAAAATCAATTTAATAAGCACTAAAAGGATCCAGAGCTCTGGGAAGAAATGGCTGATTCCAAGCTGAGGTAGAGAAAACACAAGATGAGCCTGGAGCATCACGCAGTGCCAGACAGGAAGAGCTTTAAGAGACAGGAGGCTCGTCCTACACTCCTGCAGCTGAGAGAAAGTGCTCCTGAGGCCAGCGCTGGGACAGTTTGAGTGAGGAAAGAAATGACAAGCTTGGATTCACAATTCATAGAATAAAAAAAAAAACCACAAGTCACTACTAATAGAAATAAATTTAGAAACCAGGGAGAAGGGACAGGTTTCCTTTACATAGGAATTCCAATTAATAAATGCAGAAAGACTGAGGGAAACAAACAAAAATCACAGTAGGCAAAAACCACAGTAATAATGACTGTAGCCTACATCTACCAAAGGACACTAACATTAGGGGGTGAAAGTTTAAGGAGAAACAGCAGTTTTGTATATGCTCAAATTATATCCTCTGAGACATTTATTAATTATAATGAGAAAAACACTAACTTTTCAGTGAAGAAAGCTAACAGGTACTACCTCAACCAAGCGATCAAGGTTACAGTGCCCAGCAGGAAAGCTCGGCGACACGTTCTCCATGATGGGACACGGACAAGGTTGTTGACGGCTCCTGTGGTGTGGCCAAGTCACATTGCCAACGCCAAGACGCCAGCCTAATCCTGAGATTATGAGATAAACTCAAATGAGAGACTTTCTAGGAATAAACCTGACCAGTAACAGCAACTGAATGCACAGGCAGGTCCCAGGCGAAATCTGGAGCAGAGGAAGACGTTAGTGGTGAGGGTCCAGTGTCCCAGTCTAGTTAACTCTGTGCAGTGTAAATATCCCGGTTCTGACATCTATACCCTGGTCGTGGAGGATGTCAATGTTAGCAGAAACTGAGCAAATGGCTTATGGGAACTCCTAGACTATTTATGCAACTTTTCTACAAGTGAAAATTATTCTAAAATAAAAGGTTTCTCCCTCTTTCTTTTAAAAAAGTAAATCTAGATTTTGATCTGTAGTAATGTTCACTCAGGGCAATGTGACCAAACAATTTCTTGTGAGTAGCTGACCGGTCACAGCAGACGTCAGCAAGCCCTCAGGAGCGAGCACATGGGCCCAGGGCTGCCCTGTCGCTGGCACACACGGGTACATGCACGGGTGCTGCTCCTGGCCCCCTAACTCTGCTAAGAAGCAACCAAACAGGCCAGCACCTTAGGTTTAGAGCACTTCAATGTCAAATACCAATGCAAAATTATTTCACAAAGAACACCACTTTTATTTCAATGAATACTCTTCCAGATTATTATGAAGTAAGTAGCTTCCATATTTTGATTTCCAAGAGACAAGGAAATAGGGCCGGTGAGATAGCTCAGTGGCATAAGCGCCTGCCTGGCAAGCACAAGGTCCTGAGTTCGACTCCTGGTACCCACATACGAAAAAAGGGCCAGTGATATCGCTCAGCGGCACGGGCGCCTGCTGGCGCGCGAGGGCCTGAGTTCGACCCTCAGTACCCATTAAAAAAAAAAAAAAAAAAAAAAAGAGCCAAGGAAACAAAATGATTTGCCCCAAGTGGCAAACAATGCTAAACTGTCACATTTCTAAATACATTATCCTTACATTTGCTTCACTGAACATCTGAATGTTGATCATAATGCAGCAGTTTGCTGGGGCCAGAACTATCAATTTTGACCTTTGCTTCCCAAATGCCTCCAATAAAAAGGAAAATGGGAAAAACTAAGAGCCCTCACTAAAAAATAAAAATGGAGATCGTGAACAAGCCTTTGAAAAAGAAAGAGTTTGAAAAATGTCAAATGACAATACTGCTTACTCACATTTCGCGTTTTTGGGGCTGAACATAAATAACCAAGGCTCTGCTTTTAAGTCCTTGGTTCTGAGTCAAAGAAGACAGATGAGCACCACCAAGCCTTGTGCATGGCGGAACCCAAAGCCCAGGACGCCGCCGGCGGAACGGCATGCGGCTCTTCTGTGCCCGCTCACAGTGGTGAGCGAAGGCATCTGTTACCCAGTGCTGTTTCAGAATCATCCTGTTGAGAACTTAGCATAATGCATCTCTGGATAACTACATGAAACTGGAGAAATTGTTCAGATAGATGACCCAAAGTGGATCAGTGATTCAGAACTCCTGGTTAAAAAAAAAAATAAGCTGAGGTAACTTGGTTTATGTGATGCTGAAGCTTCAAGTGAAACAGAACTAACCTGAAAATTTAATTGGATCATGTATTTAGCTGCTGCTGCTTACGAAACGGGTAGAAAGGTCTGTGGTTTTGAGGGTCATTTATCCCCTGCTGGCCCTGGATGACTTACCTATGCTAGGCTCGATTTCCTCATCTGTAAAGTGTGGATGCCAGACACCATCGCCAGCCTCCAGTGAGTGCTGTGAGGAAGATGTGAGGACTCCGCACAGTGCCCAGGACCCAGACGTCACTAAGTGACGGTGATTTTTGTAATGAAGAGGCAGTGCCAGGCCTTTAGTTACAATGCTTTCAAATATGGGCCATTCAGCACTTGCAGGCTGCAGCGTCCTTTGATAACTCAGAAGCAAGACTGCCCCCCGAGAACAAAACTTTAAAAACACAGAATGGATCACAGTAGTGAGCTTCAGAGAGAGGCGAAGGACAGGAAAGGAGAGGCAAGAGCTCCACAGAGGAGATGGCAGGCAGCTCTCAATTAGAGAGGAGAGAGGAGGGAAGGACAAGTGCGCTCTCGAGAGGCGTCTGCTTCTCAACACAGCACTGCCGCAAGTACCAGCTAGTGGCTCAGGACAAAAGACAAACAGCTCCCAGAGTGCCCTGGACACCGAACGGCAGCAGGCAGATTTTGGAAGGAACTGAAAGCTGAGCAGAAAATCCATAGGGAGTGAGTTGCCTATTGCTCGGTAGCCTTCTCCGAAGGCAGCCCAAGGGTGGTGGCTCTGGGAACTAAACTTGGGCACCTCTGGCCGCAGCAGTCAGGAGTCAGGATGAAGGGTCTTGGGACAACCACGATCACCAAGGCTGAGCAGAGAACCCTGAAAAGCAGAGGAAGGTGGAAGCCCTTGATGGAAATCTTTGCCCTGGGAACCATGGATGCCTACAACTAAGGCTTGAAGAAGCAAGGCGAGACCTGAGCTGCCCCTTGCAGGCATGGCGGCCTGCTTTTGGGTCTGACCAAGGTGACAGCCCACTAAAAGTCTTGGCACCACACTCTAAAGCGACAGAAGAAAGTCCATGGCCTCAGCAACACAATATTAACAATGTGCAGGATGCAGTCCAGACTCACTTAACAAAAGAAGAGACAGAAAAATGAGAGCCCATGTCAAGGGAACAAACAATCAACAGACGCCAACTCTGAGATGACTCAGACGCTGGGATCATCAGGCAGAGAGTGGAACGCAGCTACCATGACCACGCTCAGTGAAGCAAAGGGGACAGGCTCATGACGAAAGACAGCAGCTCTGGCACAGAAATAATAGTAACAATCAGCAACCCTAATGATAAGCGGCCCTGAGATTTTAGACTCAAAAAGAGAGTACTTGAAATAAAAAATTTCCTGGGTGGTCCTAACAACAGACTGGAGATAACAAAGCGGCAGCAAACTTGAGGACAGATCAGTAAAACTCATCCAATCTGATGAAGGGAAAAGAGACAAAATATTTCAAACGGAATGATAGGAAAATGAAACATCGTGATGCCGGGACGCAGCTCATGTGGCGACCATGGGAGATCCGGAGCCTCAGGTGTGCGCATTAGGGAAGGGGAAAGGTCTACCCAGCAGGGACCGCAAGTTCCACCCGAGAGCTGGGAGAGAAAGGGCAAACGAGCCTGAAGGAGGAGGACATGAAGTGTGACAACAGTGTAGGTATCGATGGGCCGGCAAACACAACAGCCAGACCCCGCCGCTGGTTCTCAGTCCAGAGCAGGTGCGGACAGGTCGAGGCCTGGCGAGGAAAGCCCCTGGCAGTATCCGCTGCACGCAGAAGCCAGCGCAGCCCCTGGGGCTTCTCCCGCTGCTCTGCTGCATCCACGGGGCCACAGCACGCTGTTCTCCCAGGGGTCCTCAGCCTTGCGGGCGCGGAGGGTTCTCCCAGCTTGTTCTCCCTTGGGCGCTTTCCCTCAGCCTGAAGGTGGTAGCCAGGCCTCTTACATTAGCTATTTCTGGTTTTTCTTTTTTAGCGTTAGAGGTTGAACCCAGGGCCTCACGTACACTAACAGTGTGTCCTATCACTAAGCTGCACCCCCGGGGTTGTAGTTCCCCATTCTTTAGAGTCTGCTGTTGCCCCTTCTAGTTAATAACACATTGTTACATTTTCCCTGTTCCAATTACTGGTGTGGCTTCTGTCCCCTAGTGGGACCACGAGAGCCGATACAGTTGAGGGGGGCCGCCTGCATCCTCTAGCTCACGTGATGTACGAAGGCATCTGAAGCAGCTGCTTCCTCCTCCTCACCAGAGAGCAGCAGCTGATGCAGCAAGGGGGCAGACACTGAGCGGACCATCCAGCTGAGAAGCTCCGGGGACTCCTGCCCGGCAGAAGCAGCCCTGAGGCAACACGGCACAGGTTAACTCTGGCCCTGCCAGGAGAAGCGCACTGCTTCGGGGACTCTTGTACATCACGGAGAAAATGCTACCTAGTTTGCACATCATGCTGCACAGCCAGGCCAGGGGCCGTGCTGCACAGATAGAAGCTTGGTGTAAAGATCCTGCTCCTGGGGCACAGTCTGACCCTCGTGACCACCTGGCTGAGTTCTGAGTGCACAGTCAAAATCCATCGCACGTCTCTACTTTTTCTAAGTGAATTATGGGGGGTGTAACAGGTGTCACCACACCAGCCCCTTCGTCTTTGATGGAGGCATCGTTTCTGCCAGCTGCCCCAGGATGCAGTGCTGTTCCTAGCTTTCTAGCTTTCTAGGGAAGGTGAGTTCCAGGATTCCAGGTGGCCCCTCCTGCCATAACAGCCCCCAGCCCACAGGCCAGAGAACCAACGTGGGCTTCTGCCAGTTGTCAAAAAGATGAAACGGACAGATCGCAACTTCAGAGTTAACGTGACTGATACACAAAACTGAAAGCAGGGGCATCGAGGCTGAGCCCATACAGTGGCAGCAAACCTCAGAACTGGAACACAGGACCCGTGACAGGAAGATGCTGAAAAAGCCTGGCGGTTTCTCAACCATAGACCTGGAGGACACTGAGCAGGGGGCCAATCACTGTTACCAGGACTTGGTAACAGTGGAAAACAGCGCAGAAGGCTGAGCAGGAAGACGAGATGACAAACTCATCTTTTAGGAACACAGGTAGGTAGCAGTCCCTGAGGGCTGCTCTGAGGACACTAGGATGGCACCCAAGGATGTGTGTTATGCAGTGGGCTCAGCACTAGTAGTGAAGACTAAGTGTGTGTGAAAGGATTTGCAGTGTCAAAAAGATGAGATGTTGGCAACTGATGACATGGGCAGAAGAGAGGAGCAAGGAGGAGCTGGGAGGACAGTGGTGTCACCAACACGACAGGGACACAGGAACAGAGAAAACCTAGCTCTGGGTAGGTGTGGTTGCCATGACCCAGTAATAATTTATGGCGATTTCTTTGCTTTTCTCCTAACAGTTTTGTTTTTATTCAGAAACACAGAAAATAATAAGATATGGCACCTTTCCAGGAAAGTTTTAACCTAAAAATAGGGAACAAAGACAGGAAAGACAAAAAATTACTTAAAAACAATCTAAATGGTCTCCAATCTAATCCAGATTGCTCATCTGGCAATAGTTTCCACAATATGCAAACAGAGCACATCAGCGAACCTCTGATCTTTTAAGAGATGAGCTACTCCTGTATGTTGCTTCTTTCTGGAGATGTTTATGGGAAGCCCTGCGCGTTTAAAGCCAGTCCAGTGGCTATAAGGAGGGCTCTAGGGCCAGATGCCTGCATTTGAATGCCAGCTCTGACACTTGCTGACCTCTCTGGGCTTCGGTTTCCTCCTATGTAGGAGGATTAAGCATAGTATCTGCACCTCAGAGGGCTGTTTAAGACCAAGTTGAGCAGGTGAATTCATGGTCGTGGTGTTCCCTAAGTGTTCAGGGTTATCTAAACACACGGGAGTCCTGTATATTATATTAAGAGACCTCAGCATTCTCCACTCTATTTATAAGCTAACACTGGAGAGTCTAGAAATAAGGTCGCTGAAGGTGTATGAATTTTATTTGGAAGGGCTTTTAAATAGCAACATGGAACAACACTCTCATGTTTAACATTGATGAATTTAAAGCAAGTAATAGTAATAGTTATATTTGAAGTCTGCCAACTACAAACATGAACCAGACTGATAAAACATGGTTCTGACAATTGACAGCGTATCGACTTTACAGCCAGATGTAAGTCTACCCAGTGAGGACAGGGATAGGAAGTGGCAAGAACAAAAGTAAACTCAACTTTTCTGGCAAGTGTGTCATGGCTCATGCTGGATAAGCAGCAATTCAGTCATTAGGAAAGAGGTTTGTATAAATATTTTACTAAAACCAAACAGGCTGCTTGTTAATGCAGTCGGACAGGTTGTCTCGACATTCACTCGGCAGTGAATTAACAGTCGGACTCACCGGCAGGCGGTCGAGCCTCAGGGCAACCCAGAGCAGGAGGAGGATGCGGTCAGTCCCTGAAACCCCGCCCACTCCCTCCTACCCGAACGATGGATCTCTAAATTGCTCTCATACGCTAATAAATTTTCCTAAGACAGTCTACCTCTATACCTAGGAAAAAGTCCATGCGAATATCCTAAATTTAAAATACACTAAAGCTCAGGTCACATTTATATATATGTATTTCTGACATTTTGGTAACTGTTCATTGCTCTAATCTAAAATACAGTACTAGGAAAGTAAACATTATGTTACGGCGCCCCCTTCTGGTAACAGGGCAGAGCTACTCCAGCAGGACGAGGGCGCAGCAGTCTCCGCTCTCCATCTGAACACTCGGCTGGGCAGCAGAATGCTGTGCAGTGACTGTGACAATAAAAGTGTGAGGGGAGGGGACAGAGGAGGTCGGGAAGGCTGCTGTCTACCCTACAGGACACATGGCAGCTTGTCACACAAGTTAAGAACTCAGCCACCAATCTTCACCCACCCAGTGGACCGGACGTCAGATACAGGCCAGGCCTGATGCCCGGGCTGGGACGCAGAGCTGGGTCTTGCCCTGAAGGTGCTTACGGTTAACACTCACAACCCCAGAGAGACGTGTAAACAAGTCGGCAGACCGGACCGGGGGCGGACAAAGGCCTTCTCCGGGGAGTGACGAGCAGAGCTTTGGACAAGGCCAAATTCACTGGATGAACAGGAGGAAAGGGAATTTTAGGCAAAAGGAACAGCACACAGCACAGAGCTGAGTTAATCACACCTATCTGGAGGGGAGAGATGGGAAATGTCTCAGTGGGAAGCGTCTGGGCTGGCTGGATAGCTGCAGAAAAAGTAGATGAAGGTTGTATCACAAAAGGCCATATATGCTAAATTAAAGTCTAAACTTTCTCCTTACAGCTAGAAGGCAAAAAAAAAAAAGAGGGAGCCAATGATTTTAAGCAACTCAGTGTTAAATCTGCTCGACATTTCAGAGACATGTTTTCATAGCCTTTAAGTCACTGATCCTCTGAAGTCCCTGCCTCAATACCTGATATGCAAGGACATAGCTGTGAAACAGTTCAACGAAGGAACCTGAAATCACAACTAAACAAAACTAAGCCACGATCCTGAAGTGTAAGGGAAACGTTGCGGAAGCTACGTACCGCTCGTAATTACCTTTTAAACTCATCATGGTAGAATTCAGACTTGCAGGTGACCATTTCGTTAACCTGGATGTCCTCACGACTTCGGACGCCCCCAAACACATACAGTTCCATGGCAACCCCACAGGCCACAGCGCCAAACCTGAAAAGCCACACAGCACAGCAGGGATGGGCTCACAGCTCAGGGTCTGACTCCCTTAACTCCTCCACTGCTGGCTTTAATGCAGCATGCAGTGTTTCATACACACTGGTCTAAGGATGCCGGGTCACATAAAAGGTCACTTTGAAAGGGGGAGCAAAAAGCCAGGTCAGGAGGCCTCAGACCCAACCAAGAAAGGGAAGCCCCAGTCCACCTCCGCAGTCACTCACCTCCTCTCTTTCAGGGGACAGATAGCAGTCCACTGCTGGGTCCTGGGATCGTAACACTCCACGGATTCAAACAGTTTTCCATAGGATCCTCCACCCATGGCATAGATTTTCTTTTTCATAGCTGCATAGCAGCCAATCTGAAAGAAAACAGCAGGGAAAGGCACCATTTATTAAAGCTAGACAAACAGATACTAGCTTGTTGGGGAGTACATGAAGATATCTGGGAAAGGAGTTGATTTCTAAGCACGGGCTTGCCGCTCCCCCAGGCCCATGGAAAGGAGCTGATTTCTAACAGTAAAACTGCAGTGCCTCCCAATCGGACACCACAGGACACAGAGAACGGGCTCTGTCCCCCATCTTAAGCAAGGTAGGTGGGTAACTGTACTTTCTAAAAGAGCTTCCCAGGGCTTGGGGTGTGATCAAGCACTTGCCTAGCACGGACAATAAATTCCCAGCACTGAAAGAAAAAGTAAAAAATAAATTTAAAAAAGGAGAGCTTTCCTGTCTTGATTCTTTCACCAATGTTGGAAGATCCCACGACTTAGATTCCATGGAACAAGTCACTCAATTTCTGTTGCAATAATTTCACCAAAAGGGCACATACGATGAGAACATAGGAGAACATGCCAGTGCCTAAAGATGCACCGTGCCTAGGACACTGACCAAGCTTTGTCCTGATGCCTAACTCCCTGCCTGCTCCACAGGGAGCATGAAATTCACAGGCTGTGCTCTCAGCCCCGCAGACTGGGACTGAGAGGCAGGTGGGGAGCTCTGCTTGCTCCCTGGATCTGAGCATCCACAAAGCATCGATCAAGTGTGCTGCCCAGAGCCCAGCAGGGCTGGCGCGCACACACTTGTGCCCGTCCTGGTGCCTGGCTGTTGACAGTGAAGGCAAACTACCGATAAAGACGGAATCCTACTGTGCTAATTCTCTGAATACTCTCTGTTGTGTCAAAGGCATATTTCAGAAATGAAGAAACATTAACTTTAAAATCCAATTTGTAAACAAAGTGGTCACAGGAAGCTATGGGTCTCACCTTTCTAACCATGGTCAAATCAGGTTGCTTGGTCCAAGTTTTAGAATAAATGTCGTAACACTCCATGGAGATCAGCTCCTTGTCCCCGTCCTCCCCTCCTAAAATGTACAGCATGCCGTCTATTTCCACAATGCCAAAGTTGTGTCTTGCCTGAAAAGACATCAAAGTTCTCTGTACGCAACAGCTGAGATCTGTGTATCTGGTGACAGCTACAAGTATCATTTTATCCCAGGGTTCCAGCAGGCAACCGATTCTCCTTGTGATCTTCTTTCTCATAGTCCCAGCTTTCCCAGTGGCTCGCACTTCCGGCACAACAGATGGCAAGCCCGAGGGCAGGGAGTAAGACACATGGTGGATTCATCAGTGAGGTCACTATTTGTTAACCCAATCTAGTCCACCAGAAAGCAAAGCATCATCTTAGCTAAGAAGTGATTTGATGGGGCCGGTGAGATGGCTCAGCAGCACAAGCACCTGCCTGGCAAGCGCGAGGGCCCGAGTTCGACTCCCGGTACCCACATACGAAAAAAGGGCCAGTGATATCACTCAGCGGCACGGGTGCCTGCTGGTGCGCAAGGTCCTGAGGTCGACCCCTGGTACCCACACGCAAAAAAAAAAAAAAAAAAAAAAGGAGTGATTTGATGAAGCTGTTTTCATTCAGCAACGGGTGTCAATCAGGCTTCCAAGCCCATGTTGGAAAGTCAATAAAGACCCCAACAAGGTGGGCTCTCCTTGGCTGGGCAGGGAGTGCGGGACAGGGTCAGAGCGAGAGTCCTGTAACCACAGAAGCCTGAGGTCTTTAGCATTCATCGGACAACAGCTATTCACTCAGCGCACCATAAGCCAAGCACTGCTCCAGCAAGGAAAATGAAACCGAGCAGGACAGATGCAATCCCTACCATCAGAGCCTCTATGAACATCCGTAAGGACTAGTGTGCAAGGGGGCAGGTGGGAGAGCTGAGGTAGGAGGAGGCACCCTGGTTCCAGACAGGAGAGAACAAATGTAAGGACGGAAGTGCGAGTGGGAGCCCTGCTATGAGAACCTGCAGGGCGGCCGGAAGGAGTTGGGGGAAGGGAAGGCAGGAGCATGGCAGGACAGCAGGCCCGAGGGTCCCAGAGGGGCTGGGCTGGCCACCGCCTCCCTCCTAACACAAATCACAAAAGAAACTAGAGTACCACAGACAAGAGAAACAAACAGAAACAAACGTGTGTTTTACCTCATTCATGGGTGGCAACGCAGTCCATGTATTTGCATCTGGATCATACTTCTCTCCTGAGCTCAGTGTCTGCTTATTTTCATCTTGGCCCCCAAATACAAACAAAAATCCTTCTGCAAAAACCAGAGGAGATACAGAAGCAACTTGAAACCAAGTCCTCAGACCCAGGAGCGGCACAGCATGGGGACACAGTGTCTGAGAACCTCCTCCCACTGCAGCAGTTTTGTCTTTGGACTCAGGACCTCTGTCACACTTCATTTGCTCCTTGGTGACAGAGCCAAATCCGTGAGTCACTCTGGGCACTCTGTTGTATTCAGTGGGGCCTGTGAGGGGGTTTGTACCCCTACAGCGTGGTGGACAGGGGACACCGCCCTCAGTCACTGGTAACTCCACATCCTCTCCGTTCATCTGTTCTATTCCCCACCTCCACAGCCTCACGGACTTCTGATCCGGGGCCCACCTCTGTCCCCAAGACCCGGAACGCTTAAGAGCTCGGTACCTGTGCACTTCAATTCAAAACAGAATCCAAGAGCTGACTTCCTGTTTTGGGTAATAGTAGATTGGGTGGTTCTTCTGCAAAAAACAACTAACTTGCTGGATAAAATATTTTTTTAATAGTCTTAGAAGAGAAGAAGCCAACAGACAATAAGCAAAAACTGAAGGGAAAAGTGGAACCTCTAGAGAGGCTACCAAGCAGGGCAACCATTCCACCTGGAAGGCATCTGCCACTCTGGGAATGTTTGTACCTTTTGTTCCAAGGATAACAAGGAAATTTAAGCCACAGGCCCTTAGAAGATGCAGCTTCTGGCAGGAAATCTGCTCCAAAGTTCTACCTTGGGATGTGGGCCAGCTAGAATCAGTGCTTACTGATTTAAAGCTCCACGCTTGCCGGGTGTGGTGGCGCGCACCTGTAATCCCAGTCCTCAGGAGGCTGAGGCAGGAGGATAACTGTAAGTTCGAGGCCAGCCTGGGCTGCAAAGTGAGTTCAAGGCCAGCCTAAACTGCATAGTGAAACCCTGTCTCAAAAAGACAAAAAATAAAATAAAATGAAATAAAATAAAATAAAATAAAATAAAATAGGGCCGGTGAGATGGCTCAGCGGCTTAAGCGCCTGCCCGGCAAGTGTGAGGGCCCCGAGTTTGACTCCCGGAACCCACATATGAAAAAGGGGCTGGTGATATCGCTCAGCGGCACAGGCGCCTGCTGGTGCGCGAGGTCCTGAGGTCAACCCCCCGGTACCCACAAAAAAAAAATAAAAAAATAAATAAAAAATAAAATAAAATAAAATAAATAAAGCTCCACACTTGTCTAGGAAATCTCAACCGCTGAATTTGATTTATACTAACACCAATTAGCAGTGTTTTCAGGCAACTGGCAGAAACAAGTGCAAAACTTCTGTACGAGAAAGTTCCATCACCCAAGTTTTAGAGTCTTAACAGTCTAAGAGTTTAATTCACCAATTACTGCTGCAAATAACTTTAAATTAAATGCCAGTATCTACCCAATATACTCAGGCATACCAAAACATTAGGTTCTATGAAAACAAACAAATGACAGCAGAAGCAGTACTGCACAGATGTTACATGTTGGAACAGAAAGATGATAAAATAACAATGCCTATCAAACTTCAAGAGTAAAAGAAAACTTTAAGATAACTCTAGGAAACACCTAGTAGATTTGAAAAAGATTCAAAGAGAAAGTCTAGTAATAAAAACTATCCAATGGATTGGATTAACAGCAGATCCATCAAAGTTAAAGAGAGAATTCATTGAGGATAAAAAGCAATCATCAAGAAGGCAGCATGCAGCAGCAAAAAGAAGGAAATCAACACAAAGAAGATAGGAAGTGGAGGATGAACGTAAAAAGCCTGGCAGCATTTGATGCAATTTCCAAGAGCAGAGGGAGAGAGAATAATGCAGCAGAGGCAGTGTGTGAAGACAAAATGGATACAAATTATCCAGAATGGATAAAAACCCAAGCCCACAGAGTCAAAGAGCCAAAAATGCCCAAATATGATACAATTTTAAACAAAGTATACACACTGCAATAAAATGGTAGAGAAAAAGAAAAGAAAAGAAAAGAAAAGAAAATCTTAACTATACCCAGAGAAAAGAAAGATTTTTTAGATTGACAACTGGCTTAAATACGTGGAAAGACATCTTCAAATGTGCTGAAAAGAAATAGTAACCTAAAATTCTATACCCAGCAAAACTATCCTTTAAGAATGAAGGCAAAATAATGATGCTTGCAGACAAATCTGAAAATTTTCCATCAAAAGATCCACATTAAAGGAACCTGAAAAGGATGAACTTGAGAGATCCTACCTGGAAATTCTGGGGGTAAGGAGAAGGAAGAACAGGAAAGGGGTAAATCCAAAAGAGCACTGTACATCTGCCCATCCTTTCAGACAAAAACACAAGTCACGAATACATATGCCATGCAAGTATCAGTTAATAATCATGTATTTGAATACTACAAGACTGTGGAACATGAAAAATGAGCACCACCTAGGAGAATAATTGTACTGATTAACTTTACACTTTGATAATTTGAGACACAGGCTACAATTTCTAAGGCAACTTCCCCAAAGTAATGTAAACAAGAATGTTACTTCCAAACTAGGAGAGAGGAAAAACTGAATGATAGTAAGAGTAAAAATAAATTTTTATAAAAGGCATGAAAAGAAAGAAATATAGTAGGCTAGGGAAACAGAAAGGAACTGTTCAATCATTTCAGCATCAGTCAATACAACAACTTACTGTTGAGAGTAATTCCAATCATTCTGAGATGCATAAAATGATTCCATTTCTATAAAATAATATAGCCTTCACATTTTTTCTTTTTTCCTGGTACTGAGGATTGAACCTAGGGTCTTTGCACTGAATTACATCCCAACCCTTTTTATTTTGAGACAGGGTCTTACTAAGTTACTAGGTTGCCCAGGTTGGGCTTGAACTTGCAATCATCCTGCCTCGGCCTCCTGGAATGCTGGGATTACAGTGTGTACTACTCTACCTGGCTAGCCTTAGCCATTTTTTATGATAGGATATGGTATAGCTTTAAAAATTTTAAAGGTAATGTTAGTGAGCAAGTAGAGAAAATTAAATAAGAATTCCAGCAAGGCTGCTGACAATATCTAGAATTATGTGAAATGGCATTTGTTGAGTGAACTCAGCCAGAGTCCAGGTGAAGAGAGAGGCAGTCAACTGTGGAAAGGCAGCAATCAATCTTCTCTATCACCTCCTGCAGTGAGAACTCTGAATAATTTGGAACAATCTTCAAACTTGTAAGGTCAAGTAAAACATGCCGTCTGTAGTAAAAGAACTTTAAGCTACCAATTTAAGTACAGTTGTACCTCGGTTCATGGATGTAATTCGTTCCATGACTGGGGAAAATGGCCAGGTTCGTGTTGGTGCAAAGAAGATGGCCATGGTTGTATTTGTCACCCCATGCAGAGTTCACAAAAAACAAAATCTTGCCAATGCTTCTGTCTGTGAACCAAACTGTTTGCAAACAAAAGCATTTGTGAGTACTTTTCTGAGCTCTCGTAGGAAATGTCTGCTTTTACACAACACATTTTATACAACTGGACTGTGATCCTACAAGGCAAGAGGTCCAGAGGTGGGAGCACCACGGCATCATGGGAAGGCTGGGCCCTTCTCACTGAGGCACCTCGCCCCCGTTCTCCCCTGCTTATGTTTTTAATTTTTGAAGCTTTTATGAATACACGTTTGCAGTACACAACGATTACATTCATCGTGGGTCCACCACTCCCTACAGATGGTGGGATGCTAGACCTGACCAGAGGGCTCCTTTCCAGCCACTCTCTTGAAAGCTGGGCCCGCACAGACGATCAAGCTTTATCTTTAAAGGGCTCTGAGTCTTCTGCAGGACCCTGAAGCTACATATCCCTCAGCCTTGGGTTCAGCTGAAGTTAGCACGGCACGGTACCTGCCGAGAGAACGCCGTGGTTAATTCTTGGCATGCTCAGAGGGGCCAGTTCGATCCAAAGCTGCCGATTGGGGTCGTAGAGAGGGCACATGCATCGCATCACTGCCGTGGGTTTCCGTGAACTAAGGAGAGAAATAACTGATTAGCAATTAGTGTTTAAGGTTCTGTTTAAAACAGACATTACCCGTTTTAGTGCGCTAAACAATGTTCAAGACATTACAAAAAGCTGATTGCCATTATGCTTTAGATCATGAAAAATATTCTGAACTGCTGTTCACGGGGAACTATGGCTTCCCACACACGGCTTTTCAAGCACTCTCGCCTGCACTTACACTCTCTCCTCCCCACCGACAGTCACGATGCACTCAGAGTAGCCCCGCGGCTTGAAGCTCGCCAGCATGGCCTCTCCCTGCTGCGGCTGGCTGAGCGGTATATTGCTGCACTCTTTGACAATTTCTCGTACCAACGGTTCATTCAGCATCTGTTCCCGCAAGTAACTGGAGTCCAGCCCTGAGACCCACAGTGCCGACATGACATCCTTCATGTGGACCTACAGAGGGAGAAGGAAGGTGGAGCAATGGAGGATGCTGCGCTGGGTTTTTAGAGGACGCATTTTCTGACCTGTGGAAAACTACAATTGTAAGGACCTATCGGGCGAGTGGCCAGTGCCAGAACTGCTTGGATAGGCATCATCAGCCCTTCCTTTCCACTTCCCAGAGCCTGGGGAATAAGAGTTTAATTTTAGCCAGGCATGATGGCACATGCTGTAATACCAGCACTCAGGAGGCTGAGGCAGGAGGACTGCTAGCAATTTGAGGCCAGCTTGGGCTACACAGTGAGTTCAGGGCTGCCCTGGACTATATAGCAAGATGCTATCTCAAAAAACCAAAAAAGTTTAGGTTTCTTTTTTTTTTTTTTTAATGTGGGTACCAGGAGTCGACCTTAGGACCTCGCACTTGCCAGCAAACGGTTGTGCCGCTGAGCGATATCACCGGCCCTTTTTTTTCCTTTATGTGGGTTCCAGGAGTCAAACTCAGGACCTCGTGCTTGCCAGGCAGGCGCTTATGCCACTGACCTATCTCACCGGCCCAAAAGTTTAGTTTTTAAAAAAAATCATCAGTTCAAATTTATATCTATCAGCACAAAGTTTTCTTCCCTTTTTTTTTTTTTTTTTTTTTTGCAGTATTGGGGATTGAACCTAGGAAACGCTGAGCGACATCCCCAGTCCTTTTTTTCTAATTTATTTTTTTATTCTGAGACAGGGTCTCGCTAAGTTACCCAGGCTTGCCTTGAACTTGCCACCCTCAGCCTCTTGAGTAGCTAGGATTGCAGGTACAAGCCTCTGTTCCCAGTTCAAGCAGTTTTCTTTGAAAGGGTTCCCCTTCTGATAGATAAACAGTATAATTTGCTTTATTTCATGTACTATATCTGGATGTGTGGAGTTAAATCACACAGAATATTACATATGATAACAGCTCAGTACAACATAGTAAACTTAAATAATTATCAATATTAATATTATAAGAAAAATAACAGAAGAGCCAAAATTTTAAAAATAATTCTGAGTACTACATAATCATTTCTGTAGCAATCACTTAGAAAGTATTTAACATGTAAAATACGAATTACATACTTTTGCTGCTCAATAACTATATTTGAACCAACTGATGAGTGGAGTCTACATATGTAAAGTGAAATACTTTAAATGGCTGGTTTATTAAGTGGTATAATCAGGAGATTTTTCATGGATTTGAAATATCACTTTAAGGTCCATTCTTCTACACCCTGAGTAACGCAAGCCAACAGTCTTTATGGCATGAGGTTCGGATTAACCAAAGGACAGAGAACGGCCTTGTTTCCCCAGCAACGAGCCCCCTCAAGCATCCTTATCACTGAGGCAAAGGCCCTGGCAGACGCTGGCCAGGAGCACAGTTTCCAGTAGTCTTGGTGAGCAGGGGAAACTGGAGCCTTCTCTCCCCTCTCCTAACTCACCCAACTCCACAAAGCAGGACGTGTCCCATGTCAAACTAAGACTACGAGTTTAAAGCGGGACGTGATAATTATCCAAATTTAAGTCAACAAGTACCAAGAGCAAGTAACAATACAATTATGCAACTGGAAATCTACTTTCTGAAACCAGCCTAATACGTGTCTTATACTGCAATGAGCAACCGGAGCTGGTCTGCTTTGTAAAGAGCAGACTGGAGAGCCAAGTCCCACGTTCTTGCTCCCTCTCCCAGCACCTGCCCGGTGTGGACTGAAGACTGCTATTCTCTAAGGCCCTCTCTCCCCAGTGGTCGCTCCCAGAATCCTCCCTGGCGTGGAACTGAGGGCACACAATGCCAAAGCCCTCCCGCCTTCCCCCCAGGCCACTGGTCACCCCAGGGTGAGCCCCACGCCCTGGCCCTCTGCTGCACTTCTGAGGCCACCAGCATCCTGAAGGGGTCGCACAGGGATGCAGGAGGCAGGATGGATGCTGAAAGTGAAGGTGAAGAAAGAGCAGCTCTGTAATCTCCAGCTTAAGCTTAAAGTGTGTTTTCCCATTAAAATGCAATGTCCAAAGGATATTATGTTCCTTTGCACACTGGTCTGAAAGATCACCTTAGTCACAGATAGGAAGGTGTTTTACCGATATCGTTTAGGTCACAACTCTATTATTTGGATTAAAAATAAATGAAAAGGGGCCGGTGAGATAGCTCAGCGGCATAAGCGCCTGCCCCGGCAAGCGCGAGGTCCTGAGTTCGACTCCCGGAACCCACATACTAAAAAAGGGCCGGTGATATCGTTCAGCGGCGCGGGCGCCCTGCTGGCGCGCGAGATCCTAAGGTTGACCCCTGGTACCTACAAAAAAATAAATAAATAAAAAATAAATAAATGAAAAGGCAATGTGAGACCGTGTTATAAATGACAGTACCTTTCTCATTTCTGTGTCGTGCGCTATCCATCGAATTACTGCTTCAAACACATATCTTTCATTGCCAACATTCAACTTCTCAAGAGAAATCACTTCTTTGAGCTTCTGAGGACTCAGCTCCAGGAATTCTTCTGTGCTGCTGACGTCCCGGAAGTGAGTCTCCAGGTACTCGGTGGCCAGGTAGTGGACATGGTGCAGGCAATAGTGCAGAGCAAAGTCCCGGATGCCGATGCAGTTCTCCGCTGCAATGCAGCCCTCCAGGAACTCGCAGCACAGAGCCTTGAGGTCCGTCAGCAGCAGCAGGTCTGCCGCCTGTACCACATCTTGGATCGTATCTTCGTTCAGCCTGATCTGTAAGACGACCAGAAACACTTTACACTGGAATGCAGATGTCTAAAACCCAATCTTCTCCTCTATTAGGCCGAACCACAGGACATTTCTGCTCTTGTAGGTCAAAGGTGAGTGAACACTGGCAATGTCACACAGTTCCACCTCCGGGGCGTGCGGGCCCTAAGGAATCTCCTCCCCACGTAAGCAGATGAGATTCTGTTTAGCTTTTCCCAGGGCTTCCCTTGCTAGGCAAGTGTGGATGACCCCTAACCCAGCGCAGGAAAACAGCCCACGTGTTCACCTCCATAACCGATGGGATGCGTAGGAAGGGGAGGCTCTGCCTTCCACAGGAAACCATAGGTGGTGTCCTTAAATATGAACACCAAGGCCTCCAAGCACACTAATTTACCCTTCTGCTACGCTCCAGCGGCATGTCAAACTGAAGGCAAGGGTTCTTTCTGTTCACCTCCTTAGAATCCTTGCTCTGAATCCCCAAATACTGTCCCCAATGCCATAGATACAACTGGGCCTCAAGACTACCTTTTAGTACAAATCCCTAACATGAGGATTTTTTTCCTTCATTATGAATGTTTATTTTTCCTTAATTTTCTTCAATTTCCTTACTGCCACTTCTTTCTCTACCCACTTCACAGTTTCTCCATGTGACGGTAAAGCAATGTAGGGATGGGGGCCACAGTCACAGGTGAGCGCCCCAGAGCAAGGGTGCTTCCCTATGCTGCGGAATGCAGAGGAAAGAATTCACGGAGTACAGCGGAGACACTTCTTACCACATTCTGCACATTTTACACCAGACAGAAAATAAAACCTTGTAATCGCCAACTGCCTTAGAAAGTGAGCAACCAGGGCCGGTGAGATGGCTCAGTGGCTTAAGCGCCTGCCCGGCAAGCGCGAGGGCCCGAGTTCGACTCCCGGATCCCACATACGAAAAAGGGGCCGGTGATATCGCTCAGTGACACGGGCGCCTGCAGGCGTGCGAGGTCCTGAGGTCGTCCCCCCGGTACCCACAAAAAAAAAAAAAAAAAAAAAAAGAAAGTGAGCAACCAAACTGGAAAGCAGTATGCCGAGAAAGGAAAAATTTCCCATTTACATGCATCTTAAATTTAGCCACAAGACAGCGGATAGCTGTAGACTATTCACATATAGGCAAGCGAGAAAACATTAAATTGCATCTAATAAAACTAAATTCCCAATTCAGGAGTTCGTTATAGCTTACCCTGCAGCCCTGTTTTAAATGTGAATTAGGGACAGTCAGAGCTGTGGATCTGTAAAAACACCTCAAGCCCAGCCTGACCCTGACAATGCTCTCACTGGCCCACCACCTCTGGGGCTCACGCTGCCGCCCAGCGAACCTGAGGAGCCAGGCAGGAGGCTGGGCACACGCCTGGGTTTGTGTTGCTACAGTGTCTCCTGGGCTTTACATTCATTCATTTTTAACAACCATACACATGCACACCACTGCCTTGTGTCTGGAGGAACACACTGCAAAAAGATGCGCATCAGAGTTTAACTCTGCACAGAATGAATACACTGAGAGAAGGTGAGCGATACACTCAGAATACTTCAGAGTTACGTGGGAGAAACAGCCCTTACAGAAAAGTCAAGTAAAACAGGAGTGAAGAAGGACCAAAGGGAGAGCCGGGGACACGATCTCAGCAAGAATGAAGATAAAACGCACTCTCACACGACCAAATAGAAGATTTGCCAACCTCCTCCTGTGAAAAAGCCAGCCCTCTCACACCCGAGGTTCCGGTAAGAGTCTCATCCTGGAATGTGAACCAGTGACAGGGCTGGCAGGGAGGGTGCAGAGGGAAGAGGAAGTCTGGTCACTCGTCACTCCTCCCCTGGGTATCATTTTGCCTCTAGAAATACACACAGCTACAGACAGAAGAGGGAAATCAGGAAGGAAGGGCAGGGTGGGCCAGGGATGGTGGCGCTACAGAGGCAAGAGGACCAAGGTGCCACGACTATAAGAGTGTCTGTCATCTGTGTGAATTCCCCTTCTGGGAATGATCTACAAGGAACTCGTCATTTCCACAATGCCTTTGAGACAGAACATGTTCCCTGGCAGGTGGACACAAAGCAAGACTAGCTTCAAGATGCAAAACAAACACAAAGGACAGGGTGGAGGCCCCTCATCCTGTGCCCTTCATATGTCATGCTGGAAGGTGGAGCTCAGAATGGCAAAACCCAGACTTGGATTTGGATCAGTTTTACTTCGTGTGCTTCTCTTTTACCGCAGAGCCCGGAAGAACATGTGTGGGGTGCCGTCACCAGGAGGAGATACCAGCCCAAGCCCGCAATGGCAAGATGAGGATGGCGGTGTTACTGCGGTGGTGCTGCAGCATGGCTGAGCTCCGAAGCCTCCACTCAGGCCTCCTCCCCTGTGTCTCGTACCTGCCCACTGAAGATGTAATCCAGGATCTCTCTCATAACCATTACCGATATCCCTTCAAGTTCAATCTTATAAGTGGATCCATCATCTTTTGGAGGGTTATAGTTTAACTTTGTCCTAAGAAAGGGAAAAAAATGTAAAATTTCTATGAAAGAACAGAAACAGCTATTAATATTTATGTACTCAATACTCTACAAAGTATATGACGCTTAGCAGTATATGCACCTCCACCTAGAAAATGTAGTTTAGCTTTATTTTACATCAATATATATTTAGAGCTTTCAACTATAAAACATTGGTTCCAACGTTCAAAATGTTACTTCTTAAAAGACAAAGCAAAACAACTGCTCTGTGTATCTATTTTCAATAGTAACGAGGACTCCTCACATCCACTACCCAAAACAAAGGCTAAGACACCCACAATCTACTTGTAACCAATGGTCCTCCCCACCAATCCTATCCTCTGCCTTCCTGAAGGAAGTATAATTTAAATCCTATGCTTAATTTTCCCTTGCTTCCCCTTTTCTTGTTGTGTCTATGAAATAAGATCCACATTTTAAATTTTAAGCTGTGTTAAACTATAAAAGTGTGCCTGTCACACCAGCTCTGCTGTTCTGTTGTATACTATTCCACTTTCCCACAGGTGGCCTTAGTAGCGTGAAGAATGTAGCTGCCCCTATTTCTGTACATGTTCCCTTTGTACCACGTTAAGGAATTTCCCCTGGGGGAACCTCTGGGAATGGAACTGTGCTGCACTATTCTCCACAGTGGAAGATGACACTGAACGTTCTCCACAACTAACAGTCCCATCCGTGGTGTGCAGAGCACCTGCGGACCTACACATCCCATGGGTGACATGCTGCCGACCACCGAGTGACGACGGTGCCTCGCTGAGGCTGTCATCTGCACTTCGCTCACCACCCAGCTGCCATCTTTTCATGCTTCTGTGGACATATGTGTCTGTGAAGTGCCTGCTTGGGTCGTGTCCCGTTTTTTCCTAATTGTTCTAGGTTAAGGGTAGGAATTCTTTATATATTCTGGATATTTATCCCCTGGCACACTTCGCACTTTTGTAAAGGAGATGAATAATCGAAAGAGCAATTTTTCATGGTCACTGCTTCTTGAGTCTTAAAAACCTATACCTTACACAAGGTCTCAAAGATACTCTTGATATTCTTTACCAAAAAATTTTAAAGTTTTTTTAAAAAGAAAATTTAAATGAAAAAAAAAATTTTTTTTATTTTTTTGAGACAGGGTCTCACTCTGTAGCTCAGACTGGCCTTGAACTCACTATGCAGCCCAGGCTGGCCTTGAACTCGCATCGATCCTCCTGCCTCAGCCTCCTGAATGCTGGGATTACAGGTGTGCGTCACCATGCCTGGCCCTTAAGTGAAATTTAAAAAGCAACTTTGAAACACACTGTTGATATGAACTCTGTTAAATCTTGGAAATGGCATTATGTTAACTAATGCCATGCTCTCTAAGAAAAGTAAGGAACCTTCGAATGCTGATATCTAAATAGCAATAGTTACAGGGAGAACATCTCAGAAACAAACATTTAAATTCATCCTTTGCATTTGGCTTTCTATAATAAAATCAGTAAAGCATCAGAATTTTTAGCTGGGTGTGGTAGTACTGCCTGCAATAACAGCACTTGGGAGGCTGAGGTGGGAGAATCACAAGTTCAAGGGCAGCCTGGACTACAATGAGTTCCAGACCAGCCTGGAACATAATGAGACCCTATCTCAAAAACAAAAAACAAAGCTGGGCGTGGTGGCGCACACCTGTAATCCCAGCACTTGGGAGGCTGAGGCAGGAGGATCGCCTGAGTTTGAGGCCTCCCTGGATTACATAGTGAGTTCAAAGCTAGCCAGAACTACATAGCGAGACCCTGTCTCAGAAAACAACAAAACAAAACAACAAAAATCAGACTTTTTGATACAGTGAATACAGAGAACAGGAAATAACATTAACAAAACTTCATAAACTAGAAAACAGGTAACAGCAACTGTATTGGAATACCTGAGGAAGAGCATCCTATTCAGCAGTGGGAAAAGCCAAGACACAAAAGCTAAGTTGCCCTGGGGACCCCACCAGCTCAGGAAACGGAGATACAAAGCAGCTGTAATGAGCGGCAAGGACCAGCTAAAAGCAGGCTGACCAACAGTGCAGGAAAGAGCTGATTCCCAGATCCTCCTTCCACCTGTCTGCAGCTCCTGCACAGTTCCGCCAGAGGACAAAGGATTGTGCTCTGGACCGGTTAGAACAGGGAGAGAGGGGGTATCAGGCACATTCAAGGGCAAGTATGCTGTAGCAGTTTTCCCCAACTCAGCCCCTAAAATACTCAAAGAAAGACCCGGAAGTCCTGGATGACTCTTCTGGAGGATCGGATCAGCCCAGGAGGACAGGCCTAATCTGCCACAGGAAGATGAGCCAGCTCAACCATGAAGCCAAGAGGCACAGACAGCAAGCTAACCCAAGGGAGCGGGCTTTCTCTCTCACAGCCCATGTAGGAAATGGATTTACTCTGGGTGAGCAGAGGCTGTCTGCAGGCTGGGGTTAGATGGGCCCAGCCTCTCCAGACGCCATCCAGCCACCCGGAAGACAGAAACCAGCACCTTCGCACATCTGCAAACACTTTTTAGGGGGCTGAGGGGGGCATACTGTTGAAGAATGTCTTTCCAAGCCCCACTCTTAAACTGTGTGAATGGGACTCACAAGACATCTAAGAAAGAAGAAAAGACAGAAACCAAGACTAATAAAAAAATAAAAGAGCTGTTTGTAGGAAGTGAAGGTTATGCCAAAATGAAAAGTCAAGGGAAAAAGAAAACCTCTTGCTGGCCGGTGAGATGGCTCAGCGGCGTAAGCGCCTGCCTGGCAAGCGCGAGGGCCTGAGATCGACTCCCGCCACCCACATACGTAAAAAGGGGCCGGTGATATCGCTCAGCGGCACGGGTGCCTGCTGGTGCGTGAGGTCCTGAGGTCGACCCCCGGTACCCACCAAAAAAAAAAAAAAAAAAAAAAGTACTCCCAGACAGAAAAGCAAGCATATTGTGCTCATGAAGCAGAAAGAGGATGCTATTCAAAGGACCACAGAGCAACAAAAAGATTTTAAAGACTGCACAGAAACATTTTTTGAATGTAAATAAAGTCAAAACGAAAAGTTAGGGAAATCTTCTAGAAAAGAGAGGAAAAAGACAAAGGTAGAAAATAGGGGAAATAAGTTAGAAACACTGAAAAATCAGTCCAGAAGGTTGAACACCTAGAAATAGGAACACCTCCCTACCAAAAAGAGAACACTGAGGAAGGGGTCACCGCGATGGGTAAAAACAGCCTCACTCCGAGGCACATCATCGCACACTGCAGGACACTGGAAATAAGAGTTCCCGAGCATTCAGAAGGGAATCAGGTTACACAGAAAGAACAGGAATCAGAACAGCCTCCTACTTGTAAATGGAAGGAAGTAATAATGGGGAGATGACTTCAAAATTCTGGAGGAAAATTATTTCCAACTTGTATCTTTTATAATCGGCCAAATTATCAATAAAATATCAGGAAATATGAAATCACAAAGCAAGTGTCATTTATAAAAAACCATAAAATAATTTAAATGTGCCCCAATCAACCAAAGGGGTAAATCAAGAAAGTAGAAGGTTCTGGAGACTAAAAAGATCCAACCCAGCCCAACAAAGTGAAGGGCCCGCAGGGCCACAATGGAGGAGGATCCACACCAGCGCGAGGCAGCGGCTCTCTAGTGCGGAAGGAGGCTCCTGCAGACCTTTAGGAAGACGGACTATGTGGTGTATCTGAAGGGATAAAGAGGCTATCTAGACAACTTTTTTTCTTCCTATATTTAAAGTCTTCTATGCCTGTTTCTATGGTTTCTAATGAACTAAAGTTTTTAGTTCAAAAGCACTTTATTTCCACTTGCTACACCCTATAGCTTATCTATATAACTGAAGAAAATATTTCAGACAATTCTTAGGCAAGAGAGATAATAGTAGGCCGGGTGTGGTGGCACACTCCTGTAATCCCTAGCACTTAGGAGGCTGAGGCAGGAGGTTCACTGTGAGTTCAAGGCCAGCCTGGGCTACAAAGTGAGTTCAAGGCCAGCCCGAACTGCAGTGAAACCCTGTCTCAAAAAGACAGGAAATGGGGCTGGTGAGATGGCTCAGCGGCATAAGCGCCTGCCTGGCAAGTGCGAGGTCCTGAGTTCGACTCCCGGTACCCACATACGAAAAAAAGGGCCGGTGATATCGCTCAGCGGCACGAGCGCCTGCTGGCATGTGAGGTCCTGAGGTCGACCCCTGGTACCCACAAAAAAAAACAAAACAACAAAAAAAAAACAGACAGGAAAGAGAGAGACAGAGAGACAGAGAGAGACAGAGAGAATAGTACACATGGTAAGAGTAACACCCAAATCCTTAATCTTTGGCTTTAAATGCACTGTATAATCTTTCTGGCAGCAGGCACATCTTCCTGGCAATGCTTCCCTTAGGACGTCATGACTGTACTTAGTCACTGTGCTTGTTACTAATGTATCACCTCTTGCCTTCAAATTCACCCTTTTTCTTGCTCTGTGAAATGGGTAGAAGCCTTTTAATAATTTTTCTTTGTCAACTGGCACCATGTTTTCAGGAGAGGGCACTGGAACAAAACTCTAGGAGGAAAGAGTTTTGCTGCTGGGTGGTGGTCCGGCAGCCATGTAGGCTCCACATTGCAGATTTCTCTCCTGGTCTCGAACTCTGAGCAGCATGAGGCCGTTTGGCCAGAACCTCCCTCGGGGTCCTCCCCGGAAGAACTCGCAGCCCCTAGGAGGGCAGATCACCAGTGGGGCTCTCCTGCTATTCAGGAGCCAGTGTGTCTAGGCTTGGGTCAGCTCTGGGTGGCGGCTGCTAGCTCTATAATTTTTTAAGTTTTCTTTACTAGTCAACCCCTCACTACACCAATCTCCTCTTATGCTAAACGTCCTTTGTTCAAATTTCCTTGCAGTTTCTCTCTCCTGACTAGGTTTGGCTGATGTTTAAAGATGCACTGAATGTATCAGTCAGTGCTTACTAGAGAAACAGATTTAATGCAACATATACAAATATATATGAATTTACAAGACTGGCTCACAATGGCCACCCCCAGTCAGGTGTGGAAGAGTGCAAAAGGGCTGTCTGTGTGCTGGAGATCTGAAGGATCCCGTTGAAGGCCTGGAGTGCACTGTAGTGTCCTGTGGGAGTCAGTATCAGGAGGCTGAAAGGCCTGCGATGGAATGCTTTAGGGTCTGCAATGGAAACCAGGAGACGACGTCCAAGCTGAAGGCGAAGACTGGAGCTCCTCTGAAGAAACAGGAGCAAGCTTTCCTCCTTCTTTCCCTTTTATTCCGTGCAGATGACAAGCCTACGCAGGGCAGTTCTTCTGTCTTCCATAAATCCCTTCAGCCACGCCCAGAACTATGCTGATCCAATTCAGTTGGGTGTTTCTTGAGTCAACACAACTGGTTAACTGTCACAGGGAAGCTGGGAAGCTTCAAGTAGGAACGAGAGTTTTTCCTACTTTAATGCAATCCACATTCGAACAAGAGCAGGCTGTACCTGTGTGTGTCCTGCAGCTCGTAGCAGGATGAGGGGAACTGGGCTATTGGAGAACAGGGTCACCAGGGACCTTTTATTGTTTCCCTTCTTATTTTTGACCCCCATGACATTTGTTTTAAGGTGACCTTACCATCGTGTTTTCACAATGAGAGGGGGTTCCTTTTAAACTGTAGCTATTTCTAAGCAGGTAGGAGAATACAGATAAGGGCAAAGAGGACAGAATAAAGATGAGCTTAAATATGAACACTGACCACCTCAGACTTCTATAAAACATGATCCTCTCCAAAATCCATGGAAAAATGAATCATATACTCAGGGTCTCTACAGGCTGGAAATTAAATTCACCTTCTATGAGCTGAAGTTAAATTCACCTGTCCTAATCTCTCTTACTGTCCCACCCTGCCTCTGCTGTCCTTGCTGCCATCTGTGCACACTGATGCCGACCCCCATTGGGAGACTGGTCCCCAGATCACTCTGTCCTGCCCTGGCAGCGCCGCCACCCTCAGCCAGCTGCAGGTGAAAGTGATTGTGCTGTACGTTTCCCCGGCACTTCGTCAGGATCTGCACTGTCACAGTGCATGGGACCATCCACTTCTGTCCTTCGTGAAGGGTTTCTGTACTGACCTCCGAGGTCCAGGAGGGTAGAGTCCTCTTTATCACTGTAGTCCTGCAATGCAGCCCAACAGTTACTGTTGCAGAAACAGATACCGAACCTTTAAGAGGAGCTGGTGATGTATGGTCTTGAAGCGTACGGACAAAAATCGGGTCAGGATGCAGATCACACGGGACCCAGAAGGAGGACTATCAGGAGGGCCATTAAAGGCCCAAGGAAGGCTCCCGCCCAAGAGGGGAAAAAGTCTAGAGATCCCCACCAGGAAGAGACACCCAATCTATCTTTTGTCCTCTGTTCGAGATGCTTCTGTAACTAGCGGGAGTTTTTTCTGATTATTCCTGACTTATCAGCATAATAACAATATTCTTCCTCTAGGAAAAGGCAGGTTCCCCCTTGTTGAGCTGTCAGCAGGTCTAAAGACCTTTGGTTTTGTAAGACGACCATGGCTAAAGAATCAATTTGTCCCTTGAGGGTGTCAATAGAGTTTTGAGTGCTTTTCAAGTCCCCTATTATTTGGTTGGTCAGATGTATCTACTGGCTCTGTCTTAACCCAAGGACTGTTCCACCCATAGCTAGGCCTCCTACTATTGCTACACCAGCCAGGATAGGCAGGAACACAGGGTCCTATTTCTGACTGGATTCAAAAAGAGCCAGAGGGCCCTGGTCAACAGGGTAGACGTTTAGATCCAGGACCAGGAAAGCAATGTCACAGAGGCTCATGTGTTGTGGGGAAAACACATAAAGAAGGTTCCTTTATTTGCCTGAAGTTAGGAACTGGGTTGGGATATGGAGGCACAGTCAGCCGATACATTTGGAGAACCTTTGTTTCCCAGGAAATGAGTGGAGTTTTCCATTATTTGGGCTGGGGGGGGGGGTTGGAGCAGAACTGCTAGGGACTGAGTAACACTGAATCAGGAGGCATCTGGAGTTAACCCCAAACCCTGGTAACATGGTAAGTGGCATGCAGAGCCAGCTGTCTTTTTCCAGTCAGGGATCAACCTCTTGGAGGACAGCATGGATTCCCTTAACCAATTGTAGCAGGTCTGGAGTCCATGAGGAAAGATCTCCAGTGTCATTTTGTGTGTGGGCTTAAATTCTGTGAAAAATTTTGGAGGTGGGGACCCGAATAGTGGGGATAAAAACCTTTTGCATTAGAATTAACACTGCAGGATCTTTACCTGTACCGTCCACTTTAACAACTAATAAGCGACCATTGCCCAGACAGTGTCATTGGGGTTATAAATATGGTATTGAACAGGGTTACATCGTCCTCTTTGGCAGTCATTTGGGGCCAGGGACTGAGTGAGAGGAGGTCTCTTATTATAGGGAGATTCTTCCCAGACACATTTGCCCCCGTATGGGTGTTTTTCTTTCCCAGGCCAATACACATTGTCACATTTCCGATTTGCACAATACCAGGTGTGCAGACTGTTGCAGTCTCAGTTCTTTTGCATTTCTCTCCGTGTTGAGTCCTGCCAGCCCTGGCACACATATTTATCATTGGTCCGATAGGTTCATTCCTAACTCAGGTCACCACATCCTGTATAGTAAGCATTAGTCTGGTTGTTGGGACAGGCATCAAAGCACAAGGACACACTAGGTTGGTGGGGGTCCCACTCAGTGCTGTTGGAGAGATTTGGAATACCTCCCAAGCGCGCTTGGAACTCCCAATATCCTCCCTTTTCATGGTCTCCTAGGACACTTAGGCATATTATCCACAGGGGAGTCATCGTAACTCTGGGTCAGGCAATTGAGGGTGGGTAGTCCAATGGTTACAATGATATAGAAGAGAACAAAGGCAACCTTTTGGGGGACTTTTCAATCCTCTGGGGACACAGCCCAGAATCCTGTAGCAAACATGGGGATTAACGAGAGAAAGGGGGCTAAAAACCAAACTGGGCAACAGAACATGAGTCAATTAGAGCTGGCGTTCCAGTGTACGATGTCCACTGAATCTTCAGCTATGCGTTGACTCGTTAGCTTCTGCAGTGACAAGGGCAGGGCTTTGAGTGTGTTGTCTCTTCAGGGTGGTCTTTAAGGGCCCACCGGTCTGGGTAGGCCTTCCAGCAATCGTCAGGATGAGCCCACTTGATTCGAGTGATGTATCCAGGGATGGGTCTCTGCCACTCTTACTGCAGTTGGAGTGGTCAAAATAATTAAATAGGGGCCTTTCCAGGCAAGGAGTAGGGGGTCTTTCTTTCAGTCTTTAACCCGGACTATGTCACCTGGGCTATGGGTATAAGCAGGGGTGTCTGTGGGATGGGGTGCCCTTTCTGCTATGTTTTCATGTATCTGGGAGAAAGTCTTTCCTAACTGAACAAGCTGTTCCTGTAAGGTGATATTTCCCAACTGGTGTAGGTCTCTCTGTAGACCCTTTATTAGGGGCAGGGCTCTTCCAAACAGGACTTCAAAAGGGGTGCATCCAGTGGGTCCTGGTGATGTTTTGACTTTTAGGAGAGCCATGGGGAGCAAGTCCACCCACAGTGTCTAAGTCTCTTGGTAGTACTTAGTTAATATTGATTTTAGGGTTCTGTTCATTTGTTCAACTTTGCCAGAACTCTGGGGTCTATAGGCAGTGTGAAGATTCCATTTAATCTTTAATTCTTTAGCCAGCTTTTGCGTCATTTCTGCCACAAATGACGGTCTGTTGTCACTGCCTATGGTCAGGGCAGCCCATACCTGGGGATAACTTCTCTTAACAGTACTCTGCATATTTCAGAGGTCTTTTTGGTCCTGGTAGGGAATGCCTCTGGCCAGCTAGAGCAAGTGCAGACAAGGACCAGTAAATATCTGTAGCCCTGGCATGGTTTGATTTCAGTGAACTCTATCTGGAGATCTTCAAAAGGGAAGAGTCCTGTGTGTTGGATTCCAGGTGGGGGTCGAGGGCCTGCTGAGGCCTCAGTCTTTGCACAGGTTTGGCATCTCTGGCTGACGGCTGCGCAGATCGCTGTTCACTTTGGGATGTAATAATAGCGACTCAGGAGCTGGGCCATGGCTGTCTTTCCCCTGTGGGTGATGTGATGGTGACGTCTTAGCCAGATGTAAGCCAGTTCTTTCAGGATGATCATTCAATCGTCCGGCAGGGCCCAGACACCGTTTGGGTCTTTATGAGCCCCTTCTTGTTGTGCCCATTTTATTTCCTCTTGAGTATACAAAGAGGTCCTTGCTGGAGACTGAGAACAGTCTTTGGTGGCATTTCATGTAGAGCTTCTAAATTTTGAACCAAACAAACAAAAAATAAAAATAAATAAATTTTGAACCAAGTCATTGTCCCTCCAAGTACCATCCTTGGCAACCATCTTATCGGCTTCATCTGCCTTCTGGCTCCCAAGGGTGATGGTGTCTTTTACCTTTTGATGCCCTCTGCAATGTACGATGGCCACCTTTTTGGGCTTCCATGCAGAAGCCAAAAGTTGTAAAATTTTAGCTCTATTTTTAATTTGTTTCCCTTCAGCTGTCAAAAGGCCACATTCCTTGTACAGCATCCTATGGATGTGAACTGTGGCAAAAGCATACCTGGAATCTGTGTAAATATTTACCTTTTTGTCTTTTGCCCAGTTGAGGGCTTGTATTAGGGCCCACAATTCAACCCGTTGAGCCAACCAGTTTTGGGGAAGAGGTCTGGCTAGTACCACCTCTTCAGTGGTGACGACTGCACAGCCAGCTTTACGTTTTCCATTTCTGACTGAGCTACTTCCATCCATGAATAGGGTGTACTCAGCATTGGCCAGGGGCTTCATCTGTAGGTCAGGTCAGCTGGCAAATAACTCATCAGTCAGTGTAAGACAATCATGGTCTGGCTGTCTGAGCTCTGTGGGCAAGTAAGTGGCTGGGTTTAAAGCTTTGACTGGCTGGAACGTGAGTCGGGCATTTTCGACAAGCAGTCCTTGATACTGGGTGATATGCGGCTGTTTGAGAGCCAATGGTGTCCCTGACTGTTGAGGAGCTCAAGAACAGCGTGTGGCATCTGGACAGTCAGGACTGTCGCAGTCAATTTGTTTGCCTCCTTGATCAGGAAGGCTGTAGTGGCAAGCACCCGCAGACAAGGAGGCCATCCTTTTGATACTGAGTCTAGTGTCTTAGACAGGTAGGCAACTGGTCTCTCCCAGGGTCCCACCATTTGGGTTAAGACTCCTGAAGCAACATGTCGCCTTTCGTCAACAAACAGGTTGAAGGGGCAAGTCACATCTGGGATCCCTAAAGCCAGAGCTGAAGCCAAAGCTCTCTTGATTTGTTTGAATGCCTCAATTTCCTGTAAAGTCCATCTGATTACCTCCCTTTTAGTCGTGGGTTTACCATGTCATAAAGCGGTCTGGCCTTTTCAGCATACTCAGGTATCCAGATCCAGCAGAATCCAGCTGACCCTAAAAATTCTTTAAGTTCCCTTCTGCAATCAGGCCTTGGGATGGAGCAGATGACTTCCTTTCTCTCTAGGCCTAGGTGCTGGAGCCCCTTTTCTTTTTTGTGGGTACCGGGGGTCGACCTCAGGACCTCGCGTGCCAGCAGGTGCCCGTGCCGCTGAGCGATATCACCAGCCCTTTTTTTGTATGTGGGTTCCGGGAGTTGAACTCGGGCCCTCGCGCTTGCCAGGCAGGCGCTTACGCTGCTGAGCCATCTCACCGGCCCCATGGAGACCCTTTTCTAAGTCAAACCCTAAATATCTGACCTTCTGTTTACAGATCTGAGTCTTTTTCTAAGAGACGTTATACCCGGTAGCACACAGATGACGGAGGAGGGCTTGAGCTTTTTCCAGCAGTCTTGTTCACATCGAGCACACTGGTTTGGAGCCTGAGTGTAGGGTGACTGCCCATTTGAACTGAGGTCTCTGTAGGGTCTTGTTGTTTTGCTCCCGGTGATGTGGCCGTGCTTTTTGGGACCTCTCAGGAAGCAGTTTTCCCATGATCGCAGCCAAGAGGGCAGTCCGGCACTGGGCCCTGCAGTCTGCCTCACATTTGTGTTCTCTTTCTTTTTCTTTTATTATTTGACTGGTAATCTCATATTAATTTGATTATTTCCCCCATGGGAGTTTTTAGAAGGAACAACCTGAGCTCCACCAAATTAACAAGTACATATATTTTTCTTGTAATAAACTACTTCCACAAGCTTTTCTCAATGTATGTAAGCTTTCTAGTCTTGTCATTATCTCTCTTTATCTCTTTAGCAGGACAAGACTTTTATCATGCAGAATCCTCTCATATCAAAACTATATCTCTTATAGCCCTGTTAATATTATTTTCTCCCATTTAGTATAACCTTCTACAACAAATCTGACTGTAGCCACTTGAATTTTAAAGTGTCCCTTTTTTTCCCAGGTAGTAAACTTGACTGACTTCCAACAGACCTCTGAGTAAACCTGCATCAGTGTTTTTATTTTAAAACTACAGAGTAAAGAGCAAGTTAACCCTGTAAATTTAAAACTTTGTAATGTACAAGAAATGTTTTATGTACATCAACTCAAACTGAAAACCAAAAGTATATTTACTAATTAGTTAAAATCTGTAATTTGATTTCTCCTGTAAAACTTCCTTAGGCTCAACAGGGCTTTGGCTATTTATCTCAGGCTAGAGCTGCTCCAGCTTTCAGATGCCTGCAGGCAGTGCCAGGCTGGTGAAGTCAAGCAAGGGCTGGCCTTGGGGCTTTTCCGATTAGGAGGGAGCATGATGTTTCCAGCTGAGGAGATCAGTGGAGCTGACAGGCTTATAGCTACCTTAAACAGGTAGCTGGTCTGGTCCCCCTTGACCACCAGGGTATCCCTGGAAGTGTGTTGATCAGAGCTGACGACTAATGGGGCTCGGTGCAGGTGCCCTGGGGGCTGGGCAGCATCAAGGGTGGTGCAGTCAGTGGTGGGTAGAATCTGGGGAAATGGCTGGCAGCTGACTGGGAGCCGCCTCTGGGGACGGTGGTGGCACCAGCAGGTTCGGGTGATCGCCCATATATGGGGGAGGGAATTCACCATCAGGATCACCAGGCAGGACAGGATATATCTTTTTAGTCTTTTTGGTCGTTTTTTGGGGAATTTGTGATCTGGCTGATCAGCTTTGACTACCGGGAGAGTTTCTTTCTCTTGACAGGCATAGGCACGGAGCCAAGGTGGTAGGCTCTGACATAGATTCAGCCAAGAATCGATGTAGGGAAACTGGTCAGGATGGCCCTACTGGCCGGGTTCAGTCACTTGATTCCAGACCTGGCGAACAAGTTTTACATCTAGGGTTCCCTCTGGTGGCCAAGCAAGGTGAAGGCAAGGCCAATCAGTCTCACAGAGGGTGCGGAGTCGTTGACGTTTCATTTTCATTCCGTAGTCCTCTGAAAACCCTTTCCTGAAGTTCTTCATCATGCATTCAAGGGGGGTGACTTGACTCTGGCTGCACCCATTCTAGCTCCCTACAGTGTGTGCAGTGAGCCCTTGAACGGTGACGCAACAGACAAGGGTGGGTGTCTGCCTGGCCTCTTGGCTCTCGCCAGTGTTGGGACCGTCCGGACGAAGGAGAAGGGTCGGCAGGTTCTCCATTTTGTCCTCTCGAGACTCCGAGGAGACCGCACCAGTGTGACCAGTCAGATGAGTCCTGCAAACCTCAGGTGAGGGCCCAATCAAGCTGCATAACTCTGAGCCCCCACAGGGGCTTCTGTCGGGGAGCACAGATGGGACGGCCTATGCTTACGTCGTCCGTTCACACTCCGTCCACACGTCCACACACAGGCACGCAGAGGTTAACACAGTCCAGCCCCAACCCGAGGGCAAAGTCTAACCGAAACCGAAACTGACTGTCCCGACTAACACAGCGAGGAATGGGCAGGGCCTCCTTTGTCCCACACAGGGGACGGAAACTGACAAACTGACTGAGGGACATCCCAGGGCAGTCCTACCTTGTCTGAGGTCCCCAACCGGTTGTGTTCCGTCTCCTATCGGTCCAGTGAGGTCTCTGCTGTCGTGCAGGGGCTCCCTCTCCTGGACCGCTGAGGAGACTCTGGGAAGGAGACCAGAGGGCACGCCTTCTCGTCTGCAGGTCGGAGGGCAAGTCCCTGCTGCGGCCAGCAGGCCTCCACCGTTGACCTAAATGGTCAGCACAGTGTCTTCCCGGCCAACACACCAAGAAATGTTGCAGAAACTGATACTGAACCGAATGGAAGACTCTCTGCACCAAGGAGTTGGAAGGCAACTTTTTATTAACGCTGGTGGGCTGGTGGGAACCAGTTCTGCTCCAAATCGCCAGCCCCGGCTCAGAGCAAAAGAAAGACTTATATATGTTTGTATGCAGAAGGTACAAGAGCTGATAACAGGTTATTTTATAATTGGTTACATACATTTGGTCATTTGTTGTTAGGCAGTTTCATCCTAGACAGGTTTTGTTAGGGGGAGTTGTTTATCATAAGGTGGGAAAGTCTAGGGTGGGAGCTAGGGCTGAGCGGGTGAGTAAAATCAAGCATGTCCTTGGTTGGGCGAATCTGTCTCGAGCAGAAAGTCCTTGAAACAAGATACATTTACAGGCTGGGTAGTACAGCTGGGCTAAAGTATCTATGAGTTGCGGCTAGCATGCTGGGTGGAGGCTAGCTAAGTCTAATGGTCTAACAATGACACAGGATGGCTAGCATAACTTGCCTTAGCATAGTGTCAGGCTGTTAGTTTTTAAAATTTCTATTGCATTACAAAGAATAGATGACGCCTAACAATTATTTGTAAAATAACCCTTTGAGCTGATAGTGGTCTTTAAATCTTTGAAGTCTGCCCCTCGACTTTTTCTCCTGATGACCTGAGTACAGTGAGGCTGAACAGAAGCAGTAATGAGCAGAACTTCTGAATAACTGGATCTGTCCAAAGCTGAAAGGACAGAGGCCCAGTGCTTCTCACACTCTGGCTGTCACACGAGTCACGGGGACCTCGTCAAACATGGCTTCTCTACCCAGAGGTTGGTGGAGGGGCCTGAGGGTCTGCACTAGTAACAAGCTTTCCAGTGACGCCATGAGCCTACTCTCCAGGCTACTGTTTGAGCAGCAAAGGCTTAACTGGTACCTCTCAAATGATCTGTGCTGTGTTTTTGTATTTCTAGCCCCACTCCGGAGGGTTATTTTGTAAAATGCAATTAAAAATTAACTACTAGAAAAATGAAATAAGAAAGGCAGAAGAAATACAGGCCCCAATGTTGTTGTTGTTTTTTGTGGTGGTGGTAGTACTGGGGGTTGAACCCAGGACCTTTGTACTGAGCTACATACTCAGCCCTTTTTATTTTTTATTTTGGGACAGTCTCACTATGTCCAGGCTACTTGAATTTGTGATCCTCCTGCCTCAGCCTCCCAGAGAGCTGGGATTACAGGCATGGCCCACCTCCCAGTGATTTTATCACTAGATTCAACAGACTTAAATTACTATGGCATGTTGTTGTAAACTCTTACACTTGCTGTGTGTACTTACGTTCACACGGACAGGTGACAAACAAGTCGTGGACCATGTTGGTAGCCCCAGGCACATGATTATGTGTCTGCCAAGAATACAGTCAAAGCGGAAGACAAGGCCTCTAGTCCTTCCCACCCGAGATAAGAGTCACTTAGCACTACTGGGAAACAGCCTTGCTGCATGGCCTTCTGCCATTCGCAGCTAAATCCTGCCCTCCTTTCTTGGTCACCATTCCTTCCTAGTTTAGTAACCCCATTAACTTCTTATTCTTGCTCTGTTTGTCTTCTTTTTCTCCAACTCTCCAATTTAAATCTCTATATGCCTTTAGTTTCTGTTCCATTCTGTTTTACCGTTTTTCAGTATACCCTAATTTTCCTAATCCCTACCAATGAACTGTCCTCACAACTCGGGCTCAAGCATTTTCTTTTTTTTCTTTTTTTTTTTTGTGGGTACCGGGGGGACGACCTCAGGACCCCACGCGCCAACAGGCACCCGTGCCGCTGAGCGATATCACCGGCCCCTTTTTCGTATGTGGGATCCGGGAGTCGAACTCGGGCCTTCGCGCTTGCAAGGCAGGCGCCTAAGCCGCTGAGCCGTCTCACCGGCCCTCAAGCATTTTCTTAGCTTTCCTTTTTTTTTTTTTTAATCTAGAATTTTTTTCATATTGTGCATAAGTTCTATCCCTGACTCATATAACTGAGAATTCAATGAACTGTTTTGGGGGGGGGTGTGCTGAGCTACAGGGTTAATAACTGATCAATGGTTTCTAAAGTTAGCCTATGTATTATAAATCAACTACTCTTTTCTATGTTCTCCAGCCCAACTCCAGGAAGCTGCAGGATCACATGTAAATTTGTCCAAACTCACACTATCCTTGCTTTTATTATTATGTGATGTCAATTTAAAAACTCCTAGAAAATGACAACAGCAGTTTGAGAATTTTATAATATTCTCTGAAAAAAATAGAAATTGGAAGTATTATAAAAGTGACCTCAGGTGTTCAGATATAAACACCCAGCACTGCCACATTATTCCCCAGTTCTATGTTTCTGGGGCAGGACATCCCCCCCCCACTGTTTTCCTCATTTGCAAACAAAAGTGGGTAGGGCGGGTGATTTGCGAGTTGAGATCTCTTCTGTCCCTGAACACCTCCTGACTGAACTGTGCAACCGGCCCCACAGAGGCACAGTTACCACACAGACTCGGTCCTAAGAGTTGGCCTCTCACGCTCCCTGGGGCTAAGTCCGGCCCACTCCATCAGCCATGAGGAGTTATAATAACCCTCTTGCCCATGATGCAGTCTACTTTTCCTCCAATCACTGACCATTAAGCCAAATGTTTTTAAGTTTTCTGTTCTATTAAAGTTGAACAGAATGTGAAACAAAAACCAAATTTGCTTGTTCTTGACAATACTGAAAAAAGTCTTTGTATGAAAAAAGTTGTTGACAATTAGTTAATAAAGAAGTCTAGTTTTCTGTTTGTTTTGATGCTGAGATTAAACCAGAGCCTCTTGAATGCTAAGCACCTGCTCTAGTTGGTATTTCTCAAAGGTTTACATCCATGAAAGGGATCTACAACTTTTAAACAATTACAACGGAGCCAAAGTAATTGGATGGGCATATAGTCCTTCTCGAAGTTGCTGTAAAAGTTCAATGCATCTAAATGCTACAGCAAACAACTCAGATAATCAGCCTGATCCTCCTGAGAATCATCTGAGGTTACTGCAGGGGATCTGATGTCACAGCAATAAAGAATAGTCTAAGATGGGCCGGTGAGATGGCTCAGCGGCTTAAGCGCCTGCCCGGCAAGCACGAGGGCCCGAGTTCGACTCCCGGAACCCACATATGAAAAAGGGGCCGGTGATATCGCTCAGCGGCACGGGTGCCTGCTGGCGCGCGAGGTCCTGAGGTCGACCCCCCGGTACCCACAAAAAAAAAAAAAAAAAAAAAAGAATAGTCTAAGAGATATTCTTCTCTTCTGATGCAAGATCTTGTCTCCAATAAAAGGAAGGATACTACTGGAACAAATACAGGAGAATGTGATGCTCAAGCAGAGGTGAAGGCTCACAGCAATGCTGGGGTGATTCCCGGCATTACTCAGACGGTTTCAGATGACTCACGTCACCTAGAACTGTGCAGCTACCAAGAGCAGGCTTGGAAGTATAAGGAGAGGGGCCCAGGCAGCCCTCTCACACCCAACATTCCTTTGGGGAATCTATTTTACAGATGACCCCTCACTTCTTTTGTTGTCTTCATCAAGCTCTCAAAAACTACATCAAAAGTGGATCTTGAGGGCAAAGGACTTTCAGGGCAGTACAACTGTACAATACTACAGTGGCTGTGGGTCATTAAACATTTGCCCAAATCCACAGAATGGAGAAGGAACTCTGATGGAAACTGGTCTCTGGGTGACAATGACCTGGCAGTATAGGTTCATCAACTGTAACGAACGCCTGACAAGGGATGGTGATTACCAGGGAGGCTGTGCAGTGCGACGTCAGGGAGGATGGCAGATGCCTCTGTACCTTCCACTCAATTCTGCTGAGAACCCAGAACTGCTCAAAAAACAAAGGCTACTTTTTTTTTTTTTTGTGGGTACCGGGGGGTCGACCTCAGGACCTCGCGCGCCAACAGGCGCCCGTGCCGCTGAGCGATATCACCGGCCCCTTTTTCGTATGTGGGATCCGGGAGTCGAACTCGGGCCCTCGTGCTTGCCGGGCAGGCGCTTAAGCCGCTGAGCCATCTCACCGGCCCCAAAGGCTACTTTTTAAAAGGGACCTTTTTAGTCTCCATTCAAGGTAAACGACTTGCAATTTCTGTTTTTCTTTTATGTTTTTTTCTTTTGTTGTTATCCTCCTGCCTCAGCCTCCCAGAGTGCTAGAATTATAGGCGTGCACCACTGTCTTACTTTTCTCTGCTGAGATAAAATGCCTGACACCTAAAGTTAAAGGATGTGGGGAGCGGCTGAAGCTGAAGATTGATCACACATGTGGGGCTACAGCAAGGCCAGCCCAGAGAACATGGAGCACTCGAGGCAAGCCAATTGATCCAGCCCTGAGAACACAGGACGTCTGAGGTGAGCCAGGTGAACAAGTTGTTAGGCAGAGGGGTTTCACCTGATTTCAACCTGCCACGTGTATAAATAAATGTCCTGCAGTCATTGAACGGTTCTTTTCTCCTACCGAGAGAGGGCTCCACCTGATCTCAGCTCTCTGCATTTTCACTCTTGGCTTCATTTCTTCACCCTTCCCCCCGGGAGTTTCTCGAGAGCTGCACTGGACATGGCAAAAGGAAGAAAGGTTTATTTAGCTCACAGTTTGTAGAGGTTTCAGTCCATAATTGGCTGGCTCAAAGGCAGGGTGGCACGGCAGACAGGCATTATAGAGGAGAAATAACTCACGGCAGGCAGAAAGTAGCAAAGCAAGCAAAGGACGACCAAAGCTCTTTCTACCCCTTATATCTTACCCAAGCTACTCAGGGTGGGTAGCACTCACACCTTTAATCCTAGTGCCCTTGACCCTAGTATTGTACCTTGAATCAATCCCAATGTCACACACTCTAGACCCAGCTACCTCTGAAAAAGCCCCACCTATGACTGCATGAGGCTTTGTGGGGACATCTAGACACAAACTGTAACAACCACCCAGGCCCAGCTCCTGTTATTAAAAGGGTAGCCTTTAATGGAGGGTCAGTGTTATTCTCACTTCCTCTTCTTCCTCCTTCTTGTACTGGGGTTTGAATCCAGGGCCTCATGCATGCTAGGCAAGCGCTCTACCACTGAGCTACATCCCCAGCCCACAGTGCTATTGGCTTTCCCTCATTATTTCCATTCGTTTCCCTCCTTTTACCTAAAGGGATTATGGTTTTTACTTCTGATCATCAAGACACTTCTCCTCACACAGATCCTGGAATGCCTCCTAATTTGAATGGATTCTAAGAGCAGTTCCCATCCTGGCTTCCAAGAACCTTCTGGAGAGCATTTATGGAAGCAGATTTTTGGGCCCCATCTCAGACCAACCAGGTGAGGTTCAAGACTGTATATGTGTGACATTTCCGAGCTCGCCAACACCATCTTGCCACCTGGAACACCTGTCCACGCCCCACTCCCACAGTCACACGTTAGTCCTCCACGGGGTCCAGGTCTGCTCCAGCAACACCCTCTAGAGCAGCCTGGACACCATCCTTCCTATGATAACAACCCCCTCTCCTGCTGTATTTTCCTTCACAGAATTTATATCATCCAATAAAGTGAACTTATTTAATATCGACACCCATGAAAAGAGAGACTTTCCTTGTAATAAATGTCTGGTACGTGAGAGACTTACTGACTTGACAATGAGCATCTAGCTGGGCTAGGGAACCACTGAGTGTTTAACCCTGCAAGGACAGTGAGTGCTTCATAGGGCACAGAAATGAAATAACCACAGAAATTGTATCATTAGCCAGCTGAACGGCCTCGAGCTTCTCACCACACCCGCTGGGTCATTCACACCGGCACAGTGATGCTCTCCCTCCATGCTGGTTCAGGGTGGCTGTGCAGCCAGCAGTTTAAGAACCTAACACCCAAGCCCTGGAGTGCTCCAGTGCTGCCCAATGTCCACGCTGCAATAATCTGCCTTTGCACCGAGGCCCGGATGGGCGCAGGTTTCTTATCTGTGTGCAACCTCACTGCTCCCTGCCCACCGGCCCCTGTGCCCTGCTGTGAAAGCCAGGGTTACAGAGCAATGGAGAAATGCAGAGACCAGGAGAGGTTTCCGTAAACGGAGGGCTCACTGTCCGGGTGTTATCCCGACAACAAACAGCGCAACGTTGGGGGTGAAGCCGACCCTGCACCAGAGGACCAGAAACAGCTCCTGCCACAGGCATGGCCACAGCCTCCCCCGCCCCCACTGCACAGCACAGGATGCACAAAAATGCTTTCCATTTTCCTTTTGAAGCACTTCATCCGCTTTGGAGATGAGATACAGCATCTGCACTTGGCTCTGAGAAGCCATGTCCAATTACATCGGCATCTAGAGGAAATACGAGAAGGGCAACTGTGTCTCTAAGAGTCACATAACGTGAATGAAAACAAAACGTCCCTAAGGTCATGGTTTCTGACGGGCAGCACGGAAAGTGTGAGTTACGCAAATGACAGGAGGACAGCTCAAGGCAGTTCCCACAGGGTCCACACACAGTGGGGACAGGAAAGGGGGAGGCACAGCAGAGCATCACGGGGTTCCTGCACACGCAGAGCGGCAGTGACAGTGACACCAGATGCAATACAGCCGTCCCTCCAGGCAAAGCAACAACCTGTAACCAAGGCAATACCAGCGAGCGCTCCTGCTGGACACACGGCTTCTTGCTCACGGCCAGACCTGCCTTGTACCAGCTACAATGTTACCTGCAACGAGGGATTCAGAGTTCAGATCTCAGCTAGTTGGGAGTTCCTACCCTTGAGGAAAAAAACAATCATTTCTAACCATAAACTCAATGCTAACAAATCATTCCTAGGAGCTTGAGTTTTGATCCACTCGTGAAGCCTCTAGTTTTATGTTCTATAAATCCTTTTTTTCTCCAGCCTGCTCAGAGCCTAAAGTTGTCCCCATTTTAGTGAATGATACTAGGCTTTACCTGGCTGCTTGAGTCTAAAATTTAGGAGACCAACTTATAAACACTGGGACACCCACTACTCAGGAGGCTGAGGCAGGAGGATCCCTGAGAAGTTTATTTTATGATTATAATCTAGCACTATTGTTATTCATCTTTTTGCTCAAAACACTGCAGTTCTGGCCACTAGGACCCCTTCAAGCTGCCCCGGTGCCCTTTCCAAAGCCTGTCTCCTTTTGAGCCCCTCCACACTTTCTGGCACAAGATGCTTTAAGCTCATGGTGTACTTTTCCTCCCCAGGCACTGAGTCCAGCAGGTCTCCAAAGGCCGAGTTTTAAATACTATCTGACTAAGCTTCCTTCTGGTGACGGGGACTGTGTGTGAAGCAGACGGCCAGTCTGAGTAGCAGCGTTCACTACGCAGTGAATGACAGCTGGACGTGAGCAGGCGCAGTGGCAATGCTGAGGAGGAGGGCGGAAGCGGCGTCTCTGTGACTCCCAGGTTTCTCCTGGGAAGTCCGGTCAAATACCAACAGGCACAGGGGACGAGGGGCAAAGCCCCTGGGGACAGAGTGGGGACCACTGGGTTTAAGGTGGCCATGCAGCAGGATGGATGTGTGGCTGGATCTGTAAGCTCAGGAGAGGAACAGGGCAGCCAGCCTCTTTGACGCAGATGAGAGGGCCAGGGGAGAGGGCAGGCTGGGGTCAGAATCTCGGTTCTAATCGGGGTATTCGGGCAGACAGGGAGGAGAGCCAGAAAAAACTGTAGCAGAAATGGGGCAAAGGATGTCACAGAAGCTGGGAGAGACAGAGTGCTAAGAAAATTATCAACAGTAAGATCGCGGACAGATCAAGGAAAACAAAACACTTCAACGTTTTCACTAAATTTGGGGATTATATTTCACAATTTTTAAAAGAACAGCTGTAATGAAGCGATGAGACATGAGCCTAGAGCAGAACAAAGACAAAACAGGAGGTAAGACTGTGAAAGGACGAAGAGAAATGATTCTTTCAAGAGGTTCAGTTTTTTTTTTTTTTTTTTTAAGAGGTTCAGTTTTAAAGTCAAGGAAACCCTGCTCCTGTCCTGGCAAAGGAGGAGGATGCAATCTCTCTGCCTTAACACATGCATTCATTAAACACCTACACTTCTCCTATACGCCAGGCCTGGGGAAGACAGAGCCGTACTTTCATGCTAGGGAAAAGGAACTAGGAGAGAAGGGAGAAAAAGAAACAAGGTAGAAGGAAAAGGATCTAAACGAACAAGGTAATAGAAGAGAGAGGAGAATGGGAGCGACAGGTCTGAGTGTCAGTCCTTGCTCTGCAGGACAGTGGCAGTAAGCAATCGCCACACTGGATTCAACAGCACTAAAGTGACCTTCAGAGTTAAGGTCTGGATGTCCAAAATTTTTGAACTCTAATACTATGGCTGAAAGGTTGACAAATTACCACTTGCTGCCTATTTTTTTATGGCCTTTGAGCCTTTATATTTTTAAAAGGTTGTTAGAACAACAACAAAAAAAAAACAAGATGTGACAGAGATCACGTGTTACCTGCAAAGCCGAAAATATTTCTGACCCTTCACAGAGAAGTCTGCCAGGCTCTGCTCTGGGTAGCAAATACACATCACTTTAAATCCAGTCTCACAGATATGCAAAAAAATAATTCTGAGAAATAAGTTCCTGCAATCACAAAGTAATAAGGATAGTTACATAAAATAAAGACACGCACTACGAGGGACCGTGCGTGGTAATACAGGCTTCCTGGACACTGATGTCACTTCCCAGAATAAGTCAGCCTCTATCTTCTGACTTCGGATACAAACCTCAAAGTGGGTTTTCCTGTGCCCCCAAAAATCAAAGACAAAGGAATCCAAATGATTTTTTCTAATTTGTTTATAGTGTCACTATTTAGAAGGAAAACCCCCTAGGAACTGAGATGGCAAGCAGGAGAATGATGAAGCAAATTATATGGAGCAGGAATATGATGTAGTAACAAAGAGCTGTTTGGAATTCTTTTATTATAGGTGTATCTTTGCAATAAGTAAGAGTTACCTTTGCCCTGGGGAACTGCTACATATACCTACCATCTTGATCATTTTTGCTTCCCCTCAATGCCCCCCCCTTCCCGGATCCTCTTCTCCTAAGCTCTACAAAGTCTACACAGATAACTATTTAAAATGATGACTGTGGGAATTAGATTAAGATTTAAAAAAAAAAAGAGGGATAGGAAATGACTTTAAGAAAAAAGATGAACCAAAAATAATTTGTAAATATAGGTTATGACCATAATGATATATTTAGTATGCTGTTCGGAACCAGAAATTAATTTAAGGTTACATAAATAATTGACCTTTTGTGATTTTCCATATTTTTGTATACAGAAGAGATTTTAAAATTTAAATCTAGTTCCTATAATTTCAAAAGTAAAGTCGTCAACAAAATTATCTCTTAAGAGGTTTGAAGATGCACGTTAAAATTTTAAGATGAGTTCAAAGACAGAATCATGATACAGCAACTTGAGAAAAGCAAAAAATTCTTCTAGAATGAAGCAAGCCTGATTCCTTGTTCTGGTCACACCCTGACCTTTTGAAAATACATATAAAAGACATTCATGCCACAACCTGTCAAACGGTTCCAGATTTTCTACTTGGAAATTATTTTTCAGATGCTGTTCAAGAGAGGCTCCTATGACCTTGAGACCCATGCAAAAGGTCATCTCAAGAGCAAGCCCTTCTGATTTGGGGGCTCCTCTTGCAAACTTTCCCTCTCATTAAAAGCTGGCCTATCTGGTCCTTTCTGCCGCAGGGTATGAGGGATACTAAGGACTACACGAGCTCCATAGGTTCTACTCACTTTCCATTTTCTTCTTCCCAATGGAAAGAGCTGGGAGAATTTCTAATAATTCTCAAATAAAGTGGGCCTCCTGAACAAATACAAAGGAAAAGTAAGTTACGTGAATTTAGAATCATCTTTGTATTCATCTTTTCAAAGTAGTTCAAGTCAAAGCAGTAAGTAAATGATAAGAAACTGTCTGTTTCTCTTTTAAAAAGGAGACAGTGGAGTAGAGGATAGCAAACACTAAAGCCGTAACTACACCTCTGCTCTGTCTCCTTTAGCCGGTGTGAGACAGCTCCGGGATTGGCTTCTGTTTAGCCTATTCATGCTCAATCTTAAAACCACTTTTTTGTTTCTGGCACCTCCTTAATTTATAATCCACTACTATAAACTTCTCCAAACAACTTGAAGCTGCAAACGCCTTCCAAAATGTTGTCAAGGGAATGAATGCTCTCAACTAATTTTCAGTCATGCTGGAATAAAAGCTCTCTCCCTGGAGCTACTATTTCTGAATACAGATTTTGCTTTCTTCTCCTCCCAGGTTTCTTGGCATCAGAAATGGATTTTGTTGGAGCTGAGTGTGCCATCTAAAGCAGGACAAAATCCAGACTCCCTTACAGGTTGAATCTGCTGAGAGACAGTTATTGCGTCCCTCTCCCTTGGCCCCAGCATCTGTTCAGTAAAATGTTTCGGCAAAATAAAGTTTAGTCTTATTTGCGAGTGGCAGGTACAGCGTCCTGAACTTCCTCATCAGCACTCGCACGCTGCTGTCAGCTCTCGGACCCACGGAAGTTCCACGTATGGCTTTAGTGGTCTGACCCTGGACAGACAGGATGATGGCCTTTAACAGCACCCAGCCCACCCAGCCACCCTGCTTGTCCTACCAGGGAAAGGACCAATGCATGCCACATACTAAGGTGCACACTGCATATGAAGGGACCCGTGGTGGCGGCGGGGTTGGGGGGAGGTGTTATTCGGCAGAGTTGAAAAAATATCATGGAGAGAGGAATATTTGATCGAGGTCTTGAAGGAAGAACATGAACTCAGCTGCCAGAAAGCAGTGGGAGGTCAAGAAAGGCAGAGACAAGACACAGGCAAGAAGGCACACACAGCTGCGTAGACAGCGTAGCGCGGTCGGGCCGCAAGTGTCAGGAGAGCTTAAGGAAGGGGTTCACAGCAGCGTCGCCTCAGATGTGACTGCTCTCACACTGGCATCTTCCCTTCTCACTTAAAAGCAGAGGTGCTCGACATCCTCCCCTCCCTTCCTGCCTCCTTCCCTCCCAGCAGAGTAAGTCCCCGACTTACGAACTTCCACAGATACAAAGGGACCCCACGTTACGAACATTCATAAATGTGAACAAATCACAGAAGTAGCTCACGTGTCTGCCAGAGATGGTCACCGTTGTGCTCCTGTGTGCTCATCATACCACATGACAGTGCACAGCAGTACAGTGCTAATCAGAGCTCAGGATGTCCGGAAGCAAGAGGAAGAGCAGTGGTGGCATGGAGGGGACTGCTACGACACGCGAAGCAATGCCATGGAAGCAAAAGTGAAAATTACTGCACTGTACCACTACTTTAAGGTAACTGTGAAAGTAAAAAATAGTTTACTTACAGTATTTTTGTATGTGTGCTTGTTTTTTATGCTTTACATTGCATATTTGTGTCAAAGGTGTGTAAGACTCAGCTTGCTGGACTTATGAACGAATCCAACTTACAAACATTCTCCTGGAACGGAACTCACTCGTAAGCTGGGGACTTACTGTATGGGGATTGAACCCAGGGCCCTCATGCTAAGCTATATTCCCAGCCCCTTTTTAATTTTTATTTTTAAATTTTGAGATAGGGTCTAAGTCACTAAGTGGCACAGGCTGGATTTGAACTTGTGATCCTCTTGCCTGAGCCTCTCAGAGTGCTGGGATTACAGGCCTGTGCCACCACACCAAGCTTCGACACCTCTCTCTCTTTCCCCTTCATCCTTAGCTCCTACATCAACTGGCAACCAGCTGATTTCTTCCTCCATCCTCAAGGCTGGCTGCCACTCTGGTACCTATGACATTGCGGCCCTGTGCCAACCTGAGTCACTCCAGCAGCTATGGTCTCATCCCTTCCCAGCCTATCAACAGGCAGCAGCTAAAGTACAGATCTACCACATTACTAGTCCAGTCTTTAATGAGCGCCAACCAATGATGAGTAACAGCTGAAAGTCAGCCGGCACCCTAGAACGCTGTTCTTCCCTGCCTGCCCACCCCTAGGCCCCCATTCTTGGATGAAGCCCTGGCCCAGCCCCATCAGCCCACTCCCCACGCTGTCCACACATGCTGTCCCGTGTGAGCCCTGGCCCCTACTCCATGTACCCATGCACCACCCCAGCACTCCAAGGCCTCGTTCCAATACAACTCCTCCTCCTCTGGCGGAGGAGGTCAAATGACCCAAGGAATAAATGTTTAGAACAGACTTTCAGGGCAGGTGAGATGGCTCAGTGGCGTACACGCCTGTCTGGCAAGCACGAGGGCCTGAGTTCGACTCCCAGAACCCACCTGCAAAAAAAGGGCCGGTGATATCGCTCAGCGGCACGGGTGCCTGGTGAGGTCCTGAGGTTGACCCCCCGGTACCCATTAAAAAAAAAAAAAAAAAAAAAAAAGAACAGACTTTCAGAAGTGTCTACTTCAATAAATCTATTCTGTCCCCATTTCTGAAATTCTGACACAATCATATATACTGGAGTATGCAGTACCGAAAAATGAAGTGAACACCTAAAGTCATTTTAAAATATTTCCATATTTATTTCCTTTATTAGTCTCATAGGGGTAGAAAAATAAATAGACCAACTTAGGTCTCTTTCTACCCAGTCTCAGTTTGGAAAGTTTGTGGGAAACCACTGAGCGCTCACACAAATGGCAGGCAGTGCGGGGGAAATGGAGCCTTGGAGGGTGCGACGCTGTGTGAACTACTGAGATGGGGGTGCCAGTTGTTCACCTTCTCACTGGCACCTAGCAGGTGCTGAGGCTTCTTACTGCCTGCGTATTTACTTGTTGAATGAATGACTAACCCAGTAATAGACCCCTGACAATCAACACTAATACATGAGATCCCTTCACGATGAACTGCACCTGTGATGAAGTCACATACACTGCATTTCAATAACTTCGGACAGCGCGAATTCTTGAACTGTATTATTGATAAACACGAGCCCACAAGCATATGGTTAAAGCCATGATGATATTTCTGAAGACTGTCCCAACAGCTCCGGCAGTGAGGAATATTTCCTCAGCCCCTTTCCTACTGATATGAAAGGAGACCAAAGGAAGAACTACTACTACAGAAGGTGAGGAAAATGAGCATTTTACTTCCTCCCTCCCAAGCACAGGGACTGGAATTTGTATGCAAGGGGCAAAGCTGGTAGCTGTGCTTATGCAAGACTGTAGCTGTTAAGGAGGCCAGACCCAGAGAAGCCTCTGTACTGCTACAGTCGGTGTAAAGCCCCTCCCAACTCCAGTGCAGGAAGAGAAGCTGGAAGTCTCTGGGGACCCTTGCCCATACTAAGCCAACAGAAGACTACACAACCGGACAGAGGGTCCTGCTGGTTTCCAATTCCACCCGAAAGTAGAAAGCGAGGTGCGGCACACAGAGGAGAAGAGCACACACATGCTCAGTGATCTTTCCCTCTATGGACTCTCAGTGCGCTTTGAAATTCCACCATCCTTAAACCTCTGGCTTCATTTCTAGTGAATGTTCTCTACATGTTAAAAGAGACCCATGACAACCTCATATCCTGCCTGTGACGTTTCAATATGAAGTTTCCTCTAATTCAGGGTCTGAATGATATGAACAATTTAAGTGGCGTAAGTCTGCAAACATTCTGAGCTCAATAATACCAAACAATTTGCAATTATTCAGAGGCACAGGTAGTTGGTTACCGACGAATGCTAAATGACTATAAAATAATATACCTATTCATGTTATCATTTCATGCTAACATAAACATAACAAGCATCAAATGGTCTTTAAAACGGTTCCTAAAAAGATACTGGAGTACTTTATAGTGGAAGGAACCACAAAATAACTATAAGCAAATATATACTTTTAAGTTTCTATATCCATTAGCACACTAAATCCCAAAAGGAAAACAAAAGATACGTTTACCTTTCTGGATTCCATCATGCATCAGTTGATTTTTCAAAATCAATCTTCCTATGTCCTGTTTATTGCCTACCAAAGCATTATTGCTTGAGGGCTATATTTGTTTTTCTAACAAAATATTTTACCAAGATCTTATTTTCCCTAAGTATTCCCTTTTTCTAACATCTCTGAGCAAATTCCTTCACTACAACAGTAAATGACAAATGCTACACAAGCTAAGATTCCCTTACCCAAAATGGTTGGGACCAGAAGTGTTTTAGATTTCTGAATTGCTAAGATTTTGGAATATTTCTCCTACACAAAATAAGATGTACTGGGGATGAGACCAGGTCTAAATACAAAATTTATTTATATTTCATATATACCTCATATATCTAGCCTAAAGGTACTTTTACATTGTATTTTTAGTGTGTCTGTTTTGATTATGATCCATCACAGGAGGTCAGGTATGGAATTTTCCATTTGTGGCACTGTTGGTGCTCAGTTTTAGATTTTATTTATTATTTTTTTGTGTGTGGGTACCGGGGGTCAAACTCAGGACCTTGCATGCCAGCAGGTGCCTGTGCTGCTGAGCGATATCACCGGCCCTTTTTTTGTATGTGGGTACCGGGAGTCGAACTCAGGACTTCGCGCTTGCCAAGCAGGCACTTATCTCAACGGTCCTCAGTTTTAGATTTTAGAGCATCCTGGATGTTTGGTTTCAGGATGCTCAACCTGCCCATCTATATTTCATCATATTCCCAAAATAATTCTGTGGCAAGCTAGGGCATTCATCATTTATTTCCATGGAATAAATGGCAGCAGCAAACACCAGACCATGGCTCCACTGCTAAGTCACGCTTTGGCAGTGAGAACTTCCCAAGATGATTTAAGCCTCTGCTCTTCCAAGCACACGGGTCAAGAACTCCAGCTAAGGGCTGGGCATCTGGCTGGACACGGGACCTTTCCTCTTCACAGAGCCAGCACTGTGGCCTTTCCCCGAGCCTCTGATTTCCTTCCCCTTTGGCCTCATTGTGGCTTAGGAGACAGAGAACCCACAGGAAGCACTCAAATTCAAGGTTGCAGCCACAGCCTGCCACCTGTCACACCCCACACCCTGCATCTCCACCCTTAACCCAGAATTCTAACTTACAAATTATTCATTTATATTATAGCTTTAGTACACAAAATGATAGCCTTCAGAAGGATGATGCAGCTCCCTAAGAGACTTACTGCACAGTACTCAGGAGCCAAAGGACTCCTCATTTGTCCTAATTATGTTTTCTTTATGGCATATAAATAGATTTTAAGTCCCATTTTGACATCTTGAGAAGACCTGATTAACACTTTAAACAATGGATAAGGCGGTTTTGTAATCTGAATGCTTAGTCTGTGTCATCCAACTCTAAATACTGAGAAACCGGGGTTTCTATGTGGAAAAGCACTTTACTTAAATCTCTAAATTATCAAATAAAAATTACTTTAAGAATGATGAAGGGGATATACAGAGGAAAATATAAACTATAAGAAGTCAAAAGAGGACTTATTAGACAAATGGTATTAATTAGGGCTAAGTTTTATCGCTATCACTCAAAATAACACTCCTCAGGACAGCTGTCCAATATAGCCAAACACTCAACACTTCCCTTCATGTCAGACTCACTAGTCTAACAAGAATTTTATTGATTTGTTTCGTCATCTGAAACCCTCCCCAAACCTCTCTTGAATTAAAGCAGTCACTGCTACTAATGATGGCAACCACCGTCTCACGCAAATAAACAAGTATCTCTAAGCTGAAAGGAGCAATCTTTGTTAAAAAGAGCGCTAATGCATTGAAGTACTTCTCTGATTGCCTGAAACTAAACATAGTTTAATATTACTTTTGAAAAACTCAGAGAAGAGTAGGGTTTAATCAAACAAGACTGCAAATACAAAAGAGGAGAGAGGACAAGGGACAGAGAAAGGGAGAGAGGGAGACAGGGAGAGAGGCACAGAGAATCATTTTAAACTATTTGTAAGAACTTCAGGACAGATTTAATCTTTAAAGCAGCTGTAGGGAAGCCTTATAATAGGTGGATAAAAACAAAAGGCCTAGATCCATTAAAAGATATCAGGCTCAACTTATTTCCCCTCAACATAAGAGTCTGACTAGAGATGGGTACAGTGAACTTGATTTACAGAATGCATGGGCTTCAGTAAGAGACTCAGAACCCGGAGCTTCCAACTGAATCCCTCAACACTAAGAAATGCACTACAATTGCTATTCAGAATCCTCATGACAAGCACTCAGGAGCCACAGTAGATATGAAAAACCACAAACTCAAAGCACAAGCAAAAGGAAGAAAAGACTGGAAATATCACGAGGAAAGCAAAATAAGTATGCGCTACTCTGAAATCACTCCGCATCCCCACAGACTCTCCTCACCCCTAGGGAACACCGCGTACACTGCTGCCGCAATAGTGGGTTCTCCGCTAAGAGGCTGCTCAGTTCTTCAATTAAATCAATCAAGAAGAGAGAACTGGGGGCTGACAGTATCCTCCAATCACAGGAGAAGTACTAATGGACTTGAGTGCCCCTGTGACATTAGGCTACATGACAAATTTCAGATACCCATAAAATGGATGATGACGTTTCCATGTTGAAACGTGGGCCAACAGAGATCACATTAGCCTCCCTTAGTAGTTTCATCAGCATCACCCATGAGTCAATCTTTTTCTTTTTAAAAAATTTTGATTAGCACATGTTTGCAATATTTAATGATTACATGCATCGTGGAGAGTTGATACATGCACATAACACATCTTAATTCTTTTTATAAGGCAAATTTTAGATTTTTTTTTTTTTTTTTTGGTGGGTTCCAGGTTCTGGGAGTCGAACTTGGGCCCTCGCGCTTGCCAGGCAGGCACTTACGCCGCTGAGCCGTCTCACCGGCCCCAAATTTTAGATTTAAATGACGAAACTGTATCATCATATAGGCCTTGGTACACAACCAGATTAGCAGCAACAACATGCTGTGCAGATTCATACGGCAGAATACCCAACGAAGTTCTGCATGCCAGGGGAAGGGAATGTTTCAACATCAATGTATGATGAAAATTTAAGTGAGACATAAGCCATAAAACTGGAAAGAGACTCCCCACAACACGTGCACAAGAAGCAAAACAATAACAGCAGACAGCTACACAATTTAGGCTTCAAGGAAGTTTGCGCTTCATGTGGTGCAACCAACTACACTTCACAGCAGAGGACAGGAGGTTCTGGAAAAGTTGCCCAAGATGGTTTAGGCCAGTGATGGTGAGCCTTTTAGAGACGAGTGCCCAAACTGCAACCCAACAGAAAAACAAATAACACGCGTGCCACAGGTTCACCACCACTGGTCTAGGCTGAATCTGAGGCCCAGTATCTCATTCCACCATTACTGGACCAGTTTTCTCTTAAAAAACAAACCAAAAAAAGAAAAGAAAAAGAAAAAAAGCAACCCACTAACATTGTCAGTTGACCCATCACAAGATCCAAAAATCTTGGGAATCTTTCTTTACTGTCTAGGCCTGAAAACTAAACAAACCAGCACTGCCGTAGGTGCCTGGAAAACCCCAAGTGCTCAAAAGAAATGCAGGACCAGGCACCTGGACGAAGTCATTAAAGTGTCACTGCAGAAACACAGAGACTCGATTTCAAATTCTTTTCCCATACATCACTCCCCAAAAACCACAGCTCACAGGAGAAGGGGTCCGAACTCTACACTGCATCAATGGGACCGGGCCAGCATCAGAAGAGCCTCAGACACGCTCCAAAGAAGGGAAATTTCCTGTATGCCCCGGGGAGCCTTTCCCTGAAGGACCCAGGGTTGCCGAGAAGGGGAAGACTGTGGGTCATTTTATCTGTCAGCTCAGTTTTGCTCTATTTTTTTTTTTTGTGGGTACCGGGGGTCGACCTCAGGACCTTGCATGCCAGCAGGCGCCCGTGCCGCTGAGCGATATCACCGGCCCTTTTTTCGTATGTGGGTCCAGGAGTCAAACTTGGGCCCTCGCGCTTGCCAGGCAGGCACTTATGCCGCTGAGCCATCTCACCGGCCCAGTCTTGCTGTTTTAAAGGGCCTTGGCTATGTGTAGTTTTCCCAACAAGCCAAAGGAAAAACTATCACGCAGGTATCAGAATAAGGAGAAGCTGGGACTGGCGTGTTGAGAAAAAAGCGTCCCACGTGGGGAGCCAGAGAGACCCGGGAGGTCCTGCCTGCCCTCGGGGAGCGTCTGCAACCTAAGGCTGCAGGGCGCACACTCTACACAGCCCAAACCATCAGATGCCTTTGAGCTTATCAGGAGGGTTTTGTTGAGGAAGTCAAGTTTCTCCACTTTTTCCTTTCATACTGAAAGTCTTTCTCATGTTGCATCATTGCCACCCAAGGCTGTAAAAACAAATGCTAGACCAAAGAAAAGCAGTGGAAAAGATTAGAGCAATTAGGTTAGGAACTATGTCAAATGAGTAGCTTTAATTCTAGTGAGACCAAGTTGGACTGGCTCCCTTTGTGGAGCATACAGGAAGCAATATATTCAAGGCTTCTAACTATACAACTCTGGACCTCTGTGACAGTTACTACACCTAGGCTAACTAAGGACATTCAGCAAAACTCAGGTTTTATAAAACTTCAGAGATTACCAGTCTTTTGAATACTGAATTTATCTGTTAATCATATCTAAATGTTTAGACTTCAAAAGGAAAAAATAAAAAACACCAAGTTCTAGGACATACAAATTCATTTTGTTTCTAAAATGTCACTGAAAAAAAATAGATACATTGTAAGGTCCCACTTATTGGTATTAAGAATTATTACACAGTTTATTTCTAGGTAGTAATAAAGAATTCAAACTTCTTTAAAACAGACCTGAAACTGATAACTTTTTAAGAACCACAAGAAAATTCTACTTCAATAACCAAATAAATTTAAAGTGATTTATCAATGAAGAATTGATGGATTCATGTATATAGGCAAAATATTAAAAACAGCTGCCCTACCAACTGCACAAAATGGTTGAAAATGAAAATGAGACAGTATGTGAAAGTGTTTGATATGCATTTAAATTATAACATACTATAAAGCCATCCAGCGGTAGGTTTACACACAACAGTCACACGAGTAATGCTGTAACTTGGTTTGGCAAGAGCAGGAGACAAGGCATCATACACTTGGTGTCTAACCTTACCTTGTTCAACCATTAAGAACTAGTGCTGCCTGTTGACGCACGATGTCCTGAGGTCGACCCCCGGTACCCACAAAAAAAAAAAAAAAAAAAAAAAAAAAAGAACTAGTGACCTTAAAAGTCACGAATGGCCACCGAGCTCCCATCTTCCTTAGAAAGTGACAGAACCAGGCCACGGGAGGCCCTTCCTCACCAGCAGGTGTTACTGCCTTTGCAGAACCGTGTAAGGGCCTATGACGTGTTCAAAACACTGTTACATGCTTCTTCACAGGCAGCTCAAAGAGGAATGAGATGAAGACACATTTTACCCTTCATCAAACTGTCAGACCAGGAGCTGAAGGCAAACTAAGTCATCTTCCAACAACTCACAGGTAATACAAGTAATAAAAGCTGGCTGCAGGAAGCAGTGTTCAGCTGGGTCCAATGCTCTTCGAAATCAGATACATATAACTGCTTGGCTAACATGGGAACGGAAGGGGGCCAAGCCTCTAACGCCCAGTGCTGTGGTGGAAAGGCAGGCAGGCAGTACATTTACTAAGCCACTATGTGTGAGGGGCCCAGCAGAGAACGAAAGAAAAGTCCTGGCCTCACTGAGCTTGTGCTGCGGTTGGGAAAGACCCACAAGTTAAATGAGTAAAACACAGGGTATATTATAGAGGTAAGTGCTATGGAGGAAAATGAATGGAGATGCCGAGTACATATTTTATGGTTGCAACTTACTTCTTTTAAGCCAACTAGATGTCATTTAAAGAACTGTAACAATAACAGAGCTAAAGTAGTTTTTCTAAGCATTTTCCCAAACAGGGATTTCTTTGGATACAGGGAAGTCCCTGGCCTGTTGGTCCAACTTGATGCTGGTTGCCCTGACCTCTGAACTGCCAGTTACAAGCAGTCACATTGGCCATCGAAGTTCCGTATTACCACCCTACCACCACCACCACCAAGAGTGCAAGTGCAGTTACAAGAAAGAGCCAGAAGTCAGAAGTTTCAAGGCTAAATGAACTGCTTCTGAGTTAGCAAAAATGTCCCCTAATACAAAGGTTAAGATGTAGTTTGTGTGCTGAGTTCTGTTGGGTCAATGCACTAAGAATACAGTACACATCATCTTGCTTTTTCTATCCTGTCAATTCTAGTGACATTCTCTACCATTAGCCTATATTTAACCAGCTTACTGGGCACTTTCTCCAGCTTTTGGAATTTTCTCCCTTTTTATTTAAAAAGCAACCCAGTTTGCAGGAAAATTGCTAGAAGAAAAGACAGCCTCCTACAACATCTGATACGCTTTATAAGCATTGTCTTATCAGCCTTTTAATTAACCTGTTTAGTTGAGCCAGCAATCAGGTTAAGCTTTGTTTTACTTAAGTCTTAAGATGCCCTTTCAGGCGCTAGAATCTCACGGTCGGAGTGTTGTAACTGCATCATGAGAACTGCAGTGGGGCTTTTTAAAATCCGCAAGAGCTTACTTGACCGTGTGCCTGTGACCCATAACCTTTCTCTTAAATGGAGTTCTCATTAGGGAATGGAAAGTAACGTTTGGCAAGGAGAAGGTCCTGGGCCTGGGGGTCGTTACCTATCCCAGAGAGCAGCTCGGAGAGGACCGCGCACCCGCCCACGCCGGCGCGGAGCTGTTTGTGCGGCTTCTCCCCGGGAGGGGCGTCGGGGCGGCCGCGAGCGCCGGCGAACTCGGGCGGCCCCGCCCTGCTCGCCTGCACCGGGTCCGGGGGCCTCCGGGCTCCGAGGCCTGAGCGGCCCGGTGGGGTGGGAACCCGGGGAGGGCACGGAGGGGCCGCGGGCTGGGCCCCGGGGGACGGCGAGGGTCGCGAGCCCGGGCCGGGGGCGGCCGGAGCCGCAGGGCCCCGGGCTGTCGGCGGGAGGGACGGCGGAGCCCGGGCACCTGGGGCTGCGGGACGGACACGCCCGGCCGCGGCCCCTCTCACCTGATGTACGGGCTGGCCGCCGCCAGGATGTTCTTCTGCACCGGGATCTCCTCCCCGTCGAGGACCAGGTGCGCGTCGCAGAAGCGGGACTCTTCGCGGAAAGAGCTGAGCGCTCGCAGCAGGCGCGCGGCGTGCTGAGGGTCGGACACGGCGCTGCCCTCGGCCATCGCGGCGTCCGCTCCTCAGCAGCCGGTGGGGCTCGGGAGGCGGCCGGGTCCGACCCCTCGAACCGCCCGCGTCCCCGGCGCGCGCGCGCGCGCCCGCCGTCCCAGCCCGGCTCTCAACACTCGGAGACGAAGCCGGAGCCCCCAGAATGCGCCTGCGCCATCCGCGGCGCGCGGGGCTGGTGCCTTTAAGGAGTCGTGGCGTTGCGTCATCTCCCCGCGACGCCCCCGCGCCCCGCCCTTTCGCCCCTGGAGGCAACCAATCAGAAGCCTTCTTCGCCCGGGGCGGCATGTTGGGGCGCGGAACAGCGGCCCTGCCCTTGACCGCCGCAGCTGTGGAGGGTGTGCGCGAGACTGGGACTCTGTGGTTCAACTCGCGGCCTCCGGAGCCGCGAGTTTGAATCCGGTTCTTTGCTCTTCCACTTACTAATAGTTTGGCCTTGGGTAAGGTGCTCATCCCCAGTTTCCATCTCCAAAAGGACGACGAAGACTTCTTAATGGTGTGGACGCTTATGAGATATGTGAGCAAGGAATCTGTGGGTGTAGCTTTCCCGGGTGAGCTCCCAGGTGAGAGCACAAAGCCCGGGGAGAGCAGCCCCTGCACAGAGCGTGTTGGTTGCGCGGTAAGCTGGAGAAACACGCGGGACGCCTTGAACTTGGCAGCGCCCCCTGGGCTGTGATAAGGTGGGTCTTGCTCCCTTGGGCGTCAGGAGCCGTGGAAGGGTTCACCAAGCTGCCGCGGGGAGATGGGGCTGGGATGGGGTGCTAAAGGCAGTTAGATACTTAGATATTGTAGTGCTCGAGAGAAGGGAATATTAGAGACCTGGATGAAAGGGGGCTGAGGGAGGTGGACCATAGTGGGTTACTTTACGGTAGAATTGCGAGAGGGAGTCCAGATGTTCTAGAATGACTAACTGCATGGATGGAAAGGGATAGGAAATGCGGAAGGGGTGCGAGGTAGAAAGGCCAGATGTTCAGATGGGACCAGCCTCTCAACCCATTGAGGATCAAGGCAGTGACAGGAAACACCTCTGAGCGGGCTCAGCCTATAGCGGGGAAGGTTATACTGTCTGAAGTTTCTCCCGAGGTTGCTGAAAGCACAGGGGACTGTAGAATGTAGCTACCATTTTGTGCAAACGTTAGGTACTTAGCCAGCAAAGAATTAGCAGTTTTATGAGGACCAGAAGACTGGTCAGCCTTTCAAACAAACTGCAGGATGCAGTTTTTCACTGGATCAGCTCAGCCTTAATCAGCCAACTCAAAAGGTTTCAACAAAGTCTTGCTAAGGGTGTGGAGTCCTGTAGAAATCAGAGTATATAACTGCTTTCAGGGCAGAAGATTAGGTTGGGGGAAGGAATAGACTAATGGAAGATCCACACATTTCCACTTCCTTCTTCGAATGCAGCTCAGTGTATGGATTCAATGATAAAAATGTCTAGGCCTTGCTTCAAAACAAAGGGATGGCGAAAGCAGGTGGGAGTAGAGAAGAATCAGAAATGACCATGACTTACTCATTGTTGAAGCCAGGTAATCGGTATGGAGATTTGTTGTACTAGTCTTTATGTTTTTGTGTATGCTGAAAAAATGTTTTAATAAAAAGTAAAACAAAAACAAAAAGTGCAAGCTTACCTTCTCCATACACACCCAGTGTCCCTGGGTATAGTCAACTTTCCTGTCTTTGAGTAGTTGCTGTACTTTGAACGTTGCTCTGGCAGGAAACTTAGTATAATGAGTTTATTGTCTGCATCGCCTGCTAACTTGTATGTTCTTTGTATCTGGCATGATTTCCAGGTGTCATAGTGCTTGGCACAAGTAGTGGATGGATAGATATTTTTTTTAAACTTCTGAATATTAGGCGCTTAATATTTTCTCAATTGTATTTTCTATTCTTAGTTAATTTGTTTCTTTTTTCTCAGTTGGACTGTTGCTGGGGTCCCAGTGGTATATATGACTGGGAGAATTCTCTACACAGTGTGGGTATTTGATAAATACTGATTAATTGCTTAGAATGCTGGTCTATTCTCCAAATGTCAGAGGTTCCAAAATAAAACAAAGCACTCCAATAACAGAATCACAGTTAGGTAACCGATTATCCCAGAATGGGAGGGTTGCCTTAGTTGAGGCAACTGGAAGTGAGTAGTCAGGCAGGCTCTTTCCTGCGGAGGTGAACTCCTCCGTTGTTTTGATGGAAAGAGGAACAGGATGACGTAGACAGAGACTCGTAGACGGTGTCAGTCGGGAGAAAGGTGTTTGCTGGCTGGACAGGCTCATTTTGCAACAGGAAGCTGATCACCAGAAGACCTTACATACCCATCTAATACCACTCCCAGTATTCCCCACCACTCCATTTGCCTGGTGAACTCTTAGTCATCCTTCAAAACCCAGCTCTAACATGTCCTTCTGGCAGGACACAGTGGGCCAGCCATCTCTGTTTCCTCTACTTAGCCCTGTTCATGCTTTCTGTGCTGCCCTTGCCATGCCCACACACTGTAGTGTGCAGTCCGTACTTCTGTTCCCCTGCTGGATTGTGAACCTCCTCCAAGGCACGAACTGTGTTGCACCTGACCTGTGTTCCCAGGTATTTGCACATTGCTTGGTGCTTAACACCCCACCCCATGCCTTACATAATTAGAGGTAGCAAGTCAGGTAAATGAGAAAGCGGATGGTGGCATGGTGGATTCCAGACATGGGTTATTGAGAAATGAAGAACACGTGCCCGTCAACTCCAGCTGATTGCTACATGGCATAAGGACCCATTTCCCAGCAGGTTCTGATAGTTCAGATCTGTATGTTGAATGTTCTAGTTATTCCACATTAGCAACTCATTCCATTTGGGGGTGGGTAGCATGGGTCTGCAGGCAAGATCTGGCTTTAGTTCATTCTCAGAGGTAATCAGAAAACCCTCTTAGTTTACCCAATAGGGTGTTGGCCATCCAGAGGATGCCAGATTGCCAATAAAAAGTGTTGAGTTCAGTTGCCCCAGAAAAGCTCCTCCTGGTGCTGGGGGTAGGGAAGGGCCCAAGTGTAGGAGGAAGGAGTTGGAACTCACCCTCCTGCTGCCGCAGGAGCCACTCCTGCTAGAGCCTTGGACTGTTTGCAGCCTCTGTCGATATTGCTCAAAGTGAGCCGCCCTTATTACTTATGACCACCAGAATGGGGCATATAAGGTGGTTTCCTGATACATTCTGTAGGTATCAGATAGCAGCTGTCGTCGCGAAGCGTGTCATCTAAGAGATCCCATATGATATTGCTGTGGCAGTTTCAGTCTGATGAGCACACTGAGCTCTTCTGCTTTGCAGGCTGAACAAAACCTAGAGAGAGGATTTCTGTTCTCTTCCCCTTTACTTCCCCTCCTCCTCCTTTCTTCTTTCTTCTTTTCTTCTTCCACTTCTGCTTCTGCTGCTTCCACTTCTTCTTTTGCTATTTCTCCTCCTCCTCCTTTCTGGTCTGAGGACTAAAAACGATGTTTGCAAGACACTGACAGTAATCATTCATCCAGCGTATTTTACAGCACTGCTGTCTGATGTAGGTACATGATGGTGAGAGCAGACATAGTTCTCTTATAATCTTCCATAGAGGTTCTTACTCTGCACTTTTCTCCATTGATATGGATCATGTGTCATTTTTACAATCAGCAAAAAAAGAGAAAAAAAAAACAAGCACTTTCCAGTTGCATTAAAAAAAAAAATATATATATATATATATATAATATATATATATATATATATATATTTGTGGGTACCAGGAGTCGAACTCAGGACCTCACGCTTGCCAGGCAGGCGCTTATGCCACTGAGCTATCTCACTGGCCCATAAAAAATATTTTTTAAAACTTATTTTGTTTGGAAAAAAATGCCCATCAGAAGGATCCCCTTGGGAGTTTGGGCTTTCATTTCTTCATAATGTTTAGAGTCCAGAAACATAAATACTATAATGCAAAGAGGAAAAAAAAATAGTAGTTTGAAAACACTCTGCAAGACACGGAATCCAGTGGTGCACTCTTGAAGAGCAAAGCGAAGCACAGACGAGCAGAGGTCCCGGTCAAGGTCAGACCTGCGCCCTATCCCGCGCCACAGACTGAGGTGCAGAACTTCTGCCTTTCGGCCCCGTATGCTTTTCCATTACCGAGCTTGACTCTCCATAAACATCAATTTGGTGGAGGCAGTCTCTTCTAATTCATCTCCAGGTAGTCTTCAGACATCTTGTTGAGTAAATCTGTCATTTGTCCAAGTCTATACATAGCTCTTTCCGAAAAATCTAAGCTCTTCCAGATTGCTGAGTCAGAGAACAACTCAGTATTTATAACTTGAGAGTCGATTCTGTATATTTCACAGTACCCAGAGAAGTGTCTCGGAAGCCAGGAAATGAAGCAAATTGTAATGAAGTGCCTGTCTAAATCCATGCCATGCTCCCACCCCAGGACCCAGCACGGTGCCTGACACCCAGAGTAGGTGCTCAGTAAATACTTGCTGAGTGAATACATGCTGGTAGAATGAAGATTTTTCTATCTATAAGGGGTGGCTTCAGATGTTTTCCATAATTCCTCCCTGAACTCTAAACTGGTTTTTCCAACAGTCTGCATGTCAGCTCCAAAGGACATCTTAGTAGACATCTGAAACTTAATGTGTCAGAAAACAAACTCCTGAGATTACCCTTTAAATATAACTCTTCCCCAAGTAAGTCACAGTGCCATTCATTTACTCTGGAAGAAACTTGGGGTTATTCTTGACCTCTGTCTCTCAGGCCCCTCATCCAATTCTTCAGCAAATCCTGCAGCTCGCAGGCAGACCTTTCTGAGCCCAGCTACCTCACATCCTCCACCAGCACCACTTGATGTGGCTGCCTTCAACTGTCTGACCTTTCCTCTTGCCCCAAATCAAGCCACTCTCCCTCAGAACCTTGAGTGATTTTTCTATCACACTTAGGGAAAATAACACCCCTACCGTGATTTACAGATCCCTGTGTGATCCGGCCTTCTGTTTCCTTTGTGATCTCACTTCCTACACGTCCTCCTATCCGTGCACCAACCAAACTGACCTTGCTCTTCCTTGATCAGGCCTAACACATTCCCACCCCAGGACCTTTGCACTTGCTAAGTTCTCAACTTGGCAGTCTTTTTCCTCATATTCTCATTGCTTGCTCTTTTGTTCTACTTTAATTACAATTCAAAAGTCAGCTCCTCTGAAAGGCTTTCACTCAGCCTCCTACATATGCCTCCCCTTAGCCTGCTTAATTTTCTTCATTACATTTAATCCCTACCTACAATTATATATGTTTATTTGTATATTGTGTGTATCTTCTGATTATAGTACAGGTTTCCATAAGGCCTGGCAGGCTTTATTTATCATTGTTGCAGACTGAAACACGCCTGAGATATACTGTATGCTCAATAAATATCTACTTATTGAATGAGTGGTTGCCTGGACTTTTTCATCCCTTGCTGCCTAACCTGACACTGCCAACGTAGAGAAGGATGACTTATCAGAAGAGCCATTGAGAGGACCTGAAATGAAACTTCCAAACTTCGGCAGGTTACATTTTAGCAGCTCTGGCCACAGGTTGCCCCTGTAGCCTCTTTCAAACTAAGTACAGTGCCAGAGCCTTTGTTGGTCCTGGTCAGGGTGCACCACCTTGCACTTCTTGCCGTATAAATTTAGTTTGGATACTGTATGTTATTTATAGCCTCATGAGAAACACATAAAAGGCACTCAAATTTCCTCCTTCCCCAAGAATTCTAGCCAACGTTCTGTATTTGGCAGCATTTAGATCGTGTGAGAAACTTGTCCTGGACCTTAGATCTGTTTAAATGTCTGTGAAGTCACTTGAAGCCTTAGTGTATTGGCTTTCCTAACTGCCCGCCTCTGGCTGTCCTTCTCCCAGCCTTGGAGACTGTGGGTCCGTTACACAGCATCTTCCGTTTCTCCCTCTCTGAAGTTGGGATAAACATAGCAGCTCCTTGGGCAGTGATTGTAAGGATAAAAGGAGATGATTCTGGTGAAGTGCTGACAACAGTCTGATACATAGCAGCTGCTCAATAAATGCTGAGTGTTGTTATTTTTGTTATTATTATCTCCACCATCTTTGTCCTTGTTTTTACTGAGATCTTGCACAGCCCAGACAAGTAAATATTTATTCCCTCCATCCTACAATCCAGACCCTACCAGCTACACCTTCTTCAGGTCTAGGCCGAACCTTCCTCCTTGGTCTCCCTGACATTAACACTGTGAATTAGGCGAATCTCATTTTCTAACTCCATCTGACACTTCCATTGTCTATTCCAGGTCTGTAAGCATCACATTCTGCCCCTTTTATTTCAGGCTCCATGCATTTTCTTCCCCATTTAAATCTATTCATCTATTTTCTAATGGAGGGAGAGGAGACAGGGGATGGGGAAGTAAAAAGTGATTAAGAGGCAATATGTATATATACCAACTCCCCACTATGGATGTATTCTTTATATAATGCAAACGTGTAGTAATTAAAAAAAACCTTTAAATACACTAAAAAAAAATCCATTTGTCTATTTTCTGAAATATATCAGACCTCTTCTTTCACTGGCAAATTTTGGAACTAATATTTTAATACATTTATCACATTTGAAAATGTCCCCCTTGTGGTCTAACATACAGTGCCCTGATGCCGAGCGTGCAGCCTGATGAATGCTCCTGCACTCGGACACCTGTGAGGTCACCGCCTGGTTAAGGCGGAGGACATTTCCAGTCACCCCTCAAACTCCCCTCCATGCCACCCAGAGGAAACCCCATTCCGACTTCTGTCACTATTGATTAGTTTCTCCAGCTTTACTGCTTGGCTTATTTTACTCAGTATAATGTCTTTGACCTTCTTCGATTTTGTTGCTTGTAGCAATAGGTATTTCATTATTGTGTGAGCACACCACGACCTAGCCATTTCCCTACTGATGGACATCTGCATTGTGGCCACTTTGGGGCTATTTAATAAAGCCGTCATGGACATTGGTTGGATATATGCACTTTTTCCTTTGGGATGTGCCCAGGAGTTCGATTGCTAGATCATAGGGCGGGCACGTGTTCAGCTGGAGGAGGCGCCGCCAGACAGCTTTCCACGGTGGTGGCACCAAGTTACGCTCCCCTCAGGGATATGGGAGGGTCCCAGTTACACCACAGCCTCCCGTAATTGTCAGTGTCAGACTTAATGACACCATTCTATCGATGTGTAGTGATAGCTCACTGTTGCCTTATTTGTATTTCTCTCATAAATAATGAATTCCTTTTTATACACTCTTAACCACCTGGTAATTTTTGTTGTTAGGTGATTATTCAAATTTTTCTTCCTCCTCCTCTTCTTGATACCGTGGATTGAACCCAGGGCCTCCTGCATGCTAGGCAAGTGCTGTATCCCTGAGCTAGATCCCTGGCCCTTTTTTTTTTTTTTTTTTTTTTTTTTTTTTTGTGGGTACCGGGGGGTCGACCTCAGGACCTCGCGCGCCAGCAGGCGCCCGTGCCGCTGAGCGATATCACCGGCCCCTTTTTTTTTGTATGTGGGTTCCGGGAGTTGAACTCGGGCCCTCGCGCTTGCAAGGCAGGCGCTTAAACCGCTGAGCCATCTCACCGGCCCATCCCTGGCCCTTTTTATGTTTATTTATTTATTTGCTTATTTGAGACAGGGTCTCCCTATGTAGTTCAGACTGGCCTCAAACTTGCAGCATCCTCCTGCCTCAGCCTCCTTCCTGAGTGGTGGGATTACAGGTATGTGCCACCATACCTAGGTATTTTTTATTCTGAACAGGGTCTTACTAAATTCCCTTGAACTTGCTATCCTCCTGCCTCAGCTTCCCCAGTAGCTAGGACTATAGGCATGTGCCATCCTGCCCAGCACACCTCCTTATTTTTAAATTGGATTTTAGGAGTTCTTTATTAGACATAATAAAGACAAATTTCTTCTTCCAGTTTGTGGCTTGCCTAATTTTTACTCTGTAAGTGATACCTTTGATGAACAGGCATTCTTAATTTTAGTGAAGTTCAAATTATCGATCTTTTCTTTTGTGGCTGGGGCTTTCATATTCTGATGAAGAAGTTTTCCATTCCCAACATCCTCTGTGCTTTCTTCTAGAAGCATTTTTGTGTTCCCTTTCCCACTTAGGTTTGTGATCCACCTCAGAAATATGCATTTTTCTTAAATTTAGCTCAAAATTCAATTCTTCAGAGACCCCGAGACTTAAATGTGCCATTCACTCACACTTTTTTCACTTAACAAAAAAATGTAAGCACCTTCCATATGCCAGGCCCTTGTGGGACACCACAAGCAATCAGGGTCAACACTGAATTGAAGGGGCTAATTGGCTGCTAGGGGAAGGAGGGATATGTAGAAAGGAGTCATTTGGCTGGAAGAGGTAATGTGGCTGGCTTGTTCACATGTACTGTCCAGAGGACCCTCCTTTTTGAACACAGGCAGGTAAATGACATTTCCTACACATCAGTGATCCTGTCTTAACATCTGCCATGGGTCCCCACTTTTTCAGGTAAAAATCCAAGTCCCTGTGCCTGACTTTTAGGCATCCCACTGCCTGATCCCCTCATCTTCTAGACCTTGCCATCTTTCATGCCAAACCCTGCACCCTGCCCACCAGGACCCCCACACACAGTGGGCTGGCCCACCCTGCTAACTCCATGGGTTTGCTTTGCCCTTCTGCCTGGGCTCCTTCTCCCATGGCTTTGTGCCTGAAAATCTGTTCATCTCTCCAGTGTCACCCCCGAAAACCCCTCCCACAGAGCTCCTTTCTGTCTGTGCCTCAAGATCTTCCTGGAGTCCAGGTGCCAGGTTCAAATTCTGCTTCTGTCTCTTTCCAGCTCAGCCTCGGGCTCCCCACTGGGAATAACTGGTCCCAGCCATCCACAGATTTGTGCAGGATGAATGGGATTATCCAGGCACAGTTGCTTAGCACAGTGTGTGGCAAATGGTAAGCGTCCAGTAAATGTTAGCTTTTGAAAACAGTCACGCCCATCATAGTAAGGACATTTATCCGTAAACATCGGGTCAGACATCATTTCCTTAGTTTTCCTGCTATTTTTCTAGTACCACAACAAGTCCTTACAGCTGCATATGGGATAAAGATTAGGCTCTCCATCTTCTGGTCTAAATGACTCAGGCTCAGAGAGGGAAATGCTATCCCTTGCCAATGTCCTCAGCCAACTATGGGAGCAGCTGAAGTCCTGGCTCCTTTGCAAAGTTCCAAGCCATTATCATGTGTCGGCGCCTCTCTGTGCTTCCCCGGCACTTCCACAGGGAGCTTGGTAAATATTTGATGAGTGGGACTGAATCTGAGGGACCCAGAACCTACCCATGGGTTTATCTGGGCTGCCGAAGTCCCAAATGTAATCCTTGAAGTCCATGATCAATCAGAGGCGGAGACCTGCATGGCAGATAGCATCTGGGCAGGAGATTGTTTTCCACTTTTCCCTCTTGGGAAACAGTGGTTTCAACATCGATAATTTGCACTTGTCTGTTCCAAGGTGTGAGCTGTAACTGACACAATGCTGCCACTCCAGAAGAACAGGTTGTCACTTTTCACAAAATTTGTCCTATTTAATGAAGCTTTCAAAAAAAATGACCTGCTGTGTCTTCTGGTGCTTGCTCCCAGGCCTACCCTTGACAGTGGTATACCAAAAGTCCTGGGAAGGTCCTCTCGGCAGATTCTGGGAGCTTGGCCCCTCCAGTGCCATGGCTAGGTGTCTGGGGAGCAGGGGCCACAGGTCATCATCTGAATCTCTTGTGGTACGTGGTGTGGGTAGTCAGGAGCTCAACAAATCGATATCAAGTTCTTTATCTGTGTGTTTGTTTCATGCTGGGCACTGGGCTAGGCTTTGGGAGGGAGAGAGAAGGAAGCAGGTTCCAATCATGTCTTCAGGAGCTTCTGTGCCAACCCAGGAGGCAAGATGCAAACACAAATAACAGACAACTGATTTAGATAAATGGGGTGTGGGGTAGGGAGTGTGGCAGAAAACTATACTGGAGTCCATTCCTTTTCAAAGCATCACTGGGACTTAAAGACTGGTGGGCGATTCTTTGGTATTAAAACAAGTGTGGCATGATATGGAGGACACTCGAAGATGTGCTTGCATTTCACAGATTTTCCTCTCCCTGTCCCCTGGTGAGTCCCCTCTTCTCTGCCGTCAGGATGTTTTGGTGGATAATATTGGCAAACACTGCTGTTGGCATGAGACAGAATTGGATTTTCAACTAAAGCTTTCTCCACCACTTGCCACCTCTGTGACTTTGATCAAGTGGCCTGCGCTCTCTGGACCTCAGTTTCCCACCATTTTTGAAGGATTAATGTTTTATATAAAGTATTTGTCACACACATGGTAGTGCTTATACTTCACAGTGAGGAAATGAAGGTTTATAGGCTGTGGGTAGATGGATGGATGGATGATGGGCAGATAGATGAAGCAGGGAATAGAACACTCTGTCACTATATAGTAAAAGGCATATGTTTCCTTTGTCATTAATACTTGGCAACTTTATGTCATTTTGCACCCTCGAGACACTTTCATATCGTACAAAAACCAAAGAAACCATGGCTATCCCTATTTCACTCATGAAGAATCTTAAGCAATGCACAGGGTCTGGCAAAAGTCAATATTGGTCAACCTGAGATTTGAACCCATGCCCGGTTCAGCATCTTTAACACAATAGCTCAGGATAGGGACAGGGAGAAGGGGCACACCTTTCAAGGTCCTGCCCATTAACTTCAGCCACAGGTCACCAGTCCCAGAAGGATGTCCTCGGTGCTGGGCCGGTGCGGAAGCTTCCCTGTTCCCTGTTGAGACCCTGATGCTACAGTGGCTGTGGATGCTGCTCTCCTGGAGGACATGCATGCATGCGGGAATTCACATGTGATCCCAGGATGTCCATGGGAACTCCGTGGCCCTCCACCAGGCCTCCTCAGATGCCCAAGACCCTCTGCAGCGAACATCCTGAGCGAAACCAGCCGCACAAACCACACACTCTCAACCTCCATGCAGACTAGTGGGGACCCGGTAGCCCAACAGAACAAACCCGGCACTTCAGCCAGGGGTGCCTTATGTTCCCAACTCTGCAATCATTTTAATTTTAAGAACTTAGCTTTCAATAAATATTCAGAGCCAAACCATCCCTTTCCCTCTGAGACTTTTGCAAGGCTTGGTGGAGACGAGAATTGAGGTTATCTGTATTGTAGAGATCAATGTTGCCAGTGCGTTAATGGAATGGGGTGGAGACCGGAGAGCTGGATAATCCCTGTTTACCCAGCTTCGATTGGCTTCACAGCAGGCAAAGCCTTCACTGCCATGAAAACCAAGGTTGGCCATGGCAGAGCCTGGGCCTTGCTCAGTGGCAGAGTGCTTGCCTAACATGCATGAGGCCCTGGGTTTAAGCTACAGCATGGAGAAAAAGAAAAGAAAAGAAAAAAAGAAAAGAAAAGGTTGGCTGTGGATGGCAGATGCAGATGCTCCAAGCTGAGACCCTCGATGAGGCCATTCAGTTCATATACATTCAACACACATATTAAGCACCTACTGTGTGTCGGACACTGGTCTACATTCCTGTGGTGTATCTGAGACTAAAATAGAGAAAAACCCTTGCCCCATAGAGCTTACATCCTAGGGAAGAATATAGATAGATAGTAATAAATGTGATAAATTGTATGGTATATTAGAAAAAAAGCTATGGGGAAAAAGGAGGAAAGAATTGGGAGTGTGTGTGATGGAGGACCAAATTGTAGTATTAAACTAGGGTTAGGGAATCCTCACTGAACGGCAAATTTGAGCAAGACCTGAAGGAGGAGAGACCACATTGAAAAGGAAGTCAAGAGGCTGCCAATAACAATACTAAATAGCATTCACTCAGCCACTCAACAAACATTCATTGAGTGCATTAAGAGCTAGCTGCTTGGGGTCATCACAACAAGAACCCCAAGATACCCAGGTTCTCATCAATGGGACCTGTGGATGGGACCTGATATGGCAAAAGGGACTTTGCCGATGGGATCAAGTGAAGGACCTGGAGGTGGGGCAGCTGTCCTGGATCATCCAGGAAAACCTTTGGGAATCCCAAGTATCCTAGGAGGGAGGCAAAGTGAGATTTGACCCTGGGAGGGAAGAAAGCGACGTGACGATGGGTGAAGGGGGAGAGAGCGTGATTGATTGGGGACAAAGTCAAGGAAGAGGAAGCTGGAAAAGCCAAGGAAATCGCTTCTCCTCAGAGCCTCCAGAGAGAAGTAGCTCGGCAGACACCCTGGGTTTCACCCTTATAAGATTCCTTTTGGATTTGTGACCTCCAGAACTGGAAGAGAATCACTTTGTGTTGTTTTAAGGCATCACCAAGTTTAGGATAATTTGTCAGGGCAGCAACAGGAAACTCTTGTTTGTGCTACGTGTGTGGTGTTTGGTGGTGTGACTTGTCGATAGCATAAGCTGTTATTATTGTTGTTATCATAAGAAAGCTCGATCCCTGCCCTTACCTGAGAGGATGCACAAACACAAACACCGTGGACATCACTGTCCCTCCTACATGAATTCCAGTGGCAAGAGGAAGAACCCTGAACTAGCCTGGGCCCCCCTCTTGTTTGCCCAAACCAAATGACAGACTGATGACAAAACTGGGATGCTAAGGTGACCTTTGGCAGGCAGGCTGTGTCTTTCACCAGTCCCAAGGCTTCCCACCTTCTGGAATGAGGTAGGATCTACAGGAATGTCAGACATCATCACCACTCCTGGAAAACAGTGGATGTACTTACATAAGGAAAATACTGGGTAGCCAGGCATGGTGGCACACGCCTGTAATCCCAGTACTCTGGGAGGCTAAGGCAGGAGGATTACAACGTCAAGACCAGCTTAGGCAACTTAGTGACTTAACCAGACTATGTCTCAAAATTAAAAAAAAAAAAAAAAAAAAAGAAAGAAAGAAAGAAAGAAAGAAAGAAAGAAAGAAAGAAAGAAAGAAAGAAAAAGGAACTGGAGATATAGCTCAGGATGAAGGTCTTGGGTTTTACCCCCAATATCACACACACAAAAAAATATATATATAAAAAAATATGGGGAGGGAGGGAAGAAGATACTGGGGGATCCCACCAGGACACACAACTGAATTGAGCATAGATATATGTGGGACGTACCTAAATGTCACCAGGACTCTGTGATGAAGACAGGAAGTTGTTTGAATCTCCACTGAAGAAAGAGCCCTGAGAACCCCCTCTGACTGAGGCTGGCATCTTGGCTTCCTGGTTTTGAACCAAATAGTTGCTGGGTCCAGCAGAAAGCTGCCTTACAACTACTTCTTGCTGGATGAAGGAGATGTCTTCTAGGGAATGGGAGAGAGGAAGAAGCTCCACAGTTTTTCTACGTGGAAGATTTATCAACCCTAAAGGTGGCTTTTATGCTGGGAGGAATGGATATCCATATGCTACCTCACACTATATCCAGCAATTATCTCAAAATGGATCATAGACCTAAAGCTAACTATAACATTCTGAGAAGAAAACACAGAAATAATTCTTTTTCCTTTTTTTTCCCCCCCCCCAGTGCTGTGGATTGAACCAAGGTGTTCCCAGGAGTGATTCTCCATGACTATGGGTTAATTAATGGTTTCTTAGATCCAACATCAAGAACACACATTATAAAAGAAAAATCAGGGCCGGTGAGACAGCTCTGCAGCATAAGCGCCTGTCCGGCAAGCGCGAGGTCCTGAGTTCGACTCCCGGAACTCACATAAAGGAAAAAAGGGGCCGGTGATATCGCTCAGTGGCACAAGTGCTTGCTGGCAAGCACAAGGTCCTGAGGTCAACTCCAGGTACCCACATAACAACAACAACAACAACAAAAAATCAGAAGAATTGCACTTCATCTAAATTGAGAAAACAAAACAAAACACGTTTGTATTTCAGAGGGCACCAATGAGAAAGCCAAAAGACTACCTATAGAATGAGAGACAAAACTTAAAATCCTATATTGATGAGGGCCTTACAACATATTAAGAACTATTGTAACTCAATGATAAAGACAAATACCCCAGTTTAAAAAAGTGGTAAAGGATCTGAGTTGATATTCCTCCAAAGAAGATCTACAAAGTGCTAAGAAGCACGTGGACGCATGTTCAACATTGCTAATTCACAAGGGAAAGTAAAATCATAACCTCACTAAGATACCACTTCTTCCCCAGCAGGATGGCTGGAATAAAAAAGCCAGGCACCAGTAGGTGCCAGGGGAGACGAGGTCACATTGAGACTCATGTGTTGCTGTTGGGAGTGTACAATGGCGTAGCCACTTTGAAAAACAGCTTGGCTGAATTTGGCCCTTCCTTACAATAGTAAACACAAAGTTACCACTTGACCCAGCAGTGTCACTCCTGGGTATGTAGTCAAGGGAAACGAAAACATATGTCCACATAAAAAACTTGGACATGAATGTTCACAGCAACATTATTCACAACAGCCAAAACCAGGAAGCAATGCAAATGTCTCCAGCAGGCGAGTGGATAAGCAAAACATGGTATGTTCATATGGCGAATATTACTCAGCTGTAAAAAGGAGTGACGTAGTGATTCACGCCACGACAGGCAAATCCTGAAAACATCCTGCTAGCAAGTCAGTCACAAAAACCTCTGCATATTATATCCTTCCCTTTAGATAAAATGTCCAGTACAGGTAGATCTGCAGAGCTAGGAAGTAGGTTTGTGGTTTTCCTGAGAACAGGGCAAAGGACTGTGTGGCATGGGGAATGACACCAACAGGTGTAGGGTTTCTTTTTGACATCAGTGTTCAAAATTACACAGTGGTGATAGTTACGCTACTCTCAATATACTAAAACCATTGAGGTAGACACTTTAAATGGGTGAAATTTTTATGGATACATTAGATTTTGAAAAATCTATTATTTAAGAACAAAAACACCATCGGCCCTTGATTGTCTTTGAAGCTGCCATTGGCGACTTCTCGTTAGCTAATGTCACTTCTGTTTCTTATGTTAGGGATGTGCCAAAGCTCTGTCTTTTGCTGTGGCCTACTTCACACCCACAGTTGGTTTCCCAGCTTTGCTGTGTTCTCCCCTGACTCCAGGCCTAGGCATCTGGGTTGGCCATTTGGCCAGGCCATCTGCTGTCATCCCTCCCTTCGGCCCTCCCAGGCGTCCCACCAGGCAGGAGGGATGCTCAGAGTCCCAGCCCTCCCTTTGGGGGAATTGTGCTGCAGGGAAGAGAAGAGCTGAGGGGAAGGGAAGAGGGAGGATTCAGGAGACTCAAGTTATATTACTATGCACCCATTTCTTCCTGTTTCCTGACAAAAGTGTTTTCTCAGCCTCACAGCCACTGACAGTTTCAGCCTCAAACATCCAAGAACATCTCCTCAGGTTCAGTCCCATATCTCAAGCCAAAACCTTTGGCCTTTCACGAAAATGGCCCCAAAGGGAAACAAAGCTTTCGTAAATAGAGGGGGAAGAAGGGTTGAAGGGAGGGGAGGGGAATGGGAAACAAAGAAAAATGAAGATATATTATGCACAGGTACAAATTCCCTGTGTTGAATATGATCACTATGTACAACAAATGTGTATTCATTTTAAAAAATAAATTTAAAAACAAATTTTAAAATACCCCCAAATTTTCTTTCCTGCTCTTTGGCTCAGAAATATCACGTTGTAAATCCAGCCAGCCAAACAAACAAACAAAAGAACACCACTTGTATACGGGGTGGGGATGAACGCTAGAATTCCATGCACAGAGTGACTCATCAGGCACTATTATAATAGTAAAAGACTGGATACAGCCTAAATGTCCAACAATATGGCATGCCCCAAAGAGGGAACAGTGTTCACCCATTAAAAGAATTTAATGACCTGGGAAGATGCTTGCATCATATGTTAAGTGAAGAAAAAAAAGGGGGGGCAGGTTATAAACTGGTGGGTAGGTTGTAACCAATCTCTAATATGCAGACTGTGCACCGGAAAAAGCTGCAGGAAAACACACCAGAATGACACAATGGGTATTTTTCTCATATCTTTCTTTAGCTATGCCTCCCCACTCTTTCCATGGCATTTCTTGGGAAAGTCACTGTTTACCTGCTTTGTTCAGTCACCCACATCCACCTCCAGTCCTCGCCCTGAGCTGCACCCTCCACCTGCAGTCAGCAGCCTCTGGCAGCTGCTCTGCCCGGCCACTCAGCAGCTCCTGACATCCCACCCATCCAGGAAGCTGCTCCTCACAACTGGGAAGCCGGAAGCCTTGCTCATCCACAGCCAGCCTGTATACTGTGCACCTTGCTCGTGGGTGCGAGAAAATACCCTGGGCCTCTTGGCTGGCCTCAGCCTTGAAGGATGTTTCTTGATGTGGTCCTGTATGATTCTGTATGTGGCCTCAGAGCTGCAGCTTCCAAAAGGGGTTTTTGCGGAAGAGAAGTGTTAAGGCTACTTGTCTCATCACTGTTGCATGATGAAGATGATGGTGATGACATTTTGGTCTCCAAGTCCTGATTTGCCACAGCAATGACTTCCCCTGACTGTTTACAAATCACCCAGACCATCATTAAGAAGTGAGCGGGCTGGTGAGATGGCTCAGCGGCATAAGCGCCTGCCTGGCAAGCGCGAGGGCCCGAGTTTGACTCCTGGAACCCACATATGAAAAAAGGGCCGGTGATATCGCTCAGCGGCACGGGCACCTGCTGGCGCATGAGGTCCTGAGTTCGACCCCTGATACCCACAAAAAAAAAAAAAAAAAGTGAGCAACGGTGCTTTTGCTTAACCTGGACCATCAGCTTTTTGTAAAGGTATTAACTCTATGCCAATAGAAGCTTGGCCCAGAGGAAATAAATAGGCAAAAATACTGCAGATGTAGCTCACACGCATTTAAGTTGCTCATGAGTTGATTTGCCCAAAGGTACATACAGGGTATTCCTGAGTTGGAATCGTACTAGAGACACCTTTAGTGGAAAAAGTTAGTGGGTCAGCAAGCTTCTGAGGGCCTACCTGCACCTGATACTTAGTCTTAGAGCACTGGGGAAATGTGTGGCCTCGTCAAAGTAATAAAACAAAGCCAGAGTGATTTTTCCTGCCAAACTTCCTGGTCACCTTTGACACCCACATGAAGCATAATGAGGAAGGCTTTGAGGATATGATGGACTGTCTCGTGGTTCCTACAAGAAAGGAGCGTGACTCATAACTCTTGGGGAGGTTTGGGCCAACTCCCCCAGGCTGTGTAGGTGTGAAATACAGTGGAATTGGAGATCCAGACAAATGGAATATCCAGACAACAACCTTTGATGTTTTTGAAACTGAAAAACAAGATTTGGTGTGCCAGCCTTCCTTGTCAGTCTGGTATGCCACCTGTCATCTTCGTAAGGTAAACATCACAGGCATAGTTTTCCTCCCCACAGAACTGCACCCTTTTTCATGATTAGGTCTGGGTACTGTTTGGCAATCGGAATTGAGCAGAATGGGGCTGGGGAGGCCTTTCTACATTCCACCTTCTTTCACGTATTTAAAATAGAAGAATAAGTAGGTGAGTGACCGCCATGTTTGTCATCCTTCACCATTCCTGCCACCAAAATGCAGACTTTGCTTATGCTTTCCTGAGGCCACTAGAGTTGGTATTTACCCTTCGTCCATCTTATCGTGAGGCTGGAGGTTCTGAGATCCTGAGGAAGATTCCTCCACCCTGTCACTTCCATGGTGTGCGTTCTTGTTGAATGGAACGCATGAACTGAGGGGGAGATGGAAATGCTGACGATGATGGAAGGGGTTTTGCGGACCAGCGAGAGAGGAGAGAGTGGAGAGATCAGAGACAGCAGGAGAGAGGAACCTGAGTGCGGAATGTCGTGTTGTCACTGAGCTCCCTGTGGACTGTCTTCCCCATCTTTCATGTCTTCAGTGAAACTTCTGTCTCTTGCTGGTGTGTTGTAGAGTTGAATCTGTTTGCCTGGGAACTCATTCCTTCAACGATATTTATTGAGTATTGAGTAGCTAAGTTACACAAGGAAATGTTATCAGTGCTGAGGATAAAGTAGTGACCAAAACATCCCCGATGTACAACAAGTTGGATGAATACACCAATGGCATGAATCTTCAAGGACCACCGCTGTGTGGGGAAAGCCAATCCCAGAAGGTTACTGTCACTCCACTTATGTAACATTTCTAAAATGACAAAATTTTGCAAGTGATGGTGAGTATGGGTTAGGGAGTTAGAGAAAGGTGGGTATAATGATTAGAAAGCAACTTGAGGGATCCTTGGGCTGATGAACTGTTCAGTATCTTACTGGGGTGGTGAATACCAGAAGCTACTGATTTTATGCAGGTGAGAAAATTGCCGAGATTTCAACACATGCGCACACAAGAGTAAAACTAGGGGATCTGAATAAGTCTAGTGGGTGGCGTCAATGTCAACACCCCGGTTGTGATACTGTACTCTATAGTTCTGCACGGTGTTACCACTGGGGAAAACTGGGTGGAGTTGCCTTGGGATTTTCCGCTACTGCTTCTTAGACCCGCACGTGCCTATACCATTATCTCAAAGAGAATTTCAATTAAAAAACAAACAACTCTCTGGCCTAGTGGATCCTACATTGGAGTGAAAGCCCAGTATGGTTTCATGGTGGTTGTGGGCAAAAGCCAAGGCCACCCTGGGCATGTCAGCCCCCTCTGAGGTATTTTATGCACCACCATCAGAGATTTCTCCCATCCTGGGGACCGACTGTTGAGTTTCCCTTGGTGACTGGATGGGATTCAGACTTGGGGAACGGCAGGTGCAGAGCACAGTGTGAAGCCTCACTCTCCGGACCCCCCAACGTGGGTACTGGGAGTTGCCCAGGCTGCCTTTGGCTATTTATGTCATGTCCCAGGCACCACTAGAGCAGACTAGAAAGGCGAGATGCAGATGCCATGGGCTCCTGGTGACCACGTGGAAGCCCAGCTGGCTTTTTGCCAACTTCCACCATCCCCATAGCCATCTTGCCAGCGACCTTCTGTCTCCTTCCATTCTCCCCTGGGGCCCGCTCTGTCCCGGTGGCGCATACAGTTTGGAGAATCCCCTTCCCCTCGGCTCAGACATGGCTCGCTGTGTGGTCTTCAGGAGCAAGCGAGAACTCCTCCTGCAGCCCTGGCCGCAGAGCTCAGTCCGGGCCTGGCCCTCTGCCATGGCCACTCTGGTCGACGCCCAGTGCCACCGCCCTGGAGCCCTGCACCAGTCCGTCAGTCCAGTAATCTTGCTGGCTGTGAGCCATCAAGGTTTGTAACCCTGTTTTATTGCCTTGAAGAACTTCAGAGGATGAAGCCACGTAAAAATAAAACAAGGTCTGAACAGACTCTAAAGTTTTTATTCTTTTATATTACGCCATGTCTTGCATGGAATGGCCACAAAGCAGCAAGCCTTCCCGGCCACATGGCTCACTAAACAGGGCACGGCTGAGAAAACTGGAACTCCACACCCAGGACCGGGTCCGTCAGAAAGGAGGGAGGCAGAGGAGGAGAGGAGGAGGGAGGAGCGATGATCGATAGGTATCTATCTTTTCTCCAGCATGTTTGTGGTGCATATTCCAAGAATGACGATACGTGATTGAATACAATTTCTGATTCATGATCAAGGTCTTCATAATAAAGGAAAAAGGCTTTCTTAGAAGTGTTAGAACTAAACAATAAATATTTGACTTTCAAATAAGGTTTCTATGGTGTTTTGTTTTGTTTTGGTTTTTGGTTTTTTTGAGACGGGTCTTGCTGTGCAGTTCAGGCTGGACTTGAACTCACTAGGTAGCTCAGGCTGGTCTCAAACTTGTAGCAATCCTCCTGGCTCAGCCTCCCATGTGCTGAGGTTGTAGGTGTGCGCCACTGCGCCCAGCTCTATGGCTAAAATGAAATGGAAGAAGAGATGCTGGTGAGCTCTGTCTCCATACTTCTACACAGCAGCCGCAGAGAGGACAGATGAGAATGAAATTCAGGACCCTCCACATGCGGCGGCAAGCTTAGTCCTGAGCAGCCCGCCCGGGGAGCCCAAGCCCGCCAGCCCCGTCAGGCCGGTGGGGCCCCTGGCGCTCTGAAGCCGGGTCCTGCTGTGCCTCGGAAGCGGCCTGATTCCTCGCAGCCCTGTCTGAGTCGGGGATGAACAACCCATGGAGGTCCAGGTGCATCTCCACGGCAACTGAGGCGCGAGCCAGTTCTGTGAAGCTCTTGGCATCCAGAATCAGCAGGAAAGGCGGCTTTTGGGGGTCGGTAGAGACGATGGCTGATAATATAACTCCTTTGGGGAAACGAACAGAAACACTTTGCTTTTCTCTTTTGCAAACCCAGGACCTCACACACACCGGGCAAGTGCTCTACCCCTGGCCCTAAAGAGAGGACATCTTGTAAAAGCGCAGCCTGAAACATCCTCTGCTGGAGGGACACCTTTCTCAGCCGCTGCAGGGTGGCTGAACACCTCTGTGGCCTTGTGTGGTCTCCCTCTCTGAGTGCCCCTGTGGTAAAATGAAGGCGACAGCACTCCCTGCCCACTGAATGCAGTGGAAGCGTGTGCCCAGCCAATGGGGGAGCAGCTTCAGCAGGAGTCCATGCCAACCACCCCCACCTTGGAGGTGACAGTGACGGGGTCCCCAGCCCAGTGTGCCAGGCCATGTGCAGCGAGCAGACAAGGCCAGGTGGGAAGCCACTCCCTCTGCAGCTGAGGCAGGCAGCTGACAGGCTCTCAGGGCAGCCCAACCTACCCTGCAGGTGTGTGCAGTCCTGTCACCGCTCAGCGGGGTGTGTCCCCACACATGGTTCTTGTCACCCTCCTTAGCATCCCCAGGGCAAAGGCAGAGTCATGGTGACAAAGGGCAGTTTAGCCATGTGGCACCTAGGAAAGAGAGCTGGGCCGCACATACACGACTTCCAGCGGCTCCACCGAAACCACTTAGACGTCTGGATCCAGCCACTGCGGTGAAGCTTAAAGCCAGCATTCCACATCCATGGAGAGTTTAGTGTCACTCAGTGGAAGGGACACGAGCTTTGTGTAGTGAAGAATTTAGCCTTGCCCAGAGAGAGGCCTGGCTTTGTCCCTGGAGGGTTCCCTCTAAACCCCACTGGAATGTCCTGTGTGCCTGAGGACGCCGGGCTGTGGCAGACGGTCTGTCCTCACAGTGTGGTCTATGGTGGGGCCGCCGGTCACGTGGCATCAGCCTAGGTCAGCCACACAGGGGTCGGCCATGCCTACCCTGCTGAGCCCCAGTAACAACCCTGAACGCCGAGGCTCTGGGGAGTGGGCTGGTGCCACTTGGGGCCAGTGCTCCCCATCCTGTCGGATGTTCATGCTGTCTACGGCTCCCCCAAAGAGGACAGCGGGTCTCCCCTGGACCCTGTAGCCTTTCATTGCAGTGAACCCTGACCCTAAGGATAACGGCTTTCTGTGAGCTCCGTGCACCCTCCTGATAATCACAGAACCTGGGGGTCCTGGGGGCTGTGAACTTTCGATTGGTGTCAGAAGCAAGAGTGGTCATCAGACAGACCCAAACCTCAAAGAAGGCCTCCCCCCAGCTGTGTGTCTGGGGTGGGGTCGGATGTCCCGAAATGATGCCTCTACTTGAGGGATTGCAAGCAGGCTTGCCTCCTTGGGGTCTTACCGTCGTCCTCATCCTTGGCATCTGGTGCGGGCACAAACAGGGGCTCTGCTGGCCAGCAGCTCTCCTCTCCCCATTTTAAGGATGACTTGGTGAGAATGTCATATTTTACTATCTGTATGAACAAAGAGGGGAAACAAGGGAATCACTTATTTGAGAACAGGTAGCTTCCTGGGAACAGGAAGGCATGAAGGCCCCACAGATGGAAGGTCTCATCCTCAAATCTAGACTTTTGACCCTTTTGAACTTTCCTACTCCATCTTCAAACCTCTGGAGCTCTGGTCATCCTGCAGCTGATAGTATACCATGAAGTCTCAGAAAAATCCTGAATTTATTAGGTATTTAGCACTACACTGAGATCGTATATGTTAAAAAAAAAAAACCCAAAACACTGATGTGTTAAATGTCAACAGTTATAGTACAATCTTCTTGGTTGTTTTAAAAGTGGAAATCCAGCTGAGCATGGTGACCAAGGCCTCTAATTCCAGTATTCTGGGAGGCTGAGGCAGGAGAATCACGAGTTTGAGCCCAGTTTGGGCAACTTAGGGAGACCGTGTCTCAAAATAAAAAAGGGCTGGGGATGTAGCCCACTGTGAAGGCCCTGGGTTCAATCCCCAGGACTGCAAAACAAACACAGAAAAGCAAAAGTCCTGGGCCTCTCCTAAGCTCCCAAAGGCCCATCCCATTTAGGGTGTAGGATTAGTGGGGAGTGGCTCAGGGTGTGTGTGCATGCATGTGTGTGTGTGTCTGGGAACCTTAATTTTTGGCTTTGTACATTTCTGCACTGTTTGCAATTTTTTAAAATGCTAAATTATTGAACAATGAAGTTTTTAAGGAAAAGTGATTTCTGTGTAGCATTTTGTATAGTGCTCAGGCGTAGTAAGTATTGGCAGATAGTAGCTTAAAAAACAAGAATCCCGCCAGTTCCAGCTACACCTCCTCTGCTCAAAAGGGTCAGCAAGTTCCTTCAGAGCAAGAATTGGGGTCCCATGCTGACTTCCACATCCTCACTGCCTACCACACTGCAGCACATAGTAGGTGCTCAGTAAATACAGATGGAATAAAGAAGTCAACACCTGAACCCTGCCTGTGACCTCTCCCCCGTGCTCCAGTCTCTTAGGTGTGCTCCTGCTCTCAGAGGGTCCATCATTCCCGCAGCCTTATCCCGAGATGACATCCCTCCCAACCTCCTCCTTTCCGATCACGGTCACCCGGTCTCAAGACCTGCAGATTCAGCTTTGCGGACAGGCGAGATCATGCAGTCATTCGGGCATGCTGTACCTTGGTCGGGATTGGACTCCACTGAACTCCAGCAGCGAAGACGTATCGGTAGGGCTTCCCGTTGTGAGCGTAATTGATCCGAGGCAGCTCCAGGCCTGGAGAGAAAGGAGACGAGACAGCGCCGCTAAGGCCGGCAGCATCTCCCTTCACGCCGGGCTGGCCTCCTTCTCACAGAAACAGGTCCCAAGCAAGATCCTGACCTTGATTCAGAACCCAGCTTGGAGCAAAGGTGGGCAAAGGCTGGAGAGGGACGCCCTGATCACGACCCTGGCTGTATTATAAGGTTCGGGAGCCAGGCAGCGGAGACCTGGGGTTTTCAGTGCATAAGCATCTTTAATTACCCAAGATAGAGATCAAAGAGAGTTGTGTGATTAAAATCAGAGGCCACTGCAATTTTTTAAAGGTCTTTAAAAAAAAAAAGTACATGGGTGTGCATATGTGGGTGTGAAGAGCCACTTTGGAGGCCACAGAAAAGGGGATGGGGAATGTAAATACAGCTCGTTCGCTCTGTTTTAATAATATGTAAAACTAATGTTTACAAAGGATTTTGATAACAAGTTCAAGGTGGTCTGAGGAGAGTCCCCAGAGCCGTGCTCCACACTGAGCACAGGGTGCGCTGGCTGTGCAGGGACTCTCCCCCGAGAGGGCCCATGGGCGGGTCTTCTTTCTTTTTTTGTGGTACTAGGGGTTGAATCAAGCCCTTCGCACTGAGCTACATCCTCAGCCCAGTTTTTATTTTAAAAGTGTTTCACTAAATTGCTAAATTGCCTACTCTGGCCTTGAATTTGCAATCCTGCCTCAGCTTCCTAGAGTGCTGGGATTACAGGGCTGCACCACCATGCCTAGTGTTTTTTGTTGTTGTTGTTGTTTTGTTTTTTTAATGGGGTCTCACTGTGCGGGCCTTGAACTCATGGGGTCTACAGGCCAAAATGTGATAGTTTTTAACTGTTTGGGGATCAAACTCAGGGCCTCGTGCATGCTGGGCAAGGGCTCTACACATCCAGTCCCCACCCAGCATGTGGATTTCAAACCAGAGCCCAGCTGTGCTGGCTGCCTTGCTTGCCTGTTCCGTTTCGGGTGGGGACGCTTGTGGCATCGAGTGGGCAGAAGCTGAGGAAGCTGCTAGGGGCGCTTTGGTGGCCCCATGACAGTCCTCACCAAGAACTCTCTGGCCCCGGATGCCAATCCAGCCCAGCTTGAGAAGCCTCGCTGCCTGGGGCTTGGCTCCTGCCCTGGGGGTTTTGTGCTCCGGCGCCTAGCTCTGCCTCTCTGGGGCCAGTGTCTTCCTCTGGAAAATGTGTCTATAACACCCATTTCGGGGGCACTGGGATGGTGCAGAGATAGAACTAGGAACATATTGTCCCTGCTCAGAAGTCCTAGCCCTTTGTAGATGACACTGTGAAAGTCATCTGGTCCAAGGAACAGAGGTGTTAGACGGTATCTGAAAGAGAAAGGTCCCCAGATGCTTTTCCTTGGGGGTCCCAAGAGCCTCTCCTCTGTGTCTCTTGTCCTGCAGTGGGGGGAGGTATCATATAAAGCTGCCTCTGGAATCGCTATTAAAATCTCCCTGCCCAAATGCAGCGAGAGATGGATTGTACCTTCGAACAGCGATTCGGGCTGGCAGTAGACTTGGTCGTCCCTTTCCTTCAGGGCAGTTGCTGTGGTAGACGCCACTTTGATTAGATTTGAGCCCACTTCTGCATTCTGAAAAGAATCAGTGGGGGAAAAAAAAAGAAGGAAATGTCACTCCAAGCAAACCTTCACTTTACTTTGTATATGTAAAAAATGCTTTTAGCAGTACATCCTTTATTTAGCTATTTAGCATACATCATCTTGCCTGGCCTCACATTAACTAAGAGAAGCAGATATTTTATTGTTCTTATTCTTATTCTCAGTTTTTGGTTTTTTTTAAGTGAAGATTGGCAATTTAAAGTGACTCCCCCAAGGTCGCATAGCTGGTGGATGGTAGAACTAGGACTCCTAACCCAGGGGCTCTTTTCTCTTACTCTGGGCTCCTGTGTCCTTCCCAGGGAAAGTGAAGGTGCTTATAAGACAAGTTCTCACTTTTAAAATCCTGCCTGATTCACCTGTAAAAGGCTGCATCCGTCATTAAAAGGGTGTTTTATAAAGAGTTTACAATAACATGAGAAATGCTTATGATATAACAGAGTAAAAGCATCAGAACAAATTACACATGCAGTCTGAACTCAACCACATACACAAAATTACATCAAAAAGCCAGTGGGAGAAATACACCACCTATTAACAATATCACAGGACTATGAGGGCTTTCATTTCTTTTTCTATACTTCCAGGATTTTCTCCTGTGAAAAATGTGTTACCGCTGAAATGCAAACAAGCATGTGATAAAAATTATCAGAGAAAAAAACAACTTTCAAGGACATCCCTTGGTCTCAAGGTGCAATTCGACTTTGTTCTGCACAGTACCTGACTCTCTTCGTTATGATCCAGGAGAAGGATTTAGCATGAGCAAGTATTTACTGAGCACCTATTAGTCTATGTTTCCCCACATACTAACCATGGGACAGACCTGAGCAAGTTAATTGGCCTTGCTGTCATTGAGGTCCCTTGTGTGCACGATGAGGACAGTAATAGGATACGCACCTTGGAGTTATCATGAAGGTAAAATGAGATCATCCTCACAAGTGGTTTACAAGAGTCTCTGGCAAACAAGCAGTGCTAGATAATGGTAGCTGCTTTTGCTGATGATGACATCTTTGTTCTTAAACAGTCGTTGTCTCCCCTCATCCTCAGGGGATACATTCAGTGGATTCCCGAACTGCAGATCATATTGAACCCTATGTATATGCACTTGATATGGCCACAGTCCATCTGATAAGCGGAACAGCTCCTGGATGACTAATGGGTGGGTAGTACATACAGCCTGGATACACTGAACACATCCCGGGAAGGACAAAGCAGGATGGCTTGAAATTTCATCCTGCTACTTGGAACAGCACTCAATGTAAAACTTACATGTTGTCCATGTCGGTGTTTTTCATTTAATATTTTTGGATCACAATTGATCATAGGTAACTGAACTGTGGAAAGCAAAACTGTGGCTGACGGGGTGCTACTGTGTGTGTATTCTTATTACCAGTATGATGATAATTCCTATTATTATACTCCTGCCACTACTGGCAGGGACACCAGAGAACACCAAGGAACAAGACCACAGATCTTTGTTGTGGCTGACTTCTCATTTAAACTTTTCTCCACATACCGAATTTTCCAAAGTGGCTTTTATGATTAAAAGTGACCTATTTTAATGATAGCAGATTTTTTTTTGCTGAGAAGATGGGAAAGTTCACTGCTTCTTGGTGGTGGAACTGTGGGTGTCCTCAGACATTCGTGTAGTTTAATCCTTCAATTTATGGAAGAGGAAACAGGCTCAGAGAAGAAAAGCAACTAGCCCAAAGTCACCTGAGAAAAACAGAGCCTAGGTCCCACTAGGATTTTTCTGCCCCTAAGAGCACTGTGGGGAGCCGGCAAAGCAAGTGCAAAGGCCCTGAGGCTGGCCCATTCCCATGCTGTGGGTCTCTGCTCAAACATTCCCTTCCCTGCAACTCACTCTGAATCTGCAGTGTCTCCGAGGCATTGTCCCAAACTGTAGTTATCTCCTTTACAGAGCTTTTCCTTCTGTCATGCTTTTCTTCTTCATGAAGGCAGGGACTAGATTTTGTTCAGTGCATGACACACAGTCAGTGCCCCCAGGAAGTAACTGCTGAACAGCGAGTGAATGTGGGCGTTTCCTTCGGCCACCAAGGGGCAAGCTGTCTGCTTTGTGGGCCGACTGTAAGAACTAAATGAGATGAGGTGGGTGAACCATGGAGCCGGGTGCCCCAACATCATCAGTGTCTGATAAACAGAAACATGCGTGTGGCTTGCCAGCCAGGCACGTGACAGCGACAGGCCCCTGGGCATGTCTCAGCCTTGACTCTCAGGGAGTCGCTCTTAGGACTCCAGCCTGAAACTGGTCAGACTGGTTGAGGGATAAACTGAATTTTTCCACACACACAGCAGTAACTGAACATGACTCGGCTGCTTTCGGCTCAGCTTCCTAGCCACGATTCAGCAAAACCCCGCAGGCTTGCTTTGAGACCCCCACCTTTGTGGGATCTCTGGGAGCAGCAGCCTCAGTAATCTCCCTAGCCCCACATCCCGGCTTCAGGGTGAAATCTGACTTTACATCTCCCTATGTGACCTTGAGCTGACCCTTGACGGCGCCAAGCCTGCTTCCCCACCTGTGAAATGGGGGTGTAGAGGATTGCAAGGTTGCTGTGACCTGACCTGTGGGTTAGCGTTGGGATTAAGTTAAATTACGGTTGTGAAAAGTCCTGGTTGAAAGTGCTGTTCGAGTGGGGCACACACTAAGGGCTAGAGGAAGACCCTGAGTGCTCTTAGAGACCTTGCTTTGCAGTTCATCCATTCACCCATTGTTCATTCATTTATTCGCAATATCTAAGAGCTTCACAAGTATCCTCTGAGCCAGGCTGACCTGCTCCCCGCCCTCTTGGAGCCTGTGCATTGGCAGGTGGAGGGGACTATGCAGATTTGCCCACGTGGAATTTGTGTCCGAGTGTCCAAGCTGCAAAGCGCCACCCAAGGGGAGCAAGGATGCTGGACCTCAAGGAGCTGTGTGTTAGAATCACGTGCGGGCTGAGCCCCTCCCCTTCCTTTTTTTTTTTTTTTTTATGTTGTTGTTTGTCTGAAACAGGGTCTTGCTATGTAGTCCAGGCTGGCCTCAAATTTGAGGCAATCCTCCTGCCTCAGCCTCCCGAGGGCTGGGATTACAGGCATGCGCCACCACATCCAGCTCCCCCTAGTGGTTCTGCTGCCACTAGACTGGCCAGGGGCTGGTGGTCTGGCCAAGCTTGCAGGTGATTTCAATGTGCAGCAGGAGGGATGATGGGACAGGTCAGTGTGGCAGGCAGTGGGGATATTTATGTGTAAAGGGCGCAGACCACAAGGACCTCTGCACCTCTCAAGGTCACCTTGGACCAGATGGAGCCATGCCACCACAGGTGTGGGCCTGTATGCGTCGCCCTCCTCCTTGACTGTCATGGTTCCCTATGCAGGCCGCCCAGGAACTTGAAAGTAAAGAAGACATTTTAAAGGGACAATAAATAGCAATTAAACAGCGTGGCCAGAGCTACCCATCCCAGGGCTTGCTCTTCTTTGCTAATTTCAAAGCAGCAGATGGCTGCATGGTGGCTTTTTAAAATATCCATGCTTACCTTCTAAGCCTGGCGCCAAGGAAGCGAACCACTTCCCGGCGGGATAAAAGGTTATAAAATCTCCGGTATGTGGGCAGCAGGAGGGAGGGCTCTCCTCTCCACCTACCATCCCTGGGATGAGGTCAGCCTGGGATCCACCCATGATTTGTGACACCCCTGTCCTTCCTGGCCAGGAGAAAGTGCCATGCACTGCTCTGCAGGGTTTTCCAGGGCAGAGGCTTCAGGCCCAGGGCTCTGGGATGATTGGATGGGTGTAGCCTTGATTTGATGGCCCTGATCATGTGACTGGGCCAAGCACAGACTCTCAGTGGGGTGCCACAGTGCATTTAATGCCAAATACTTTTAAAACCTTTCTGTCTTTTATAAATGGGGTGCTAGGAGTGCAAGCTAGGTTTTTCCCACTCTAAGTGAGCATTCTGCTACCGAGCTGCCTACTGCCCCCTAAAACTCTTCCTAAGTGACCAAGCCTTGGGCCATGGCAGCCCTGGATGGGCCTCCTTTGGTTTTCTCTTCGCAGTGAGCTTTCCTTGTTTTCTGTGGTTCCTGCTGTATTTCCTTCCACACGAGTCAGGAGTGAGTTGAGTAAAACACACCAAAATGTTTCATACCTGTTAAATCGAGGCGATATGAGACACGGTAAGAAACGCGGCTGAAATGCACACTTGGGGAAATGCTGGCGAGACAGGAGAGGGCCCCATGCTGGAACAGACAAACTGGGGTTCAAATCCTGGCTCCTCGCTCATCGGGCAGGAAATCAGCTCAACTTCTGCACTTCCCAGCCAGACGGTGAGAATGGGAAAGCTCCCTGGGTACTGGAGCTCAGTTCCTAAGCTGCAGAGCCCTGGAAGGACTCAGGGGGACCCACTGGGGCTCCATCCAGGGCTCTGACTTGGGGAGAAGAGCAGATTCCAACCCCTAGCAGATGCATGTGTTTGGAGAGGGAAGCGCAGGTTCCAGTGTTGGCCGGCACCTCCCTTCACCTCTTAGAGCCCCTCCGATTTCCATCCGAGAAGTGAGGCTAATGTGGAGACCTCCTCCAACAGGTTGTTTTGCTCAAGTGACGTCAGGAAGATAAAATGCTTGGCGAAGTACCTGGCACACAGTGTGCAGTTAGTAAATGTGAGCCATCAAAATGTAATTGAATGGAATGGGCTTTCATTTAACTTAATTAAGTCATGAAGTCAGTGAGTTCTGGAGCCAGAAGCCTATCTCTTGCCTCCTTGTGCCCAGAGCCAGGACAGTGTCACCTAATTAAGGATGAGTCCCAGCCCGGGGCTCATGGGTAGCAGAGGAACTGAACTGCTGGACATCGGGGAACTGGGTTAGCAGATGTCGACGCTTCCCTGCCAGAGACTATTAGGCGAGAGTTTAAAACGATGCTGTCAAAGATATTTAATGCCAGGGAGAGATGCTTCGATATATAACAGGTGAGCAAAAGCAGTAGACAAAACTTAGAAAAACCACTGAGCACAGGAAGCCGGTCACGGAGGCTGCCACGCGGGGTCCCGCCGACACCACCGAGGAAAATTCTCGGGATGGACAGGGATTAGTGGTGGCCTGGGACCAGGGGGAGGGGCTCCGAGGAGGTGGTGGCTAAAGGATCTGGAGGTTCTTCTTGGGGTGATAAAAATGGTCTAAAATTGATTGTGGCGGTGGATGCGAAACTGGGACTGTATCAGAAGCCACTGAATTAAAGACTTTGAATGGGAGAATTGCATGGTGTGTGAAGTGTATCTTAGTAGAGCTGCTAAAATTATACATGATTAAAATTCAGGGACAGACACAAAGGAAGGCAACATAAACATCTCCACAATCACTGTGGATTTATGGGGATTTTTTTCTCCTTTTTTTTTTTTTTCAGACAGGGTCTCACTATGTAGTGCAGGCTGTCCTTGAACTTGCTTTAGCCCAGGCTGGCCTCAAACTTGCAGTTACCCTCCTGCCTCAGCCTCCGAGTGCTGGGATTACATGCACCACCGTGGGCAGCTCAGCTTACCTATACTTTCTAAAGTTTCTGCGTGGAAATAGGCCATGTTTGGAAAAACAATGAAAGACATTTTTTGCCTTTAAGACCAGTTTTGGATTTCAAGACCAACCACTGATCTGGGCACTCTCGGAGGCCCTTACCTTGTCCACGTGGAGGGGCACAGCAAACCTCCTGAGGGTGGGCACCGACGTAAGCCTGGAGCTCTCCTCGAAGTCCTGGTTCAGGTTTGCCAGGTAGAAGAGGTCGTAGAGGCTGCTGTCCTCATAGGTGATGACGTCGAACACAATGCAGCCATCTTCCTCATAGGCATTGACGTGATGAAAGACCACTATGGCATCCGTGTAGAACTTGGTGGATACCGGCTTTCTAGTCCTCTGGTCGATGATGTGAATGTGAGTCTGAAAGAAGAGTCCCCCAGGGTGGTCAGCTCTCCCTCTGTCCTGTGCAGTGGCATCTGGGGACACTAGCTTGTGACCATGAGGTGTCTCTGTCCCCTCAAAAGGGCAGGACAGGCCAAGTGCTTGGTTTGTTGTTGTGATTTTTAAAATGCATGGAGAGAGCTGGGCGTGGTGGCACATGCCTGTAATCCCAGCACTCAGGAGGCTGGGGCAGGAGGATCCCTGTGAATCTGAGGTCAGCCTGGGCTACACAGTGAGTTCAAGGCCAGCCTGAACTCCAGAGTGAGACCCTATCTCAAAAAACCAAAGCACACAGACAAAACAAAAAAGGATACATGGAGAGAAGTTTTGCTGCCAGGATCTTAGGGGCTCATGCAGGTAGGGGAGGAGGGAGTGATAGAGGGTTTTTCTTTCCTGTAACCCCTGTCCCTGGGCGAGCCGTGGGAGCTTGGGACAGAGTTCTCTTCCAGATGTGCTCTGGAGCCTCCCCGGGGCTGTCACCCTGCCACTTCCACTCTCACTGGTCTCCCTCGGGGGTTCTCTGAGGGTCGGGGACTCTTTAGGGACACAGATGAGAGGCCTGGGGGATCCCCAAGCTCCTGCCAGAGGGAGCCCTTGAGTTCATCCAGGGAGATGACGTAGGACACAGTCAATGCCAGTTGGCTTCTTGTCCTGCTCTGTCTCGCTACACACACTCATGGAGGGCCTGCTGCCATGGGGGGCAAGGGAGACGATAATGCCAAGCCCTGCTTTCCCTGAGGGTATGCGTTTGTAGGGGTGAAGCCCATCATAAATATCACATCTACAATATGTTGGGGTGCTGGGGGCTCCTGAGAAAAGAGAAGCAGTGTGCGGTATGGGTGTGTGTGGGGTCCTGTTTTAGACAGGCATGTGAAGGAAGGCCAGGAGGCCCAGATCAAAGGAGAAAGGAAGCCAACCCATTCTAGAGGGCAGCAAATGCAAAGCCCCTGAGGCAGGGACGTGTTTGGCTGGTTCAATCCAGGAGGATATGTGGAATAAACAGGATAAGAATGGTAGGATGAGGGTGTGTAGGGACTTAGCGGGTAGTGAGCGAGGCCTTTGGATCTTTTTCAGAGGAAGATGGGAAGGTTCTGAGCAGGGAGGGCCCTCAACAAATACCTTCACTCCCTGAGAAGGGACAGGAACGGCCTCAGTGAGGGTGGCCAGTGTGTGCAAGTGCTCAGGAAGGGCTTGGACAGATGCCCTGGGGCAGCGGCACCTTCCTCCAGGGCAGGACAGGGAAATGGCCAGGGGACTTTATACGTGGCTTTCTGTACTTGGCTACTATTTGAATAGGTACCACTGAGACTTACTTGCTGTTTTCCAAAGGTCAGGTAACAGCAGCAAGTAAACAATGAGTACGTATGTGGTGTGGTCAAAATGTATAGCAAATGTTCAAATTTTCAAACTTTATCCCAGTAAGACAAATTGCCATTAACCCCTCTCAAAATACTCCCCTTCACTCCTCCCTTGCATATACTTGTCCCATCATTCACGTCACTTTATGAAGCAGTTCTGGAAGTTCTCTATTGTGAGTGTCTTTATAAGCCATGACCAAAAATATGATGAATGCCATTGCTGAGTGCCATCTGATGAAAAGCCAGCTTTATCGAAACATGATGGGTGGCCTCATCTTCCTCATTCCTGGATCTGGTGCTGTGCGATTTCTGGATCTTCCCCGCAGTCAAAATGACCAAGAAACGTAGGTGTTTTGAATGGATTCAGACATTGAGGCAGCCATGACAGCACAACTAAAGACACTCATGAAAGAGGACTTGCAGAACTGCTTCAGAAAGAGGCAAGAATGATGGGATGGGTGTGTTTGAATTGAGGGGGACGATTTTGGGGGGGGGTTAATGGTCTTTTTTTGTAATAAAATTTAAAAAATTTTTAAACATTCAAGGTAATTTTCAATTGCACTTTGTACACCTGTGCACATAATATATTCATACATACATACATATACACACGTATGTACATATACATACTTTGAACACTTTGTGTGTACCTGAACCAAAAGACCTGTTTCTACTGAACCATCCTGTGGGAAGTCTCTGTCATTATGAGTCTTAGTCAACCCCAGCACCCAGTGTCCCCCACATCACCCTGTAGTAGCAGAGATGCCAGAAGGGCCTTGTCAGTGGATGGTGGAGGCTGTGAGGGACCCAGGTATCCCTCAGGATGAGGACTTGTTCCCTTTGCCGCTGGGCCTGTGGGCACTGTTTGTGGGACTTGGTTGCCCAAAGTCACACCCTGTTCCCAATACAGTCTGTATCCAATGACTCACTGAAGTGGGGGTCTAAAGCCTAGCCCCCTTGTTTTAACTTGGGAGCTCTCTAAAGGACCAACAAAGCTTCAGAACTCTCTGGAAGGTTGGCGGCTGCCTCCAGAGAGACTATGCTACTTCACACTCTTTCCTCCCATACAGCTTCCTTCCCTAAGCAAATCTCCCTCTTCAGCAGCTCCTGTGGCAGGGTTGGCATCCCAGGCAGCCTTACCTTGTCCTCCCTGTGGAAAGCCATGCAGGATGCCCAGCTCACTCCCCGCATGTATGCCGTCGCCATCTTGAGAATGTCCAACCTGAATGGCTGCTCCAGAAACACCACGTAGTTCTCGGTGACCCCGAAGCTGTGGTAATAGCTGGGGGAGAGGAGTGAGCGGGAGGGGATGGAGCAGAACACCTCTGTGTGCTTCAGCGGGCTCTTCCCCTTCCTCTTGGCCTCTGGAGGAAAGCACACAGGAACTGGAGCCGCGAAGCCACTGTCATCACCTACGGACCTACTGTGTTGCTAAGAAGAACCTTTGAGAAGGAGCTGGCAAGTAGGCCAGATACGGGGCCCCAGAGCTTCCTGCTCCATCACCCCATGGTTAGCCGAGTTCTCCAGTGTGAAAACCATTGCTGTAGGCCAGGGGTCCCTGTAGCAGCCTGGGGCGAAATGGGGCCTCCACCCGTTTCTGCAGATAAGGTCTTATCTGGAACAAAGCCTCCGCTCCCTCCTTTGTGCATCCTCTATGGCTGCTTTTGCTCTTGTCTGCGGTGGCCCAGGTGCAGCTTTGTGATAGCCGTGTGGTCCTCACAGCCTTCAATATTCATTCACCATCTGGTCCTTTTACAGAAAACGTGTGCCACCCCTGCTCCAGATCAGTGCCTCACAAATTTTACTGTGTGGATGAGTCACTGGGATCGTGATAAAATGTGGAGTCGAGCTCAGTGTGCCGGGGTGGGGCCCGAGAGTCTGAGTTCTGTGGAGCTCCACAGGGATGGGTGGGTTTCCCAGGCTTACGCCCTGGTATTTTTCTGGGAACCACCATTCAGCATGTAGTTCACAGGTTTTCCATGAATGTGTCCTGGCACTGCCTGTTACAAACATGTAGGAAGGGATTAACTACCTACTGTGACAAGAGGCTTTCACATGTGTGGTACAATTGAAAAATACAGTGAGTGTTAAAATTTTTTTTAAAATTTGTTACCGTAAAAGACACATTGCCATTAATCCCCCTCAAAATATCGCCCCCCCACACACACTTCAAACACACTTATCCCATCAAACTTCCAATTTTCTAAAGCAGTTCTGGAAGTCCTCTTTCATGAGTGTCTTTAGTAGCACTGTCATGGCTGCCTCTATGTCCTGAATCCTTTCAAAATGTTTACCTTTAAGGGTCATTTTGACTTTTGAGGATGAGCCAGAGGTCAAATGGTGCCAGATCCAGTGAGTAAGGTGGATGAGAACAGACTGTCATGTTTTTATGAGCCTGCCTTTCCTTGAATGACACTTGGCAGCAGCATTCACTGTATTTTTTGTTACACCTTGTTAAGAGGCTCATGAAAGAAGACTCCCAGAGCTGCTTCAGAAAGTGGCAAGAATGATGGGATAAGTGTGTTCCAACTGGGAGGGGGTATTTTGAGAGGGGTTAATGGCAAAGTGTCTTTTACTACAATAATTTTTAAAATTTAACTTTCACCATGTATTTTGAGCACCCCTTGTATTTTGTGGCAGTCAAGTGAGGCTGCAGGATGCCCCTTTTACAGATGGAAACTGAGACTTGGTGGAAGGTCTCTCACCAGGGTCAAAGTCCAGGGTTCAGCCAAGAAGACGCGGCCCCTTAGTCTTGGGTGGGTTCCTGCTCTATTATTAAGAGGCATAACCCTCCGAGAGTGCAGGTGGAGAAGAGGACAAAGCACCACACTAGTGGGGTGTAAAGGCCTGGCCCTCATCCCCTAACAGTAGTCTAAGCACCTCAGGTGGTGCCTGGCACCAGGATGATCCCTGCATGGATGGCTTTCCCATTCCTCTACAAGGATGAGTCAGCCCTGGCCAAAGGCCTCCCCGCCCAGGCCTGGGGCAGGTTCCTAATGAGTTCCCTGCAAGCGTCCCCTCCTCTGTGGCCACCTGTGCAGCATGTAGGCAGCTGGCGGGTGGGAGGGATGCTGTGTGGTTCTGGGCTAGTTCTTTCTTCATAAAACGGGTGGAGCACCATGCAGAGGGAGATGAGCAGCACCCTGGCCTGGGAGGCACGAGATGGGGAAAGAAGCCTGGGAGCCCCAGCTCTTAGCAGGACTCAGAGAGTGGCTGCTTGTGTGACCTCAGAAGACCCTGTAAGCCATGTGACTGCAGCCATGTCACCTGATCCCCTGAGCCTCAGCCCTCCTCTGTAATAGGAGATGACAAACACAAATGCCTAGAAAATCCCCTATCTGACATTCTAGGATTCTGGGCTCAACATTATCTGCATGATTGGCCTAATTAATGGGAGTTTCATTTAACAAGAGCACTCATGTTCCTTCTGACCTTGGGCACTGTGGCTCCCATCACAGCCTGGCAATCTGCTCAGAAGTTTCTACAGGACCATGGGGTGCAGGGACCAGCAGGATGACAGATGGAAACTGGTTTTTCTAAACAAGAAGGTCAGGTGAGGCTCCTCCACATCCTGAGCATCTGCCCTCAGAGGCCCAGTCTCCTGGGTGTGGTTCCCAGCAGGGTCCTGGACAAACATGGGCCAGGAGCCTCGCCCTCATCCCCTTCAGGAACATGCAATCACTCAGCCTGGGCTTTGCTCCAGGACCCAGCTCTACGTGGTGAAGATCCAGAAGGCCTGCAGAATAGGGTGGGGATCTGGAGCAGAGCCCAGCAGGGCTGAACCCCCTAAACAACCCCCGCATCCTGGCTGCAGGGCTCCGGTGAAAGTGGGTGGCAGAGTGCTGGCATGCAAATGTTTGCAGAAGACAGAAAATGGATGGATAATGGATAAATTAATGAAATAATGAAGTGGAGCCTAGAAAAATGGTTAGAAATGGATAAGTGGATGAATAGGTAGATGGATGGATGGTAGGTGGGTGGGTGGATGGTGGATGGATGGGTGGGTGGATAGATGGGTGAATGGGTGGATGAATGGGTGGATGGGTAGGTAGATAGGTGAATGAATGGGTGGATGAGTGGATGGTGGATGGATGGATGAATGGATAAGTAGGTGGATGAGTAGGTGGATGGGTACACAGGTGGATGAATAGATAGATGGGTAAATAATGAATTACTGATGTGGAGCCTAAAGAAAAGGAGGTTAAAATAATGAACAGCCCCTCTTCATCCAAAAAGAATCCCAGAAACTTCTCTTTTCTACTAAAGAAAAAACAGTCTATGGCCATCTGAATGAATGATGGACGGGGGAAAGTATCATAATGAACGCTGTGCCATCAGCAAAAACCAGAACTCTTCAGCAAGAGTCACTTGGGTGTCTGCTTCCCTGGGCTCTCAAGGATGACTTACCCGGCACGGTGGCAGGGATTTTAAATATCACATATTGTGTCCTCCCCTTGTCCACAATGGATGTTCCCATGTTGAGAACATTTCCAGCCCCATCATAATGAGGATGTGCTGTTGCCAGGTTTATTGCCACATATTTCCGGTAATCCACCTGCAAAATACGGCAGCCACCTGGCTTTATAAAGGGGAGAGGCGAAGTCCCACGAAGACCCGACCGATTCTAGGTCTAGAGAGAGAATGGGTACTTTTGCACGTCTGACTGGAAAATAAGAGTTTGCATTTGGAGAGGATGTTCACGCTCATCTGCGTGAGCCTTGTGCCTGGAGGGGCTCTCGAGGCATCGGGTCTCGGGACAGGGAGTGAGCTGCTGTTTTTGGTGGCTATGACTCCCGTTCTGCAGCCTGACCCTGCTGGGGTCCTCACCACTGAAGGCTCTCAGCACTGACCTGGACAGAGAGCTTGCAGCCTTCCAGCTAACCCTGGCCACTGCTTGGGTGAGTTATTTAAAGTTGCCCCTTTTGCGTTCCACAGAGGTACAGTGCTCCAGGCCTGTCCCGAAGTATTCCTCTGGGAGTGGAGATCACCAAACCATTTAGTCAAAGTGAATCTCCACTAACAAGCTGAGAAACGGGGTGACCAGAGGCCAGCTGTCCACTCTTTGCCCACCACCAGGAGAGCATGACTTCCAGCCAGGAGTCACGTCTGGCTCTGCGGCTTCCGGGGCCTCCTCTCCTGCGGAAAGCACGCATCGGTTGGACCCGTGCCATCTAGCCGAGAGGGAGCTCGGCATAATTTCTCAGCTAAGAAAAGCAGATCTTTAACAGATCATTAAAATGCCTTGTGAAGACTCTGGGGCTCTGAGCAGCCAGCTGGAGGAAACTGAAGCCAGATCTATTGATTTCCACAAAAGTGTTGACTTGATTCTGCCCGGGGAAGGCACCTGCTAGGATATTTATGTTTTGTCCTTGCTCTCTGCCTAAGGCCTCCCTCTGCAGATGGATACGGGTAGGGCTGCTAGGATCCAACTGTACTGAGCTCCCTTGGTATGGAGCACTGTGTGCATGGTTATGAGTTGAACTGTGCTTTCCAAAAGGACATGTTGAAGTCCTAACCCAGGTACTTGTGCGTGTGACCTTATTTGGCTGTAGGGTGTTTGCAGATGTGAGCAAGTAGAGATGAGGTTACAGCGCACTGGGGTGGCCCCAATCCAATGACTTGTGTGTTTATGAAAGGTGGGAAATTTGAACACAAGGACCCACAAGGAGAACAGCATGTGCTGACGGAGGCAGAGGTTGGAGCAATGTGTCACCAGGCGGGGAACATTAAGGGTTGCTGACCACCACTAGGAGCTGAAAGACACAGGAAGGAGCCTCCCCTAGGGCCTCCAAAGGAAGCCTGGCCCTGCAAACACCTGGATTTTAGACTTCTGGCTTCTAAAGCTGTGAGAGAATAAATTTCTCTTTTTCTGGCACCGGGGATTGAACCCAGAGCCTTTGCACTGCACTACATCTCAGCCCTTTTCTTTTTCTTTTTTTTTTTTTTTTTTGTGGGTACTGGGGGGTCGACCTCAGGACCTCGCGCGCCAGCAGGCGCCCGTGCCGCTGAGCGATATCACCGGCCCCTTTTTCGTATGTGGGATCCGGGAGTCAAACTCGGGCCCTCGCGCTTGCCGGGCAGGCGCTTAAGCCGCTGAGCCATCTCACCGGCCCCCTTTTCATTTTTGAGACAGAGACTTGCTAAGATGCTCAGCCTGGGCTCAAACTTGAGATCCTCCTGCCTCTGCCTCCCAGAGTACTGAGATTACAGGTGTGCACCACCACACTTGACTAGAGAGAACAAATGTGTTAAGCCATCTAGTGTGTGGTACAGTCACGCATCCCTTAGTGACGGGGACGCATTCTGAGCAAGGCCTCACTGGGAGACGTCACTGGCGTGAGCATCCTAGAATACAGTTGCATGAACTGAGACGGCTCCTGTGTCCCTGGGCAGTATCTTAGGGACCGTGGTTGATGGTTCAGGTGTTGAGTGACAGTGACTGCACTTGGTGTCAACAGCCACACAACACCAGGACAGCCACAGGATGGGAACGATGCAGCCCCTGCCCTCACGGAGTTTAGAGCTGAGGTCTCTGTGCTATTGGGGCAGCCCAGGATGATGGCACTGGGGGCAGCCCTTCCTGGGGGCCCCTCAGCATCAGGAGCAGATGCTGACTGTGGCGCAATACCTTCTCCAGGGTCTCCAGCGTCCAGGGGTTGATCCTCCTCATATAATTGGTCTCCGTGGTTGCATAGAAGTCTTCCCCGCACCTCATGATGTTGATCAGGCAGTTGTCTGTGAAGTCAGGGATGGTGTGGGACAGGTAGGAGAAAGCTCTGGAGAGGAAAGCAAACCGCCAGGGGCAGTGGCCGCGACTGCCTAGCCAGAAAGTGCTGCCCGAGACGGCTTTAGTTTTCCTAGTGCTTAAAACATCCGATTCCGCTGTGGGAGAAAAAGTACTGAGTCTCAGTAGGTCGCTTGAAGAATCCCAAGGACTCAGATATCAGGTTCCCCAAAGATGACATCCTGTGGTGTCAGCCAAGAAGTGAGTCATGGGGACAACATGGCCGCCAGCTGACCACTGCCACCCTGGGTACAGAAATCATATACGTACACATAATGTCCCCACAGTCTAGCAAAACAGCCAATCCCTGCTTTGGCGGGAATGTGAGTCTACACTGCTTATCTCAAATTTGTCTAGGAAATTAGCTTAAAAAAAAAAAAAAAAACCAGGTGTGGTGGTACATGCCCGTAATTCCAGCACTCTGGTAGGCTGAGGCAGGAGGGCCACGAGTTTGAGCCTGGCCATGGAAACTTAGCAATTTAGCAAAACTATGTCTCAAAATCAAAAATAAAAAATGGGCTGAGGATGTAGCTCAATGCAGAGGCCCTGTGTCTAATCCCTAGTACCAAAAACAATAAGAAACCAAGCTAATGTGAGGAACTCTCAGTATTCATTTGGTGGGAAGGTAAACTCAAAGCAAGAAGAAAAACCCCATGGTCTACTGGAGCAATTGGCAAATACTACTGGACAGGCACTGAGCAGTGCTCCCCCTATTGACAAAGGGTGTAACTGCAAGTATGCTCCACGGCTGTGGTCTAAAGTTCATACACTCCTCCTCCCTCCCCGTGGCTCCTCCCCATCTGCCAGATGAGCCCAGGGCTTGCCTGGTGCCAGGGAAAGATGATGTCAGCTCTGGTAACACTTTCACAGCTCCTCTATGTCTGAAGAACCTCAAAGGAGAGGCTGACCACAGGCCTGCTCCCCTGGCCAAGAACTGAACTGTGGAGCATGAAACGCACACACATGCACATCGTAAGCCAGATGACTGCAAACGCACTCGGTGAAAAGGCTCCTACCCCTGCCGTCCTCTTGCCAGTTTCCCGTTACCCTTAAGCACCCTTTCAGATTTCTTCATGCATATACAAGCAAAAATAAATACAGACTTCCTCCCACTTTTTAACATAAAACACGCATATTGCAGGCTCTTTCTAAATCTTGCTTTTTCTTCCTCATTTAACAATATATCTTGGAAATATTTGCAGACCACACGGAGAGCATCCTTACTTCTTCATATGTCAACGTGGCTTTTTCTTGCATAGTTTTATGGCTATTTGACTTTTTTGTTGTTGAATATTTAGGTTCTTTTCAGGTTCTTGTGATAGCTAAGGATGTAGCCATGAATAACTTGTATATTTCATTCCAGACACGACTGAGTATATCTCTAGACCAAAGGAAATGTGCATTTATAATCCTGACAGATACTTCCAAACTACTGTTCCACCCGCTGCATGCCAGAGTATCTAATAATTTGCTGAATGTTCTTTGCCTCTCTCACTATCCAAGAATTACTCAGAGTCTATGGTCAAAGGCCAGCCACATGGAGTTTTTACCCACCCTAAATAAAGAGCACTGTCAAAGGAATGAATGCTGGTTGTTTTGACCATCAAGGATATAAAAACTAAAGCATGAAATTCAATCAGATTCAAAACGGGCAGTTACTTGGAGAAGATGTTTTTGCAGGGGTCCGGGTAGGCCATTGTTCCAAACTCTGACACCACGATCCTGTTCGCCTCGATATTGGCATTGTAGGTGTCACTTTTCAGGTATTTGCTCCTGTAATAGACCTCGCCTGAAAGAGAAGCAGCAGGTTAGTCTCAGGCTGGCCCCTTTACAGAGCTTTAAAATTGGTGTCCACCATTGTGGGGGCTTTACTGGGAGAGAACATTATCCCAGGATAGGCTCCTTTAATGCGAGTACCTGATACAACCAGCATTTGGTGTATGCTTTCATGCACCCACATCTTCTCATTTGAGACTCAACAATATAGTAAGGAAAATGTGCTCACCTTAGCTCCATTTCTACGTGAGGGAACTGAGGCACAAACACATTCAATCCTCGATCATTCATCGATCATCCCTCCCCCGTATTGGCATCCCTCTGACCATGTTGGTATCCCTCCGTCCATGTTGGTATACCTCCCGCCATATTGATATCCTTCCTTCATTTTGGTATCCCTCCCTCCATGTTAGTAACCCTTCAGGGAAGGCACAGGCTTGGAGGATGGGTCCAGAAGGCTGTGTTTTCTCTATGATTCCACTCAGTGCGAGGAGTCCTGCCTTCAGAAGCCTGTGTTGACAATGTCAGCCTCCTGGAGTAACATTCGCTATCTAGTACAGCCAGGAGACCACCTAAGCCCAGTCCTGTGTACCAGTAGAGGGTCAGAACTCTGATGTCTAATTCATCTAGCTGCTGGAGCAGCTTTCAAGGATTGCATAAAGCAGGGATTCGTGGCCAGGCCATGGAGGCCAACCTGAGAGTATACAAGATGGTTCTACACCAACAATGAACCTTTTAGAGCTTTCAATGATACAAACGGCCTGCTGCAGCACACGTGCTGTAGGTTTCCCACCACTGTTCTAGACTGTATTAGTTTCCTCTGGCAGCTGAAATGGCTTAAAACAACACACATTTGTTTCCCTACGGTTTTGGAAGACATAGTGAAATGGCTTCTACAGGGCTAATTCTTCCCGGAGACTTCTCGACTCCAGGGACTCCTGTGACCCTTGGCTCATGGTTCTGTCGCTCTGGGATCTGTTTCATCCTCACCTCTCCTTTGATTTGGACCCACCTTCCTCTTCTGAGGACCCTGTGATCCCCTCAGGCCCACCTGGGTGCCCCAGAGATCTCCCCGCCCAGACTTCTGTGCCATGTCGAGTGAGGCCTACCACGCTTGTGGGTCCCTTCTGGGCAGAGAAGGAGTGATGGGAGAGGGAGAGGGAAACGGACATGGTCCTCAGCCTCAGCTGCACACAGCCAGTTCTCCTCTGCTCTCACTCCCTGGGGGTCACCACCCACAGGGCACCGGCTCTGGTGCTCTGGGCCCCTCAGGTGGGCGCTTGGCCTGAAAGGCTGAATTCTTTTCACTTGAAATGTAAACTCAGGCCTCGCTTTTCCTCAAACATCCAACATCCAGCAGTGCGAGGAGCACGGAGCCCCCGGGGCCACAGGGAACTGTGTCTCTGGAATCGCTCGAGGCTGACGCAGGACTGTGAGTTCGAGACTAAAGACAGAGCCACTGTGTTCCCTTCCTCCCAGCACCCAATTAGCCACATTCCTTCCGAAGGGACACAGTAAACAGACCGTTCAGGCCCGGCATCCGCAGCACGGTCAGGTGTGACATCTCGCTGGGCAGAGGGGACCCACGCGTACGCACACACATGCACGCATGCACGCACATGCACACGCACACACACGCAACACACACACGCTCCCCAGCATGCGAATCCTGGTGGGCCAACTTCCCCCTTAGTACAAAATTAGCATCACTACTAAGGCCCAGCTGGAATCACTCATTTCTATGCCCGCTTTAAAACAGACTTTTTATTTTAAAATTTTAGACTTAGAGAGAAGAACATTCCTGTCATGTGGCTTCCCCCCTCCACTCTGCTTCCTTTGTCCAATCTTTTGTAGTTGTTGTTGTTATAATAATAATAATAATTATTATTATTATTACAGACAGGTTCTCACTATGCAGTTCAGGCTGGGCTTGAACTCACCAGCAGCCCAGCCGGAGCAATTTAGTGATCCTGACTGAAGAAAAAAAGTGTGAAAGCCCTAGGTTTAATCCCCAGTCCTGCAAAAAAAAAAAAAAAAAAAAAAAAAAGTCAATAAATACAGAAGACATAAATAAATTTGAGACAGAGTCTCTCTAAATTGCCCAGGCCAGCCTTGAATTTACAACTCTCCTGCCTCAGCCTCCCACTAGCTGGGATTATAGGCCTGTGCCACCATGCCCGGCTACCTGGGCGCTTTTTAAACATTACAGAAGGCTGAGCCCTGGCCCACAGTGTTTCTCATTACCTTGGTTGTGGGGGCCCGGGCAGCAGGGCTGAGATCACCGTGGACGACACCCCTGGAGCTGGGAGCTCGTGGTAAGTGCGGTACCTTTGAGGCCGTGAGTCCCTCCAGCCCCGGCGACCCTGGATCTTGGGATCTGAGGCTGTAAAGATCATCCTGGGGGTTCTGATGGAGGGAGACACACTGGCTCTGGGTTATCTGCAGACCGGAGCCCCTGATTTCCCTGTGCACTCCCTCTCTTGAAGTAGGCAGAGTGGAACTTAACATTTTTGGTTTACATTTCTATTGTTAGACAACAGGGAGCCACTGAGTGTTCTGGAGGAGTGGTGTGGCCAGGCTGTGCCGTGTCAACATTAGCACCGGAAGGACTGTGCTGGAGAGATGGGGAGAGGCTGGCAGGAGGGGGAACCAGGCAGAAGTGCGTAATGATTAGGACTTGGATTCTTACTGGGGGCAGCATTGGGTTTAAAACACATCTTCTGAGCGCTGTGCCTTTGGGCAAGTTACTTGGCCTCTCTGGGCCTTGGTCCCTCATCTGTACCCAATGGAGCCTTCTTCAGGAGCTGAGCTGGGGGAAGGGGGGACACTTAGGGCAGCACCCAGCAAACTCTCTAGCAAATACTCAAGAATGCAGTTGGGAAAGTATCGCCCCGCTACCAGCACACTGTCTGCCTCATCCTTTGGTCCTGGCCCCAAAGAGTTTCCAAGTGTGTCCTGTCCCCTTTAAGAAGGGGGCACACCTGGTGGCCGACATTGCCCTACTGGGCAGGCCGTGCACCCCCAGGCCCTGCTCAGGCTTGGGGGCAAGACAGCAGAAGGGCAGGGCACAGGGCAGAAATCTCCCTTTCCCGTTTTTCCTGCCAATCACAGATTACGAATGAGACAGACCGCACACGATACCTTTTACAATGCATGTGAGTTTGAACACCTGCCATAACTTTTTAGAAACGCTCGCTTCCGGTCTCGTTTGGACGCATGTCCCAGTCCAAAGCCTGTAACGGCCCACACGCCCTTGCCTGCCTCATGGAGAATGCTTATTGCTTTGCAAGATGCAAAGGATGCCTGGCCACTTTCCCAGAGAAACTTGAGTTTGCAGAGGGCTGGACGATCCCCTCAAACCCGAGATGTCCATGTCCTAATTCCAAGAATCCGCAAATCTGTTCCCTGACGTAGCCAAGGGACTTGGTAGGTGTGATTTAGTTAAAGATTTTGAGATGGGGATTATTTTGGGTTATCTGTACATGTCCTCGTAAGAGGGAAGCAGGAGGTCAGGCATAATGGAACATGTCTGTAATCCCAGCACTGGGAGGCTGAGGCAGGAGGAATGACATGAGTTCAAGCCCAGCCTGGGCTACGTAGTGAGTTCAAGGCCAGCCTGAACTACATATCGAGATCTTGTCTAAAAGAGACCAAAAAAAAAAAAAAAAAAAAAAAAAAAGGAGGAAAAGACGGAGGCAGGGAAGTCAGCACCATAGAAAGAGTTGTGACAGTGGAGGGAAGGGATAAAAGGAAGGGAGAGACAGACAGGCTGAGGTTGCGGGACTGCTGGCTTTGAAGACAGAGATGGAGCCACAAGCCACGAAGTGGTGGAGAAGGCGAGGGCGTGGCTTCTCCTCTGGCGCCCCGGAAGGAACCAGCCCTGCCAACACCTCGGCTTCTCCCTGCAAGGCCCAGTGCAGACCCCCGGCCTCTGGACCTGGCAGGGACCAGCGTGTGCTGCCTCAGCCGCAGCGCCTGCATCGTCAGTCACACACACTCACCGTCCCTGATGGCGAAGCTGTGCAGCAGGGCCAGGCCGTCAAACCAGTGGTTGTACCTGCTGTCGCCCACCGTGTGCATCCCGGGCCCGTTGCGAAGCAGAGTCCCCTGCAGCCAGGGCGGAATCTTGCCTGGTAGAAGAAAGAATGTTTAGATGCCACCTTCCATGTCCCAGCCAAACAGCTCAAAGGAGTGGCTCTGGGAGGGAACTGAGGCCAGAGAGCCCCCACCCTCCTCATAGCATCTCCTCATGTATTCCAGCCACGTCTAGAAAGGGCATGATTGCCAGGCACTGTGGTGCACACCTGCAATCCCAGCTACTTGGAAGGTTGAGGCAGGAGGGTCACAAGTTCTAGGCCAACCTGGGCAACTTAGTGAGACCCTGTCTTGAAATTTAAAAAGGAGGGTACAGAACCTCCACAGGGAGGAGAGCAGGAAGATGCAACAGCTGGGGCAGGCGACGTGACAGAGCCTCACACAGACCTAAGAAAGAACATTCCAGCCAGGGGTATAGCTCAGCACACAGTGCCTGCCTGGCAAGCATGAGGTTGTGAGTTCGAGTCCTGGTACAAAAAAAAAGAAAGAACATTCTAGAACCGTGCTGTCCAATATGGCCGCCACCAGCTGCATGGGGCAATCGAGCAGTCAAGGCAGCTGGCCTGAGTCACAGTGTGCTGTCAGGATAAAACACACTGGGTTTCAAAGACTCAGTATGAAAAAAAGACAGCTATCACTAGAGATGTTTTACAGTAACTTCATGTTGTCTTAAATGAAAGATACTATTAAAGTTTATCAAAAATACAATTTAAAAAGCTTATTTTGACCATTTCTTTTTACCTTTTGAATGTGTCCACTAGAAAATTGAGAGGCAAGCATGTGGCCTGCTATGGGCAGCAAGTGCTGTCCTAAAACGGCCAGGCGCGACTCACCAATAAGCCCAGAACTCTGGGATGCTGAGGCAGGAGGATCACAAGTTAGAGCAAGGCTGAGTGACGCAGTGAGACCTAGTCTCAGAAAAAGGGCTGGGGACGTGGCTCAGGTTGAAGACCCTGGGTTCAATCCCCAGTACTGCAAATCAATCAATCAATCAAAACTAAGATGGTGCCACGGCAGACACCACTGGTGTCCCACCCGAGGGCCCTGGTCATCGTCCCCTGGAGGCTGATTTCCCCTTTAACGCATTGGACACAAAGCCAGAACCTTGGCCCGGCCCCCGCGCAGTGTTGACCCAGGCACCCTTCTTGGTGAGCCATCTGTCCCTAGACCGCATCCAGCTTGGGGCCTGGATGCAGCGTCGTGGGCTCATTCCCGGCTGGCCACCTGGCCTTGGGCACGTCACTGCCCCCTCCTGTCTCAGCTTCCCATCTCACATTCAGAAGCAGGGAGGCTTGTGGGGACAGGGACAGCTGCCTGCATCCTACTGTCTGGGCTGGGGGGCTGGGGGCAGGGATGTGTGCTGCTCCTGGGTGCTTAGGGGCCCCCTTTGGGAGCTGCTGCTGGGGTCTAGGATCCGTGTTTTCTAAACTTTCCAAGGATTTCCATGACGTCACTGACCATGAGGGGTAAAGGGAGGCAGGATGGGGTCGCAAAAGTTCCTGGATCCCAGAGCAAGAGGGTCGGCATCCTGGGATCTTTTTATAAGTAATAAAGTAGCCAGGCATGGCAGTGCACCCCTATAATCTCAGCACTCAGGAAGCTGAGGCAGGAGATCGCTGCAGGTTTGAGACCAGCCTGGGCTACATAGTGAGTTCCAGGCCAACCTGAACTGCATAGCAAGACCCTGCCTCAAAGAAACCAAAATTAATTAATTAATTGATTAATTGTAAACACACATTTGCTTGTGGAAAAATATTTATATATTTCAAATAACATTCATATCTATTTATATTTTTCAAACATAAAATGGTTATAAACATATATCTGTGCTATAAGAACTTAAGGGGAAAAGGACCCAAATATTAATAGTGCTTAAGATGGAAGGCTGAGGCAGGATGATCGTAAGCTTAAGTCCTGCCTGGACAATTTAATGACCTAATGAGAACCTGTCTCAAAATAAAAAATAAAAAAGGGCTAGGGACATAGCTCAGTGTGAAGGCCCTAGGTTCAATCCCCAGTACATACTGAGAAAAAAGAAAAGAAAGAAAAGAAAAGGATAGTGCTTAAGAGATGGAAATACAGCTTTTTATTTCCTTACATATTCTAATTTACAGTCCCAGATGTTATATACATAACATACATTTATTCACATATAGAGAAAGAGTTATGGGCTGAGTCTTATCTTTGTTTTTGTCTTTTTGTGTGTGTGGGTACCGGGGGTCAAACTCAGGACCTCGCGCGCCAGCAGGTGCCCGTGCTGCTGAGCGATATCACCGGCCCTTTCCGTATGTGGGTACCAGGAGTCGAACTCAGGACCTCGCGCTTGCCAGGTAGACGCTTATGCCGCTGAGCTATCTCACCGGCCCGAGTCTTATCTTTGTAATCAGGGAAAATATACACAAAATCCTTCACCGTCATCCTCTGCTGGTGGAAAACATCCCCAACCACCTACCAGGAGGCAAGCGCCCGAGCTGACCAAGCTGACCACGCTGACCAGTGGCTGTTTTCAGACACGAAACCCTGGGTCCCTGAGAGCACAGAAGCGCACCTGCCCTTGTGATTACACACTGGCCCCGGGAAAGTGGCACCCAAAAGAGAAAGAGGAGAGAGAGGGGTGGCAGAGGAGGGGAGCAAGCCACAAGGCCATTGCAGAGTGGTCTCCTCCGGGCTTTGTAGTGCCCGCCTACTGAAGTCACACCGTGGGCTCTGGGAGGAGCAGCACCAGCCCTGCAGTGTCCCTTGTGCGTGCACGGCACGGCGGGAGCTCACACGTGCAGCTCGAGGCACTACAGGGTGAATTCAGGAGGCATCCACCACAATACTTCAGGCATCTGGGCTAAGCCGCATTTTGCACCTCCATCCCATCGCTTCTGCGGCGACTGGAGCGTCCTTGGCACTGCTCCTGGAAATCGTGATAACGACTGCCTCTTTATTTCAGAAACTCACCCCTGGATCGGCACAGACAACGTGTCTGGACTCTGCGTCATTTTACCCCTGTATGCTGTTTTCTGCATTTTCCAAAAATAATTTACAAAAAAATTTACAAAAATTTACAAAAATAATTTACAAAAAAATAATTTCCAAAAATAATTTACATCTAGACGTGAGAAGAGCCAGTCGTTTCTGCAGCACGCTCACCTGTCACTTGGGCCCGTACAGGCTCCAGCTGTTCTTTCTTGTTCCTGCCGAATATAACGTCCATGGGGCTGGTGGGTGTGACCGACCCAGCAGGGACTGGCTTGTCGCAACAAGGAGCTGCTTTGCCCTCCTTCCTTTACACGTCCCTCAGCTTTCCACCCCTCCAGCTGCTGCCTGGCCTTATTTATATGTTACTTGGTCAAAGGTCAATTCCCGAAGCATGTGTCCCGGCTAATCTTTAATCCTCTTGGCATGTCCTCCACTCTCCTCCCCGCTTTCACTTTTGGCTTAACCAAGGAAAGCTCATTTCCAAGGGGCAGAGAGAACCGGGCGCCTTGTGCTTCGTTAGCCTGCCCATGATAATTCATTCTGAAAGCTGGCGGCGCTGATAACCGGGACGGGAAGAGGGACCCTCACCATCATGGAAGGAGCCACGAAGTAGGGGAGCCCGAGTCCGTGGGTCACACTGAGGCCTGCTGCCCATGGAGTGGGGGCCTTCCACAGAGATGGGGAAGGTGTTCCTCGGTTTTGGTTTTATTAATGGGCCCCAATTGTCCCTCCTAAAAATCACTCATAAGGAGCAATTTAATTCATTATCTTCTTTCTGGAAGAAGGCAACAAAAATGTGTTAGGTACCCATTTAAAAAGTAAAGACATGGGCCGGTGAGATGGCTCAGCGGCGTAAGCGCCTGCCTTGCAAGCGCGAAGGCCCGAGTTCGACTCCCGGAACCCACATACGAAAAAGGGGCCGGTGATATCGCTCAGCGGCACGGGTGCCTGTTGGCGCGCGAGGTCCTGAGGTCGTCCCCCCGGTACCCACAAAAAAAAAAAAAAAAAAAAAAAAAAAAAGTAAAGACAGGGACCCAGACTTTTCTCCAGAATGGAGGAATAGTAAAAAGCAACTTCAGTTCAACTTCCTGTTCTATCAAGAGGGTGAAACAATGACCGTCAATACTGGGCAGTTCTGGGGTGCCCCGATATTCATGTGTCTTGATGTCACGCCAGCACCTTCAATCCATATTGCTGTGAGCATTGGGTATAGAGTTAAGGAATTCGATTTAACAAGCCTGAGGCAGGAGAATCCTAACTTCCAGCCCAGCCTGGGCAATTTAGCTCCTTAGTGAGATCTGTTCTCAGAATAAAAATAGTTTTTAAAAAGGTGGGAGAAGGAGAGGGCTGGGGATGTAGCTCAGTGTGAAGGTCTGGGCTTCAATCTCCAGTACAGAAGGAAAAAATAAAAAAAGAAGAATCAGCCATTCCCTCTCTGGTGAGAATAAGAACAAGCTGTGAATAATTTGCTGACTTAAACATCATACATTGTATGCATTCTCCTAATGCATACAACTTTTGTGTTTTATGTAGCAGTTTTAATAAATTTAAAATAAAACAAAATAGTTTGAAGAAAGAAAGGAAAAGAAAAGGCTGTGTTGCTGGCCTCTATGGATCCCGCTCAGCGGGGCCCGCCAGGCCCAGGATTTCAGAACCTTTTTGGTCCTGATCCGCTGGGCCACCACCCTGGCTGCCTCCCGGTCCCCTGTTGATAGTTTCAGTGGCAGTGTCTCCAGGTGTCCCAACTCAGAACCTCTGGACGCGGAGCCAGCCCTCAGCACCCTAGAGACTGACCGGAGAGCCCAGTGTGGCAGCAGGAGCCGAAAAGTCCTGGCCCCGGGGCCCAGAGGCTGGAGGCTGCAGGGTCACGTGGGTGCTGGATTCGAGTTCCAGCCTCTTCTTTCTGTGGATCTGGGCTGCAATACCCCATTTGAACCTCTTTTTCCTTAACTGGAGAAGGGGTAAAATGACATCAGAATCTGGAGACCATGGTAAACCATGGGTCCAGCCAAAGCACCTGGCCCTGGACAGTAACCAAGCAGTGTAATTTCCCCCACCCTACATTCCCAGAAGTCGAATAATAACCTGCCATGTGTCCCACCAGCTGCCCCACATGCGTGCACCCACGGCAGGGCCACTGAATCCCAGCTCGAGGAGGTGGAATGCGTCTGGCACAGGCCGAGGGTGCAGGAAGATGACAACGAACATATGCAAGTGAGAACAGGACCATGCTCTTCTTTCTTGTCCCTCTCTGTAAGTTCAGAAAAGTGACAGCCTCCATCCTTCAAGCACTTTCTATGAGTCAAGTTCTCTGCGGAGCCCTTACAGGTCCCAGCTTGCCCAGGCCTGATGCAACCCTACGCGTGGGTATTCCTAGCACCGTGCAGGACATGAGGGAGTCAGAGGACCTAACCAGCTCGCCCGGGTCACACAGGAACTAAGAGAAGGAATTAGGAGAAAAGCTGGCAGCCCAACTTCAGCGGTGCAGACCCGGTGCATGGTGGGTATTGGCTGGATTCATCCTGAGTGAAGCAATGGACAGATTTGTCACTGGGGGATGGGCACCAAGAAGGCCAATGGGCTGATGTTGCATTATTCATAATGCTGGGGACAAGCTGTGTCATCCAGGTCCCAAGCTCCAGGGACAATCACATGGTGAGATCAAGGACTATTTATTTTTAAATAATGATAATATATTGATCATAACAACTGATATCTGAATTAATTTGCTGGGGAGGCCATAACAAATACTGCAGACCGAGTAGCTTAAATTCCAGAAATTTATCTTCTCACAGGTCTGAAAATTTATCTTCTCACAGGGCTGGAGGCTCAAAGTCCAAGATCAAGGTGTTGAGCTGGACGTGGTGATCCCAACGCTCTGGGAGGCTGAGGCAGACAGGTCGCAAGTTCCAGCCCTGTTTGGGGAAGTTAGCAATTTGGTGAGACTCTGTCTCAAAATTAAAAAAAAAAAAAACTATTTTAAAAAGTGTTGGAGGAGGGCCGGTGAGATGGCTCAGCGGCTTAAGCGCCTGCCCAGCAAGCGCGAGGGCCCAAGTTCGACTCCCGGAACCCACATACGAAAAAGGGGCCGGTGATATCGCTCAGTGGCACGGGCGCCTGCTGGCGCGCGAGGTCCTGAGGTCGACCCCCCGGTACCCACAAAAAAAAAAAAAAAAAAAGTGTTGGAGGAACTGGAGATGTAGCTCAGTGTGAAGGCCCTGGGTTCAAGCCCCAGTGCTGCAATCAATTGATTAATCGAAGCAAGGTGTTGACAGGTCTGGTTTCTCCCGAGGCCTCTGCTTGGCCCCCCTTAGCTGTCTGTCCTCTGTGCGCCAGGCTGATGTCTCTCTGAGCATCTACGGTTCCTTTTCCTATGAGGACCGGTCAGACTGGATCAGGGCTGCCCCGTGACCTCTTCTTAATTGAATCTCCCTGTGAAAGACTTCGTTTCTTTTCTTTTTTTTTTTTTTTTTGTGGGTACCGGGAGTCGAACTCAGGACCACGCGCTTGCCAGGCAGGTGCTTACACTGCTGAGCCATCTCACTGGCCCAAAGACTCCATTTCTAAACAGTCACCTTCTGAGGTCTGGAGGTTCGGGCTTCGACGTATACTACATGAAGGGACGAAGTCCAGTCTATAATGACGTCACTTCGAGGGGAGGAGACTGTGGCCACAGGGAGCAACCCTGCATCTGTCTGGCTCATCCAGCCACCCTCAGGCTGGGGCCCTGTCCCGCGGATGCTCGTCTAGGTCACTCCCTGCCGGTGCCCATCCCCACCTTCCCTGCTGCCACCCCCTGAGTGTGGCTTCCTGTCCTTGGGCTGTTGTGTTTGGTTAGAGACGATGCCTTCGTTCCAGGTCTCATGTCCATGTCACACTGAGGAAAGTCACTCGGCACCCAAGCAGGTTTTCTCTCAAGCCCCATTGGCTGCACCATGACTACTCAGGACCAATCGCAAGCAAAAAGAACAGGGTAGCCTTAATCCCCTTAAGCCAATCGCAGGTGTCCAAGGGGGGCAGGATTTCATGGTGTGGGAAACAGGAAGGAATGGCCTGCATGCAACAGGTAACAGGCAGTGTTGCTACGGGTGGTGTGACACCCACCCACCATTCAACATCCAACGTCATCCATTCATTCAACACAGACCTTCTGCACACCCACTATGCTGGAAAGCCATTCTGAGTCTTCTTAGACCTGACACCCACTGTGTGCCAAGTTCTGGGGACATGGAAGTGACGGTGAGACCCGCCTCTGGACCCCTGGGCTCCCACGATGGTCTCTTTGTTCGGGGGCCCTGGCTGGGCGTTCATTTCCCAAAGGCCCTGGGGTCCTGCCTGCAGGGTCCTCAGGTGCCTTCACGTGGAGCATTTGTCCCCCCTCTCTAAACAGAGCTGACGAGGAGCTGCTCTGGCCCTGTGGGATCCAGACACCCCTCCATTTTGCGTCCTCACCACTCTAGGAAGAGCGGGATGTGACGCTTGTCCCCAGGAGGAGCCATCTCCTGCCTGGCCTTCCCCAGCCACTGGACCCGCTCTTCACTGGGTGCTGGACGCCGCGCTGTGTGTTGTCACCCATGGTTCACCCCCTACAGCCTGCAGGGCCATCATCAGCATGCTGTAGTTATAGCAGGAGATCGAAGGGGTCGACAGCTATCTGGTGTATCCCCCTCCACATAGCGACACCCCACCTCTCAGCTGGGGGTGGGGCAGAAAACTTCGTAGAGCCAAGGTGAGTGTCCCACCATTTCCACAGTGAATTTGCTGCCCTAAAACAGGGCTGACAATAGCCAGGGCACAAGAAGGCAGGGGCAATGGGAACACAGAAGGACACAGCACATCCTCTATGAGAGCTCTGGTTGGCTAGGTGTGGTGGCACCTGCCTGGAACTCCGGCCATTAAGGAAGCTGAGGCAGGAGGATTGCAAGTTCAAGGCCAGCCTGGGCAACTTAGTGAGATCCTGTCTCAGAATAAAATAAAAGGGCTGAGGATGTAGCTCAGTGGTAGAGCGCTTGTCTAAGACATGAGAGGTCCTGGGCTCAATCCCCAGTACCGGAAGAAACAAGTACAGTACAGGTATTTGTGTGTAACAGACCTCTTCAGCACTTGGTACCGCTTGCCGCGCTCCGCGTTTTGGGGGATGACGGAGCAATTCTTTGCCTTCAGTTCTTGGAGCTCCTCCCAGAGCTGCCTGCTGGCCAGTGGCTGGGTGACCTGGCCCTGCGCACCTCTGTCTCTCCTCGTGGCTTCAGGACCTGTCCTGATCCTCCCACAGGGTCTCCAATGGGGCAAAGTCTCCAAAAGGGACATCCCAGGAGAGGAGCAAGGCAGCCAGGCTCCTTCAGGGTTAGACCCAGCACTGGCAGTGTCCCCTTCCCTGCCGTCTCCCACGTGGTGCCAGTCACAGGGCCAGCCAAGACCCAGTGGGGCATCTGCACACCACAGGAAGTGGAGCCTGAGCCCCATGGTTCCCTGGAACCATCTTGGAGATGAGCTGCCCCAGCCGACCCTCTGCACTGGAGCCTCAGCCTTTCTGCTTACAGAGAGTCTGTGCCACTCACTCCAATCTCAGACTCTCAGTCTTCTGATTTCTGAAGTGGAAATTATAGCCAGACACGGTGGTGCACACCTGTGACTTCAGCTATTCAGGAGGCTGAGGCAGGAGAATTGCAGGTTGGAGCTCAACATGGGCCATTTAGCGAGACTCTGTCTTAGAATAAAAAATAAAAAGGGCCTGGGGTGTAGCTCAGTGGTAGAGTGTTTGCCTAACATGAGTGAGGCCCAGGATTCCACTCCCAGTACCAACCCCCCCATTAAACTGGCAATTAAAATACAATGAGTGGCCAAAATATATGGTTAATATCTAAATTTAAAAATTTTATTACAGTAAAAGACAAATTGCTGACCATATCTTCAGAATCCTCCCCCTCACTTTGAACACACTTATCCCATGGTCCTTGCTACTTTCTGTAGCCGCTCCAGAAGTCCTTTGCTGTGAGTCTTTAGGAGGTGTGACCAAAAACAAAGTGAATGCTGCTGCTGAGAGCCATCCAGCAGAAAAACAGCCTCATAAAAACATCACAGTGTCTTCATCCACCTTATTCACCAGATCTGGCACTGTGTGACTTCAGAGTCAAAATGACCATGAAAGGTCAACGTCTTGAATCAATTCAGGACACTGAGGCATCCAGGACATTGGGACTACAGGCACTTGAAAAAGAGGACTTCCAGAAGAGCTTCTGAAAGTGATAAGAACAATGGGATAAGTGTGTTCTAAGTGTGGCACATGCCTGTAATCCTAGCACTTGGGAGCCGAGTCAGGAGGATTGCCATGAATTTGAGGTCAGCCTGGGCTGAATAGTGAGTTCAAGGCCAGTGTGACAATGGGCCACTCTAGGGGGCACAGCAGGAGGCTGGCCCTGAGGGATGGGGCAGGAGGTGGAGATGATCACAGCCCCGTTCTGTGCGAGCTTCCTGAATGCCACGCTCTCCTAAGCCTCTCACACCAAGAACCTGAGTCCTCCTCACAGTAATCCTGAGCTCAGTGTTTTAGCCCCATTTTGCAGATGAGGAAATCAAGGCACACAGGAGTTAGCTTGTCCTTCCCCACAGAGCAGGCTTTGAGCCATGGCCTGGCCACCGCCGTTCTTCTCCTCTACCACTGTGATGGGGTGGAAGGTAATTTAGGGACTGGATTGTGCAGGGTTTGTAAGAAACACTGTAGGCAGCCAGGTGTGGGGGTACAAGCCTGTAATTCCTGCACTCTGGGAGGCTGAAGCAGGAGGATCACAAATTTGAGCCCAGCCTGGGCAACTTAATGAGACAAAATTAAAAGGGCTGGAGATGTAGCTCAGTGCAAAGGCCCTAGGTTCAATGCCCAGTACTGCTGAAAGAGAAAAAGAAAGGAAGAAAGAAAAAGAAAAGGAAAGGGAAGGGAAGGGAAGGGAGGAATACTACAGGTGCTGGAGTCCTAAGTCAGGAGACAAGGTCCAGGGCAGGTGCCATGTGACAGCCGAGCTGTGCTGTCCAACACAGCAGCCACTAGCCAGGTGTAGTCATTTTAATTAAAATATAAATTAATTCCAGTGAAATTAAAGTCAGTTCCTAGCTCATGTTGGCCACATTGCCAGGGTCCGTGGCTACCATATCGGACAGTGCAGATGCAGACCATTTCCAGAAACTTTTACAGAAGTCAGCCAGCACAAGAGCTGAGAAGATGGCATTTCACGTGTCAAAGGGGATAGAGGCGGTTATGACTGGGTGCCCAAGGTTCAATGTCAGAGCGGCCTGGGCTGACAAGGGTAGAGTGTGCTCGAGCCCGTGTTCATTCACCCATCCGTCCATCTGCTCCACAAATGTGGTGGCCCCTGTCTAGTGGGAGCAGGTCCGTGTCACAGGTGACAGCCCTGTGCAACCGAGGAAGGAGTGGGAAGTCCTCCGAGGTGGGAGGTGCACGGTGAGGACAGGGAGCATCACAGAGGGCCTCCTGGGAGAGCCAGTGCTTGAGCCAAGACCTGAGGGTCCCTGGGCATTGGCGGCGTGGAGGCGCGGGGCGGAGCCGGGCAGCACCAGGCCGCATAGCGGCTCCGGGGTCTGGAGGGGCGGCAGGCTTTGCATGCGGCTGAGGCAGGAGAGGTCGGCGCGAGGGAGAGGGGAGTTGTCCACAGGCGTGGGGAGCAGAGGCTCCTGTTGCTGAGAGGAAAACAGAATACAGGGCTGGTGTTGCATAGAGGCCTGGCCTTCCGGGCTGGGGGGCTCTCCTGGGTGGGCTGGGGCCCTCCGGGGCTCTCTCCCGTGTCACACATTTGTGCAAGTTGGCAGTGCCACCTCAGTAGCCATCCAGAGATGGCAACAGAGGATCTGCTGGGTGTGGGAGGCTGGCTGTGCAGTCACCTGGTCTGCCCCAGGGGGCCCGGGACCCCCACTAGAAGCCTGCGCCTCCTCCTTCTGGGAAGAAGAACGTTAACTTCGGGGCTCACAAAGGAAGGCAGCTGGCACTCAGCATGCTGGGGGCTGCCCTGGGAACCTGTGATGTCTCTGCTTCTCAGATAGAAGCCACTGTTGTCCCCGTCTACGGAAGAGGGCACTGCAGCTTGGCGAAGTCGTGCCCTGGGCCAGAGTGGAAGGTGTGAGTGTAGGATCCTCTGACCTGGGGACTTTGGGCCGGGGATAGGGGAGGTGGCTGTCCTTTTCTGACGTCAAACAACCATGAAGTTCAGAATAAAATCTGAAATCAAAGAGAAAGATTTTGTGTGCGTGTGTGTGTGCGTGTGTGTGCGTGTGCGTGTGTGTGCATACACGCACGTACTATAAAACCACTGATGGCCTCATTTTGCAGCTCTGTATCTCTTGTTACAAAGTTAATGGTTCCCTTTTGGAGATCGTGTTATCATATCTAAATTACTTTGCAATTTTCCAATTAAGTTAGTCTCTAAAATGATGCTTTTAATTAGCCAGGGTGATAAGCTGAACAGATAACGAGGACATCGCAGATAGCAGGGTTCAAGGTGACAGGCAAAGTCCCCACAGAGTTGGCAGTTGCCCTCCTCAAGGGAGAACAGCGATGGTGGCCAGGCAGTGTCCTCGGGCTCCCAGAGAGAAAACGCACTGAGCAAAGGAGCGGAACTATGCCATTCACGTGTAAGAGGACTGTGGATCTGGAAGCCCTCCGAGCAGCAGCGTCCCGCTGAGCATTGAAGACAGGAGGACAGGGGATCGCAGCGTCTGGTCTCATTGAGCTCAAAGTCTAATGAGGCAGCTGCCATGGCAAATCCCAAAGAAAGTGCTAGAATTTATAAAACAGCACTATGTCCTGCTTAGGAGGGAGAATTGACCAGATTGGAACACAGCAGGCATTCCTCGTAGGAAAGGACACGTCTTCTAATGCCCGAGATGGAAAACTTCCATTTCCCATCACATACTTTAGAGCTCAATTAGTGTCGCTAGATAAAAATTCAGTTTAACAAACGACTTTCATATTATAGCCTGGGCAATAGTCCTGACAGCTCTGCCTCCTAAATAACTGGTAAGATATTCTTCTCTTTCAGTTGTGTCATCTCAGGGGCAGCATCTGAATGGGCCACCCTCCCTCTGGTCCCGCCCTCTCCAATCCATCTTCCCTGCTGTCACCAGGTGACCTGGCTGAATCTCCCACCTCATCACGTCAGTCTCCCATTTAAAACCCAAAGTTTAACAGTGCACGGTGTGTACCAGGTGTTCAACACATATGCAGTGAGTGGGTGTGACTGCCCGGCACGTGACCTTACTGTGCTACATGGTCATCACATTAGTGTCCCAGGGCTGCCATAGCAAAGTACCACAAACCAGGTGGTTTCAAGCAGCAATTTATTCTCAGTGGGGCCAGAAGTCCAAAATCAAGGTGCAGCAGGGCCATAATCTTTGGGAGACTCCGGGGAGGAGCCTTCTTGACTCTTCCAGCATCTGCTGGTTGCCTACAACCCTTGGCATCCCAGGGCTCATTCACGCTCCATTTCTAAACACTGCTCTTGCCTCTGTGTCCCAATTTCTCTTTCCCTTATGATCACCAGTCACTGGATTGGGCCCATTCTACTCCTGTGTGACCTCATCTGAGCTTGATCACAGCTGTCAAGTCCCTATTTCCACATAAGGTGACACTCAAAGGTACCGGGGAGTAGGACTTCAGTAGATCTCCCTCACAGACACATTTCAACCTGCAGTAGTCGTTAAACAAAATGACTTCAAATATGGGAAGTGAAAAAATCTAGAAGTGAATGTATTTTTACAGCCAAATTCTTGTTTCTCTTGTACTCGTCTCTTACTCTTTTTCAAAAAGCTCGCCGTTACCTTTAAACAGTGTTAAGACAGAAGTAGATTAAACTACTTTGAGGATAGAGAAGATGTGACAAGTAGCTCCCGTGAGACAAGAGAAGGCTTCGGAGAACAGGTCGATGAGTGAGCTATTCTGGAAAAAGAATGTAAGCCTATGAGCAATTGTGGAAGAGAAGCAATCTCAGTAGAGGGAACAGCATCCCCAAAGTGTGGAGGGACAGAATGGGAAAATTATTTGCCAGCTACTCCTCTGACAGAGGTCTAATATCTCGAGTCGACAAAGAACTCAAAAAAGTCAGACCCCCCGTAAATAAAAGACCATCAAAAAAAATAGGCAACTAAAATGAATAGACACTTCTCAGAAGTGCAAATGGCCAATTAATACATGAAAAAATATTCAACATTGCTGGCCATCAGTGTATGCGCTGCCAAAGCGAGCACCATTGCTGGCCATCAGAGAAAGACGAATAAAAACAACACTGAGACTCCATCTCACCCTGGAAAGAATGGCCACCACCAAGAGTTCAAAAGTAACACACTGGAGAGGGTGCGGGGAAAAAGGAACCGCTCTACACTGTTGATGGTGATGTAAACTGGCACAACCGCTGTGAGGAACAGTGTGGAGACTCCTCAAAACACCAAAACCAGAAATTCCATTGGACTCAGCTATTCCCCTTCTAGGGATCTTCACTAAAGAGTTAAGGTGTCATATTACAGTGATACATGTGTACCCACACTTATAGCAGCACAGTTCACAAGAGCTAAATCTTGGAAGTGGCCTATATGTCCAGCAACTGATGAATGGATAAAGAAAATGTGGTGTTTATAAACAATGGAGTACGACTCAACCATAAAGAAGGATAAACTGGAGTCATTTGTAGGAAGATGGTTGTACCTTGAGACCAGAATATTAGCGAAGTAAATCAGACCCAGAGGCTTAAATATTGCATGGTTTCTCTTACATGAGAACCCCAAAATAGAAATAAAACACAAAATAAAGGAAGATAAGAGAAAGCAGGACATTATTTGAGTCATTTGTAGGTAAATGGAGGCACCTTGAGACCATGATGTTAAGTGAAATAAATGAGACACACAAGCTTAAATGTCATATAACTTCTCTTATACGAGAAGCCCAAAGTATAATTTTTTTTTTTTTTTTGTGGGTACCGGGGGTCGACCTCAGGACCCTGCGCACTAGCAGGCACCCGTACTGCTGAGAGATATCACCGGCCCTTTTCTTGTATGTGGGTTCCGGGAGTTGAACTCGGGCCCTCGCGCTTGCCAAGCAGGCACTTACGCCGCTGAGCCATCTCACCGGGCCCCCAGAGTATAATTTTAAAAAGTAGAAAAAGATAGGCGAAGGAAACAGGGAGCGAGATACTTTGTAAGTGGGAAGTGGATCTGGAGATGGAGGGAGCAGGGAGGGAGGGGGATAAAAAGAATTAAGCTGTGTTAGGTACACGTACCACCCCCCAGGATGAATGTAAACATTATGCACTGCAAACACGTACTAATCATTTTTCTAAGTGCATGGAGGTGCGACCAAGAATGATAGAGCTCTCGGTGGTGGAGAACTGGGGTGACGGTTGTTGAGTGGTTCTGGGTACTCATGAGAGACCAGGCTTTGCATTCTGACCTCTCCCTGAGACACCCTTTCTTCAAGCTCCCCTGCCCCAACCTCCACCCCATCCCAGTCTGCAAGTCCTTCGAGGTCCACGTTACCAGCCACCCCATAAAACAACACACTGAGTGCACAGCTCAAGGCTCACCTGCATACAGGTGCGCTCAACATCAGGAGAATCCTGCTCTCCATTCCAGGAGAGCATCCCAGCTGCTTCTCAAGTGTGAGATCGAAACAGTCAAGAGGGCACCTAGAGCTGCTCTGGATCTACAGGTTGGAGGCTTCAGGTGGGATCTGCAACAGGAAGGCGATTCATGTCACTTGACTAGGGTGTGGCATCCACGGCAAGAATCACAGAGCTGCTCATTCCCTGTGGTCCAGGTATCCCAGCTCTGGATGTACCTATGTATGCCTGGGCTCCCCAAGAAGAAAACCCTGGATGAGGACTGAGGTGCGGAAGAGTCATCTGAAAGGTGAAGCCAGGAGATACCAGGAGGAGAGTGGGGAAACAAGCAAGGTGGGCCATTCATGATAACAAGAGTAATGATGTGACAAGGGGACATCGTGACATTACAAATAATACACACGAGATATTATTTATAATGCATCTTAAATGATGGTGACAAGAAGACAGCGAGCATAGCTTATCAAACCCGTTACCATGGAGGACGAGCTTGCATTTAGAAGCCCTCAGGGTAAGAGTGGGGTGGGGCATTGGCAGTGTCTGCCACAGGGTACACAAGAAGACGCTCACAGCAGGGGTGACTGTGCAGAACAAAGGAAAATAGATGTGCAGAACCCATGCAACACGTGCAGAAGTGTGGGAACAGTGCAGTCAACGTCCATTTGGTGAAGAGGCTCAGGCACCACGCGGCGACGTCAGAGCCCTGCAGAGCTCTGCAGAGAAGGCTCGGTGTGCACTGGCGAGTGGAGAGGTGGGCACGGTGTGAGCTGACCACGCCCCCACCACTGTGTCAGGCAGTGCCTGTCCTCCAGGGAGCAGGTGTGTAAGGAACCACAAGAAAATGGAAATATGTTAGGGTGACGGGAGAATTCACGAGAATTCCTTTTTTAAAATGCTATCAGTACCTGTCTGCAGTCCACAATGATTACATTCATCGCGGGGAGCTAATGCCCTACTGAGACCAAACTCGTCATTTTTGGTTTTCACACTGCTGAGCCCTAGGGGAGGCTCAGTGGCTGGCTCAGATGGTTGGAAACACACTCGCATCGCGCTGGTTCCATCCCACTCACTTTCCATGTGAGCCTCATGGACACAGAGGTTAAGGGACATCAGCAACTGACATCACCAAAGCAAATTCGGTGCCCAAGAGCCTGCAATTTTTATCAGAATGCGAAAATGGAATTTAGCCTGCAGATCTGCCTTGTTATCAAGCGTCTCCAGGCGTGTTCCAGTAGGGACATAAATGAAGCCCGTGCCTAGGAGATAGATTATCACAGCGTGGGGCCTTCCACGTAGTTTCCTAATGGAAGTCATTCAAGTTTGGCCTCTGGAGATAACAGGCTGGCTCCGCCCAGCCTGTGTCCCAGCCCATGAATCAGCAGTGACACTCGTCCTCCCTGGGTGCTGGCCCTGTTCCTCCTCTGTCTGGTGGGGCCACTCCAGAGGGCTCAGAGGGGTTCTAGGAAAGGGTGAAGCCCAGGGTCAGGCCAGGGGCCTGGGAGATGGGGCCACGCTAGTGTTCATGGAACACTGCTCTGAGCAAGGAGTGGAGTGACAGGGACAAAGTGATGTCCACCACCCCAAACTCAGGGAGGAAAACAACCTGTGTAGCCACCCGCTGAGGATACAGAAGCAAAATGTGGTCTTTCCCCAGAATGGGCATTACTGAGCCATGTAAAGGAATGGAATATTCCCTACAATCTTGAAGGCATGATGCTAAGTGTAAGAAGCCAAACGCAAAATGGTACAAATTGAGTAAAATATCCAGAATATTCAGACCCTTAGGGACAGAAAATAGATTCATGGTTGCCAAGGCCTGTGGAAGGAAAATGGGAAGCACAAAAAAATAGCCACTATGTCAGAGCAAGCTGACCAACTTAAACCAGATATGAGACATCTGCGCTCTCGAAAGTGTGGCCACAAGCCGGGTGCAGCCACACACAGTAATCCCAGCATGCACCTGTAATCCCTGAACTCACTATATAGCCAAGGTTGCCTTCAAACTTTCACTGATCCTCCTGCCTCAGCCTCCCACAAGTGCTGGAATTATCAGCAAATGCCACCACACCCAGCAAACCCAATTTTTTTTTTGTGGATATCGGGAACCGAACTCAGGACCTTGCACTTGCCAGGCAAGCGCTTATGCTGCTGAGCTATATCACCGGCCAAACCCAACATTTTAAATGAACTAATAGAATGGTATTCAAACTATATCTCAATAAAGCTATTACTAAAAAAAGGAAAAGGAAACACACAGGGGAGGAAGACATATTCTAAAGAAGCAAGTTCTAAAATGGTGGAGCGGTGAGCAGCAGGGAAAGAGCCTCTCCAAGATTTGGTGTCCAGACACTGAAATATAGCAACTTAAGGAGGAGAAGAAGGAGGGAGGGCCCCCAGGACCCAGGCAGGATCCAAAGTAAGAACTGAATTCCACAGGGAGAGTGTAGAGAAAGACTTCAGTGAAGAAGAAGGAGGAGGTGGCAAGCGGCGCTTTCTTCCTGAGCCCTACTCACTGCATGGGAGGGGCAGCTCAAACCTGCAGGTGCGTGGTGACTACTGGTGGTCCCAGAGGCCTCCACAGAGAAATGCACCACTGGAATGGAGCAGTGGATGCAGCAGACTGCAGTGGCTGGTGAGTTATTTGGGTTCAGAAGTCCCCCAGGAGAGGGCAGTTGGCTGGTAGCTATCTTAGAGAGGGGCCAAATGAGCTCAGAACTCAGAAGAGCTGCAGGCCAGCTCCATCTAGCAGCTCCCAGTGTTAGGGTGAGGCTGCCAAGTTCAAGTCAGCAGGAGGACAGGGAGCCAAGTTCAAGTCAGCAGGAAGCACACACAGTGTTACAGGCTGGACAAATTGGGTTGCAGCCTCACAGCCAGAAACCAGCCTGAACTTCAGTGGAACTAAAGGTGCAGGCTTGCTGGGACTATCCACTACCCCGCTGTAAAGCTGCAGCTGGCTTGCTGGGATTAATCAACTCAGATCTGGACCCTGTCTGCCCATGTTATCTATCAGAGACAGCAGAGCCACACCTTGAAGTGGACATTTTTTCTTCTTTTCTTTACTTTTTCTCTCTTTTCTTGTTTTGTTTTGTTTTTTCGTGATTGTTTGTTCTTGTGTATATATGAGTGTGAACATGGTTTCTAGTTTTTGTTGTTGTTGCTGTTCTGTTCTATTCTTGTTTTCATCTATTCCTTCTCTCTTTCCCTCCTGTTTTCTTCACAAGTTTCCCAGAGTTTGCATGATCTTCCTTTGTCCTCCTTGTTTCTAATCTCTTCCTCTTCTTCTATTTCTCTATTTTTCCCCCTAAATGCCTTTTAAATTTTTTCCCCTGTGGGTAAAACTGCCATATTGAGAGCTTATTTACTGCATACAATTTTCTGGTTTGTTTTAGATTTTGTTTTATAACCACAAATCCAGTTCATATGGTTAAAGGTGGCAAATTAATGGTTACATAAGTTTTTCATTTTCTAGGCTGTGTTTGATGCTATTGTTACTGCTGATTGAATCACTTTAGCCAGTGACATAATTGTTCTAACCAGTTGTTCTTCCTGGTATATGAAGACTGGGATTGCCTAAGGGTCATAAAAAATACTATAGGCCAGTGCCAAAGAACCAGGGGCTGGGCCAAGTAGGCAGCAACTTCTCATCCCCAATAATTTGAAGAGGTAAGACCCTGCAACTGACTCAAAACCAAAAGCCAACTACATCTCCAAGACACCTCTAAGCAGTAGTCATTTCCTAAGGGTTCTAAATATTAGCAATAAAGCTACTTGTCATAGGCAATTTACAAGGATCAACTTAGGAATTAAGCTAAAATAAAGAAATAAAAAATGAGAAGACACTTAAACAAGATGCAACCCCAGACTTCCACTTCACCAAAGGCAAAGCCAGGGGGCAATGAGATGGAACAATCCAAAAGCCACCCTCCTGGACTCTCTGAAGTGCTAAGAGTGGAAGCAACAAAGTGGATAAATGAGGTTCTAGAAAAAATCAAATCAGAAATAATTTCTCAGACAACTACAGACATGGTGACCACAATGAAAGACATGCTTAGTCATTCTAGAGCAGATACAGATAAGAAAAAAAATAGAGGAGCTTAGAGAAATGATGGAAACCATGAACGTCCAACATAGGAAAGAAATGGAATCGATGAAACAGATTCAAACAGATATCCAGAGAATTAAAAATTTCATTGAAAGTATATGCAGCATAGAGAGCCAATGTGAGGGCAGAATCTCATATATAGAAGACAGCATTGTGGTTAGCAGTCATGAAAAGAAAGATTTCTTAAAAGCAGCAAGGAAACACGAGAAATCAATCCAGCAGCTGCTAGATGATGCAAAGAAGAATAACATAAGATTGATCAGAGTCAATGAAAAAGCAGGAGATAGCACAAATGACATTAAAAACCTGTTCACAGAAGTCATGGCAAAAATTTCCCAAGCAGAGAAAAAGAATTTGACATATAGATTAAGTGAGGCATACAGAACTCCAATTAGCCATGATCAAAAAATCTATGTCAAGGCATATAACAGTCAAGATTCCAGAAATTCAAGATAAGAACAGAATATTAAAAGCCATTAGACTTCACAGCAGACTTCTCAGCACAAACCCTCAAGTCAAAGAGAGCTTGGAGTGAAGTATTTCATGCCCTAAAAGAAAACAATCTCCAACCCAGATTGATGTACCCCAACAAAACTATCTTTGACAATTGATGGAGAAATAAGATACTTCCATGACAAAGAACACCTGAGGAAATTAATGAACACCATGTAGCAGAAGATGCCCCCCCAGCCAGTATACTTCAGTTGCCAAGGTGATAGTTACTGTTGCAGTTCCGGTTGCTTCTGTCTCCTAGAAACAGCTGGTCACTGTGATGCATAGCTGGTTGCTATGATGCATATTGTAAGAACCAATCCCCAACTGACAAGCCATTCTGCCTCTATACTTCCTGCTTGCTTATCCCATATAAGCCCTAGACCACCAGAGATTGGGGGCTGACATTTTGAGGAACAATTGATTCCTAGTCAGTGCCCGTGCAGCGTAAAATAAATCTGCCTCCAAATCCTGGGTGTCGGTTCGGTGTTCCTGTTTGCTATAACAACCAAACCAGCACTCCAAAATGTTCTGAAGGACATTCTAGAAAGAGATAACAAGGACTACAACTCCAGGAACCCCAGCAGAATGAATCCACCAGGCAAGGCAAACAGTTAAGTGGAAGGGGGAAAGGGAGCCACAACAGGAAAATAATATGACAAGGATAAGTCAATACATATCAATCATAACCATCAATGTAAATGGTCTCGATTCACCAATCAAAAGAAACAGACTGGCAGAATGGACCAAGAAGCAAGATCCAACAATATGCTATGTACAAGAAACACACATTTTTTTTTTTTTTTTTTTTTTGGTGGGTACCGGGGGTCAACTTCAGGACCTCGCGCGCCAGCAGGCACCCGTGCCGAGTGATATCACCAGCCCTTTTTTTGTATGTGGGTTCCAGGAGTCGAACTTGGGCCCTCGCACTTGCTAGGCAGGCGCTTATACCACTGAGCCATCTCACCGGCCCTAAACACACATTTTTAATTCAAATAGAAATTCATAGACTGAAAGTTGAAGGATGGAAAACAATACTCCACGTGACAGGAACCCAGAAGAGAGAAGGGGTAGCTATTCTATTTGCAGATAAAGTGGATTTCAAGCCAAGACTGATTAAGAGAGACAAAGCAGGTCACTACATCCTTGTAAAGGGAACAATCCAAGAGGATGAGATAACAATCATAAATATATATGCACCAAATACCAGTGCACCCAACTATATAAAACAAATACTAATGGACATGAAAAATCAAATAAGCACTAATACAACTGTAATGGGTGACCTCAATACTCCATTATCACAAATAGACAAATCAACTAGACAAAAAATTAAGAATGAAATATTAGAACTAAGCCAAACTTTTGAACAAATGGACTTAGTAAATACCTACAAAGTGTTCCACCCCACAACATCAGAATATACATTCTTCTCAGCTGCACATGGGATGTTCTCTAAAGGAGACCACATACTAGTTCATACAACATGCTTAAGTAAATGCAAAGGAATTGAAATTATCTCATGCATATCATCAGATCACAGTGCAATGAAACTGGAAATCAATGACAAAAGAAACCACAAGAACTTCATAAACACATGAAAATTAAATAACATCCTCCTGAATAAGCAATGGGTCACAGATGAAGTTAAAGAAGAAATTAGACAGTTTCTACAATTAAATTATGACAATACAACATACCGGAACTTATGGGACACAAGGAAAGCAATCCTATGGGGAAAATTTAAGTGGTAAATACCCATATCAGGAAAACAGTGAGTTCAAACACATAACCTAATGTTGAACTTCAAACTTCTACAAGAAGAAGAGCAGAGCAAGTCAAGCACAAAACTCATACAAAGGGGGAAATTATAAAGATCAGAGCAGAAAATAATGCAATGGAGACTAAGAAAACAATACAAAGGATCAATGAATTGAAGAGTTGGTTCTTTGAAAGATGAAATAAAATTGATAAACTCTTAGCCAACCTTACCAAAAAAAGGAAAGATTCAAATCCATGCAATTAGAAATGGAAAGGGTGAAATCACAACAGATCCTGCAGAAATCCAGATCATCAATACCTACTGTGAGAACTTGTACTCTTTTTTTTTTTTTTTGTGGGTACCGGGGGTCGACCTCAGGACCTCATGCGCCAACAGGCACCCATGCCGCTGAGTGATATCACCGGCCCCTTTTTTCGTATGTGGGATCCGGGAGTCGAACTCGGGCCCTCGCGCTTGCAAGGCAGGCGCTTACGCCGCTGAGCCATCTCACCGGCCCAGAGAACTTGTATTCTAATAAGACAGAAAATGCAGGAGAAATGGACAGATTCTTAGATATATGTGAACTACCACAGCTGAATTGAGAAATTATAAAAATTCTAAATAAACCAATATCAGTCAATGAAATTAAAGATGTAATTAAAAAAACCTACCAACGAAGAAAAGCATAGGCCCTAATGGATTCACTGCTGAATTCTATAAGAAATTTAGAGGAGACCTAATGCCACTACTTCTCAAACTCTTTAATGAAATTAAAAGAGAAGCAATACTCCCAAATTCATTCCTGGAACCAAGCATTACTCTGATACTAAAACTAGAGAAGGATCTAACCAAAAAAGAGAACTACAGGCCAGTCTCCCTAAGGAACATATATGTAAAAATCCTCAATAAGATACTGCCAAACAGAATGCAGCAAATCATCAAGAAGATTATACACCATGACCAAGTGGGATTCATCCCAGCAATGGTTCAACCTATGCAAATCGATAAATGTAATATACCATATGAACAGAGCCAAAGACAAAAACCATATGATGATCTCAATAGAAGCAGAAAAAGCTTTCAACAACATCCAATACCCATTCATAATTAAAAAACCCTACAGAAAATTGGAATGGATGGTCTTTATTTCAATTTGATAAAAGCCATCTATGACAAACCAACAGCCAACGTCATACTAAGTGGACAAAAACTGAAAGCTTTCACTCTAAAATCAGGAATAAGACAAGGATGTCCACTGTCACCACTGTTATTCTATATAGTTCTGGAAACATTAGCCGGAGCAGTTAGACAAGAGGAAGAAATAAAAGGAATAAGGATAGGAAAGGAAGAAATTAAATTATCATTGTTTGTGGATGACATGATACTCTACATAGAAGAATAGAATTAATAATGAAATTCAGTAGTGTAGCTGGATACAAAGTCAACACTCAAAAATCAATAGCATTCCTGTACACAAATAACAAACTCACTGAGGGAGAAATTAGGGAAACAACACCTTTCACAACAGCATCCAAAAAAATGAAATAGCTAGGAATCAATCTAACAAAGAAAGTAAAAAGACCTCTACATTGAAGACAGCAGTACTCTGAAAAAGGAGATTGAAGATGATATCAGCAAATGGAAAGATATCCCTTGTTCTTGGGTAGGAAGAACTAATATAGTGAAAATGGCCATACTTCCAAAATTATTATACAGATTTAATGCAATTCTGATAAAAATTCCAACAGCATATCTGTCAGAATTAGAGAAAACAATCCTAAAATTCATCTGGAACCAGAAGAGAGTAGCAAAGGCAATTCTGGGAAAGAAAGGCAAGGCAGGGGGTATCACAATCCCTGACTTGAAACTGTACTACAAAGTTACTGTGATAAAAACAGCATGGTGCTGACAAAAAAGCAGACCAAGGATCAATGGAACAGATCAGAAGATGCAGAAACAACTCCAAACACACTCAGCCACCTTATCTTTGACAAAGGAGCCAGACATCTTCACTGGAAGAAAGATAGCCTCTTTAATAAATGGTGCTGGAAAAACTGTCTTTCCGCATGCCAAAGATTAAAACTAGACCTGTATCTTTCACCATATACTAAACTAAAATTGCAATGGATCAGAGATCTAAATATTAAAATAGAAACAATAAATCTGCTGGAAGACAGAATAGGTAGAACTCTTGAAGACATTGGTGTAGGCAAAGACTTTATGAACAAAATCCTGATTGCACAGGAACTATCACAAAGAATCAACAACTGGGATCCCATCTTATTAAAAAGCCTTTGCACAGCAAGAGAAACCACCAACAGAGTGAAGAGACAACCCACAACGTGGGAAAAAATGTTTGCCAGCTGTTCCTCACAAAAGGACTACTATCTAGAATATATAAAGAACTCAAAAAAATCAGATCCCCCCCAAATTTAAAGACCCAATCCAAAAATAGGCATCTGAAATTAATAGAAACTTCTCAGATGAAGAAGTAGAAATGGCAAATAAATATATGAAAAAATGTTCAACATTACTTGTCATTCAAGAGATGTAAATTAAAACAATGTTGAGGTACCATCTCACTCCAGAAAGAATGGCTGTTATCAAGAAATCAACCAAGAACAAATCCTGCAGGGCTGTGGGGAAAAAGGAACCCTTCTCCACTGTTGGTGGGAGTTTAGACTGGTGCAACCACTGTGGAAATCAGTGTGGAGATTCCTCAAAAAACTAGGATTAGAGGTTCTATTCGACCCAGCTATTCTCTTTCTGGGTATCTTCTGAAAGAATTAAAAGCATCATACCACAATGATTTATTCACATCCATGTTTATAGTAGCAGTTTGTAATAACTAAATCTTAGAAACAGCCCAAATGCCCATCAACTGATGAATGGATAAAGAAGATGTAGTTTGTTTATACAATGGAGTACTACTCAGCCATGAAGAAGGATAAATATGAGACATCTCTAGGTAAATGGATGCACCTTGAGACCATACTCTTAAATGAAATATGGCATTGTTCCTCTGGTGTGAGAAACAGAAAGTATAAATAAGGACCAAAGCGTATAATAGATACTGTGAAACAGGAAGAAAATGTTCAAATGGGAAGGGGAACTAAGAAGGAGGGAGGGGGAAAGAAAGAAAGGGGAAAAAAATGAGAAAAAGGAAAAAATGGAAACAAAGCCTTTGTAAACAAGGAGGGGAAGAGGGGTTGAACGGAGGGTAGGGGAAGGGGAAAATAAAGAATCAAGATATATCATCTAGGGCCGGTGAGATGGCTCAGCGGCTTAAGCGCCTGCCCGGCAAGCGTGAGGGCCCGAGTTCGACTCCCGGAACCCACATACGAAAAGGGGGCCGGTGATATCACTCAGTGGCACGGGCGCCTGCTGGCGCGCGAGGTCCTGAGGTCGACCCCCCGGTACCCACAAAAAAAAAAAAAAAAAAAAAAAAAGATATATCATCTACAGATACAAATTTCCTACGATGAATGTGATCATTATGTAGACATAGAATTTACCAATAAACTTAATTTAAAAAATGAAGCAAGTTGTACAGAGCTCACAAAGGAAGTGGTTTCTGAGCTAAGCCTTAAAGGGTCAGGGGAAGGCTGAGGACAAGGCTGTCCCTGGCAGAGGACAGAAAAACAAGGGCACAATCACATGAAGGAAGGTCATAGCCGAGGATTATGACAGCAGAAAGAGAGATGACTTTGAGCTTGTGGGAGATTTTTTTTAGAGAATTTATTATTTTCCAAAAAGTAATACTTTCTTGGGGTACAAAGTAGAAAAGCTGCAAAAGATGGCCATGGAAATGAAAGCCTCCTTCTCTCCTCCCAGGTGCCCAGTTCCCTCCCAGGCGATCACGATGGCTGGTTTCTTATGTGCGCTTTATAAGACGCATCGGGCCGGTGAGATGGCTCAGCGGTGTAAGCGCCTGCCTGGCAAGCGCGAGGGCCCGAGTTCGACTCCCGGAACCCACATACGAAAAAGGGGCCGGTGATATCGCTCAGCGGCACGGGCGCCTGCTGGCACGCGAGGTCCTGAGGTCGACCCCCAGTACCCACAAAAAAAAAAAAAAGACGCATCAGCACGTATGAATAAACACCTGTGTGTGTTTTTATACAAATGGGACTGGGCCGTACACAGTGTCTCATGCTTTGCTGTTAACACTAATAGGAATTTTAATGATGCTTCCAACTTTGTATGGGAAGGATGTGCTCATTTTTTAATAGATTCCTAGGAAGTACCTCACTTTAACCAGTTTATCAATGAACATTTGGGCTCTCTAATTTTTCCTCCTTTGAAGTTTTTACAGTGTATAGCCCTTAACATATGATATTTCATACACATATACATTTATCTGTGGGTGAAATTCTCAGAAGTGGAATTGTGGTCTCATAGCTTGTGCTTTTTACATGTTGACTGTTATTGTCACACTGCCCATCCTGGTACCACTCCACACTCCCATCTGCACGGAACCAGAGAGCCTGCTTCCACGCACTTTGAGGGGTGAATTTGGAAATACTGTCAGGGACCCAGACTGTGCAGAGCCCTGTGCACAAAGCTAAGAAGTTGCAGCTCATCCATCGAGCCCTGGAAACCCATTGGAGGGGCTGGGTCGTGGGTAAAGATAGATAGGTCTGAGTTCTGAAAGGAAGTTTGTTTTCATGATGACATCAATAAATTTGTAAGGCACTTTTATTGTCCAGCGGGCATGAGTGATAAAGTGATGAATGAGAGAGGGGCCCAGGTGTTCGTTCAGATTCCAGCCACACCAGGGATGTGTGGTTATCTACGGGGCCAGCTGCCGTTCCAGACAATGGGGCTGTGTGTATGGGCACCACTCTGTCTTTTCATCGTCCCCTAACTCTTAACTTTCCTCTGGTTTTCTTTTATCACCTGCTTCCCACAAGCTATTGGCTTCTGAAACATTCGACCCTTGGATAGTGGCATAAAATCAATAGCGAGGCATTTTTATCGAACATGAACAGTTGACCAGATGACAAGTAGGTGACACAGCAGTTTTATCTTTCTCTAAGACCCTCGTGAACTAATCGGCTTGGTGACAGGCATGGAGCAAAGGGGTAGGCAAAGCTAAAATGCAGACGCATTCACCCCAAAGCTTTTATTTCTGAAACAGAAAGGAGTTGCTATTTTTTTGATGCAAAAAAAAGACGGGAAGATGGATGGGGGAGGATTGGGAAGGCACCAGGATATGAAGGACCAAGAGCGAGCTCCATCCAGCGGTTCCGGCAGTGGTCCCAGGATGCGCACTGCAGGCTTGGTACTCCTGGGGCTCGCCTTGAGGCTTCAGGCTGTCATTGCTAAGCCAGAAGACAACAGCTTTTGTTCTAAGACCCAGGTGGCCTTCAGAGATGCTTGCTATGAGTTTGTGCCACTCGGACACACCTTCCGCGGTGCCCAGAGCTGGTGTGAAGGGCAAGGAGGCCATCTGGTCTTCATTCATGATGAGAGCACCCAGCGCTTTCTGCAGCAGCATCTCTCCCAGGACAGAGAGTGGTGGATTGGGCTCACAGGGACCTGGGCACACAACGGGACCACGGGAGGTAGGTGCGGGCACAGCGTAGTTTGTGGGAAGCTTGTGATCAAAATTCTCCTTATCGCTTGTCACCCAGGGACCCTTGGAGGACGCATTCTTCTTTGATTGTCTTGTGGATTAAATAAAATAACTCACCGTACATGCCTGGCACAGAATCTGGCACAATAGTCTGGAAATGTCCATTTCTTTCCATGTGCTGCGTGTGTGTGTGTGTGTGTGTGTGTGTGTGTGTGTGTGTGCGTGCTGGGGCTAGAACTCAGGGCCTCATGCATGCTAGGCAAATGCTCTACCACTGAGCTGCACCCCACCCCAGCCCTTTGTGTACCTAATTCTAATTCTAGCTGTGGCTTCTTCAGTTCTTGCTAGAATAGTGCCAGCCACTGTCATGAGTGCTTGCTTCATGGCCATTATCACATTGATCTTTATGAAAACCAATGAGAAATTTCTTACTGTTCTCATTTTGCAAATAAGAAAGCTGTTTCAGGAAATGAGGACTTACATGTCCTTCCCCAGCTGCTATGAGATTAAACCAGGTCAGGTTAGCACAGCTCCTTTCACATCAGATGTCGCCTTTATGGTCCTCCTGGAAACTCTCCCTTCTCCTCCCTCCCTTACACCTCTGGGACCCTGTCCGCCCCTCTGCAACTGTGCTTTGGGCACGGCTGAGATAGACTATGGCCCCCTCAAGGGAAGGAACGGTACATTGGTATCTAAAACTCACGAGGTAGCCTGGCAACTCTTATTTTACAAGTGAGGACAATGTAGAGAGCGATTGCCTCATCCAAGATAACGTGGGAACGAGTGGCAGTGAGGTCTTAAGCAACTCTCACACCTGCCTTCTCCTGCCGTGTCACATAGGTGCCCCACGGTTCTCTTGGCTCCTGTAGAAGCTACTGGGGCTCAGAAATGAGTAGCTTGGTCTGAACTGAGCACCCACAGAAATATATGGAGTACGTGGAAATCTCTTAAAAAGCCAGCAGTTGGAGAAGATCGTTTAAGACAACTCACAGTCAAGGGGATTTGAGTTTTGAGGCTGTCTCTTCAAGCAATGTCTGTTGAACATTTCTTGACTTGAAGACATGGCGGTTGTGGATTTCTGTGTATTTGGTCCATTCATATGCAGCTGAAGGATTGGCATCTAATAAGATCTCCCAAGGGATACCATGTGGTTGTTAGGGTTAGGCTAGGCTGTTAAGGTTATGCTATTCGGGTTAGAGTTAGTCTGTTAGGTAGCACCCTGCAAGACTTAATGTTATTGCAGAAGCAAAGGCCGGAGTACCATGAGCAGTATGATAGCATTCGTGTAAATACATTTCAGGTGCTCATAGCGCTGATATGAGGGTACAGGTCAGCCTGGAAAGACCTACAAGAAACAGCCATGGGAGCAGTCTGCAGACTGGGAGAAGGAAGGTGTTTTAATTTTGCACCCTCTCATAGGGTTTGAAATTTTGAAAACATTTGCATGAATTTATGTTCTTTCCGAAGGTAATAATTATAATCTTTGAGTTTTTTTTGGCACACATAAAAAAGTCGATTTATTCGTTGAATACTGAGGTATTCTTGAGAAAAGACTCTAAGAATCAGGAACAGGGACAACGATAGAATTGAACAGTGGTCCTGAATCACAAGGACAACAAAGTGGCAGTGAGCAGAAAAGAAAGAAGCAGTTGTCACAATACTGGGATAAGTAGAAATGGATTAGAGCTTGTGTAGTGTGGGATGAGGGGAGGCGCAGGAAAACTTGGCAGAAGGGTCTCTCCCACTGGCTTTGATGGAGGGCTGTGTTCGAGGCTCCATGAGAGGGCGAACTATTGTTATACTACTTCCCTATCCAAGGGTTTGTCTTCCAATTCCTAGAAGACCTGTAAATACACTGACCTTGCCCTCCTTCGAGTTGTCAGAACAGGGGAAAATATTTAGAAAACAAGTCCAGGCTCTCTTTCTAGATGAACATTTCAAAGTTATATGAGTTACCTCAAAAACAGAAGTACAAAGAGCTAGTGAAAATATGGGGTCAGTACGGCACTAGATGCCTCCCTTCAGCAACTTTGAAGGGGCCAGGCGACCTGAGAAAGACTGGTTATAATACTTTCCAATCCCAGGGATCTCTTCTGAGCAAAGTTGGCAAACGATGTTGGTCAAGAATGAAGGGAGATTATGCAGGATGGACTAGGTTTTCAAGCAACTCTTTGGCAGGCATGGCTCCCGCAAGTGAAGAGAGAGTAGCACCCTCTTCTTTCCACCGAGAAGGGATGGTCTTTATCTGGGTGTAGCACTGGATTCCCTGTTTGCTATGGAAATTAGTGTCTCCTCTAAAGGAAGAGCCAGAGCCAGTGAACCGGAACATCGGCAAAGGCACTGGGACGGGGACATTCACCTCACCTGTCTGACCTCCACCAGGTGGGGGTATTTCCAAGCAGCAGCTCCACGGGTGGTGCGGATGGCAGCTCCATTTCCATGCGGGTTGACATTTATGACTTTAATGGCTTCATCCAATATTTCTGTCTCCAGAACCACAAGAACTGGACCAAAAATCTCCTGTTTGTAAAAGGTCATATCTGGCTTGACCACTGAGGTGGTGGTTGGTCCAACAAAGTCATCATTTCCATAGCTCTTGACTTTAACATTTCACCTATCCAGAAGGACAGAAGCGCCCTCCTTTGGTCCACTACCGATCAGATTACAAACTCGCTCTGAGGCTTGGGGGTGATCAGGGGGCCAGGATCAGCTCCAGGGTGGTCTCCTGCTTTGACTCAGTTTTTGGCACGCTCCACAACTTCTCCCATGAGGACAGCTGTTGAGAGGGCCACGGGGCACTGACCAGCAGCTCCAATGCTGCCCACCCAGCTGGTTCAGGGTATTTTTGTTATTGGCATCTGGCATGACTACCTCATGGCTTTTGGCTCCCATATGGGCTGGAATCTTCTTGCCACGTTTTGACCCTCTATTGAAGACACACTCTCCTGCCCGGTTGGATCCCAAATCTTTTTTTTTTTTTTTTTTTTTAATTTTAAAGAGAAGAAAAAACAAAACAAAACAAATCAAAAAAGAACAAAATTTCAAAACAACATAATAGGAGGGTAACAATGGTTAATACATTATGTATTGTTATCTTTAAGTTAGTTATTCAGGGTACCAGATATCAGCATTCAATTGTCCAAACATTACTGGCACAAACCTTACTCTTCGATGAACTAAGTAAAATTAGTAGTGTATCTATCTAAACCATCTTATATATAAATACAATTTTTTTCTTTTCCCTTCTTTCTTTTTCCCATTCCCCCATCCCAGTCTCTCTTTCCTTTTGACCAGTTTCTTTTTGATTCACCATATCTATTGTACATTTTGGATCTTATTTACTCTTTCAGTTTCTCATACTAGGGAGACAATACGATGCTTACACATGTGTGTCCGGTTTATTTCACTTATGAGTATTTTCTTGAGTTGCATCCATTTACCTATAAAAGTCTCCAGTTCATCCTTCTTTATGGCTGAATAGTACTCCATTGTATAAAAATACCATATCTTTCTTATCCATTGCTCAGTTGATGGGCATTTGGGTTGTTTCCAAGATCTGGCTATTACAAATTGTGCTGCTATAAACATGGGTGCACATATATTGCTGTGGTACGATGTTTTTAATTCTTCTGGGAAGATGCCCAGAAGGGGAATAGCTGGGTCAAATGGGACCTCCAACCCTAGTTTTTTGAGGAATCTCCACACTGACTTCCACAGTGGCTGTACCAGTCGACACTCCCACCAACAGTGAAGAAGGGTTCCTTTTTCCCCACAGCCCCTCCAGCATTTGTTATTAGTTGATTTCTTGATAATAGCCATTCTTTCTGGGGTGAGATGGTATCTCAGTGTTGTTTTAATTTGCATCTCTCGAATGACTAGTGATCTTGCACATTTTTTTGTATATTTATTTGCCATTTGTATTTCTTCATCTGAGAAATGTGTATTCATCTCAGATGCCCATTTTTGGAGTGGGTCTTTAAATTTGGGAGGTCTGATTTTTTTGAGTTCTTTATATGTTCTCGATAGTAATCCTTTGTCTGAGGAACAGCTGGCAAACATTTTTTCCCACGTTGTGGGTTGTCTCTTCACTCTGTTGGTGGTTTCTCTTGCTGTGCAAAGGCTTTTTAATAACATGAGATCCCAGTTGTTGATTCTTTGTGATAGTTCCTATGTGGTTGAGGTTTTATTCATAAAGTCTTTGCCTACACCAGTGTCTTCAAGGGTTTTACCTATCCTACCTTCCAGCAGATTTAATGTTTCTGTTTTAATATTTAGATCTCTGATCCATTTTGAATTTAGTTTAGTGCATGGAGCAAGATATGGGTCTAGTTTTAATCTTTGGCATATGCAGAGCCAGTTTATCCAGCACCATTTATTAAAGAGGCTATCTTTCTTCCAGTGAATGTGTTTGGCACCTTTGTCAAAGATAAGGTGGCTTAGTATGTCTGGAGTTGTTTCAGCATCTTCTAATCTGTTCCATTGATCTTCAGGTCTGTTTTTTTGCCAGTACCACACTGTTTTTATCACAGTAGCTTTATAGTACAATTTCAAGTCGGGGATTGTGATGCCCCCTGCCTTGCCTTTGTTGCCCAGAATTGCCTTTGCTATTCTAGGTCTCTTCTGGTTCCAAATGAATTTTTGGCTTGTTTTCTCTAATTCCATGAGATATGCTGTTGGGATTTTGATTGGAATTGCATTAAATCTGTATAATAATTTTGGAAGTATGGCCATTTTCACTATATTGGTTCTTCCTATCCAGGAGCAAGGGATATCTTTCCATTTTCTGATATCTTCAATCTCCTTTTTCAGAGTAGTGTAGTTTTCAGTGTAGAAGTCTTTTACATCCTTTGTGAGGTTGATTCCTAGGTATTTCATTTTTTTGGATGTTATTGTGAAAGGTATTGTTTCCCTAATTTCTCTTTCAGTAAGTTTGTTATTTGTGTACAGGAAGGCTATTGATTTTTGAGTGTTGACTTTGTATCCAGCTACACTACTGAATTTGCTTATTAAATCTAGCAGTTTTTTAGTGGAGTTTTTGGGGTCTTCTGTGTAGAGTATCATGTCATCTGCAAATAATGATAATTTAACTTCTTCCTTTCCAATCATTATTCCTTTTATTTCTTTCTCTTGTCTAATTGCTCTGACTAAAGTTTCCAGGACTATGTTGAATAAGAGTGGGGACAGTGGACATCCTTGTCTTGTTCCTGATTTTAGAGAGAAGGCTTTCAGTTTTTGTCCATTTAGTATAATATTGGCTGTTGGTTTGTCATAGATAGCTTTTATCAGATTGAGATAAAGACCATCTATTCCAATTTTCTGTAGGGTTTTTATTATGAAAAGGTGCTGGACTTTGTCAAAAGCTTTTTCTGCATCTACTGAGATGTGGATCCCAAATCTTGAGTCTTAATAGTAACTTTGTCTGTCTACTGTCTTCAGTATCTTTGAAATTCTTCTTACCAAGTGTGGTGGCACATGCTCAGCACTCTGAGAAGCTCAGGAAGGCGGGCCACAAGTTTGAACCAACCCTGGGCAACTTGGTGATTTAGTGAGACCCTGTCTCAAAATTTAAAAATAATAATAATTTTTAAAAGGAGCTGGGGATGTAGCTAAATGGAAGACTGTCACTTCAAGAGCAGCAGCAGTGTTTGGAAGGTTCTGATGTCATGAAGTCACATAAACTACCTCCATACTGACTCAGCCCTGACGGACACACCTGGCCGGACCCTCCTATGATGGCACACCTGTGACCTCCTGGCACACTCGGGCTCTCTTTCATCTCAGGTGGGGCAGAGCCGGCAGCAGCATGACTTAGTAAAGCCACCTTTCAAGGGCTCTCCAATCTGGGATCCCAGACCTTACGCCTGAGTGCTTGAAGCCAAGGGCAAGGGTGCCCCTCCACTAGTCTGGGAAACGCGCCTTCACCCCTGCACACTGATCGAGCACCTGCAGTATCCCAGGTGTTGCGCCCGGTGAGCCCTCCCCAGAAAGGAGGCTCAGAGGACCCCTGCCAAGTCCTGGTGGTCTTGTCCCCATCCCAGGGCCCGGGACCTGGTTGGACCTCTCCAATGTGAACTTCAGCAACTGGCAGCCAGGGCAGGTGGCTCCCACTGCCCACACCTGCGGCTACATCAGGAGAGGCCCCTCCGCCGCGTGGGCAGCCGTGGAGGACTGTGCCCAGGCCTTCGCCTTCATCTGCGAGTTTGGTGAGCTGGCCTCTGCGCAGGCGCCCTCCTCCTCCCAGCCCTAGCTCCTGTCCTGCCTGGCCGGTCACACTGGCCTGGCCTCGCCGGCCCTTGGCTTCCATCTCCCTGACCTTCTCTCCCTGTCTCCCTCCTTCTCCATCTCAGATCTCTTTTGGTCTCTCCCTTCTCTTTCTGCCTCACTCTGGCCCCCTGTCTCATTAGGCTCCTTTCTGTGCATCTCCCTGTTTAAGTACCTGCCTATCTTTTTCCTTTTTTCTTTCTTTCTTTCCTTCTTTCCTTTCTTTTTTCTCCCTTCCTTCCTTTCTTTCTTTCTTGTGTTTTGCTTTGTTTTGTTTTTTGTTTTGTTTTGTTGAGACAAGGTCTTGTCACATAGTTCAGGCTGGACTTGAACTCACTTCATAGCCCAGGCTGGCCCCAAACTCATGGCACTCGTCCTGCCTCAGCCTCCCGAGTGCTGGGATTATAGGTATCCACCACTATGCTTGGCCTTCCTGTCACTTTCTGACCTGGCCTCTGTCTGGGACATTCAGACTCTTTCCTTTTCAGTCCCCACCCCTCCCTGTGATGCTCCATATCTCTCTGTGTCTCGTTTCTCTCTCTAGCTCCCCTGCTTTCTGCCTACTCCCATCAATCACCCAGTGGCCGGTCTCACTCTGACCTGTGTCCCCTTCCCTCTGTGACAGAGGCTGGCCAGAGCCTGGCATGTGAAGGCCTCAATGCTACCATGCACTGTGGCTCTGGGAAGGTCATCCAGGTCCAGGATGCTGTCTACGGGCGCCAGACCCCTCATTACTGCACCCAGGATGCCTGGCGGCCCTCAGACCTGGAGGAGGACTGCAGCTGGGTCAGTGTAAGGGACGAGGTGGCAGGTAGGACCCATGGACAACTCTAACGATGTCCAGACATGACTCAGCCCCTGATGCGTGGGGACACTGGCCAGGGCAGCAGGTAGCTCAGTGGTAGATCACTTGCCTAGCATGTGTTCAATCCTCAGTACTGCAGAACAAAACAAAACAGAAAGAAAGAAACAAAGATTGAAAGCAAAAACCCAAACACATTACAAGGTCCCTGCATAGCGCTTCCTCAACCTGACCCGCTCCTGTCATGAATCTGCGTTTATTAATCACTTTTAATGCCTCTATGTTCCTGCCTTCTACATCTGCACCTTAAACAGTGTGCGGTACGATTGTGCGGGGCTTTGCTGTTTAAATGAATGGCACCGCTCTGTATGTGTCGTTCTGCGATGTATTTTTCTTTTTCGTTTTGTTGTCGTGTTTTGCTCACCATTTTTTTTGTTTGTTTGTTTTTGTTTTTTGTGGGTACTGGGGTCTAACTCAGGACCTCGCATGCCAGCAGGCGCCGGTGCCGCTGAGCGATATCACCGGCCCCTTTTTCGTATGTGGGTTCCGGGAGTCGAACTCGGGCCCTCGCGCTTGCCAGGCAGGCGCTTATGCCACTGAGCCATCTCACCGGCCCTCACCATTGTTTTCGAGGGCGCAGTCCATCCTGAAAATGCGCTGCTCTACTTCGTGGGCTCATCTGTTGCACAGCTGAGCGCGATCTCTCCCTTTGCCGGGTGAGAGGTGTTTCTCATTCCCGTTCCTGGGGGAACCTCCCGTCCCTGTGGGAGTCTCCCCAAGGCTCTGTTTTTCTAAATCAGAGGAAACCTCTGAGCTGCACTTCCTCAGTGACAGGGGCTCAGCTTAGGGAGTCTAGGGACTCCTGGACCACTCCCCAGGAATCAAGTCCTCAGAGACCCCCACCCATCATCCAGGACCCCAAGGGGTGCTCTCTGGTCTGCTGTGGTGACCACTGTCCACTCCGCGGGGTCCCGGGAAGGCAGGTGCTCTCTGAGTCTCAGCTCAGGGCACACAGCCAAAGGCGCCCAGCTGGGAGCCCTGGCCTCGCTGTGTGTGCCTGGTGACTCCCCCCAGCTAAGGCCCTGCCACCACCCACAGACGCTTTCATCACCAGGGCCTCGCACCCCTGGAGCAGGGCAGGGGAAGGAAAGGCTGGAATCAGCTCCTGAGACCTCTGTGACCCTCCTGAGCCGTGGCCTCCACGGAGCAGCGCCCCGGCTTACGAGCCTCCTTAGTGAAGGGGCCTCGATGTTTAGAAACATGGCAAAGAGAGAGGGGCCCTGAACTCATTGGGAAAGCAGAGGAGAAGACCTGGGAGAGCCCCCAAGATCTAAGTGCCCTGATCACTTGCTGTGGATCCCTCATTCGTTCAGTCACCAATGAACACTTCGTGAGCACCAGTACTGTGCTAGTCACCATCCTGGCTCTGTGGATACAGGGATGGAGCTGTCTGTTTTTCAAAGAGTTTAAAGTCCGGTGGGGACGCAGAGCTGTCTGCTCCGCTATCACCAGCTGGAGTGATAAACGCTACAGCAGGGGAGGGAGCCAAAGGTACTGAGTGACTCACGCAAGCTGGTTTTTCATTTGCTATGGGCCACTACTGTTCTGTGTGCCGGAGACACAGCAGTGAACGGAATATTTAAAACCTCCCGCACTCCTTTGGAGACTGTAGAGTAGGCTGTGGATGTTCGTAGAAGGAGCACAAAGCTCAGATTGAGGGGTGGGTCCCTCAGAAATCCTGCGGGTGCTGGGGTGGCAGAAGGTAGGCCTAGGATGTGCAAGGCCTTGGGTTCCATCCCCGTAAACACACACACACACACACACACACACACACACACACACACACACACACAGAGTCCTAATTCAAAGAAACAAACAATCTTACAAATGTTTTGAGTCTGGCACCTGGGAACTTATTAGAAAAGCAAAGGCCTGGGCCTCACGCAGACCCCGAAGTCCAGAGTGTGGAGGGGAAGGTCTGGAATCCGCATCTTCACAAGCCCTCCGGGGACTCTGGCATTTGCTGAGGTTTGAGGTCCAGCGTGTCAGCCCCTGAGCTGTGACGGGCAGGAGTCCTGCCCTGCCGTCCTCTGAGTGCCCAGCTCAGTGCCTGGTCTTCAGTATTTGCCAACTGGTGCCGTTGGGCGGGTGCGGGTAAATGCGTGTGTTCTAACCCATCTCCGAATGCTCTGCTGAATGCTTGCCCTTGTGTCTTGCATGCTGCTCCTGCTTCCGCTGGCATCTGGGTGCTTCCCAGGCCAGTGCCAGGGGCTGCAGGCTTGCCAGGTGGCAGCAGACAGGACCTACTTTGGAGACCTGTGCCCCAGCCGGGGCAGCTACCTGTGGGTGCAGTACCAGTGCCGGGAAGGTGAGTCTGGGCATAGGAATTTTCTTCTTTCCATACCATGTCCAGTTTTCCCCAGGAAGGAAGAGGTGGCCGCCAGCCACATGAGCCCCAAATGGTTTTTACCCCAGGACCCTTCAGATCAAATTCATGGGGGTGACCCAAGGTGCAGAAAAGACAAAAGCAAGGTTGTTTGACTGGATGGAGCCCAAAGATCTCTCACTTCTAAAATTACAAATCTTGAAAGCCATGAAAATAACCTACATTATCACAATGTATAAAAGTTTTACAAAATGAAAAAAACTCCTCAATTTGATAATTCTACTCCCATAAGGAAACGTAATGATTAGAAGAAATTCTTTCCTGCATTGTAAAATGTGGGCATAGACGTGGCTATACATGAACTATGTGGCTACGCATAGTTTTATAAAACTATAATCATGTGAAACGTATCAGTCTACACCTAGCTTCCTTTTCCCTAGTAATAAATCCTGGACATCTCTCCAAGTCACTGCCTTATTCTTTTAGTGACTGCACTGTATTCTGCCATTAGATTATGTCCAAGCCCCCCTACCACCGGCCACCTCAGCTGCTTCGGTGGCCCTTTGTTCCATAACCCTCTGCGGCGATCATCCGCCCTTGTGTATCTTGGCTTGCGCTGGCAATGGCGTTGAGAGGAGAGATCGCTGATTGCCAGAGTGCAGGATCACAGGGTCCATGCACTTCAAATGTTAATGGACATTGCAAATTCGCCTCCCAAGTGGTGGCCTTACCATTAGTTCAACCCGAGAATGAGCACGCAGATTCGCCCTAAGTCTGGGAAACCACGCGTTGGCATTGTCTGGCAAATTACTCACAACGGCAACTTCTACTGAGGCCCCAGCCAGAGGGATGAAGAGCTCTGAAGGGAAGAGATGCATCGGGGGTGCTGAGGTCCCCCAGGGACATGTAGGACAGCAGAGCCCAGAGTGTAGAGGAGGGACGGGTCCAAGAGGACAGGAGCAGGAGGGGTTGGGGGGCGGACAAGGCTGGGTTTACCAGCAGTGTCAGTTAGCTGCACGTGCCTGGCAAGGGTGAAGCACAGGGCAGCCTCTCTTCAGTTTCCAGGCCATGTATTTGGGCAGCGATTCCATGTGGTGGTTTTGCTAGTGGACAAAGGGTGCTCTTTGGAGATGAGCCATGGCGTTGCTGTCACCTGACAAATATGTGGCTTACGGCACAGGGCCGTGTTGAGTCCAGCAGCCGTGGGGACCAGATTTCCTGCTCCTACCCTGATTTCAAATATCCTGGGCCCTGTGAACTGGGTGTTCTGATCACAGTCAGTTTCCGACCTGAGTGGGAGGGACTTTATCCAGTGCCTGGTGACTGTGCCCAGGGCTTGGCTGCGTCCCAAGTGCCCTCGGGTGGCTGAGTCAGGACCCTGTGACTCTGACTGGCCCAGGACATCCCTTCCATGGGGGAGGGGGTGCTGGCAAACTGCACTCCCCTTGCCCCACCCTCTGTGCCAGTCCTCAAAGTCCAAGCTTCCGTCAAGTTAAACGTGTCCTAAGTGGCCACAACAATGCAACTTCCACCTCAGCCACATAGATTTTCTTAAAGGTGTCCCCCCATCTGTCTTTTTAAACCTGGTAAAATACATTTTGACAATCTACAGGATCCTGTTTAAATAGATTAGGGGATATTATGGAGAGGCTGAAAAGAACAAGACAGCTAGCTGGAGTCACGTGGAGCCATCTTTGAGATACACATCCTAAGGGAAAACACACGAGGTGCTGAATGGAGAAGACGGCATGTGCCACTTGTATACACAAAAACACACGTGTGTGCTTGTGTGCACAGCTTTCTCTGAAGGGCACCTGGGGACTGGTAGCAATGGTTGCCTCTAGGCACCTGCCCTGGGGCTGAGAGATGGGCGGCAGGGCAGGCTTGCGTTTCTGTGTCTACTCTCTATACATGTCCAGTTCCGTCTCTCAGTTTTGAATGGCCTATGTATGAGAATAAAATTCCAAAGAACTTTCACAAGTAAAAATAAAATTAAGCCAGGCATGGTGGTGCATGCCCCTCATTCTAGCACTTGGGAGGCTGAGGCAGGAGGATCACAGTGAGTTTGAGGACATCCTAGGCTACATAGTGAGTTCAAGGCCAGCCTGGACTACACAGCGAGACCCTGTCTCAAAAACAACAACAACGATAACAACAACAAAAATACAACTGAAAAAAACCCCTTTAAATCCATCTACCAGATAGTGGTCAGGTGGATGGAAGAGAGTGAGTTTTAAGCAGAAATGCACCACTTTGTGTTGCAAGGGTGCACAGCGTCTCGCGTTTGGATCTGCAGGCCTACAGCTGCTGGTGTCCAATGAGAGCTTCGTCTTTGACAATGTCACCATCTCTCTGACGTGGCTCCTTTCTCCCTACGTTGGAAACCTGTCCTGCATCCTTAGTATGGGCGATGGCCACACCCTTGATCCCTACTACCCCCCCAGGTAAGAGGACTCTCTGAAACCTTTAATCGGGTTGTATCAGTCAGTTTTGCTGCATAACAAGTCATTCCACAATGTAGTGGCTTAAACAATATTTCTTATTCCTCACGGTTTTGGGGAGCGCTGGTGGCTTTTCCTGTCTGGGCAGAATCTGCTGGTGTGGACTGGCCAAGGAAGACCGCACTGAGTCACGTGCCCACCCTCACACACAGGCTGGCCAGTGGCAGAGGGTTCCTAGCAGTGAGGTCAAGATGCTATTAATCAGGGTCAGCTTCTTCCCATCACGGTGAGGAACTAACTCTGTCCTGGAGGGCGCCAGGCACAGGGTCATCAGGTTATCTGTCCAATGTGGTGTCGTCTCCTGAGCCCTGGGGCCTCAGCTCTGATGCCAGGCAGTCCTGTTTGGGTCACCGTCTGCCACTGCCTAGCTGTGTGCCTCGGGCAATGCTGCTGTGCCTCTCTGAGCCTCAACTGCTTTGTCTGTAAAAAGAAGAGAATAATTACCCGGCGCAGCACTGACCCATGGGAATGCAGTGTGAGCCGCGATACCAGATAAGATGGGGGGTGGCACCGGGGGCCCTACCCCAGCTGCTGCTGTGGGACTGAGACCTTCGGCAGCCCCTGGTCTTGCTGGGCTTCTGCTTCCTCCCCTGTCACTGACACAGATGGCTGCCCTGACGGTTCCAGTTTCACGTGGTGAAATGTGATGATGCTTTCGGGGGAAATGTCGGAGTGATCCAAATGCCCATGACACTTTCTATGGGACTTTTGTTTGCTACCATTTTACAAAGAAATCAGTGGGTGCTAAGTCACACGATCCTTCACACACACGCCCCATTTTGTACCACTTGAGTTTGGCATAATTGAAATTGACCGTGCAGCTCGCTAACACCTTTAGTTACAAGAGGACTTTACATTGATAAATAAACCATGCTTTAAAATGGAAGCCGACGTGATGCGATGCTAAATGTGCCCATTCTAGATGGGCTACGTGTCACGTTACACTCTGGAATTTTCTATTTGATTAAACTCTGAAAGAAACAATTAGCAATGCTATTAACATTTGCTATTTCTGCATGTTTGCCCTGAGGAAAACCCACAAGTATTTTTTTTTTCTCTTTTAAAAGATGGTGCCTCCACCATCACCCACCCAAGTAATCCAGTTTCTACTTTAAAGACTCGTTGGACCCTGAAGCCACGCACCTGGCTTCTTGTCCCTTTGATGGACCTTGGGAGCTGTGTTCCTGCTACTTTCTTACCAGCACTTGCAGTCCCCACTCTCCAGCTACAATGTTGAAAACAAATTCTAAGTATACAGAACCAAATACCACGGTGCTTTTCATGTGGGTACAGACTCCTACTTCTGCTTAACTCCTTGTTAGTCAAAGGGCTACAGATTTTAAAATTGGATACTCCTGCTGGGTGTGGTGGTACACGCCTATAATCCCAGCACTCAGGAGGCTGAGGCAGGAGGATCGCTGTGAGTTCGATGCCAGCCTGGGCTACACAGTGCATTCAAGGCCAGCCTGAACTGCATAGCGAGACCCTGTCTCAAAAAATAAGTAAATAAATAAAAAAAAAAATCAGATCCTGCAGATCCACTGTCAGTACATCCGTGAGCTGAGGAGTAGACTCCAAGCTCAAGCGAAGCCTGACCCAAGTCAGAGGATTCTCGCCTTGCCTCCTCTATGCCTCGTGTTGGTTAGCGCAGTGCTGTGCAGTGGGCTGCTTTGCTTTTCTGTCGGAAAAGGAGCCTATGGGACAATCTGAGTAACTAAACGCCACCTAATGGCAGATCTGGGAATGGATACCATTTTCTCTCCATGGCTGTCTTGGAGGTCAGGACTTGGGAAACTGTCCTTCCCTCCAACCGTCACAATGCAACACAAGCCTTGAGAGTGACCTAGATGTTCACAAGCCATCGGGAGGCACCAAGGAGGGAGATGGAAGGTGACGTCAGAACGGATGCCCCAGCTGAAGTCCCTTGGGAGGGGGCCGAGGGAGGGACCAGAATTCCAAGGCAGGAGCAGCAGATGTAGGGAGAAAGGAAGACTGATGTGGAGTGCAGAAGCTGGGGAGCAAGATGGAGGCAAGAGAGAAGTCAAACTGGGATGCGTAGTAACAGGGGTGTCACCTTGAGTGAGGCAGGTTCCAGTGACCAAGGGGCTCCCTGGGGACACAGCAAACACTACCAAGGAGAAAGGAAGAATTTTTAGGCCGGGGAATTGTGCGATCCATATAGCTAATTATTACCAGTGTTGCTACTACTCACTGAATAATTTTAAGGAGTATACAAGACTATAAAGAAGAAAACAACTAGCAGAGTTGATTCTTAAAAATGGACAATTCTTTCTATTATATTATTACCTAAAAGTGCATAATGCTTTTGTCTTAGTAGGCGAGGTGGCACACAATGGTATCCTATATTACAGAAAGCTGCAATTTGGGTTTATTACACACGGAATACTTTTCAGTCATTTTCTCCTTTAAACCTTGTGACAATCTAGCTGAGCCCAGTCTGCCCTCATTCTGTGGACCAGTGAGTGGAGGCCCAGGAGCCCAGCTGAGGTCACACAGGTAACTGGTGTGCCCCTAGGATGGAACACTGTTGGTTGCCCACTGTTCCCCTCTACCACAGTAGCTGACTTGGTCAGATGGCTTTGCCCACCAACCTGGCTGGTGCCTTGTCAGTGACACAGCGAAATGACACAGACTATGATGTTCTGACTGTCGGACATTATGAACAAAGGACAGAAATGTGAGCTTTCTTTCTTTCTTTCTTTCTTTCTTTTTTGTCTTTTTGAGACAGGGTTTCACTATGTAGTTCAGGCTGGCCTTGAACTCACTTTGTAGCCCAGGCTGGGCTCAAACTCACGGTGATCTTCCTACTGCAGCTTACCAAGTGCTGGGATTACAGGTGTGCACCACCACACCTGGGCAGAAATGTTAATTTTCTTCTCCATTTTCTTTTCAAAGAAAATTAAGGGCAAATATCCCAGCAGTGAATGCAACCAGAGAGTAATGGAGTCTTCAACTAATTTTTCAACTTTATCGAAGTATAACATATGTACAGAAAAATGCATAAAAGGGAACAGCTTGGTTCATTTTTACACGATGAACACACACACACACACATGTAACCAGCACCCTGGTCAAGAAACAAACATGGCTGGCCGAGGAGGCTAGGATAGGAGGATCACCACGAGTTGGAGGCCACCCTGAACTACACAGTAAGACCCTGTCTCGAAAGAAGAAAGAAAGAAAGACAGACAAACGTAACCAGCTTCCCCAAAATCCCTCTGTTTCCTCCTAACCTCCCACCACAAGGATAAGCACTATCCTAATTTCCTAACATCATAGGTGAGTGTGACCTGTATTTGAGACTTATACAAATGGAATCATAAAGTATATATTCTTTGTGTCTGGCTTCTATTCCACATTACTTTTAGGATTTATGGGTATTATGTATAATTATGATTTATGTTTCTCATTGCTGTGTAACATTCTAGTTTGTGAATGAACATCAATTTACTTATCCATTCTAGTGTCAATGTGACCATTAATCCTGATTTGTCAACTTAGCTGGATTGAGAAAAGGCTGGTAGATTAGCAAAGCACACTCCTGGGTGTGTCTATGAGGGTCACTGGAGGTGTGACCTTGGGGACTACATCTGGTCCCTAGCCCCTTCCTCTCTGGCACTGTTCCCCTGCTCTGCTTCTCGCCACCATGAACTAAGCAGCTTTGCTCCACGACACCCTTCCTCCATGATGTTCCTGCCATGGAGCCAGCTTACCATGGACTGAATCTCCTGAAACCATGAATTAAATCAAATCTTTCCTCGTTAAAGTTGTGGATGTCAGGTGTTGTATCTCAGCAATGGGAAAGCTGACTAATCCAGTTGATAAGCATTTATGGTGTCTCATTTTTGGCTATGACAAACTGTACTACCACAAACATTCTAGTATGTCTTGGCACATAAATGTATATATTCCTATCAGATGTATATGTAAGACAGGAATTTCTGGGTATCTTAGTTACTTTTCTTATTGCTGAGACAAAATACCCAATGCCCAAAGTTAAGGGAGGAAAGGTTTATTTAGCTCACAGTTTGTAGAGGTTTCAGTCCATAATCAGCTGGCTCAAGGTGGCACATGGAAGAGGGGCAACAGTTCATGGCAGCAGAAGACAGAAAATGTAATGAGAGAGAGGAGAGAGTGGGGGGACAAGCCTCGTTCAGTCCCTTATATTGCATGCAGGCTACCCGCCCTAGGGTGGGTGTAGCACTCACACCCTTAATCCCAGTATTGGACCATGACTCAATCACAAACTCTAGATTTAGCTGCCTCTGAAAAGCCCACCCCCCATGATTGCATGAGGCTTTGGGGGGACATCCAGACACAAATCATAACACTGGGTCATGAATTCATAGTGTGATTTTTTAAGTTGTCTCTATCTTTTCATATTCTGAGCACCTCTCCCTTGTGCTGGCAGCAGTTTCTAAAACCACTTTGCAGTCTCCTCCTTTGGGTGAGATCTCCGGGAGAGAAACCAGGAAAGATTCATTTCTCTGCCTTTTAGTCCTGGGCAATTTTGGTCGACATCAGAGTTTGAGAATGGAACAAACTGTTTCTTCCAGAGAGATCACTGAAAGACAGACTTGCTTTGCTATTCAAAATATCCTTTCATTTCCATATACAGTTACTGTTTTCTTGTTCTTAAATCTGCATTTCTGATATTGTTGTAGTGTTTGCTGCTATACCTCGCATCCTTTTATTTTAATCTAGCTATGTTAGCCTTAAAGTGGACTTCTCAAAGGCAGTATACAGTTGGCTCTTGGTTTTTTAAGATTCAATTGGCATAATCATTGATGCATTTAGACCATTGACAATTAATGTAAGGCCAGACATGGAGGCACATGCCTGTAATCCCAGCACTCGGGAGGCTGAGGCAGGAGGATTGCTGCAAGTTCTAGGCCAGCTTGGGCTACAAAGTGAGTTCATGGCCAGCCCGAACTGTATAGTGAAACTCTCTCTCAAAAAGCCAAAAAAAAAAAAAAAAAATTAACGTAATGGCTGATATAGATTATTTTTATTCTTTTTTGTTTGCCTCTGTTTGCTTTTCCTCTGCTCCCCTCTCCTCACCTCTTTTGGGTTATTTGAGTATTTTTAGCATTCCATCCTAACTTATCCACTGGTTTTTGGCTAGATAGCTTTGCATTACTCTTTGGTGTTGCCCAGGGTTTAGAATATACATATATATTTTCACAATTCACACAGTTTACTTTTTACCACTTCAGGTCAAATATTGAAGCTTTACCAAAATATAGGCCCCTTCACCCACCCTCCTTTATAATTGTTATCTGTTTGTACTCCAAAAATGTTTCTCAATAGTCATGTGCTTGAAAGAATTCGGGAGGAGAAAAATAGTCTAAGCATTTTACCCAGATATTTACCATTTCTTGTACTCTTTCTTCATTGTTGAAGTTCCAGATTCCTCTGGTATTATTTCCTTTCAGCTGAGAAAACTTCCATTCATTTTATTCCCCCCATAAAGGGTTTGCCTTCATCTCATTGTAATAGTTACGGTTCTATAGAAAATAGAATCCATATAAAATATGTGTACAATGATACAGAGGGATTCGTTAGGTAGGCTTACAGGGGCAGGGGCGGGAGAGTCCCAGTGGCCATGGTAGGATCAGAGGAACCATAGTAGCTGTCCTCCTAGAGAGCCAGAGGATCCAGTAGCAATGGAAGGGTGACGGCCTGGAAGGGTCGGTCACTGGTGCAAGTCTGTGTCAGAAGGCTGGAGAACCTATGTTGGAATATTGAAGAGTCGCACTAGAAAGCTGAAGGAACTGGAGACCAATGTCGAAAGGCAATGGTGAGCTCCTCCCAAAAAGGAAAACACTTCCTTCTTTCCTTTTTCATTCTGTCCAAGCTTCAAGCCTATTGGTTGGTGCCACCTTCATCTGGGGTGGGTCTTCCCTCCTCAGTTTGCTGGCCTACCTGTCAATCATCCACAGACACACCCAGGGCTTACAAATCTCCTGGGCGGTTTTTCAAGTCAAGTTGACAGTATTTTATAACAATTTCTTTACAGTCCTCTGATGATGCCAACATCTCATCATCTCAGGGCTGACCATCTATGGGTTATGCGTTCCCTTGAAATCTGATCACGCTTTCCTGGTGTCAAGCAGTTTTAGATTGCCTTCTCAATGACCTTAGTCATACGTTCTAAGATTCCGGGTCTGATCTTTAAACATATCTGTGCAAACAGGCAGCCGGCCAGGTAGGTTCAGAGGACACGTCTGACTTGCCTCCCACGTCGGTTCGGTTTTCAGAGCAGATATTGTTGCTGCAAAACTGAGTCCGGGAAAGGAACGACACCCAAGAAAGTCAGGAGGCGGTGAACACCTTTGTTTTACACCTGTGGTCCTGGATGGAATAACTGCCATCAAAAGCCAGGCAGAGTGTCTGTGAGCCAGCATTTTTATATGAGGCGTAAGCAGGAGTTACAAAGGCGGGACAGGACAGCCTGGCAGTTCGTCTGATTAGCTAGCAGGGTGAGATTATCAGTGACAGGGCTGGATTAATGACCGTCAGTTACAAGACTACATTAATGAGCATAAATCTGGGTACAATCATATATCCTGTGTGTTCGGTTACGCTCTCCTGGTTACAGGGCTCAAGAACGTAATTACAAAGCCGTGAAGCAGTTACAGAGCTAGGCGGTTTCAAAAGAACAAAGTTTTAAAAATAATTATTTCTCTTGTACAGTTTTTACCTTTTGATTTCACCATGTATGTGGCACTCGGGGTGCGGCCCAGGTTCACAAAGCTCGGGTGCCGTAGCTCAGCTCTTGAGGCCTGAGCTGTTCTGCAGGTCTGTGCTGCACATGCGTGCTTCACAGAGAATCCTCTCCTCTACAGCATCCTTCTCTGCATTTCCCAACAAGAGTCGCCGTTTGTGTCTTCCCTAGACAGAGAGATGGGCTCTATCTTGGGGACGGAGGTATCCGCATCACCCTCTACTCCAGTGCACCTCTGGGAGAGGGGACAGCTTGGGTCAGGCTAGGACAGGAACAAGAGAAACGAAGCAAAACTGGAGCCTTCCCAGGTCTGCTCTTGGGTCAAAGCTAAGAGATAAGGGAGATTATAAAACAAAACAAGCTGGGTGTGGTGGTGCACACCTGTAATGCCAGCACTGGGAAGGCTGAGGCAGGAGGATTGTCATGAGTTCAAGGCCAGCCTGGATTACATAGTGAGATCAAGGCCAGCCTGGAATACACAGTGAGACCCTGTCTCAAAAAACCAAAAAATTAAAAAAAAAAAAAACTTTGATACATCTAGTACCTGATTCCATCTTACAGATGGGGAAATTAGGCAGAGAAATGTAGTCTGGGGTACAGTATTTCACGGATGAGTAGAAAGGCCCAGAGAGGGGGTTTCTTGCGAGCTCCAAGGGGGAAAGTGTCAGAATAGGGACTCGCGGCTGATACCCTCCTTCCTTCCTGACAAGAGACCGTCCTACCCCTCTTCTGCTCTGAGACACCTCAGCGGGAGCTCTCCTAACACTGAGAGCCAGGCATGGGCAGGTGGCATCTTCTCTTCATCTTTCGTCTTCACAGAGCAGGGAGGTGTGAGTGTGTGTGTGAGTGCATGTGTGAACATGTGTCAGGCGTCCCCAGTGCTGCTAATGACTCTGACTGTGGCCGGCAGCTTGTCCAGCACCGTGAGCCACCAGTTCACGTCCCTGGGAGAGTTCACCGTGTTTGCTGAGTGCACAACCAGCGAGTGGCACGTGACAGCTCAGAAGCAAGTGACTCTGCGAGACAAGATGGAGAGGCTCAGTGTCACTGGGTGCCCCAGCCTGTCCGAGTCAGGAGCTGGCCTTCGGTGCAGGGCTGTCTTTGGGGACCCTCTGTGGATCCAGGTGGAGCTTGATACAGGTGAGTCTGCAGAATTAGGCAGGTGGAGGCAAACTGTGGAGTCCTTGATTTCCTCAAGTCTATCCAGCTAACGCCCAAGATTTAATAATTAATAACACTGATCATGTACTGAATTACTTATTTTTAGTTTTGTTTCATTTGAGACAAAGTCTCGCTATGCAGTTCAGGCTGGACTCAAACTCATTATGTAGCCCAGGCTGGCCTTGAACTCATGGTGATCTTCCTGCCTCAGCCTCCCGAGTGCTGGGACGACAGGTGAGCACCACCTCAGCCCAAGTTGGTTTTTTAGCCATCATTACTTTAGCACCTCTGTGTGCCACACATTACTCTAAGTGCATTTCCTATGTTAGCCCACTCAGTACACACTAGCACTGTCTCCATGTTATGAAGAAATGGTGGCACGGAAAGGTTCAGAAATGTCCTCTAAGTCACAAGGTCAGTAAGCCAGTGGGAGCTCCCACACTTCCCAAACCCTACTTCGAATGCTCATCTCAAGAACTTCCACACTATTTCCTGTTGGGGGAATGTGAACAGGATGAGTAGGACCTGGGGGGCAAAAACCAGCTTGGCACAGCCATATTGCCCTCAGTCAGGGCTAATATTCAGCTGTACACACTGGTGCTGCCATACCAGCTGTTATGGCTAGGGTCTACTCTGATTGGTCACAATGTCATTTCTAATTGGTCACAGAGGCATTCTAAGTGGTTATTGTATCTATTTTGATTGGTCAAGGTGTCTATTGGTCATAGCATCTTTTCTGACTGGTCATAGCATCTTTTGGTCATAGCATCTTTTCTGACTGGTCACAGCATTCATTCTGATTGGTCATGGCATCCATACTAATTTGTCATGGAATTCATTTTGATTGGCTACAGTGTCCATCTGGTTCCTCAGAGATCCATTCTAATTGGTTGGTACTCACACAGTTTCAGGTGCTATTTTAAATATCACCCTTCCTCCCAATAGAGACCCTCTTGGCTACAACACCACATTAGCACAGGCAGCATCTTTTGATGAGGCACAGAGCCAGTCTGAGACCTGGATGGGGCCTGTTGGTGTAACCAGGGCTGAGGAAGTGAGGATGTGACTCAGTTGGACCTCGCTCACCACATGGAGCCCTGCTCTTGCACTAATGTGATAGCATTATATGGGCTTTGACACAGGGCTCGTGGGCATCCTTTCTGTGGTCGTGGGCTTGTTGGCGGAAGTTGGCTGAGACAAGCACTTGGGAAACCTTAAAATAACCCTTCCTGTATTCACTGATTCTATGAATACAATTGAGCACCAACTCTTTGTCAGGTGCAGGGCATGCGACTGTAAACGTGAAAGGTAGGGGTCGTGCTCTCCTGGGGCTTATGTTGCCATCATCACCCCACCACCACCACCATCGTCATCAAACAAAACAGTAGCTTGGCTTCTATTGAAAAGAATCCTAACCTGTTGGTGTAAACCAGACTAAGAGGCAACCACAATATTCAGCATCCCATTAGGACAACCATCTGCAGGCTGTAATGAGCCTCCCCTGTGGAGCACAGGCGGAGTTCCTGTGGGCAGGTCCAGGCGGTCAGCAGGGAAGGCAGAAGGAAATGCCCGGTTCCTGCCCAAAACAAGCCTGGCTCCCGTTCCTGCATACAAATCAGCCCAGCTCTCACGACACGCTGCTTTCTCCACTTCCTCCCACAAGGATATCACTATCAACAAAATGTTTTAGCATTTTCTGTCAGTAACTGCTAAATCCAGCTGTAATCCCAGAACTCTAGGAGGCTGAGCCGAGGGTCTCAAGTTCCAGCCCACCCTGGGCAACTTAGTGACTTAGCGAGACTCAGTCTCAAAATAAAAAAATAAAGTAAAATAAAGGGCTAGGAATGTTGCTCTGTGCAAAGGCCCTGGGTTCAGTACCAGTGTGGGAAATGCATACACACACACACACACCCCACAAAAAACAAACACTGCTAGGTCCAAGGGGGTAACACATGCATAGTATATGTACATAAATAGAATATGTAAATGAGCAGAGAGGAAGCAAAAAGAAAAAAATATCACTTCTTAACTCAGAACCCAGGGATTATCAGAGTTGACATGGGGGTGGCGCTCTACCCTTCCACGTTTATGTCTATATTTATGTCTATCTGACATCAGAACTTGAGTGTGAACCATCACAGTACGACTGACTGCATGACTGTCACAACATTCTTCGATGTTTCTTAGCCCATCTAGGAACAGGAGTGATTTACACTGTGCTCGTGGGTAACATAACCCTGGCCGAGTCCACCACCCAGCAGGGCTCGCTGCCCTGCAACCTGACCCTGGATGGAGACACTCAGGACCTGCTGGGCCCTGGGTGGCATCTCCTGGAGATCCGTGCCCAAAGCAACAGCTCCGCCTCCGAGGCCTCCAGGAACCTCACAGTCCAGCTCGTGGAGCCGCTGTCAGGGCTGCAGGCCTCCTGGGCTTCTGCCCACGTGGAGCTTGGACAGGACCTGTTGATCAACATCTCCGTGGCTCGTGGCACCCTGGAGGGGCTGACTTTTGAGGTGACCGGTCTCAATGCCAACTTCTCCCAAGACGAAGAGAGCTTCGGGGAGCCTTCTGGGACTTACCGGGTGGCGGTTCCCATCGAAGGTACTTGGGGTTGGTAGCTGCCCTTGCAAACCTCCCTCCTCTTCCCTTTCTGATTGGTGCCCTGGGTCCTGCCAGTGTGTCCTGGATCTCCAGGGAGGGTCACCAAGCCACAGGGCTTCTCAGCTTTGGCACTTCTGAGGTGTGGGGCTGGACACTCTTGGTCACAGTCAGTGGCTGTCCTGTGCTCTGCATGGTATTAAGCCTCATCCCTGGCCACTACCAGTAGATGCTAGTAATACCGGAGCCCCAAGTCACGACAGCCAAAAATGTCTCCAGACTCTGCCAAAGGTTCCCTGAAACACAGTCGCCTCTCCAAGAACCGCTGGAAGGGAGCAGGCATATTCGGATCTCCCCCAGCATCCCCAGGGGAGAGTATGGTACGGGAAACTGCAGTCCAGTCCCTGGGTGGGGGGATTGGCAAAACTGAAAGGTGGTGGAAAGAGGGCAGGGAGGAGAGTCAGGACGAAGCTGGCTGAGAATGGATGGGCTGGCTCCACAGGGGAGGGCGTAGCACACATCTGCATTCCATCAGGGAGGAGCTGGGCGCCCGGCAGGGCGGTGTGATGAGCTCAGCAGACAGGAAGCGGTAAGAGTCCCTGCCCTCCCAGGACCCTCCCCGCAGTTCGCGCTGATCTCACGGCTGTGCCAGGAAGGGGGTGATACTCAGCCAGGGACCTGGCAAGAGACAGCAGCAGGGACGCTAAACTGGAGAAAACCACTGGAACCTTGCCAAGTACCCAAGGTTGAGCTTGGAGCTGGCAGGATCCAGTTTGCTGGAGCTGGAACATAGCACAGAGGCCGTGACCCACCTAGGCTCTGTCCCCACCGCTCCCATGAAAGTTACCGGTGGGGGAAGCTTAGCCGTTACTTATGGCCAAAAGCTCTGCATGTTCCAGGACTTTTGTACTTGCTCTTGGATGATTAACAGACTTCTCCCCCTACAACCAGCAGATTGGGGCACCTCTAGGGGAAGAGTGGGGAGCCAGAGGGAGGGAATGGATGGGGCCAGGATAGGGGCATTTGCACGTGGAGGTGCTGGCCTGGGCCTCGCTGGCCTGGTCTCACAGCACAGCAGATGCTTGAGGCCACCTCTGGTAGGAGCTTCTAGGGCCCCTGCTGGACCACAGCTTCCGGATGGGGCAGCGCCTCCTGTCAGCTGCCCGCTAACGAGCACCTGCTCGTCCTTCCACATTCGGCTCCACCCCAGTTCCATCCTATGAACCATTTCCTTCTCTCCTGATGTTGAGGTGAGACTGTGCCAGCTCCTGCCATGGCTTGGCACTTCCTGTCCACGTAAGGCCCTTGAGGGCAGGGACTCCACTTCGGTGTCCCCAGGACTTGCCCCGTGCTGGTATACAGCAGGTGCTCACTGAATGCTGGGAGGGTGAAAGCGTCAGGTGCCACCCTCTGTGTGGACTGGACAAGCCACACAGTGACAGTTGTCACGATGACACCGTAACTGCGCCCTTGTCCTTCGCATTGCAGGCACCTTTCTGGTCACTGTGCTGGTGAGGAACGCCTTCTCGAGCCTGACCTTGGAGATGGGGGACGTCACGGTCACAGGCAAGGTGCCTCTGCTGCCAGGAGTGCAGGGCATTGCTGGGGGCTCCCGAGGGCCCTCCACGCAGGGAACCAATGCGTATTGCGTTCTGCGGATATTCAGAATTCTTGGGCAGTGACCAAAAATATTAGAAAAATATTGCATCTGTACTAAACATGCATGGACTTTTATTCTTGTCATTGTTCCCTAAACACAAAGAATAACAACTATTTATATGGCATTGACATTATTTGGGGTATCATAATCTAGAAATGATTTAAAGTATATTATTATGTAGATCTAAAATGTACCAATCAACTTAATTAATTAAAAAAAAAACAAGTTGGGCTGGGGATGTAGCTCAGTGGTAGAGGGTTTGCCTAGCATCTGAGAGGCGCTGTGTTCCATCCCCAGCACTGCAGAAAAAAAGAAAAAGAAAGAAAAAAAGAAAAAGACTCGTACATATCCAAATTCAAGGCTGCTGAAGTCCCTCCTACAAAATGGAATAGTATTTTGCATATAAGTTTGTTCTTTCTTTCTTTCTTTCTTTCTATTCTTGCAGTATTGGGGACTGAACCAAGAGCCTTCTCATTGAGCTACACCCCCAGCTCTTTTTTATTAATTTTTTTTGGAGACAGGGTCTCACTAAGTTCCTAAATTGTCCAGCCCAGACTCAAAGTTGTGATCCTCCTGCCTCAGCCTCCCAGAGTACTGGGGTGGGGGGTCCTGGAACCAATTCCCTACAGATACCAAGAGACAACTAACTATACAGTAAAACATTCAACCACCGGCTGGGCATGGTGGCACACACCTGTAATCCCAGCACTAGGGAGGCTGAGGCAGGAGGATCACTGTGAGTTTGAGACCAGCCTGGGCTACATAGTGAACTCAAGGCCAGCCTGAACTACACAGTGAGACCCTGTCTCAAAAAAAAAAATTTCTTTTCAACCACCAACCTGGAATTCGGAGGCAGGGGAATTTGTATTATGATGTTTTGGGCTGCACGGAATAGAAAGTCCAACCTAAGTGGCTTGAAGTTCAGAGCTTTCTTCTCTCACATAAGAAGAAGCGAGGAGAGGGCTGGGGATGTAGCTCAGTGGCACAGCACCTGCCTGGCAAGCTCAAGGCCCTGAGTTCGATGCCCAGTATCAAAAAAAACCAAAAAAAACACACACAAAAAAAACACAAAAAACAGAAGAAGAAAGGAGATAATCAGCCCCAGGCTTGATTTAGTGGGTAGGCAATGCCAGCAGGAGCCCAGGATCAGCCTGTCTTTCTGCTGTGTCATCCTCGAGCTTTGGCTTTGTCCGTGGTCTTTGTCCCTTGTGGGTCAAGATAGCAGCTATAGTTCCCCATACTGTGTGTCAACCAGGCATGTTTCCTGCTGTGCCCTTATTTGGGGACAGTCTTTCTTAGGACGAATAGGTCCCCTGGAATTTTTGTTCTTTTTTTTTTTTTTTTTTTTTTGGAGACAGGGTCTTGTTGTGTAGGCCTTGAACTCACTATGTAGCCAAGGCTGGGCTCAAGCTCATGGCAGTCCTCCTGCCTCAGCCTCCCGAGAGCTGGGATTACTGGCATGCACCACCACACCCAGCTGGACTTTTTGCTCTATGAGCTGCTGAAATTTCCTTCTGATCAAGCCCATGTGAACTGCTTTCCTATCCCTTGCCACTCAGAGTCCCCACAAACACACTCCAGGTGAACTTGGAGCCCTGCAATGGCCGCTGGCAGCTCAGTCAACTGCCACCACCCACCTCCTCTTGGCAGCCAGGGCCCACCTCTCCCACAGCACCTGAAAAGCCACACAGCTGCTTTCCCAGCATCCCTTACAGTTGGGCACAGGGCCTTCCCTGGCCAGAAAGAAAGACTGTCCCCAAATAAGGGCACAGGATCCATCACCAGCGTCTTCGGAAAGCTGAGCCTTTTCATCCTTGGTTCTGCATTTTCTTCCTCCTGATTCTTTCTTCCCCAGTGGTAGCAAGACAGCCCCAGGCTCTGACCCTGGTCCCCAGAGGAGAGAGATGAGCCTCAAAAGGTATCTGCAGCACAGGTCCCGAGACTTCTCGGGCTGGTCTGGGTTCAGTTCCCGTACCCTGCGTTCACTCCAGGCCAGCTGCAGAGACCCAAAGGACCTGGCACTCCGACTGGGCAGCCCAGGGTCACAGGCGCACGCAGAGCATGGTGAAGGCTCAGCTCCACCCAAACCAGGGCGGAGAGGAGGGGAGAGCTGGTGCCCCAGGGGGACAGACCAAAGGTTGGCACGGATGCCGGCACGGGGGACGCTGTCACACGTCCACTCTGCTGTCCAGAGCCCCCCTTCCCACGGGTGGGATTTGAGGCCCAGAGAAGTTAATTAACTCTGTAGAAGTCCCTGAGGTAATCTGTGGTAGGAGCAGAGGCAGCAACTATTTCTCTTGATTTCATCCAGGGTTAGTGAGCTGTGTTCCTTCTTAAAGTTAAGAGAGCCCTCTAGCTGGTGTCTCAGCGTTGCCTTGTTTTGTTTTATTTTGTTTTGAGACAGGGTCTCGCTATGTAGTTCAGGCTGGCCTTGAATTCACTATGTAGTCCAAGGTGGCCTCAAACTCAAGGCAATCCTCCTGCCTCAGCCTCCCAAGTGCTGAGATTACAGACGTGCACCACCATGTCCAGCTCTTGCCTTGTGTGATTTTACAGACCTTCAAAGTCATGTGAATGAGAATTCACTGGGAGAAAATCTTTTCAAGTGTATCCAGCTCTTAAAATGCCCAAGTCATGAGAGCCTAGCAAATCATACGGAAATCTTATTCTATCTTAATCACCAGCCTTTATTGCCAGACATTAATAATATTAACATTTCACTATCTCCAGAACATATTAATTGAATGTACTTTTTTTCTGTTTTTTAAGTGTGGCACACTAGCGTTCTTTATATATATCCTTGTTTGTTCATTTTGTTTTATTTTTTGTTTTTTTGAGACAGGGTCTCACTATGTACTTCGGGCTGGCCTTGAACTCACTATGTAGCCCAGGCTGGCCTTGAACTTGAAGCAATCCTCCTGCCTCAGCCTCCCAAGTGCTGGGATTACAGGCGTGGACTAACACGCCTGCCTACTAGTGTTCTTAACAGATGTCAAGTTTGTGAAGCAGTAGGGTAAAGAGCACAGCGCTCAGTGCTCCTGCAGCCCTGAGAATCGGGCTGCCTTCAGTCTCACTTGTAGAGGAAGAAATGAAGGCTCAGAAAGAATAAGCCACCCAGGCTGGCACAGCCTGAAGAAGCCACTGAGAGGTCATGGACACACACCTGGTGTGCTATGCCCACCTCCCCTCAGCTTGCTCTCTCTCCTCACTCTGCATTCGGTGATGGTGGGTTGGTAGCTTGAGCTCCAGGCTGGCAAGGGTATTCACACCATGGAAATAAATACACGCTACAAACCGGCTCCTCGCCCGGCCCATCAAATGGCAGCTGATCATTTACAGCACAAAGATGCGCTCGGTGGGCTCTAAAGCCTGTGCTTTATCTGCACTGGCAGCCGCCTCTTCCTTAACTACTGAAGAGGCATCCGCAGCCCAGATGTGATGGTTCTGCTTGTGAGCTGGTTTCCCATCACCTGAATGTTTGCTGTGCTCCCCTAAGCGGGGCGCAGGGAAGAGGAAGGAGCCAGGGATGATGCGGTTCCCAGTTCCTGCCTCGATGACCCAATTATTCTAACTAGGCCCCAGCCAATCCCAGAGCCAGTCCATCAGTGGCGAACCGCACTAGTTAGAGCCCTCACTACCCAGTCACCCCTGAGGTGTCTCTGGATCTAAGTGAGCAATCAGAAAGAACTGTCGCAGCCGCCCGAGTGGCTGGGACTACGGCACAAGCCAACGTGCCCACCCAGCTGTCTTTTAATAACCCGATACGGGGTTTCCCACCCTCGCTTAACACCTTGTCCCACTGTGTTCACAGCCTCCTCCCGTCTCCGAGAGCCACTGGGAATGGATGCTGAAGAAAAGGATGTGAGTATCTTTTAAAGACAACCTTACAAGGAAACGACATCTGAGGGCTGTGTTTCGGTTTTGAGTTTGTTTTGTTGGTGCCAGTAACCAGGGCACTAAGGATCGTTCTTCCATTTCCAAAGGGGCCCAGAAAGAATGAAATCAAACAAACCACGTCCTCTAACCACGGAAGAACTCTGCTGTACGTCAACAATAAGCACTTAGGAGACATAAATATCTCCTAGACATCCTAGAAATTAAACAGCACACTTCTATAAAAATGAATGGGTCAAAGAAGAAATCACAAAGGAAATTAGAAAATATTTCTAATTGAATGATGATGATAATATAATCCATCTAATTTTGTGGGATACAGTTAGCACAATACTTAGATTTATAGCTTTTAATGCTTATTTTAGCAAACAAATCCAGACCTGGTGGTGCATACCTGGAATCCCAGCACTCAGGAGGTTGAGGCAGGAGGATCACCATGAGTCCGAGGCCAGCCTGAACTACATAGGGAGATCCTGTCTCAAAAAAAAAAAAAAATAAATAAAATAAAATAAATAAATAAATGTTTAAAAATAAAAATAAAAGGGCCAGTGAGATAGCTCAGCGGCATAGGCGCCTGCCTGGCAAGCACGAGGTCCTGAGTTTGACTCCTGGTACCTGCATAAAGGAAAAAAAAAGGGCCGGTGATATCGCTCAGTGGCACAAGTGCCTGCTGGCAAGCACGAGGTCCTGAGGTTGACTCCCTGTACCCACATAAAAAACAAAAAAATAAAAAATAAAAAATAAATAAAATAAGACACAATACCAGACAGAAAACAAGCACATGTCATTTAGTTTTTATAGCAAGACTGAGTCTTCAACTCCTTGGTGTTGACATGGCTATGGACCACCTATGGTGTTCGAAGGTGGGCATTAGGGGCTGGGAGGCAGTTGTGAATCAGCGTGGTCCCTGCCTTCGTGAAGCTTGCTAAGCGAGGCAGACAAACTAGAAGAATTAAGAAATGAAGAATTATGATGCGTCAAATAGGGTGCAGTGACAGACACTTGCACAGGCCTTGGATGCCGGGCAGGAGCTTGGGCTTTACCCGGAGGCCATGGAGCTTGCGCTCCTCTGTACGCAGCTTGTGCTGGTCCGGGCCAGGTGCTCGAGGCCTGAGCAAGAGGCCCTGAGAGCTGTTGGACGGGTCCTAGCAGAGCTCACTCCGACCCAAATCCTGAGCCTCGTGCTTTCTGTGCTTGCCTCCTTGGTGATGTTCTGGGAGCCTGTCCCCCAGGGAAGTGTCCCCTGGCCCCACTGTCCGGGTCACAAAGGTGGCGGCTGGTCATGTCTCATCTAGGCCAGACATGGCACTTGCAGACAGGACCCACAGCAACCCTGGCGGCCAGACACGATGCAACCCCTGGAGGAGCGGGCGCTCAGGGACTTAGAAACGGGCTGAGGCCGCCGTCTGAGCTTGGCTGTGCCTCACCTACCTCCCTCTCCCACGTTCTCATGACTGCCTGGGCTGCCCTCTACCATGGCATGGTTACCACTTGAGTTTTAATTGTTGGTTTATGTCGGTTTATGTCTTTCCCGCCTAACTTCCGGGCAAGGGCTGGGTCTCTGTTCCATCTCCAGACAGGAAGGACAGGGCCTGGCCCAGCATGGCCTCACTCAGCACAGCTGCGTGCATGGTGGGACCTGAGCTCACCCTTGGCAGAAAGTCCCTTCCCCGGCGATCCCAAGGGAGGGACAACTCCATCCCTTGCGCTGTGGCCGCTGTCGGTGACTTGTGGAGATGGTACACTCCCCTCAGTGAGGCCGCGAACATGCGGCCCACTCACCAGCAGCTTCTTCCTCTGCAGGGAGACAAGGGCAGCGCGGAGCTGTACGCTGAGCCGGGTCTGTACGTGGATCCTTTCACTACCGTCACACTGGGCTGGCCAGACAGCGACAAGGACTTGCGCTTCCACTGGTCCTGTGGTAGGTGGTGTGAGCGCTCTGGGCTTGTCCTTTCTCACTAAGAAGTGAAGGAGAATGGTCAGACTTCGTTGCTCTTTTCCTTCCTCTTCACTCAGGCATTACTTCTGCCTGATGTTCTGATAACTCGCATGTGCCAGGGATTGGAAATTCCACGGAAATGGGAGGTGGGGAGTAGGAGAGAGGGAGGTGGCCCTGAAGGCAGGTGACAGTGGATATAAAGAACTAAAGAAAATAACATGCCCAAAACCGAGGCTTAGTAGCACACATTTGTAATCCCAGCACTTGGGAAGCTGAGGCAGGAGGATCACTGAGAGTTCAAGGCCAGCCTGAACTACATAGTGAGACCCTGTCTCCAAAAACCAAAATAAATAAATAAATAATAAACCCTAAAAAGCCAGTCTGCCTTTTCGTATTATCAAATGCATTTGCAATTCCAAACAATGTCAGAGATCAGTGATGAAATACTCCTTCCCTCGGGGGGCAGGTCCCTCCCTTTCTCCTTGCTCTTGGTGTGTCACTGGGGAGAGCCTAGAAGGAGCATGATTTGGGCACGTTTTGACAAACCAACATGGTAGTACCGGGTTTTAGAAACGGGTGACCTTTTCACAGGGCTGTCTCCTAGCTACATACACACTGTGTTAGAGACAAAATGAATGTCATGCATACTGTCCACAGTGCTTTTGTTACCTCTTGCTTCCTAGAACACATCTGGCATATTTTACAGTCCTGGTATTTAGGATATTAGGATATTTAGGTTGTTTCTAATTGTTTGTCATTAATTGTTGAGTTGTGGATGGGCTCCTCTCTGGGGAGTAAACAACACTGCCGTGATTATCTTTATAGTTTCATCTGTGTTGACATCTGTGGTTGCTTTCCTAACTAAATTTCTAAAAATGGAATAACTGGGCGGAAGTCATGCCAAAAGTTCAAGGCTTTTGCTATCAACTGCTACAAGGCCATGACATCTTTCTGAATCTTGGTTCTCATCATGGGAATACAGAGGGCACAGGTGTAGTTCAGGCCACTGAGTGGAGCGTGAACCCAGGCATATCTCGGGATCCATGAGCACAATGGTGGGGGTGGGGAGGGAGGTATTGACAGACAGACATCAATCAACAGAGTTGAAACTTCCGGAGTTGCCAACTTAAAGCAGGCGATGACCCAGCTGCCCGAAGTAGGTGCAGGTCCCAGGCGCCCACAGCACCTGCAGGGACAGGGAGCCATGGACAGCCTCCTCTTGGGGAGTGACAGCTTCAGTGGCCACCATGAGCTCTGCCTCACCCAGATGTACCCAGAGCATAGCCACAGCGTGAGGACGGGAGTGGGGGAGGCTGGAGAAAGAGCAGGAGGGCAGTCTTGGGGGAAGCTGCTGGGCCATCCCCAAGCACACAGGATGCCCTGGCCTCTCCCATGTGCCAGCTTAAGCATCCATGAAAGCCCCAGGTGCAGATCAGTGAGGTACCCTGCAGGCCTGTACCAAGGATGCGCAATGGGGGTCACTTCCCCAAGCCCCTGCTGCACCATCCTCAACCTGTGAGTGACTTCTGTTCTCTTTCTTTAAAAATCAAAATCTCTGGAGCTGGTGTTGTTAATCCTGACCCTTTTCTTCCAAAGCCCTCAAGGCAGAAGGGAGCCATGAGCACCCGATTGGTTCACGGTTCCTGATAGATGACAGCGCTTCCCGTTTCCCTCAGGGCGCTGCTGGGCTCAGTGGAGCACCTGTGTGCAGAGGCGGCTTCTCCGCATAGACCAGAGGGAGCTGGTGGTCCCGCCGCCCTGCCTGCCACCACCGGACTCGGCTGTCACCCTGCGCCTGGCCGTCCTGAGGGGCCAGGAGCTGGAGAGCGAGGCAGAGCGGTGCCTCTACGTGTCCGCCCCCCTGGACCTCAGGCCTCAAGTCAGGTGGGTGTGTGGACCTGTTCCTGCAGGGCTGTACTGAGTGCCAGCCCGCTCTGTTCTCCTAGGGATTATTCCCTGGGTCCACAGTGATTGACACATAGGAAAGAAGGAAGGGAGGGAGGAGGGAGGGGCAGGTATATGACAACTTCCTCTCCAGGGGTCAGAAAGGGCTTGTGGGGGCTGGGGTTCAACAGAGATGATGATGAGGAGGAGCTACAAGGAAAAGGGGGATCCAGAGAGAACAGAGAAGGCTGGGAATATAGCTCAGCAGCACAGCACCTGCCTGGCAAGCGTGAGGTCCTGAGTTCGATTCCCAGTACCAAAAAAAAAGTAAAACCAGAGAACAGAGAGAGTAAAAGGGAGAGAGCAGAGAAAAATCAGCATACATGAGACCAGTATGGAGAGGGTAGAGGACAAGGAGGAGCCAGGAGACAGGAAAGCCTGGCTCAGGCAGGGCCTTGCAGTAACGTTGGATCTGGGCCCTTTCCCTGAGGATGCTATAGAGAGAGCCACCCAAGAGTCTCAGTCGATGGGACATGGTTATGTCTTGCTTCAAAACTCTGCTAACAGCGTGCAGAAGGGACTCAGGAGGTCAAGAGAGCCTCAGGGAGGTGGCTTAGACTCTTGCAGGAGGTGAGGTAAGAGCAGGAAGTAGCTTGGACCATCATCCAGGGCCCTGCAGGCAGCGCTGGCTCACTCCAATGGGAACTGACCACAGACAGGAAATGAAGGTTCCATTTCCGGGTGTGGATACGTCTAGTGGACCAACCCAGGGTGACAATGCAGGACAGGAAGACAATGCAGGACAGGAAGCTATTGCTCCAAGGGCTGCAGAGATGGAGGTGGGGTGCCATGACTGGAGGCCCCTGCAAGCTGCAGCTGAGGGAGAGGGACCTCCCAGCAGGAGCTCTGGTCCTGGCCACAGGGGCACAGCCACTGCCAACTGTGGCCCCCCAGGGAAGGAGCAGGGTTGGAGGTGACAACATGCCCTCTCTCCTCACAGCTTCCAGCCTCTCTCAGCCTTCCTACTGGATGGGCCATGTAGAGGGGGACAATGGTGTGGAAGGGCCGGTGGAGCCCGCCCAGCATACCTGTGCTAGGACAGGCATGAAGAGAAGTAGTGGGTTTCGAGAGCTTAGGAAGTTAAGAAAGAAAGGACCAGGGGATGGGTGAACACACAGCACATGCCAATGTGACCTCTCAGGGGTCCAGGGAGGGAGTAGGACATCACCCAGAAGGCCCCGGACTCAGATCCAGACTCGAGGGTCCATGTTCCATCCACCCACTTAAGAGTGTGTCACCTGGGACAAGTCGCATAAGCTCTCTGAGCCCGAGCTGCCCCTGTGTGCTCTGGGGATCCTGACGTGTCCCTCGCAGGGCTGCTGCAAACATTGCATGCGCTGATACCCACAGATGATTCTTACGCTTGGCACGCGTGCCATGAAAGCACGGCCTTGCTATTACTAGAACTAAAGAGTCAGAGGTTGCCCGGTGAGGAATCTGAGGCTCCCAGAGTTTAAATTACTCTCACAAGGTGATTGTTCCTAAGTGGCAGGGACAGGATCTGGCCAGGTCCTGTCCCCGTCCGCTCCCTCTCCATGTCATTACCTTGTGCAGGGAACGGATGGGAATCGGGAGAGCGCCACCCGCCTCTGTCAGCGAGGCTGTGTCCTGGTTTGGGTTGCAGCAGTGGTGACTTTTATTCCACCCTGCATTTGCCAGGACATTTCCCACCCTCTCTAAGGACTGGAAAAGAACTGGGCATGAGACCAGGCTGAGGGTCACAATGCCTGAGGGAGCGTCCCCATCCTGTCCTCTGTCTCCCTCTCAGCTGTGAGCAGAACTGCCGACCAGTGAGTGCCAATGACAATGTTCTCCTCAGCGTCACCCTGGGAGGCGACGCCCCGGCGGCCGTGTTCAGCTGGTACTTAGACGGTCCCACTGCAGAGCAGGTGAGACACTGACAACTGCTCGGAACGGAAACTGCCCCCGATGGTCCAGCCTTGTGCTAAAGGCTGATACCGCAATCAGTTTCATTCGGAGCCCATGCATCGGGGTCGGCAGGGTTGGGCAAGGCGTGGAGGGAAAGGAGGGAATTTGCAGCAGGGTGAATGGGTCCAGAAGAGCAAGAGCTCTGGGGGCCCTGCACCGGGGACTCATGATCCCAGCCAAGGCCTCCTTCCAGCTGACGCCGTCCCCAGCTCTGTGTGGTGGCTGGTGGTTCAGGGGTCTAACAGCTCTTGCCCTTCCCAAGGAAGGTGATGTCTGCAGAGCGCCTTCCGCTCCTGAGCCTGCTTCCTCCTTCCATGCATGCTCTACGTGGTCGCTCCCTCCCTGCCCTGCCGGTCCCCTGTGCGCTGTCCCTCTGTGAGTGACTTGCACACATAGCCCCAATTCAGGCTCCACTTGCAGCGACTCTGACCTAAGACAGCCAACTGGAGCCTTCTTGTTCACACTGATATCCAGGAAAGCCGGTGGCCCCGCTGTCCACTCACTGGAGATAAATCTGCAAGGCCACCTGGGGGTCAGAAGCCACTGTCCTGGTGAGGCCAGCAGGCTGACCCCAGCCTCTTTCAGGCCGAGCCCCTCCCAGCGGCGTGCAGGCTCCCAGGGTTTTGGCCGAGGTCCCCAGCCCTCCTGCAGAGCAACGCGTCCACGCTGCTGCTGGACAGCAGCTCCCTGCGCTCCTGGGGACAGGTGATCCGGATCCGAGCCACGGGTGAGAACCCCCACCCCGCCCCGGCAGGGAACCAAATAGGGGACTTCAGTGTAGCATGGGGGCAGGACACAGGCCCTGAAGTGAGTGATACAGCTTTCCACCTGGGACACTTCCGCCATGCCTCGGTTTCCCCGCATATAACCAGGGATGACAGATGTGCCTGCCTCAGAATGGTGATCACGCAAGAGGATGACAGGACGCCAGTGGGACAGGCAGGTCATCCATAGGTCACACAGCTGCCTGCCCTGTCAGGAGAATTCAGCCTTCCTGTGTAAAACAAGCCCAGTGTGGGAAATGCAGATTCTCAAAAATGAACAGTCCAGTGATTACCCTTTTCAGGAAGAATTCCTTAGTGTCGGTATTTCCCACAGTGGACCATGGACACCCTGTCTTAGTTACTTTTTTGTCATTGCTGAGACAAAATACCCGACATCCAAAGTTAAGGAAGGAAAGGTTTATTTAGCTCAGTTTGTGCAGGTTTCAGTCCATAATCAGCTGGCTCCAAGGCAGGGTGCATGGCACAGGGGCAACCATTCACGGCGGCAAAAGACAGCAAAAGCAACAAGAGCCAAAGGCGGGGAAAGCAAGCCTCTTTTTCTCCCTTATATTTTAAGCAGGCTACCCGCCCTCAGGTGGGTGTAGCAATCACACCATCTCCATGCCCTCCTCTTGCACAAGCTCAGGACCCTGGTCCCCTGCTGAGTCACTTAGTTAAACTTCTGAACTTTTCAGATTGACACAGTGAACAACATCCTAGAGCGGTAAGGGCATGTCCTCTACACCCTAGGATGTAGAACTGCTGAGTTACTTAGTTAAGCTTCTAGACTTCTCAAGTTGACACAATGTATCAACCATTACACACTCACAGCAGGATAAACTAGAGACTGGTTAAGTGGACACTCCCGAGTTTAGGTGAAGGAACTAGTTGTAATTGATTAAAATTCTTGCTGGGCATGGTGGTGCACGCCTATAATCCCCACACTCAGGAAGCTGAAGCAGGAGGATCACTGTGAGTTTGATGCCAGCCTGGGCTACATAGTGAGTTCAAAGCCAGCCCGAACTACATATCAAGACCCTGTCTCAAAAAAAAAAAAAAAAATTCTCCCTTTCCTAGATCTTGGGTGCATATACTTACAAAAAACAAACAAACTGGGTGATTGTAGCAGGTATGTGGGATGTTGTTGCAGGTCATCTGGGGGCTCTTCCCAGTCTGGGGGTACCTGGAAAGGGGTGGGCTTCGGGGTGGACCTACTTCCAGGTCCTGGCTCTAGCCCTTTCTAGCTTGGTGGCTTTCATTCAGTAAGACAGCATTTCCCAGTATGCGTCCTCCTCACACAGTCTCCGTGAGGAGGCTGTTATTATTATGGGCCCCGTTTCACAGACAGTAACCCTCACAAAGGTCAGGTCCAAGATCACCTGGCTGGTAAATGGCAGAACTGTCTGGTTCTCTTTCTCTGCCCAGCTTCTCCAAGTGAGACCCTGGGCTCCCTGCCTCAGGGGGAGCTGTGAGCTATGAGTATCTGGGGGTCTGAGGGAATCCCCGGCGAGGTCTGGAGAGGGACCCAGAATCCGTGTTTCACGCCCCTTCCCCCCGGGCAATCCTGAGGCACAGTGGAGTTTTGTGACCCGCACAGTCCCCTGAGCATGCGCTGTCTTCACTCGTAGCACTGACCGAGCACACATATGGGGAGGACACCTACGTGATCAGCATGCTGCCTCCCCCCGAGGCGCCCACCTGTGCCATCGTCCCAGAGGAGGGCACCGTTCTGACGAGCTTCACTGTTCTCTGCAACGCCTCTGTGGCCCTGGGCCCCCTTGAGTTCTGCTTCTGCCTGGAATCAGGTACCGGCCAGGGACTCTGCTGTCCCCTCAGCTCCTGGGCTATCCTCTCCAAGCACAGGGACTGTCCCTCCCTCTCAGGAGCTGCAGGGAACTTGTTCTGTGAGAGAGGCGGGCAGGATGTGGGGTCCCCTAACCGTGATCTCCACCCCGAGGCACTGACCACAGAGCTGTGACACACAGGCCCGACGGCAGCCCCTCCCCTCTGTCCTTGAGCAAGGGTGGTGAAAGGCTGACATGGCGAGGAGACCCGGAAGTCTGACCGGGTAGGACCGTCCCCAAACGCTGCCCACCCCACGCACCGGGAGTAGCCATGACTCTGAAAGCCTGGGGTGACTCAAGAAGGACAGAAGAGGGACTGTTTCACAGAACCCCCAGCAATCCCACTGAGCCTGCCTTGAGAGTGGGGTCAAGCTGAGCTGAAAGCAGCACTGTCTGCAGAGGTTTTCAGGTGACAAACACCCATGTTACAAGAACTCTGCACAGTCACCCAGCACCATAGTGACCCACGCCCAGGACAGCGGTGGACATGCGCAGGAGATAGGCTGGGGCGGCCACATCCATTTACTCTCCCGTCTCGGTGGCAGTTGGTCCTCGGCAGGCCATCTGGTTCCTTATCTCCTCCCAGCAGGCTTGGGTGTTCTGTGAGCCCCACGTGAGCTCCGGAAGGGTTCTGGTCAGATGGAACCTGTGAGTTCCAAACCTGAGTGTGGGCGGGGTGCCCCCCAGGATCCAGCATCACACACCACAGCGACGTAAACCGTACCCTGCAACTAGGGAAGCGGGACATAAGCCTTCTGAGGCCCAGGGGAGGACAGTTTCCACGGGGCGCCCGGTTGAAGAGATGTGGAAATGCAGAGCTAAGAGGGCTGTGAGTAGGTCTGAGCCGGGAAGAAAAATGTCCAAGCAAGGCGAGCAGACTTCACCTCAACCCAAAGGGAGAGGCCAGGATAGCCGCTCTAATCCCCACTGATCCCCCTTAGACCCCTCACCCCCAACTCAGACCCGAAAGGCAGGAAGGTGTGACCACAGAGAACCGGTGTCCAATCGAAAGTCACGGATCTCATGATTGTCTTCACTCTGCAGTGACTGGCCAGAGACAGGTGGGTCCCATTTAAGGATACAAGCATATTCATCCATTCGCTCATTTTTACAACAAATATGCCTTGAATGCCAGGCTCTATTCCAGGTTCTAAATATATAGCAGCAAACTCAGGAGGCTGAGGCTGGAGGGTCCCTGTGAGTTTGAGACCAGCATGGGCTACACAGTGAGTTCAAGGCCAGCCTGAACTATATAGTGAGACCCTGTCTCAAAAAAACTAATAAATAAATAAATAAATACAGGGGCTGGTGAGATGGCTCAGTGGCATAAGCGCCTGCCTGGCAAGCGTGAGGTACTGAGTTCGACTTCCGGTACCCACATACGAAAAAAGGGCTGGTGACATCGCTCAGCGGCACGGGCGCCTGCTGGCGTGCGAAGTCCTGAGTTCGACCCCCGGTACCCACACACAAAAAAAATAATAATAAATAAATAAATACAAACAAAAAAGGAAGTGCTGGGCCTTGTGACCTTTACAATCTGTTGCTGGGGACAACCAGTAAACAAAGATATTTGTGGCAGGACCAGGGTTTCAAGTAAAGCTGCTTTGTAAAGGAAGCAACATTCGAGGGAGCTTGGATATGTTTTGAGCTAACTTTTAAATTGTTGCCCTACTTCCTTTTTGTCCTCCCTCTCCTTTCCTTCTCTCCTTTCCTTTTCTTATTTCTGTAACTTGTTTTACCACTTTGGGTTTTTTTTTTTAAGCTTGGGAATTTTTCCTGCAATTTTTAAATGGATTTTATTTTTATTTATTTATTTATTTATTTTGTGGGTACCAGGGGTCAAACTCAGAACCTTGCACGCCAGCAGGCACCCGTGCCGCTGAGCGGTATCACCAGCCCTTTTCTCGTATGTGGATACGGAGAGTCGAACTCAGGACCTCACACTTGCCAGGCAGGCGCTTATGCCGCTGAGCTATCTCACTGGCCCCTAAATGGATTTTAGAAAAAAATTAGACAGTGAATCAGTACATGCAGTGTCTTCTTCCGGAACGTGTGGAATCTCAGAATGCCTGCCACACCTTGGCCACACCTTCCAGAGCTGTGGCTTTTGTGTCCTTGTGCCCAGGTGGGTTTCCGTCTCCCTGGGGCTTGGAGCTGCCCCTTTATGGCTCAATTTCCATTTGCCAGGTTCTTGCCTGCACTGCGGCCCTGAGCCAGTCCTCCCCTCTGTGTATCTACCACTTGGAAAAGCAAACAATGACTTTGTGCTGACAGTGGTCATTTCTGTCACCAATCAAGCAGGGGACAGACAGCAGACCCATGCAACGGTCAAGGTGGGTGGTGGTGGCCACTCTTCTTTATTTTGGGAACTTCTCCACCCCTCTGAATGTCACCACAAGGATGGCTTGGGGAAGGCAGCCAGATGGCCAGATGAATCACTGATCCACTCATTCCTCTGACAAATATTCACAGAGTATCTACTATGAGCCATGGCCTGAGGACACATGGACGTGGTCTTGGGAGCTCTTATGACTTAGTGGCCTAAGTCCCAGGGGCAGGGGTGGACTGGAGCAGAAGAGCCCGGGCATGAGTTAGACCCTCGCCCTCAGAGTGTAGGAGGAGAAGGATGGAGATCAGAGCCCGTGTGGACACCGGGCAGAGCCTGGATGAAACCCCAGGACGCCCCGGGGTCAGCGGTAGAGACGAGGGACCAAGCACAGATGAAGAGGGAGCCAGAGGCGGGGCAACTGCTTGTCCAAGCCTTGGCTTTGGTGGCCATCGGCTGCCTGGTAGCAGCGGGTCTGCTGTCCTGAGCCTCAGGAAGCGTCCAGCCCAGACCCACCATGACATCATGTGCCAGCCTCTGGAATGGGGACCACTGAGCTCACTCCTTGTTTCCCCGTCAGGTGGGACTTGGCGACACTCGTGTTGAGGACGTGGCATTCCAGGCTGCAGTGCTGGAGAAAATCACTGCCACCCTGCAGGGCGAGGGTGGCCCAGAGCAGCTTCTCCAACTGGCCAAGTCTGTGTCCTCCGTGCTGAACCAGGAGGACCTGAGCCAGGGCTCTGGGCCATTGCTGAAGACAGACACTAGGCGGAAGGTGGGGCCCGGGGTCTGTGTGCAGCCCCTTGGGGTGGGGAGTGAGGTTCATGGACCCGCAGAGAAGAAGCCGTTAGCATCCCCCAGTGGCTGGCATCGTCTCCCTCTCCAGTCCTTCCAGCGAGTGACACAAAGCGAAGAAAACGCCTTCCTGGCTGATAACCTGCCTCCTCTCTCACTGTCGCGGGGTCACAGGCTTCTGGAACTGGAAGGGAATTTTATTGTAAAAAGACGGCTGGAAGTGATTAGATCCATCTGTACCACCAGTGGAACAAGCCGCCCGATGGGTGGCTCAAGCCAGTGGGAACGTGGACAGACGTGGGTGTCTCTGGGAGGCCACTGTCCGGCCGCCCACGTCCTCTGAGCAAGCACCTGCTTGTGGGGTGTGGAGCCTGGTCACTCCTCTGACCCCAGATCTTCTGGAACGCCTTCATGAAGCCCCTGGAATAATGCTTCCTCTTCCTGTCTTTCTCCCCCTGTGCCAAGGTTAGAGAGCATGTACTGGGCTCGCTGTCCACGGTCACAGCCAGCCTGGAGGACATGCAGAGGGTACAGAGGCTGGCCGAGGTGTTGAGAGAGCTGACCCACCACTGTGAGCTCATGCCCACGGCCCAGGTGAGTTTCCACCTGCCAAGCCTGCTACGGAGTGCCACCTGCATGACGGGTGGGTGACAACCCAGCAGGCATAGGTCAAAGGTCAAAGGCGCCTCTCGGCCATGGGCTCTCCTGGGGCTGTCAGGACTTCTCTGTCTTCTTTTCCCTGGCACCCCTCTGGCAGCCCCCGTGTCTCACACTGGAGGTGACTTCCTGTCTGCCCACTCCCCTTGCCCCACCACTGCTGAGCAACTCAAGAGGGCAGCTGGATCGGTGCATCTTTAGGCCAAAGGGAGGTAGGAGATGAGGCTGCTGACCCAGCCCTGTCCCCCACCTCAGCACACACCAGCCTGTCACCCAGGGGCCAGGATCTGCCTTTCTAGCCTGGGGGTCCTCCCTATCCCCAGAGCGCCTCCACCTGCCCATGTGGCTGGGAATCCCTGCCATGCTCAGTGACCACGGGGCAGAGCACAGACGCCCCAGCTGCCTCATCCTCCTGTGGGTCACGCCCAACAGGACTGAGCCTGGGCAACAAGCTTGGTCTCACCTCCTATCTTGACTCCCAACCTTTCTCTGCCCCACTTTCCCCGTCTTCTACCAGTGTTCTGAGGTTGCCTCCAAAAAAATGGCTTGCTATCAAGTCCTTGCCTCAGAATCTACTTCCTGAGAACTGACATCAAAGCACCATGTTCCCAGGGTTATGGCAGCCATGGTTTAAAGAAGAAGCCATAATAGTTGGTTGTGGTGATGCATGCCCATAATCTCAGCACTCGGGGAGGCTGAGGCAGGAGGACCACAAGTTAGGGCCCAGCCTGGGGCAACTTAGTGACTTAGCAAGATCCTGCCTCAAAATAAAAGGCCCAGGGGGTGTAATTCAGTGTGAAGACCCTGGGCTCAATCCCCAGTACTGGAAAAAAAAAAAAAGCAGCCATAAATATGGGGAGAATTGCCCTGGCTTTGCCCACCCACTCAGGCAGGGACTGTCCCCTCAAATCCCCCTGCCTGAAGCCAGCAAGGCTGGTCTTTAATTCAGGAAACATGGTGAAGCAGATGTGGTACTTCCCATGTACACGCCCACTTGCTCATCAGTTTCATGTGTGTACATACACACGTGTACCTATATGCATCCATCCTTCCATCCTTCTGTGCATTTATACATGCATTAATGTGTTCGTTCATTCAACGAATGCTTCTTGAATGCCTATGTACCAGGTACCAGAATCATTGGGAATTCAGAAGCAAGTCACACACAAGGACTTGGCCCTGCTGGCACTTTCAGACCATCAGGGCAGCCAGACATTGAACAAGTAATTCAACAAACATATAGCAAAATTGGAATAAGTGCTGTTTGTCCATCTATTCATTCATCCATCTGTTTATCCATCTTCTAGCCATCCAGCCATCAACCATCTATCCAACCATGTGCCATCCATTTGTCTACCCATCATCCATCCATTCATCATCCATCATCCATCTAACCATCATCTATCCATCCATCCATCTTCCACCCATCCACCCCTCATCCATCTTCCATCCACCCATCTATCCATCATCCATCTTCCATCCATCCATCCATCCATCATCCATCTTCCATCCATCCATCTTCCATCCACCCATCTATGCATCATCCATCTTCCATCATCCATCTATCCGTCCATCCATTTATCCATCCATCCATCTATTCATCATCCATCTATCCATCTTCCATCCATCCCTCTATCCATCATCCATCTTCCATCCATCCATCTTCCATCCACCCATCTATCCATCATCCATCTTCCATCATCCATCTATCCGTCCATCCATCTATCCATCCATCCATCTATTCATCATCCATCTATCCATCTTCCATCCATCCCTCTATCCATCATCCATCTTCCATCCATCATCTACCCATCCTTCTTCCATCCATCTTCCACCCATTCCCCTGGGCAGCAATGTTGCCCCCACTGTGCTGAGGCCATTGTGGCATTTGAGGCTCTCTGAGAAAGATGAAGAGACAGAGCTGCCTACTCTCCTGGAGGAACTTACAGTCTCATAAGGAGGCAGGACCTGGTCTCATGTCAGGGGTCCAGGCAGCTCGTGTGATGCTCATTCCTGGCATAGCCCTCCCTGCTCCCCTCCACTGCAGCCCTCGAGAGGCACAGAGGTGGTCCTCGCTGGGCAGGGGCTCACACTGCTGCTCCTTCTTTGGGTGAACCCCGTGGCAGGCCAGCCAAGCTCTGTACCTCGCCAGCGAGGCCCTGGTGACAGTGAGTGCCACAGCCCGTCCTGAGGACCAGAGGCGCCAGGTGGCCACCAGGGACCTGTTTGTGGCTGCGGGAAGTATACTGGATGCATCCCTGAGCTACAGACCAGAGAACCCTGGGGAGACCAACACCAGCCAGGTGGGTGTCCCGGGCCAGATGTGGACTTCACAGCCGCTGTGTGCCCAGCTCACATCAGCATCCCTGGGTGGATCTTTTTCCCCATCTCACAGATGAGGAAACTGAGGCACAGAGGTTAAAGTGCTTTCCAAGGAGCTGGAGGGAAAGTTCCAGAGGGCAGCAACATGGGGCAGCAAGGGAGGCAGTGTGGTGTAGTGGGCAGTGCACAGCTCTGGACCCAGGCAGCCTGAGCCGGACTCCAGAGCCTGTCGCTCACAAACCTTATGCCTCAGGCAGGTCACACGACTTCCCTAAGCCTCATTTCCTCTTCTGTAAATGGAGGTACCCTGACTCATCCCCTATGAGCCCCCTGTTGGGGGGATCACACGCACCCCCAGTAAGTCTACGTAAACTCCTGGTTCATTTGACAAGAGCACAGAACAGCTTTAGAGAAGTCAGCCACTGAGAGTAAGAAATCACGGGATACGTGTGTCCCTCAGTCCCCAAGATGGGGCACAAGGGTGCAGGAGGAACTGAGGAACTGAGGCCACTCAGCCAAACACACACACAGCCACGTATTCAGACACACTCAATTGCATCCTCATTCACTCACACAAATAAACTCCCCACAAACACAAACTCACACGCACTCACAGACCACATCTGGACGTCGAGACACACACAGCGGAATCCAAACACACATTCCTTCACGATACCCTGGAGTGTGAACAGTGCACACGTGCAGACACCTTTACACACATCTTCACCCACAGCAGCAGAGTCACCTGCACACACGCTCGACTCTTACCTAGGGTTGCAGTCACGCACAAAATCACTGTGCACTCAGACACACCCACACGCACCCCAAACCTGCTCACATTTACCCAGTACACTCACATGCATTCACACACTTACACTCACAAAGACTCAGGAATACACTCCATTACTGCATTCATGCAGTCGTGACCGCGCACACACACACACACACACACACACACACACAGTCTGTGCCCTCCTGGGCTGTCTGGGTCCGCACAGCACCACATATCACCGAGGAAACATCTGACCTGGGTGTGGACAGTGGGGGGTGGGCACAGCTCAGCCCAGGCACCCGAGGGTGGCTGTGCCCATGGCTCCCTGCCACCCTGGAACAAGGCCTGGATGGAGTGTGGCTGTCAGCAGCACAGAGAGCCACGTGGCCCCACACAGGGACCCTGAGCTGGACGCTTCCCTGTCAGTCCTGGCTCTTAGCAGCAGGTGACCGCCTCGAGTCACCTCTCCTGTCTGTGCCTCTGCTTCCCCTCCTGCTTGCTGTGCAGATGCAAGGCATTTGCAGAAGCTGGGACTTGGAATCTGTCTGAGTGTCTCCTCTCGCGGTCACCCACAGTGCTGTCTTTCCCCCTCCCTGCCCTGTCCACCCCTGGTCCCTACAGGTCCCACACCAGCCTGGTGACATCACCAAAGGTGGCCCAGGGTGATGGCTCTCAGTGGTGTCCCCTGCTTCCCTTTCCAGGCAGCCCCAGTGGCCCAGCTGCTCAGGGTGGCAGAGCATGTGCAGACTGCCCTCCTGCTGGGCACGCTGCCCGGGGGACTTCCGGTCACCCTGGCCACCCCCTCCATCTCCGTGTACACAAACAGGTAACTGAGAAGCTCGTGCCCTGACCTTCTACACCCACATCCCAAGAGCCTGCAACAGGCAGAGCCTGGGAGGTCGGCCCTGGGCTGGGAAATGCAGGGACCCAGACAGGACAGGAAGGGAAGGGCCCAGCACCCAGTGTCTAGGCCATTGAGTCAGTGAGGAGAGATGTCATCCTGCAGCTGTGGGGACAGGGCGGGATGGATGGGGCTGGTCCGCCGCCGTCCATGTCCCGCATATGCCTAGGCCTGCATGGATACACACTTGCCTGGGAAGTCTCCCTATGGAGTGTCACTGTCACCAAGCCCTGACCACTGCCTGAGGACGACATCCTCTCTCTCCTCCCCCACCCAACCAGCAGGGCCTGTGCTGCAGCTCCAGGCACCCAGTGCCCATCCTTGGGTCCTCAGGTTGCTCTCTTGGATCCCAGGGCAGTTTCTGCTCAGAGCCAGGATCTGAAACAGGTCCCTGGGCTAATCAGACAGGACAAAGTCAAAGGGCAGAAAGGATGAGGCTGGGGTGCCAAAGGTCAAGGCAGGTAGGAAAGATAAACCTAGAGAAACGTCCACATACAAGCTCGTTTATTCATTCACTCAGCAAAAATCTGTGAGCCAGGCGTGGTGGCACACACCTGTGATCCAGGCACTCAGGAGGCTGTAGCAGGAGGATCGCCGCCACAAGTTCGAGGCCAGCCTGGGCTACAGAGCGAGACCCTGCCTCAAAAAATAAAAACTGTGTTGAACACCTCCTAAGTGGCAGACACTGTTCTAGGAATGGGACCATATCAGGGAACAAAACTGGCAGAGCTTTGCCTTCCTGGGGCCTCCAACCCAGCGCAGGCGCCCGCTGCCTTTGACACTGCTCCTGCTGCTCCAAACACACAGAGCCGTCCGGAGACATTGAACCCCGCTGCCCACCCTGCTGCAGAGCGGGGCCGCTGACCTCCTCCTCTCTCTGTCCCCACCCTGTGGCCAGGATACAGCCGTGGAAGTGGCGAGGGGCCTCCCTGCACATGGCTGCTGCTAACTCTGCGGCCTTCACCCTGCCCGCCGAAACCCTCTGCTCTGCGGAGCACACGCAGGAGCCTGTGGACATCAGGGTAACACAGCCGCGGCCTCCTTGGGGACAGCAAGGCACTTCGCTGGTATCTGCTCACCCACGCGGGTGGCAGCCCTGTCGGTGACATAGTGGTGTCGAGCCCATTTCACAGATGAGGCTCAAAAACTTGCCAAAGCCACAGTGGGGATTCACACCCTCAGCTCCAGACACCCAAATCCATCCTCTTTCCAGTGCGTTTTGGGGAAGGAAGACTCGGAGGGTTTCACACCCCAGCCAAACCAAGTCTGCGCTGGGTGCTCCATGGCCGGCCCTGTGAGGCCGCAGTTCTGAGGGGCAGAAATGTCCCCCAAACCAGCAGCAGCCAAGGCTGGGGTCCCCCGTCCACTCCTTAGTGTCAGGGCTCCTCGCCTGCCTCATCTTACAGCACAGGGACTCGGTCACCTCCGGCCCCCCAGGGCCTCGATCGACACTGCCCGCTCTCGGTTCCAGGTGATGAGCTTCCCGAAGAGCCCCTTCCCGGCCGGCAGCGGCTTTGCTGTCAGCGGAACCGTGGGCGGCCTGTGTGTGAGCAGCCCCAGCGGACGGCTCGTCCCTGTGAAGAACCTGTCAGAGGAGGTCGAGGTAGCAGACGGGCGGGCCTCTGGCTTTCTCAGCTTGGTTGGGACCAAAAGTTGGCCAATCATGCTAACAATGGTTAAAGAAGGAATCGTTCAAAATGATCTCTACCCTACCTTAAACATCGTGTTTCACTTAAAGCCATAAGTGTATGATCCTTTGCCCATCTTTTGGTGTGGAACGAGAAATTTTCCTCTTTATGTGCATTCCATATTGATGGAATTTTCATCACCTTCACTGCATAAATGTAACTTCTATAATTCCCACTTAGATTTAAATATTTTTTTCTTTTGCAGTGCTAGGGATTGAACCCAGGGCTTCACACATGCTAGGCAAGTGGTTTCCCACTGAGCTACACCCCCAGCCCTACATTTTCTTTAAAGTTAAGCAAAAACATAAACATACCATGGTGCAACAGGAGGTCAGATCCTTCCAAGCTCTTAATGATATTTTCCTGGTCATCAACAATTTTCTTATTAGTGACATTTTTGTTTGTTGGTGGGTTGGTTGGTACCGAGAACTGAATTCAGGGCCCTCAAGCTGAGCTCCAGCTCCAGCCCTTTTTGGAGACAGGGTCTCAATAAGTTGCCCAAACTGGGCTTGAGCTTGTGATCCTTCCGCCTCAGCCTCCCGAGTCCTGGGATTACAGCCATGAGCCACCATGCGCAGCACTACGATTAATTTAATGACAATTTTTAGTGGTGTCCACAACCTCATCCCTGGAGCCCGATGCTACCAGGGACTTTGCCTTTGTGACTGGCTCAAGGACCTTTGGATGGGAGGTCAGCTTGGATGGGTCATAGGCCCAGGGGAGCCACAGCGGTCTCCTAAGATGGAGATGATGGAGATGGAAGGCATGGTAGCAACAGGAGAGGAGAGGGGATCAGATGGCAGGTGCAAGGGGAGATGTGAGGCCAGGGCCAGGAGCCAAGGAAGGTGTGTGACCTCCAGCAGCTGGAAAAGGGAGGAAGTGGGTTCTGGCCACTTCCAGAAGCTCCAGAAGGAGGCCCTAGGAAGCTGGTTTTGACCTGAGTGCAGTGCAGTAGCCCACACCTGTGATCCCTGCACTTGGGAGGCTGAGGCAGGAGGATTGCAGCAAATTTGAGGCCAGGCTGGGCTACATAGTAGAGACCCTACCTCAAAAAAGCAGAAAGAGGGGCCGGTGAGATGGCTCAGCGGCTTAAGCGCCTGCCCGGCAAGCGCGAGGGCCCGAGTTCGACTCCCGGAACCCGCATATGAAAAAGGGGCTGGTGATATCGCTCAGCGGCACGGGTGCCTGCTGGCACGCGAGGTCCTGAGGTCGACCCCCGGTACCCACAAAAAAAAAAAAAAAAAAAAAAAAAGCAGAAAGAAAAGAAACTGATTTTAGAGTTCTGGCCCCCACAACTGTGAGATGACAAATCCGTACTTTTTGACGCCGGCTGTGCTTGTGGACATCTCTATGGGAGTCACAGGATGTTCTTAGGAGGGCACACTATGGATTTCGGTCCCTGGGGCTCACCCCGCCCAGCTCTGGACAGCAGCCCTGCAGCGGCCTGGCCGGCACCTCCTTCTGGGAGCACCCTTGATGTCCTTGTCTCTAACACAGATCCTGCTGCCCCGGCCTCCGGAAGGACACAGCGCACCGACCATGTTGAACCTGACTGGGGCTGAGGTTCTGCAGGTGAACGTGACCTTGAGGGGGTCGGCTCTGGGGGTCCAGCTGCACTGGGGACCTGGTGTCCCGCTCACACTCAGCCTGGGCTATGGTTACCACCCCAACTCCACCAGCTACGACACCCAAACCCGCCTGCTACCAGCGGCTGCTCCAGGTACCCTGCGCCCTGGGCTGTTTCTTGAGCTGCTTCCTGGGGTGTGGCCACTTTCCAAAGTGAGGACTGGCGCCAAGAGTGGTGGCGCATGCCTGTAATCCCGGCATTCGGGAGGCTGAGGCAGGAGGATTGCTGTGAGTTCGAGGCCAGGCTATGCTACATAGTGAGCTCAAAGCCAGCCTGAACTACATAGCAAGACCCTGCCTCAAAAAAAAAAAAAAAAAAAAAAAATGGTTAAGTAAAGTAAAAATGAGGATCAGAAGCTAGGGGGAAAAAAACAAAGAAAAAAATCACCTGCCGTTCAGATGAGCCAGCTACGTGGATCCTGGGCCCTGAGGAGCTGCCCTTTGGAGAAGGCATCTACTACTTGAGCGTGGCCCCCGAGTCTGATCTGGAGCGGGCCCCTGGTGAGAACCTCACCGTTGGCATCACCACCTTCCTGTCCCACTGTGTGTTCTGGGACGAGGTCCAGGAGACTTGGGATGATTCTGGGTGCCAGGTAAGGAGAGGGAGCAGGGGTGGGCAGGTTGGCAGGGTGTGTCTGGCTCAGGGAGGGTTCCCTTCAGTGCCTCTGCTCTGGTGTCTTTGTTGATTTTTGGTTTTTATGGCACAGGGTCTCACTGCATAGTTCAGGCTAGTCTCAAACTCGTGGTGACCCAGCCTCTCGAGTGCTGGAGTTACACCAGCATGCCCAGCTGGTGCAGTGTCTTGTGTGTGCCACAGGGCCTTTGCACATGCCACCCCCTTGCCCAGAGTGCACCCCCACCTTACTGTCACCTTTCTGGAGAAAACTGCCCTTGACTTGTGACCTCTGGGACACACACGCCCCTCCTCCACAGCACTGGGCAGCGAGGTCACCGTACCTCTAGTTTTGAGGTCACATAAGTAATGTCCATTCCCTTGGGGCACCAGAGCCCACACTTTGCTCACCACTGGGAATAAATGATCATACAGGAGTGGAGGCTGAGGCAGGAAGGCCTGGCTGTGGGCCACTGGGGAGGCCAGAGGTCCTTTCCAAAGAAGTGAGCTCAAAGCTGCATGTTCGTTCTATACCAAGTGCTGGGTCCCACCCTTTGCTTTATCTCATCAGATCTTCACAGTGGTCCAAGGAGAGCTGTTATTCCCATCCCACAGACAAAACAGCGAAGGTTTGGGCCAGGCGTAGTAGCACAGGCCTAAAATTCCAGCACTTTGGGAGGCTGAGGCAGAAGGATCGCAAGTTTGGGTCCTGCATGAGCAACTTAGCAAAACCTTGTCTCTAAATAAAAAACAGAAAAAGGATTGCTCAGTGAGAAGGCACTGGATTCAGTTCCCAGTACTTCCAGAAAACATAAAAAATGAAATAAAAGCTCGGAGACTCCAATCCCTCACCCCAAATCCCACACCTAGTGTGCAGAGGAGCTGGGACTCGAAGCCGGGTCTGTCTACGTCCGGAGCATGACTGTGGCACCGTGCGGCACTGCTGTCCCTCCATGAGTCCCGCTGAGCCCTGGACGGCTCTTGGCTTTGTGAATTGCCACCAAATCCCCACCTTGGCCCGCTCACTCCACCTGGCCTGCAGCTGTCTCTGGATGTCCCTGTTCTTCCCGCCCATGAGTCACCTGGGAGGTCCTTGCCCAGGCCCTTCCTCCCTCCCTGGCCTCGTCCCCCTGCAATGCCCTCTTCACAGGGACCTGAGCATCGCAAGTCTCCTGCTGCTGGATCCCGCAGCATCCCGTTCCCTCCCCGAGGTCAGCAGCCTCTACATGGAATGGAGTTAATCACCCTTCCACCTCCATCTGGGGACCACAAGTACCTCCTTTTATTTATCCACTAAGTGATCACCATACCCCAGCGATGAGGATACAACCCTGAGAGAAACCAGTGAGTTCTAGCTAGGCATGGTGGCCCATGCCTGTAATCCCAGCATGGTGGAAGGCTGAAGCAGGAGGATCACAAGTGTGAGCCCAGCCTGGGCAATGTAGTAACCCAGCAAGATCCTGTCTCAAAATTAAAAAAAAAAAAAAAAAAAAAGTAAAAGGGCTGGGATGTAGCTCAGTGCAAAGGCCCTGGGTTCAATCCCCAAAACCTATAAATAAATAAATAAATAAATAAATAAATAAATAAATAAGTAAATAAATAAAAACAGTGCTCTCACCTAGCAGAAGACACAGGAAACAAGTGACACACACGAGTCTAAGGTCTAAGGACATGAAGCCCTGTCCCCCGTCCCACAGAGCCCAGAAGGAGGAGAGTCAGGGTGAGCTCCTTCCAGCTGTCATTCCTCATCATTCTGGCCTCGCTTCCAGCTGCCACACACTGGAGGTCCCCAAAGCCCCAGGAAGAAATGAGGGCACGCGGGGCTGTCCAGGAGACAGCAGGTCCCCCATGCTCATGGCACAGCCTCTGCACATCAGGAGCAAACCCGGGTGCATGTGTCTTCCCAGAGTTCCCTGCTCCTGGAAGCTATCTTGTGCCTGTGTGGTTGGCAGGGAGCCGCTGCGCATAGAGCCCTGGAGCTCAGACAGCGTCCAGGTGGGGCAGGGGCTGGAGGCCTGGGCTCTGCCCTGAGACAGATGAGGGTCAGCCCTGCGCCAGCTGGTGACCTTGGACGAGTCACCCCACCTCGCCAATCATTCTCATCTTGAAATGGGCTAAAGGATGCCTACTGCAGAGTGGTGGCCTGGGGGCATGAAGTGCCTGGCACGGTGCCCGGCACACAGTGAGCCCCATGGCCAAAGTGATGGCTGTGTGAAACACTGGGGCCAAGAAGACAACACTGCTATAAAACAGAAATCAAGAAGACAATGACCAGGGATGGGGAGGTGCTGGGGAGTGTTGGGGAGCACACTTAACTAAACCTGAGTTATTTGGAAGTTTCTAGTTTTCAAGTACAGGGGTGAGTTCTTAGATATTTCTTATGCTATTAAAAATTGAGCTGTGCATGGTGGTGCATGCTTGTAATCCCAGAACTTGGGAGGCTGAGGCAGGAAGATCACCATGAATACAAGGCTAGCCTGAACTACATAGCGAGACCCTGTCTCAAAAAAAAAAAAGAAAAAAACTAGCGTTGTGTACTTGCTGCTCATTATAGATGCAGACACAGACATATGAGGTTGTTATACAGAACTCATTGAGAAGCCGTAGGCAAGTAAATGAGGTCATCAAGTTTGGATGGAAAATCACCACTGAATTCTCCAAGTAGCCCGAGAAGGCTCCAAATCTCCGGACCCTCGCAGGGTGAAGGCGGAATGACCGCAAGGGGTCTGAAAGCCGGTTTTTGTGCATCTGTACTTCTCGAAGGACGCCAAACACAACAACTCCACTGTTTGGTTTCAGGATCCGCAGATGGATCCCCGGTGTTCGGAGGGCCCATCACAGGCTGGGGTGCAGAGGCCTGGGCTCTGTGCTTAGAACAACCAAAGAGGCCCTCGTGCTGGGCGGGCTGGGACAGCGACTGGCCCCGAGGTCTTGGCAAAAAGCCTGGAGGGTGAAGGTGTCAGGTGTAGATCAGGACCATCCTGGGCCTGTGGCCTTTCGCCTGGCTGCTGTTTGAGTCTCTTCTCTGAAGCCGGCCCTGCCCTTCTGGGAAGACCAGGGTTCCCGTAAGCCTGGGCTGTGTGCCAACCACTGGCCGGGCTTGGAAAGGAGAGGAGAACCACGGAGCGCACAGAACCAAGAGCCATCAGAGTGGCGAGACAACTGGCTCCGGCTCTGTGTCTGGGCTGGGGCCCTGTGAGAGCCACCTGCTGGGTCACAGCGGGCTGTGGCAGTGTCTCCCTCCCCAGGTGCTGGATCAGAGAACTTTCCAGACACCGGTCTCCTCTGTCCCCTCCGTTCCTGTCACCCATGTGTGTCCTGCAGCGAAACAGAGGCTCTGGGTGATACAGCTGGGTTAAATCTTCCTAACCTACCGAATGGTCCTGGGTTGTGACTTCGAACTAGCTGAGGGCCTTGCGGGTGGCTGGGCCCAGGCCACCTGTCCCCTTGCTGCCATCTGCACTGTCCCACACCATGGAATTACAGGTATGAGCAACCACACTTGACTCCAGGCAGAACAGACCGATGTGACGGCCGCTGTGAATGATGGTCACGAGGGTGTTAAAAATCGGGCCCAGTGCAGGAGGCCGAGTCCCAGCACTCAGGAGGCTGAGGCAAGGAGAATCGCCATGAGTTTGAGGCCAGCTTGAACTACACAGTGAGACTCTTTCTGAGAAATAACAATAACAATAATAATAATAATAATATTTTCTAGCTGGACATGATGTACCCCTACAATCCCAGCACTTGGGAGGCTGAGGCAGGAGGACTGCAAGTTTAAGTCCCACCTAGGCAACTTAGCAAGACCCTCTCTCAAAATAAAAAAATAAAAAAGCGCTGGGGGTGTAGATCAGTGGTAGCATGCCCTCGGGTTCAGTCCCCAGTACTGAGAGATGAATGATCAATCGATAGACAGATAGACAGATAGTACTTTAAAATTAATTTTTAATTAAATAAAAAAGCCCAAGGGAATCCTAAAGTGGGGTCCCAGCAGTCTCCCTCCACCTCACCCCAGCAATGCTGTCCCTCAGTGTCCAGGGAACAATCCCAGGCAGTAAGAAGGTGCCTTTATTTGCACTTGACCTTGTCACATGCTCCCATACACTTGGGACCATCTCTAGCTTGCACATAATGCCTAATGCCACATAAATGCTATGTACGTTGTTGCTAGTCTGCATTGCTTAGGGAATAATAGCAAGGAAAAACTTATGCCTGTTCAGTATAAAAACATGCACAAAAAAAAGGAAAAGGGGAATATCTAGTTCTACTGGTTCGGTGGTTAAGAAAAAAAAACGGGGGGCCGGTGAGATGGCTCAGCGGCGTACGCGCCTGCCTGGCAAGGGCGAGGGCCCGAGTTCGACTCCTGGAACCTACGTACGAAAAAAGGGCTGGTGATATCGCTCAGCGGCACGGGCGCCTGCTGGCGTGCGAGGTCCTGAGGTCGATCCCCGGTACCCACCAAAAAAAAAAAAAAAAAAAGAAAAAGAAAAAAAAACAATATATTTTCGATCTGAGGTTGGCCAAATCTGTGGATTCGCCATGGAGAAGGCCGACTGTCGAGGCGCCACTGTGGCGTGGATGGCGCTGCCTCTCTTGGGCTCTGGGGGGCCAGGGCTGAGCCCCCCGCCCCACGCGGCCTCCCTGGCTTGCAGGTGGGGCCTCGGACCACGCACTCCCGGACGCACTGCCTCTGCAGCCACCTCACCTTCTTTGGAAGCACCTTCCTGGTGATGCCCAACGCGGTTGATGTCCGGCAGACGGCAGAGCTCTTCGCCACCTTCGAGGACAACCCCGTGGTGGTGGGCACCGTGGGCGGCCTGTGCGTGCTCTACGTGCTGGCAGTGATCTGGGCGAGGAGAAAGGATGTGCAGGACCGGGCTAAGGTGAGGGCATGGGCCTGGCCTGAGAGGGAGCAGGGGTTGCAGGGACAGAGCCAGGCGGGCTGCTTGTCTGGGCCCTAATTGGCACACTGGCCTCTCAGCCCTTTTCTCAATTTTTATTTTTTTATTAGTACGTGTTTGCAAGACAGAATGAACACATCGATTGTGGAGAGTTAGGACATGTACATAACACATCTTCATTCTTGAGCCAGGTGTGGTGGCACATGCCTATAATCCCAGCATTTGGGAGGCTGAGGAAGGAGGATCTCAATGAGTTTGAAGCCAGACTGGGCTACATAGAGAGACCCTGCTTCAAAAACCAGAATTCTGGGCCGGTGAGATGGCTCAGCGGTTTAAGCGCCTGCCTGGCAAGTGTGAGGGCCTGAGTTCGACTCCTGGAACCCACATACGAAAAAAGGGCCAGTGATATCGCTCAGCGGCACGGGTGCCTGCTGGCGCACAAGGTCCTGAGTTCGACCCCCAGTACCCACAAAAAAAAAAAAAAAAAAAAAAAAAAACCAGAATTCTTGGCTGGGGATATAGCTCAGCGGCACAAGTGCCTGCCTGGCAAATGCAAGGTCCTGAGTTTGATTCCTTGTACCAAAAAAACCTGAAAAAACAGAATTCTTTTTATGTCCCCTTGCCCTCCCTCTTCTCCCCCTCCCTCCACCTCTTGGTCCCCTTCTCATTTGCCAAAGATCTATTTTCTTGTTTCTTATTATCTATCTTTTATTTTGCTCCTTATTTATAATTTGGGCTTCTCATAAAGGAGAAACCCTGTGATATTTAAGCTTGTGTCTGATTTATTTCATTTGACATGGTGTTGAGGAGCATACATTTTCCTACAAATGACTCAGACCCTCACATGAAAAGTGTTCGTTTTCATCAGATTCTCAGGATGGTTTTGCTCCTGACCGTCTATTGAGTGCTGACCCCCCATGAATGCTTGTAGCAGCCCTGGGCCACAGGCACCTGTGTCGGGCTCAATGACCTGTCAGGACTTGGAACTCACAGAGGTGGCTGCACTCCTGGTTCTGGTTTCTCACGGCAGAAGGAAGCAGGTTAAAATGCACGAAGGATGAAGGGGAGGCGGGCACAGCTTCGGCTCATCTCTCTGGGCTCCGCGGTGTGGAGTTTCCGCAGTGGTGACATGTGACAGACCTAGGGGTCCTCATGACCAGGAAGCCACCTGAGCATCGGTGTCCCAGGATGCTGGGAGCCATTCACAGGGGGAGGCGACACCCCCTGCCCCAACTTCTGAGCCTCCAGCCTCCCCCAGCAGAGGCCAAGCTGAGCCAGCCCGGCCCAAGGCTCCCACTGTCAGTCACGCTGCCATGAAGACTGGCGGGGCTGAGGCCTGGGCTCGCGCACGGACCCCATCAGTCAGGATGCTCCAGGGACTCGGACGGTGCTTCCCGGGATCTGGGCAGTGCCTCTTCTCCTTCTTCTTCTTTGCAATGTGCATGGGTTGGAAACCCCGAGCTCGCTGCGTGTCCCCCATGTTGCATAGACTTCCATCATCTCAAAGTGGAGGCGGCCAAGGACCGAGAGGTCAATCATTGGCCTGAAGTCATTAGACGGAGCTGGAATTTAAAGCCAGGTCTTCCTGAGCGTATGATGGGTCTGAGAAGCAAGATCAAATGACAACAGATTGTGCAACAAATTATTGGAAACCACACAGCTCTTAATTTTCCAACATATGCACCCTGCTGGACGGATAATATGCCTGGGATGATAAGTGCTCAGCAGTGTCTGAGGGAACCCAAGGTTGCATCGTGGCCGAGCTCCAAAACGCTCGCCGCCCCCCGCCCACCCCCCAGCAACGCCACCCAGGATGGTGACGCTGCATTTACACAGCTGTCTGAGCGGTCACATCCACGTGCCTGGCCGCAGCCACGCTCCCAGAAAGTGGACGCTGAGATGGGGTTTATGACGAGGGTTCCCAGGCCTAGCAGCCAGTGCAGCCCAGCCAGCCCCTGGGGAAGTGCAGGGGGTGCCCAGGTAGGGCTGAGAGGCCCAGGTCCTGATCACAGAGACACGGCACAGACACGCTTGACCTCCGCGGAGGGGCCTCCTTTGTCCTTGAAGATGGTCTCCAGCAATGGGGACACCTCTCCCACAGGAGAGAGCTCAGAGGCCATGGCAGCCTTCAGTCACCTCCAGCTAATGCATTCTTCTGGCTAAACCATTTTAATATTTTATTTCTTTTAATTCCCTTGGCATCTGGGCATGGTGGTGCACACCTTTGATCCCAGGATTCAGGAGGCTGAGGCAGGAGGATCACTGTGAGTTCAAGGCCAGCCTGGATTACATAGCTGGATCTGGTCTCGAACTCCCCCCCCCAAATAACATAAATAAAAGGAAAGAAGGGAAAAGTTAAAAAAAAAAAAAGAGAGAGAAAAGAAAAATAAATAAATAGATAAATAAGTTCCCTTGAAAGCAAACCTGTTTACCACCATTACGAGGCACTTCATGTGGACAGTGCGTGGTTCACCACACCAATCGTGGATATTTTTAGATTACTATGAAGTTCATTTCTAATATAACTAAGTAAGGTTATATTTAACATAGAATGTACTTTGGGCTTTTTTTTTTTTTTTTTTTTTTGGTGTTTTGTTTTGTTTTGGCTTTTTGAGACAGGGTCTTGCTATATAGTTCAGCCTGGCCTTGAACTCACTATGTAGCCCAGGCTGGCCTTGACCTCATGGCAATCTTCCTGCCTCGGCCCCCTGAGTGCTGGGATTACAGGTGTGCACCACTATGCCCAACTACTTTGGGCTTTTTAACCGCTTACCAGTCCAATTATTTAAATACGGCATGACCCAAAATTGCATATTTTGTTAATTTTATAAGATAGTATAACAGGAAACATAAAAATGATAATTTTATCAAATTTATTCAATACAATAATTAATTATTCAACTGGTTGAAATAAGCGATGATTGGAATAGTCAGTACGTATGCAAAAGTGCTGTCTGAGGGACGCTCGCGGTAGAAGGGTAAGTGGTTCAGTGCTTGATTTTAGACAGAACGACCCTCAATGCTGGAACGAAGGAACAGCACGCCTGGGCCTGCTTTGCCCCTTGCCTGGCGTGAACGGCAGCTCATTCTTGCTGGCGTGTGACGGGTAAACTCGCTGAGCAGAGTTCTCCTAACCCTGTCCTTCCTTCTAGGTGAAGATCACGGTGCTGGAGGACAATGATCCCTTTGCCCAGTACCACTACCTGGTGACAGTCTACACTGGGCACCGGCGAGGGGCAGCCACATCCTCAAAGGTACCACAGAGCACTCGGGAGGCTGAGGCAAGAGGATTGCAAGTTCGAGGCTAGTCTGGGCTACAAAGGGAGACTGTGTCTCCAAAAACCAAAATCAAACAAAAATAAATAAATGGGAGTGGGAAAACTCCTGTGGCTGCAGCCAACTCTGAAACAAGGATTGGAGTGCAAGTGATTTATCTGGGATGGACCCCAGGGAGCGCCAGTAGCAGAGTGGGGAACACACAGGGAAGAGAAAACAGCCAATAAAGGATACAGGGCTGAGCCTGCCACCCTGTGGGCACTGCACCCCAATTCCCACTGGGAGCTCAGAAGCAGTGCCCCACGGCACCCCAGCTGAGTGAGGAGGAAACTGGGGTATTCACCCTCAGCACCCTCCAGCCCTTGGCTGAGAGCAGTGGCTGGGCCTTTCCTTCTTGGCCCCTTCTGGCTTTGCTCCAATGGCCAAAGCAAGCTTTGGGGAGAGAGGCGGCTGGATGTGGATGGGGGAGCCCTGCACGCCGAGGCTGGGGGTACAGAAGGCATGAGCAGTGTCTGCTGTGATGCTCAGAAAATCAGGCTTCCCCATCAGCACTGCCTGGGTAGAAACAGACTCCTGGGCCGGTTCCCAATATTCCTACTTGGTAGAGCTAGGCTGGGCCCTGGGAATATGGAGTTCAAAGTAGCAGGCATTCCTCCAGCACAGCTCAGTGCCAGGCACTCTAAGAGACACTGAAAATAGAACTGCTATGAGGAAAATAGTTCCTGCTCTACAGTCCTTACAAATAAATACATGATCCCAGCATGTAGGAGGCTGAGGCAGGAGGATTGCCACAAGTTGGAGGCCAGCTTGGGCTACATAGTAAGTTGAAGCCCACTCTGAACTACACAGCTAGACCCTGTCTTTAAAAACCAATCAATCAGTCTATCAATCAACAATCAGTGAGGAGTTTGAAAAGTCAGCAGGCTTTTTATGAGTGTGACTGATCTCAATGTCGTGAATACAGAAAGTGCCACCCAGCTCCGCACACAACAGAAATGACGCCTGCGCAGGACTGAGGCAGAAGGAGTGGGGAGTGGAAAGGGCCGTCTTCACTGGTCTCTGGCCACCTCCCATGAAGCAAGGCTAGTGGGCTCCGTTCCCACGTGGAGGTGAAAACCCTGGTCCCTGGATTTTAGGTGACCATCACCCTGTATGGCCTGGATGGAGAGAGCGAGCCACACCACCTGGCAGACCCTGCGTCCCCCAGGTTGGAGCGAGGAGGAGTGGACGTCTTTCTGCTGTCCACCCTGTTCCCCCTGGGGGAGCTGCAGAGCCTCCGACTGTGGCATGACAACTCGGGGGACCGGCCATCCTGGTGAGTCGGCAGGAGGCAAAAGCAGTCTGGGGCAAGGCCTCTGCTCGGTACATGAGGGATCCCCACTTCACAGATAAGAAACCGAGGTCCGAGAGGCCCTGGGCCTGCTCCACATGGCCCGTCAGTAGCTGAGAGGGGGTGAATGGCACAGGCTTGGTGTCCAGCATCAGCCCCACCCTTAGCAGCGTGGACCTGAGACTTGCCCAAGGTCACACAGCTGCAAATCCAGAGCAAAGTCCTCCCCGTGTCTGAGGCCAACGCTAGTGGCCCGGGTGGGAGGAGCCCATCAGAGCGGCCGTCAGTAGCTGGCAGTGTTTATGCTGCTGTCTCCCGTGCGCCTGAGGGACTAAACATCAGTGCTCTGAATGCCGCAGCTATCAGTTGGTTCCTGAGAAGCAGAGGCTGAGATGGACGTGAGTAAGCAGGGTGCCTGTTAAGGGGGTCCAGGCATAACAGCTGGGTGGGAGGCCGGGGAGGATGGGCACAGGGAGATGTAGAGCTGTGTGCGACACAGGCCAGTGACAGCCCAGCCCCTCCCTAATTCCCAAGCTCCGGAGCTGGCTCAAATTGGATCAAGATACCCAGGTCCTGCTGGGTGTGCTGTACTCCCAGCACTCAGGAGGCTGAGGGAGGAGGACCACCGCAAGGCTGAGGCCAGCCTGGGGTACCTAGCAATTTCAAGGCCAGCCTGAATTACATAGTGAGACCCTGCTCAAAACACCAAAAACAAAAACAGGTGAGCTGCTGCTGGGTCCGATCGCACGTGACAAGCACGGTGACTTCACCTCCTCCCTAGGCCTTGGAGACCTGACTCAGGTTGCGAGACACCCACAGAGTTCCTGAACCCAGAGAGAGGGTGGCCTTGCAGTCTAGGCAGAATTGCGACAGCATCAGGTCCTCCGTGCTCCTGCCTGCACACACGCGCTTCCCACAGTTGACTTTGCCTACTCAGGGCCGCTGCTGCCCTGGCTGGGGGTCCCAGGCAGGCAGGAGTTCCCAGTTCCCAGGGGCGCCTCCTGAGCACTGCCTGCACACAGAGCCGGCTTGCTGCTGGCTGCCTGAGCCCCCCCACGGAGCTCCAGTTCTGATTAAGGCAAGGGACAAAGAAGGAACATGCGGCCTCTTTGCAGGTGCTCCTTTCTTGGGGTTCAGGCTTGCAAAGTTGCTACCTTTGTGGTGTCCAAGGAAGGCTCACCCCCTACACCTTGTCCTCAACACTCTGGGTCCCTTCTCCAGGTACGTGAGCCGGGTGCTGGTCCACGACCTGGCAACAGGCCAGAAGTGGTATTTCCTCTGCAACTCGTGGCTGTCCATCGATGTGGGAGACTGTGTCCTCGACAAGGTGTTTCCAGTGGCCACAGAGCAGGACAGGAAGCAATTCAGGTACTTTTTAAGCAAATTTTCTTTACTTTTTTTTTTTTTTTTTTTTTTTTTGAGACTGTCTTGCTATGTAGTCCAGGCTAGCCTTGAACTCACAGTGATTCCCCTGCCTCAGCCTCCTGAGTGCTAGGATTACAGGCGTGAGCCACCAAGCCCAGCCCCTTCCTGCCTCCTGAATTCCTGCCCCTTTCTCCCTGCCACCCGCAGCCACCTATTCTTTATGAAGACATCTACGGGCTTCCAGGAAGGCCACCTCTGGTATTCCATCTTCAGCAGCTCAGCTCGGAGCCGCTTCACGCGGGTGCAGAGGGTGTCCTGCTGCTTCTCTCTGCTCCTCTGCACCATGCTGACCAGTATCATGTTCTGGGGGGTCCCCAAGGACCCTGTTGAGCAGAAGATGGACTTAGGTAACTCCTTCTGTCTGTCGTCCTGGACAGGGCTGTGGCCGGGGGACATCAGTGTTCCCTGCCCCAGGGATGCCACTGCAGCCCAGAGTTCTCTTGGGGGCTGAACGATGTCACTATGGCTGACCCTCTGTGTGGTGGTCCTTGACCTCCAGCCCCTCCAGAGGTCACGCTGATGCCACGTGGCCCAGGCCGCCCTGTCCCACTGTTAGCACAGACTACCTGGTGTGGCCAGGTCCCTGGTAAAGGAAGACACTTCGAGCAGGCATCGCACTAGGGCTTAGCAGGGACCTCCTGGAGCTGCGTCTGGTTGGTGCTTCAGTGTGTGGCCACCTGCTGGTGGAGGGGATGGGGCTCTGGTAGCTGTATCTCTCCTTGACCCTCCCTGCCTCCTCCCCAGGTGACATAGAGTTCACGTGGCAGGAAGTGATGATCGGGCTGGAGAGCTCCCTGCTCATGTTCCCCATCAATCTCCTGATCGTCCAGATCTTCCGCCATGCCCGGCCTCGGGCCATGAAGGAGCAGGATGCTGGGACCCCCAGCCCAGCCCCATCACCACAGCCCCTGGACAATGGCCTTGTGACACCTGAAGTGGTGACCAAGGTAGGTCCTCAACCTCAGCCTGGGGGTGGTGTGGGTGCTCTTTTTTCTTTCTTTCTCTCTCCCTGCCCCCCTCTGTGTGTCTGTCTCTGTCTCCGTCTCTCTCTCAACTGTTTTTCCCCAGTTCTGGGGATTGAACCCAGAGCCTTCTCACTGAACTATATCATCAGATCTTTGTATTTTTTATTTTGAGACAGGGTCTTGCTAAATGGCTAAATTGACCAGGCTGGGCTCGAATTTTTGATCCTCCTGTCTCAGCCTTCCAGAATCCTGGGGTCATAGGTGTGTACCCATTACACCCTTGTTTTCCTTTTTTTTGCAGGCTGGGGATCAAACCCAGCACCTCACACATGCTAGGCAAGTGCTACACCACTGAGCTACATCACCAGCCCTTTTTTTTTTTTGCTTCCTCTTTCTTTCTCTTTATTTCTTTCCATCCCTCATTCTATCTCTTCTTTCCTTCCTTCTTTCCTTTTTCTCTTCCTTCCTTTCTTTCCTTACTTCTTTCCCTCCCTCCCTCCGTTCCTTCCTTCCTCTTTATTCCTTCCTTCCTTTTGACAGGGTCTCCCTGAATTGCCTAGGTTTGTTTTGAATTTGCGACCCACCCAAGTAGCTGAGGTTACAGGCGTGCATGTACCACCATCCCAGCTACTCCACAAGCTTTCCCTGAGCGCTCGCTGTGTCCCCACTCCGAGGAATACACCTGGACTCAGGGATCTCAGCAGCGACAGAACAGGCGCTCGGGGAGGTCAAGGCCACATCTCTGTGGGCAGAGCTGAGGCTCAGACACAGATGCTGTGACCCCCGGGCCGCACCCCTTGCCTGCAGCTCACGTCCCATCTCCATCCGATCTCCCTGCAGGACACGTGGCGACTCGTCAGCTCACTGTGCAGAGCCCTGAAGCTGCCATCACCGACCTCGGGCTGGGACTCTCTGAGCTCAGTGGACATCAACACACCACTGGCCTTGGTGGAAGACATCCTTTGCCCTCAAAACCCAGCAGGGCAGGGACGCCGGGAGGAAGCCAGGGGGAGAGAGGATGCTTTTGCTGTTGCCCTCAGGTCTGCGCCAGGGACAGGTGCGCACCGGCCGCCGCTGTGCCAAGAGCAGCAGCTTCCGGGGCCAGGTGGAGACTCGGGCCACGTCTGTGGCATGGGTGGGTCGAGGGCTCGTGCCAAGCCTCCCAGCCACCCACTGCCCTGCTCTGTCTTCACCACGGCCGCCTTCCCTCCCCATGATGCCAAGCCACACACAAGCTAGTCTAGATTCTTCTTTCCTCTTTTTCCATCTCAGCCTTTACTCCCACTCGGGGGCCTGGGACCTCGTCAGTGCCTTTTGTCCACTCAGCCTCTCCTCATCATGGAATGTGGGAATCCTGAGCCCCCGAGGCGGGGACCGTCCCCTCGTCTCCCTCATCTCTGGGATGGGCTCTCCTGCGGCCATTCCCGTGACCTTGGACAGGTTGCCTCGGTTCTCTGAGCCTCGGTTCCTCTTCCAGTAAAGTGTCAGGGGCTGCAGAGTTAAGCCAGATCTGTTTCCAGATGTGTGGGGCAGGACCGAAGATACAGGGTGATGAGGCAGAGGAAAGACATGAATCACAGGCTGAAAACCTTTTCTCTGTTCTCTTTCAAGTCTCCTAATTAAAAGCTGGGCGTGGTGGCGCATGCCTGTCATCCCAGCACTCAGGGAGGCTGAGGCAGGAGAATCACCGTGAGTTCAGGGCCAGCCTGAGCTGCACAGTGAGACCCTGTCTCAAAAAAAAAAAAGCCAGTAGCACCACAGGCTAGTGACCAAGCCTTCAACCCTTTGGGGACATTTTAGGTCCAAACTATAGTGCTATGCAGATCCAGCTGCCAATGTTAGAGCAGTGCCATTCCATGGGGCCTCCTGGTGATGGATGCGCCCTGCAGCCCCATGCTTGGTGGGCTGGGTTTAAAGCGCTGCCAGTTGGACGGCTCCAGACTGGTCACCATCTAGAGCAAGCAGCTGATCAGGGCTGCCTGTGAGAGTCACCCCAGCAGGGCTCTGCTCAGTGGGCTGTGGCATTCCCAGCGAGATAGGCTACAAACGTGAGAATACGGCCAGATTCCTGGGGTTGCCTGGCTGCAATCGCAGCTGTGCAGCTTGGGAAAAGTTGCTCAACCTCTCTGAGACTTAGTTCCCTTGTCTATAAAATAGGGCTATTGAGCCACCTCGCTTGGTGCGCTGTGAGGACTGGGTGAGATCATACACTGTGTGAAGTACTCAGACCCTGGCCCGACACAAAGCAGGTATTCAGCCAGTGGCGCTAGCGTTGGCAGAGTTGGTGTCTTCTGAAACATTCTCGGAAGCTTGCAACACAGAGGGTGTTGGCACTGGGCTCTGCCTGAGGCTCTGGTGAAGTGGGCAAGGGAGGAGACTGAGTCAGGCCGGGGTGGATCTTGCCCTGTGTTTGCCTCTCTCAACTGGGCCACCTGCTGTGCCCACCCCCAAGCAGCCATCTCTGCACATAAGACTCCTTTCTGCATCTCTTGCTGGGGTCTGGCAGGTCACAGATGGGGCTCTGTTTGGCCATCTCCTGTGTCTGGTCACACACAGCCTGGGGAAGATGAGCACGGGTCCAAGCCCAGCCCTTCCTGCTGTGGACAGCATGTCCCTCCCCGGGCGCCAGCACATGGGCCACATTCTCTTAAAAGGCACAGCAATAGTGGAAAGCTTCAAATTGTTTTCCTTGTACCAAACATGTTACCTCTATAATTTTAAAGAAACCAACAAAAACATGGTTTTAGAGGCTGAGGCAGGAGGATCGCAAGTTCAGTGCCATCCTGGGCTATACAGGGAGTTCAAGGCCAGTCTGGACTACATAATGAGATGCTGCCCACCCTCCAAAAAAATTATTTTTAAAAAATTTTGGGGGGGCCAGGGATATAGCTCAGTGGCACAAGTGCCTGCTTGGCAAGCGCAAGGTCCTGAGTTCGATTCCCGGTACAAAAAAATTTTTTTTAAACTGGGCTTGCAGGCGCACACCTGTAATCCCATCTCTCTGGAGGCTAAGGCAGGAGGATCGCCTCAAGTTTGAGGCCACTCTGGGCTGCATAGGGAGTTCAAGGCCAGCCTGGACTACATAGTGAGGCTCTGTCTCAAAAAACCAAAAATATATTTTTTTCCCAGGGAGAAAAAAAGGTGAAGTAAGGTTGGCTGGAAGGTAGTCATCATGGCAGTGGGGTGCTGGAGAAGATATTCTCCTCTCTTTATGTATAACGATATTTGGAAAACGTCCCTGACAAAAGGCTAAAAGAAAAACACTCAAATCCTAGTGGCTTTGGAACCCTAGAACCTCAGTCCCTCTGCACCTGCATTTCCTGTGGCTGGCACTGACCTGGAAGCGCCTGCGTGACTGCTGTCCCCTTCACTGTGACCAACCTGCTGTCCCTCAGCACCAGCTGATCACTCTCCCTTTGTCCCCCAGAGAGGACACAGTGCCCCGGGCCTGAGCTGGCCTTGAGGGACCTCTGGAAGGACGACGCCCACAGGCAGTGCCTCTACCACCAGCTGGAGCACTTGGAGCGGGAGCTGCAGCTGCTGGGACCCCATGGCTTCCCACAGCAACACAGCCACACCAGGGCACTCGGGCAGCTGCAGACCCTGAAAGGCCTCTTGGGGGTGGCCGCCCCCGTACATGCCAGGTAATGCCCTCCCCGCCCCATGGGCACCTGCCCTGTCTGAGGCCTGCCAGAGGACATCCTGAGCCACCCTAGAAGGGCACCCCAGACTCTCAGCAGAAAGGATGAGGATTCCTGCAAGCGCTCAGGGAGGTGGGGGTGATCAGGGCTCCTAACTGGAAGGCACAGCCCTTTGCAGATTACTTTACAATTTGCACATTTTTTTTAGACAGGGTCTTGCTATGTGGTCCAGGCCGGCCTTGAACTCACTTTGTAGCCCAGACTGGCCTGAACTCAAGGTGATCCTCCCACCTCAGCCTCCCAAGTGCTGGGATTACAGGCTTGCCGCAACCACGCCTGGCTACAATTTGTACAATTTGTAAGCATTCTCATGGGGGCTGTTTCCTTGCTGTGTATCCTCAGACCAGCCCCTCATCCTCTGAGTCTCAACTGCTTCATCTGTAGAGTGGGAATGATAATGCTCTCCCCTGATAAAGTAATGTGTTTCAGACAAGCAGTGGGATTTAAATACAGGCAGGTTATCAGAAGGCACAAAAGAATCATTAATTTGGTAGATGTGGCCCAGGCATGGTAATTCAGGAAGAAAATGACCATTTTAGAGATGCATCATGAAGTAGTTAGAGATAATTATGTCTGGAATTTATTTTTAAATATTCCAGCTCCCTGCCCCTCCAAGAAAAGGAAGGAGGGCAGGGTGGATGGAAGAACCACAACAAAGTGGTGACTGCTGTTGATGTCACTTGACGAATGCCTGCGGGTTTTCCATGCTGGATCATTTTTCTATAATGAGATTTTTTATTTCTCTTTTTCCTTTTTTTTTTTTTTTTTTTTTTTTTTTTTGTGGGTACCGGGGGGGCGACCTCAGGACCTCGTACGCCAACAGGCACCCGTGCCACTGAGCGATATCACCGGCCCCTTTTTCGTATGTGGGATCCGGGAGTCGAACTCGGGCCCTCGCGCTTGCAAGGCAGGCGCTTATGCCGCTGAGCCATCTCACCGGCCCTATTTCTCTTTTTCTTGAGACAGAATTTCCAGGCTGCTAAGTTGCCCAGGCTAGGGCTTAAGCTTGCAATCCTCCTGCCTGCCTCAGGCTCCCAGAGTGCTGGGTTTCTAGGCTTGCACCATGATGCCTGGCCTGTAATAATTTTTTTTAACCCGAGGTTCAACCTTGGGCCTGATGCAAGCAAAGCAAGCACTCTACCACTGAGCTACATCCCCAGCTCAATTGTTAAAAAATGTTCTAGAAGCAGCCTTCTAGGCTTGAGGTGAGTAACCATGGAGCAAATGTGGGAAAAGCATTTAAAACAGGGCAGACCCTGAACATGGTACCCGCTTGTACTCGACAGAACTCTTCACAGCAGGGATAGGTGACAGAGGGGTAAACTGAGGCCCTGAGAGGCCAGGAGCTTGGCCAAGGCCATGCAAGTGACCTGCCCGTCTCCCCTGCAGGGCTCCCCGCGCCAGCGCGCCCCCGCGCGGCCTGCCCTGGTGGTGCGCCCTGGTGGGCTGGCTCCTGGTGGCGGCCACGAGCGGCACAGCGGCCTTCTTCACCATGCTCTACGGCCTGCACTACGGGCGCGCCAGCTCCCTCCGGTGGCTGCTGTCCATGGCCGTGTCCTTGGCGGAGAGCGTGCTCGTCACCCAGCCCCTCAAGGTCCGGACGCCGGACTGGCTGCCCTCCTCCCCTGCACCCCCTTATCCTCCTGAGCGGTGTGGTCTTTAAGGGAGCGGCTCCCTTGCGCAGGCCCTGGGGCAGAGAAGATGAGACAAATACAGGGCCAGGGGACGCAGGCAGACACGGAGCGAGCGAGGCTGGAGGGGACCCGGGACCCGCGGGCAGAGAGGCGAGGAAGCCGGCGGGCGGGCAGGCTCGGGGAGTCCGAGGACACAGGCCTCCCTGCCCGGCCGGGCGCCGCGCTCCTCGCCAGCTCTGCGCTCTGCGCCCTGCGCCAGGGCCGCTTTCGCGACTCAGCTACGCGCGGCCCCGCCCACCCCTCCGGCGCGGCCTGACGTCGGCGGTGCGGCTCGGGCTCACACCGGTGCCGACTCGCAGGTGCTGGGCTTCGCCGCTTTCTTTGCGCTGGTCTTGAAGAGAGTGGACGAGGACGAGGAGATGGAGCTCCCCCTGCCGGGACACCTGTCTGGCCCAGGTAAAGGGGCCGCGTGCTGGTGCAGGGCGGGGCGCTCCCCGAACCTCTGCTCCCCACCAGCCCTCGCCCTGCTAGACACAAGCGACTCCTGCCTGTCCCCTGAGAGCCTTCCTCCCGGGCTCCCTGACCTCTGACACCCCCACGTGACCCTTCAGCCGGGAGAGGCGCCGCCTCTGCGTAGCCCCCACCAGGGGGCGCTCTGCCCGTAGACTCGGGGCCCCCGGGGTTTTAGAATAACAAAGAAGCGCCTGTCAACTAGACTTCAGGACAACAGATCTGAAATGGCGGTTAGTAGCTCCGACACGGCCCACGGCCTAGGTTTTGTGAACAGAGGTGGACTGGACCGAAGCCGCGCTGACCCCGGTGCAGGGTCCCCTGGCCGGTCCCTTCCTCCCCACCACGGCTTGGGAGCGTGCTGACAGGAAGAGCATTTCCGAAGCACAGGAGCAAACCCTCTCGCGATCCATCTGGATTTTCAGGGAAAATAAACCAGGAACAAACAGAAGCCCGCAGGCACGCCTCACCGTGCAGTGTGGTCCCCTCGGCCCGGGCTTAACATAATTCACACAGAACCCACGCATGATCCATTGATTTTAGTGAATATAGAGGGTCGTGTGAGCCTCGCTTCGTCCTGACTCAGAGCAACCTCATCACCCCAGAAGGGTCCCCACCACACCCCTGCCCCTGGCAGCCTGTCACTGCCTGGGCCGACAGGTCCCTGCCCCTGGAATATACAGGCCCTATGGGGAGGTGACAATAAGAAAGTAAGTGCACACCGATTGAGAGAACAGGGTTGGGAGGAGCAGAACACTGCAGGGGCGCCTAAGCTTCCCCCAAGTGGCAGGGGAAAGAAGAGATTGCACGGTGGAGTGTGCAAAGGTCCTGAGGTCCGACAGAGCTTGTTACTTCATACTGTTACTGAGCATGGGGAGTTGGGCTGGAGAGGCCTCATCATGAGGGTAAGGAGGGAGATGACTAATGCCCTGGTGGTGTAGACAGAAGGGCATGGGTCCCACAGATAGCCAGATCAGCACCTGTAGTAAGACACAGTGGAAACCTCTGCTGATGCCCGCGACCTGGGGAGAGCCTGTCCCACACACTGCCAACACAGAGCCTGTCCCACAGCTGCCGTGGGACTGCCCAGTGTCTTTCCTCCGCAGGTCCCTGTGCTGTCTTCCGGGCACGGAGACACAGCAGCAGGGACATCTACCAGCCACCTCTCCCTGCCGCTGTTGAGAAGATGAAAGCCACCCGGCTGAAGGAGCAGAAGGCGTTTGCCCTCGTCTCGGAAATCCTGGGTGGGCACTGCCCCAGGTCCACCTCTCAACACTCAAGACATGCACGCATGCACGGCCTTTGGAAGTCCCTAACTGCTTCTGGGCCTCAGTTTCCCTAGATGGCATCTCATTCAGCTTCTCCCCCATACTTGCAATCACTTGGTGCCCCTTGAAGGCCCTGAGGATAAAGTCTGAGCTCCTTCCTGTGGCTCCACCCACCTCAGCTCCTTCCCCTGCCTCCTGGTCTTTCCTAGCCCAGGCTGTCCTCCAACCCATGGCGATCCTCCTGCCTCAGTCTCCTTCGTGTTGGAATAACAGACATATACCACCATGCCCGGCCTTCCTCCTAGTCTTTAACTCCCCGCCCAGTCACCGTGTCTTCAGCGAGGCTTTGCCTGGCCCTCTGGCCCAGAGCTTTCAAACCTCAGTGTGTGTCTCGTCTGGGGTCCTGAGGAGCAGATCAGGGTGCACGAAGCTTGTTTGGGAGGGAATATCAAGAAGGGAAAGTCAGCAGGAGGGAAGGAAGTCAGCAGAAGGGATATGGCCAGTGGGCTCAGGCCTGCTGGGGGGTGGGGAGAGCAGGTAGTACACCCCTGCACCATGCTGCTCCTCCTGTTGTCTCAGGTACACCCTGCAGAAGGGGGTACACCTTGGAAGGCAGATTCCCAGGCCCCGGCTCAGAGCTTCTGGTTTGGTAGGAATCTGCATCCCTGATTAGACTGTGGTGTTCAGACTCCCGATCTACATCTTGGCCCCCGATGGTCCCCTGCATCACACACTCTCCTGCCTCCCACAAGTCAGGTGAGCTCCACGAGGGCCAGAACTTGTCTGTCTGCTTCCTTACTGTACCCTCAGCAGTGCCACACAGCAGATGCCCTACTGGAAAAAATCCTGTTTAAGAAACACTAACATAAACTCAGCCTAGTGGTGTAAGCCTGTACCCAGCACTCTGGCTGGCTGAGGCAGGAGGATCCCCAAGTGTGAGTCCAGCCTGGGCAGCTTACTTAATAATTGAACAAAACCCAGTCTCAAAATAAAATTTATAAAAGAGCAGGCTGGGACTGCAATCAGTGTAAAGGCCCTGGATCCAATTCCCAGTATCAGGGGATTGGAAACCACAAACTCTGTGGTTTGGGTGCTTTATATGTACTATTAGCTCATCTCTCATCACAACCTCATGTCACAGAATTGTTATCCAAATTTCACAGATGAGGAGTGAGCCTGCGCGGGGCTGAATCACTTGCAAAGGACACATGGATGGGAAATGGTAGGGCTGGGATTTGAACCCAGACAGCAGGCCTTGTGGTCTCTGTAAGGAGCATCTCCATGGTGACCAGGATGCCAGGGCTGGCCATTCCACTTCCTGTGCTGGACTTGGGGCAGGCAAGGCTCCCTCCTGAAGGGCACGTTGTGCATCCTTTGCAGTGTACCTGGGCTTCCTGTGGATGCTGCTGCTGGTGGCGTACGACCAGAGGGACCCTAGTGCCTACCACTTCAACAGGCACCTCAAGCATAGCTTCAGCAGAGGCTTTTCCGACATGCTGGGCTTCCGAGAGTTCTTCGAGTGGGCAAACAGCACCCTTGTGAACAACCTGTATGGTCCGCACCCAGGTACACAGCCCGTGTGCGCGCTGCTGTGAGCAGGTGTGGGTCCCAAGCAACTCATAGCCATGGGACTCCAGGCTGCGAAGGAGAGGCGCTTTTCACGCGGAGTGGCGAGCGTCCTGTGAGCCATCGGCGAGCAGGAATTGGCCAGCAGAACCGGACAGGCTCTTTGACCGCGAAGCATCCGGCGTGGCTGCAGTGCAGGGTCAGAGTGGGGGACGGTGTGAAGCGCAGGAGGAGACAGAGCCGGGCCAGGGCGGGAAGGAGCTCAGATGCTCACACCCATCCTCGAGGAAGGACGTTTCTACCTGGCGGAGGGACACAAACCTGTGGTCGTTTGCAGGAGGCGTCTGTAGGAGAATGGGTGCACTTCAAGGGAATAAATCCGAGGCAAAGCTAAAATAACGCATGCCTTCTCGCCTGTGAGAAACCCAATGTATACATAATTTGAAAAATAAAATAAAAGGTGGATAATAGGCAATAGGGAGAAAGATCTTTTGCAAATGGGAAGGAGATACAGAGATGGGAGGAGGAGGGAAGGAGAAGGGGAATAAAAGGAATTAAGATGTGCTACGTACATGTACCTACCCGCAAGGGGAATGTAAACATTAGGTGTTGCAAGTGTATACTAAGAAAAAATAATCTGAAAAGGGAAGGATCGCTCTGGAGGCGGCTGAAAGCTGAGCAGAGGGTGGGTGAGTTAGGAAGCTGGGGAGACATCACGGGGCTGACGAAAGGATGGGGCAGTGGTGATGGAGAGAAGGGGACGGTGCAGAAGACATGGACGAGGCGCCTGGCTGGGCACGGTGACCCCTGGGATGGGAGGGTCGAGAGGAGGCAGAGATGCATCCAGACAGGGCTCTGGGGGCAGAGCGGGTCCCAGATGGAGAGACAGCGAGGCACCGGGTGGACATGGCGCGTGGTCGGCTACCTCCTGGCTGTCTCTGTAATGGATTCGCTGACGTTCATGTTTGCATCCAGGCAAGGAGCTCGGAAAGCACCAGGGTGATTTTGCTTGCGGGACTTACCCAGCGGGTTTTCTGCAGGCTTCATCACGGATGGGAACTCCAAGCTGGTTGGCAGTGCCCACATTCGCCAAGTGAGGGTCCGGGAAAGCTCTTGCCCCCTCGCCCCGCAGCTGCGGGCTTCTCTGAGCGGATGCCACGCGCCGTATTCCCTGGCCGAGGAAGACCGGGCCGACTACGGGGAAGGCTGGAATGCTTCTGCCCTCAACAGCAGCCACCGCTTTCCCCCGGCCTGGCGCTACCAGAGCCAGAGCCAGCGTCAAGGCTACCCAACATGGGGCAAGCTTGCTCTGTACCCCGGAGGAGGCTACATGGTCCCTTTGGGGACTGAGCACCAGACTGCGTCGAGGTGAGGCTGACTCGATTCTTTTGCAGCAGAGTGAAGCCATCTGCTGGGTTCCTCATAGGGTAGAGGACGCAGCCTTCCAAACAGGGCTGAACAAGTTCCTTCGTGTCCTGTGGGAGGGGCTGGCAGATGCAGAGTCATTCTGAGGGCACTGAGACGGGAAGCCCTGGGTTTGTCCAAAGACTGTGGGACAGAGACCGTCCACAGGACACCGGAGCCCCAAGCACCCCTCTTTCCCACAGAGTCCTCCAGTATCTCTTTGACCACACCTGGCTGGACACCCTGACCAGGGCCGTGTTTGTGGAGTTCACCGTCTACAATGCCAACGTCAACCTGTTGTGCGTCGTCACACTCACGCTGGAGACCAGCGGCCTGGGTGGGCCCCTTACCCCGAAACCCCTGCCACCCACTGGGGCCCACTGCACAGGCCCAGGGATGAGGGCAAAGAGCTGTTTGGGAAACAAGGGGCTGGGGCTGGGTTCTCCCTGTGGCTGGCATCCCTGAGCCCCCAAACCAAGGTATGAGCACTGCCCAGCCTTCTCGTCCAGTGGCTCCAAGTCCCACGTCACCCCAATGGGACCCAGCTGGAGTCTGTGGGTGGCTTATCCATCGCCTTTGCCTGAGCTCCCCACTGTACTGCAGGTGGGGTGGGGGCTGGGGAGAGGGTGACCTGGTAACAAGTAGTGTCACCTAAAAGATGGTCCACGGCCTGCACATTGATCCACCGCGGAAGTGTGCCACACACACACACCCCTGTAATTCTAGCTACTGGGAGGCCCAGGTCAAGAGGATCCTAAGTTGGAGTCCTGCCTGGACAACAGAGCAAGATTGTTTCTCAAAACAAAAAATAAAATATAGCTCAGGTATAGCTCAGGAGGGTGCTGGCCTAGCATTCGGGAGGCTCTGGGTTCCATCCCCAGGACCACAGGAAATGAATAAGTAAATAAAACGCTAACCACAAGCTACTAAAAACCATCTACTTAACAATCCATGCAGCTAACGCTCAACCTGTCTAAAACCGAACGTCCTTTCATTAAACCCTGAACTTTTTTTTTTTTTTTTTTTTTGGTTTTTTGCAACAGGGTCTCACTATGTAGTTCAGGTTGGCTTTGAACAAACTATGTAGCTCAGGCTGGCCTTGAATTACAGCGATCCTCCTGCTTCAGCCTCCCAATGGCTGGGACTAGAGGTGTGCACCACCATGCCTGACTAAAACCTGAACATTTAAAAAACATTAAATTACATTTTAATTATAAAGTGAATATATGTTTGGCATTAGAAAAGAAATGAAGCTAAAAAATGTGCTTAGAATGTGCAAGGTTTGGTCCCCAACACCATAATAAGTAAAATTTGGAATGGTGAACAGCTTTCATCTCCCACAATCCTTTGTCAAGGTCAATAGCTTCTTTCAAATCTTTCTTTATTTTTACATCTTTCAATCTCCTATTCCTTTTGGCCATGCTTTTGGCTCTTTTCCTTTCTTTCTTTTTCTTTTCTGTGTGTGTGTATGTGTGTGTGTGGTTTTTCTGAGACAGGGTCTCGCTATGTACTCCAGGCTGGCTTTGAACTCACTATATAGCCCAGGCTGGCCTCATACTCATAGCAATCCTCCTGCTTCAGCCTCCCAAGTGCTGGGATCACAGGTGTGCACCACCACGCCCAGCTTCCTTTTGGCTCTTCAAGGAAAGAGTTTTTAAATAACCTGTCCAGGACGGGGATAACTTGTCCAGCTCAGTGGCACAGCACCTGCCCTGGCAAGTGCAAGGTCCTGAGTTCGATTCCTGGTACCAATAAATAAATAAATAACTTGTCTAAAACTACATCCGATTGAATTGTGTTTCTACACAGAAGAGGTCCAGAGTAGATTCCTGGCCTTGTTGATTCCACGATCACTGACATTGTCAGGGACTTAGATGGCTTCCGTCATTTCCTTTGGTCACCTCAGGGCTGGCTTTGTCTTCAAGCCTTATTGTCAAAATGGTTTGAAACAATATCACCCCAAAATCATTACAATTCCAGAAAATAAGGAAAAGACATGTAAACGAATGAAAAGTTATTCTAGAAAAGGCTGCATTGTTAGGCATATCGGCAGTGAGATGAACTGACTTCCGGTGAAGTCTTTTAAAATTTGTTTTTCAGGTGCACTTTGGCAGCACATAATGACCACATCCATCTTGGGGGGTGGCTCCAAGGCACCACACACCATGCAACACCAATCCTCCACTTTTGTCCCTTCTGGAGTGACACTGTTTTTGCGTCCACCCTGTGTCCACCCTCAGGCCCTTGAGTCTTTGTGTCTGAGGATCCTGGTCTCTCCCAGGCCCACCAGCCCTCAGGAGGGCTCCAGCTTGAAGGTCACAGCCAAGGCTCCCAGCTCGAGGGGACCTGGGTGACAGAATGCACTCTGCTCCCCAGGAACCTTCTCCTCCCACGCGGCCCTGCACAGCCTCCGCCTGTCCCCCTTCACCGATGGATGGCACCCCTTCGTGGTGGCGGCCGAGCTCCTGTACTTTGCCTTCCTCCTCTACTACATGGTGGTGCAGGTGGGCACAAGGGGCCCGGGGTGGGCACCCCCTTCCTGTCCCTCCTGCTTCTGGGCGAGGCTGAAGGAGGAGAGGAAAGGCTCTGCCACCGGAAACGTTTGGTCCTGAGGGCTGAGCAGACCTCAGAGCTGGAAGGAGAAGCTGGTGCTTCTCGGGTATTGGCACCCTGGAGGTCCTGGGGACCCGGGGGGAGGGAGCGCTGGTCCCGTGGCTGCTGAACTGAGACCTTCCCAAAAGCTGTGGCATCAAGATGGGACCCAGCTCCCACAACCTCTTGAAAAGGAGGGTGGTATTTCTGGTGCTTCCAGCATGGCCAGCCTTGTGCTGAGAACCTTAAGTGGGTTTCCTCCTTTTAAAGCAGTAGGAGAAAGCTGGGCGTGGTGGTGCCTGCTTGTTATCCCAGCACTGGGGAGGCTGAGGCAGGAGGATCACTGCAAGATGGAGGTCAGCCTGGGATACATAGTGAGCCCAAGGCCAGCCTGAACTGCATAGCGAGACCCTGTCCTAAAAAAAAAAAAAAAAACAGTGGATGTACCTTGAGACCATACTCTTAAGTGAAATAAATCGGATACACACGTATAAATACCACATTGTTTCTCTGGGGTGAGGAGCTGAAAGTGTAAATAAGGACCAAAATGTGTGATAGATATTGTGAAATAGGAAGAAAATGTCCAAATGAGAAGGGGAACTAGAGAGGGGGGAGGAGGAAAGGAAGGGAAAAGAAAAAAATGAGAAAAGAAGGAAAACATGGAAACAAAACTTTTGTAAATAAGGGGGGGAAGAGGGGTTGAAGGGAGGGGAGGGGAATGGGAAAAAGAGAAGAATCAAGTTATATCACGTGCAGGTACACATTCCCTGTGATGAATGTGACCATTATGTAGACCTAAAACGTACCAAAAATGTTTCTAAGAAAAGAATCTTAAAGTATAAAGCAGAACATTAAACACATGCATAACTACCAGCTAGACGAAAAACCAAAAGAAACAAAAGTTATTAAAGTAAAGCCTCTGAAAAGTGAAGGGTTGGGGGTATAATTTCCTCCCTTTATAAACATCAGAGAATTAAGCACTGTATTCTTTTTTTTTTTTTTTTTTTTTTTTTTTTTGTGGGTACCGGGGGGTCGACCTCAGGACCTCACGCGCCAACAGGCACCCGTGCCGCTGAGCGATATCACCGGCCCCTTTTTCGTATGTGGGTTCCAGGAGTCGAACTCGGGCCTTCGCGCTTGCAAGGCAGGCGCTTAAGCCGCTGAGCCGCCTCACCGGCCCCATGTATTCTTTTTTTTTTTTTTTTTTTTTTTTGAGACAGGGTCTAGCCGTGTAGTTCAGGCTGGCCTCAAACTCATAGTGATCCTCCTGCCTCAGCCTCCCCAGTGCTGGGATTACAGGTGTGCACCACCTTGGCTGGCTGAAACTGTATTTATTCTTACAAATCCTGCCGTGGGTTCTGTACCGGGGGCCAGGGTCTCAGAGCCTGCCTGAGCTGAACCTGGCCAAAGAGCCCTCCTGGCAGGGAGGGGAGCCTCCAGAGGTGGCGGGGGGACACTTCCAGCCATAGGCCTGGGCAGAACCTTGGCTCCTTCCTTCCCAGGGCCAGCGCGTATGGAAGCAGAAGTGGGGCTATTTCCGCAGCAAGTGGAATCTGCTGGAAGTGGCCATCATCCTGGCCAGCTGGAGCGCCCTGGCAGTGTTTGTGAAGAGGGCTGTCCTGGCAGAGCGGGACCTTCAGCGCTACCAGAAGCACAAGGCCGAGTAAGTGGCCGTGCCCCCAGTCCCCTGGACCTCTGCTGGCCCCATCCTTAGTTCTGTCTGAGGCACAAGGTGAGAAGGGAGCTCTGGAAATCTTGCTGATCCTTGTAGCCCAGGCTGGCCTCAAATTTGCAGCGATCTTCCTGCCTCAGCCTCCAAAGTGCTGGGATTATAGGTGCGTACCACCACACCTGGTTTAAATGTTGTTTTGAAATAGGGTCTTGCTCATCTTGCCTTCCAGAATAAAGCCCAATGCTCTTAAGGAAGACTACAAAATTCAGATACACAGTAATAGGAAATTTATAACATCCTGCATTGAATTAAGAAGTTACTACTGAGGGCCCCAACAGGAAAATGGGACTGATAACCAGGAGCAAAATTTGTCAATAGAAACTTAATGGAGATGAAGAAGTGAACCAATCAGGACACTGAAGGACCCATTACTGGACCATGTTCCAGTATTTAAAGGAAAATATAAACCTAATGAGATGTGGAAGATATTTTTTAAAAAATGGAACTGACATCTGAAAAATGTGTACCGCATGGATTAACAGATTACACAATATGGAGGTTAAGGATAAGTCAACTTGAAAACATAGTAATAGAAAATTCCCCAAATAAAGTATTATGGTTTATAGCTAAAAAATGAAATAAAATAGCATCTTGGTAAGTTGCCTGGGCTGGCCTTGAACTTGTGATCCTCCTGTCTCAGCCTCCTAAGTAGCTAGGATTACAGACATGTACCACTGCATTTGGTCTGGAGAAGACCTTAAAACAAAATATAACAATATCTGATGTTTGTAGCCAGGCATGGTGGTGCATGCCTGTAATCCCAGTACTTGGGAGGCTGAGGCAGGAGGATCACTGTGAGTTCAAGCCCAGCCTGGGGCTATAGTGAGTTCAAGGCCAGCCTGAACTGCATAGTGAGACCTTGACTCAAAAAACAAAACAGGGCTGGTGATATAGCTCAGTGGCATAAGTGCCTGCCTGGCAAGCACGAGGTCCTGAGTTTGACTCCCGGTACCCACATTTAAAAAAAAAAAAAAAAAAAAAAAAAAAAAATATATATATATATATATATATATATATATATATACACACACATACATACATACATACATAACAGATGTTTGCAAATGCAGGGCCATGCAGCCCCCTGCTTAGGTCCCTCCCAGCCTTGGGGAGAGCTTTCACAAGCATTAGTGCCCAGTAATCCCACCTCAGCTACCATTTATCCAGCGCCCACTAGGTGCCAGGCAAGGTGCGTTAGCACACAGTGGACAATGTCTCCTGTGTTCATATGACCTGACGGAGGTAAGCCAGTGAGGTGGTGCATGTCTATAATCCCAGCTACTTGGGAGACTGAGGCAGGAGGATCGTAAGTTGGCAGCCAGCTAGGTGACTTAGCGAGACCTTGTCTCAAAATAAAAAATGGAAAGGGCTGGGAATGTAGCTCGATGGTAGAGCACTTGCCTAGCATGTGCAAGGCCCTGGGCTCAATCTTCAATACTGCACTACTGCAGGTATGGTGATGCATGCCTACAGTCCCAGCACTCAGGAGGCTGAGGCAAGAGGAGTGCAAATTGGAGTCTAGCCTGGGCAACTTACCAAACCTGTCTCAAAATTTTATAGCAAAGGGAAACAAAGGCAAAGGTGGAGAGTTTGCACAGCTGGCAGTGTAGGTCACCCTGGTCCTGCAGGCTGAGTGATCAGTATCTCAGGACTGGTTCTTCAGGTCCTGGAGAGCTGTCTCGCTTGAGGGGCCATCTTAGTCCCATCATGGGGAAATTAATCCCTTAGCATGGGGTCTGTAAGGCTCTGCCTTTCCTGGAGACCAGGTGATTGCAGGTTTAGGACAATGACCTGAGACTTCTAGACATTGCTCCAGAGGGTCTGGAACTGACCCTGGACATTGTAAAAGATGGCAAAGTGATATCCTTGCAAATGCTGAAAATGACTTTACTGTTATCTTGGTGTTCTCAGTCTTGAAGTGGATGAGAGAGGTTTGGTAAACTGAAGACTAATAAACCGATAAAGGGCTGGGCCCAGCACTCAGGAGGCTGAGGCAGGAGGATCACTGTGAGTTCAAGGCCAGCCTGGGCTACATGGTGAGTTCAAGGCCAGCCTGTACTACATAGTGAGATCATGTCTCAAAAAAGCAAAAAATACCGGAACCCACATACGAAAAAGGGGCCGGTGATATCGCTCAGCGGCACGGGTGCCTGTTGGTGCGCGAGGTCCTGAGGTCATCCCCCCGGTACCCACAAAAAAAAAAAAAAAAAAAAGCAAAAAATAAAACCAAAATAAATCTGTAACACAGATGTTCCTCAAGTGATTAACATGCTTATGTGCAGAGCTGAGCAGGGGCCAGGCTTTATCCTGCATTTAGTCGCCCATTAGGCATCTGCAGGCCCAGCCTCTAAGTCCTTGTTCCAGCCATGCTTTGTGATCAGAAAATGTCTGATTCTTTTATTCTTTTCTTTTTTTTTTGGACAGGGTCTCACTATGTAGCACAGGCTAGTCTTGAATTCACAGCAATCCTCTTGCCTCAGCTTCCTGAGTGCTGGGATTACAATTGTGTGCCACCATGCCTGGCCATGTTTGATTCTTGATATCCACACAGACTGGTTTTTTTATTTACATGGGTCATGAAACAAATTTACACCAGAGAGTTCTCATTTTGTAACCACATGTAATGAGTTCACATCTTGATGAGTGCACAAGCCACTGATAAGAGTAGAGAAAGATTTATTATCTGTAGTAGGTAAGGAGAACACTGGGGTTATTTGCAAAACACTGCGCTCCCTGAACAAAGGAAGGCGGGGATTTTAGGCAGAGAATACATCCATATTCTTATAGAAAAGCATATTGCACACAGGCACATTTCTAAGCATGCTCAGTTTAACTTCACAGATCACATGTTCAGAAACAACCAATGGCGACACATTTCTGAGCACACTTAGTTCAGTATTACAATGAGCCTGGTTTACCCTAGATTGCTTAGGGCAACCAGACTTGGTGACCTTGTCTGGATCCTCCTAAGTTTTTCCAGAGTTTTTCTAGAGTTGAAACAAATAGGAAGAACAATGTTGAAGTTGCATTAACCATCTTTTAAAGAGGCAGCAGCTTTCTCCCCAATAAATGTAGCTTTCCCTAAAGGTGTCTGCCTTGCTTAATGGCTAACATTTTTACAATGAATAACAGAAAGCAACAAAAGAAATCTTGCCAGCTTTAACAAAAACCTGGGTATAGTTTGAATTCCTTTTTCTTCCTTCCTTCCTTCCTTCCTTCCTTCCTTCCTTCCTTCCTTCCTTCCATCCATCCATCTATCCTTTTCCTGTGGTTCTTGGAATGGAACCCTTAAACAAAGGACACTAGCACTGCTAGGCAAGGACCTCACCACTGGGATACACCCACTGCAAACCCAAGTACAGTTAAGTTTGAAACTTAACTTCAATTGACTTTGATTAATTAACTAGCCAAAGTTTTGTGTTTATTTCAGAAACTTGTAAACTTTATTAGAATAGATGAGCTGTTTTTACAACTAGGTCCTGAAATTTTTTCCCTTTCCTTTCCTTTCTTTCCTTTCTTCTCTCTCTCTCTCTCTCTCCTCTTTCTTTCCTTCTCATATATACATAAAGCATTTATTATATATTGCTAAATATAAAGAAATATATGTAACATTTATTATATTAATGTACAACAAATTGTCTATATATATTAAATGCTTTTACAAACTTGGGATCATATAACATCTTTCTATAATTTTTTCTTTTTCATGTCAATAGACATAGATCTGTCATTTTTGATGGCACCTTAATATTAAGACTGTATTTAAGTGCAAAGGCAGGAGCTAGAGGTGTAGCTCAGTTGGCAGAGCACTTGCCTAGCGTATGCAAGGCCCTAGGTTCAATTCCCAGTATGTGGGGGGGGATTAAAAAATGTAGCTGTAACTGGTAGCTAGTGCTTGATTTAACAAACAGAAAAGTAAGCCAAACTTAAAACAAAACAAAACAAAACAAAACAAAAAATCTGGGCACAGTGGTACACACCTGTAGTCCCAGACACTTGGGAGGCTGAGGAGGGAGAATCTCAAGTTGGAAGCCAGCCTGAACAAGGGAGCAAGAACGTGTCTCAGAGCAAACAGACAGGGCTGGGGATATAGCTCAGCAGCACAAACACCTGCCTGGCAAGCACAAGGTCCTGAGTTTGATTCCTGGTACCAAAAAACAAAAACAAAAACAAACAAACAAAAAACAACAAAATCCCACAAAGACCTGAGAGGAAAACAAAGGGCAAGGTGTGATGCTGGGCAAGAATGCGGACTCTGCAGTCAGACACACTTGAATTCCAACTCGTTCTTCCACCACAAGTTGTCTCACTATTTGTGGCATCAGCTGTGTGATCCTGTGGTGACTCTGTCCCTCTCTGTAAAATAGAGACAAAAAGGCTGACTTCATCTTAAAGTTCAAGTGAGACAAAGCAAACGAGCAAGCTGAGAATGGTGGTGCATGCCTGTAATCCCAGCACTTGGGAGGCTGAGGCAGGAGGATTACTGGGAGTTGGAGGGCAGCCTGGGCTCCACAGTGAGTCCAAGACCAGCCTGAACTACATAATGAGACCTTGTCTCAGAAAACAACAACCACAAACAAAAACAAAACAAATGAGTTTCTCACTTAGCACAACAAATGGGCGATGCTTCCATCCTTCCTTCTAACATAAGGGCCACCGCGACACAGACTCAGACTAGTGTGCAGGCGAGGGGGTCCGGTGACCCCAGAGCAGGGAGAGGAAGTGCACAGAAGTCTTTCCCTCCACTTGTCAAGCCTGAAAGGGTTCTCCTTTGCCATTCTTCCCGAGCTCCTCAGCCATTAATTAAGACCCACTAACTAGTGCTGAGTGCTCATGACCACATCATCATCTTCATCACCACTACCACCATCCTCAACATCACTATCACCATGACAACCATCATCTCCCAACCTCACTTCTCATCCTCATCATCACTGTCATCACCATCAACCAACGTTGCTATTATTCCCATCACTATCACCACCACCACCATCACCACTACCACCAACATCACTATCATCATCACCACCATCAACATCACTATCATCGTCACCATCCTTACCACCACCATCAACATCACTATCATCACCACCACCACCACCACCAATCACCATCGTCACCACCATCATCCAACTGGAGGAACTGGGACCACTTTGTTTCCCAGACCTCTTTCTGGACTCAATGGCCTCTGAGTCATGGTAAGTCTCCTCCTGCACCCTGAGATGGTGATAAAACCAACCTTGTATCCAGACGGACTCCAGCTGCACTGCTCATGGTCTCTAATCCAGCCTTCTCGTTTGGCCCCACAGCGGGATCAGTTTCAGTGAGACAGCAGCAGCTGACGTTGTCCTTGGATACATCATTGCCTTCCTGGTCCTCCTATCCACAGTGAAGCTTTGGCATCTGTTCAGGTTGAACCCCAAACTGAACATGATCACGTCGGCCCTGCGCTGCGCCTGGGGTGACATCTCAGGCTTCCTCATCGTCATCCTTATCATGCTCCTGGCTTATTCCATCACGGTAAGTGGCCCCTGTGGGAAACCCAGGGCTGCTCTCCATGGAAGCCAAGGGTACTTGGTGGTGTGGAGGACAGTCAGGGTTAGGGAGGCTCTGGGAGCTTTGGAGAGATGGAGATCTTCCGAGTCTGAGGCCCTTTAGCGGGGGGCTCATGAACTGGCCTCCTCAAATGGCAAGGAGTAGAGGGGCTCAGTCGAGCAGGAGGGAGGAGGCATGGGCTGTGGGACAGAAAGGGCCCAACTGCCCTGGTGGAGGGCCCTGTGCATACCTGCTTCAGGTGCCATTTCTCCTACCTGGCAGAAGGCACAGGGCTACTTCCTAGACAGGCATGGCAACACCCACTGGGCTGGTGGATGAGCTGGGTCCCCCGTGCCCCAGAGCTAGGGCAGAGATGGGAAGTAGGGGGGAGGAGAGGGACACATCCCCAGGCTGCAGCAGCACCTGGCACCCTAGACACGGCATCAACTTAACAGGACCAAAGCTGTTCCATTCAGTGCTTAACAGTGACAGCACTATGACACTCATTCCTTTTTGTGACTGAAACATTAAACATTTAACTCTTACTTACTATCAAGTGGGGAGAAAAACAAAGACCATCTCCTGACCCCTGCCACATCCTGATCTCCACCCAAATATGCACTCCAACCCTGTAAGTCCAGGACTTCCCTCTGGCTCTGGCCCCACTCAGCTTTGACCCTTCAGCCCTATCCCCACTGTGCACCGCCCTCCACCCACCGGGCACCCCTGTCTCAAGCTGGACTCTGCCCTCATCCTTACCCTCTCCAGCTTCCTTCCCCACCTTCAGAAACCAGGATGCTGTGGAGCTCTGGAGGCTGTGCACTGAGAAGGGAGGTTTTGTGGAAAGTAACCCAGCCAAGCCAGGCATGGTGGCACAAGGTACTGGACAGGGTCATCTAGGTGACTCGAGTGTACAATGCACACACAGAGTACATGTGTACAGCACTGAGCACACACACCTCACACACAGGCACACACGTGGTCTGCATGCACGGGCCCACGGAGAGGAACACACACACACACCCCATGCACACACATCCATGTGGGCCAGGCCAAAGCTGGGTAGACACAGGCCACAGTATCAAGCAGCAGGATTCGGGCGGGGCCTCAGGCTTTTTTTCCCTGTTCATGAGGACTTTTTCCATGGCAGTCAAACTTACTATTTGGTTGGAAACTCCATTCCTACAAAACCCTCTTTGATGCAGTGGAAACAATGATCAGCCTTCAGCTAGGAATCTTCAACTATGAGGAGGTAATGGGGTGGGGGGACTGCACTTGACACCAAGTCCTTGTGAAAATTAGAAAAATCACTGGGGGTAGTGGCACACGTCTGTAATCCCAGCACTCAGGAGGCTGAGGCAGGAGGATCACCTCAAGTTTGAGACCAGCCTGGGCTACAAAGTGAGTTCAAGGCCAGCCTAAACTACATAGTGAGGCCCTGTCTCAACACACCCCCTAAATAAATACAAACAAAAACAAAAATTAGAAAAATTACCTCCTACTCACCTATTCCCGTCATCCTCTGGGCTCATGGCCTGGCAAACACAAGGCAGCTTTGGACAAATAAAATATAAACCCCTTCCTCTAGGCAGCCCATCCTGGGGACCCCTGCTCATAGAACAGCTCCAGGGGCTGTTTGGCTGGGGGGGGGGGCTGTGCGGCTGATCTTGGATGGGGACATTCTCAGCCCCAGCCAGAGATACACTCTCTTTGGAGGAGGCAGCAGTGGGCAGGGCTGTGGCCCACTCCCTCCTCAGGCAGAGGGGACTTCTTGGCTCCTGGCTCTGCCCAACTCTGGGAGCCACACCTCCCTCTAAGGGTTGGGGTAGAGGTGTCTGCTAGGACACAGGACACCAGGAGTGACACTGGCTTCTTCCTGTCAGGTCCTGGACTCCAGCCCAGTGCTCGGCTCCTTCCTAATTGGATCATGTGTCATTTTTATGACGTTTGTGGTGCTGAATCTGTTTGTCTCTGTCATCCTGGTGGCCTTCAGCGAGGAGCAAAAATGTGATCAGGTGAGTTCCTTCAGGCTGTTCTTCACTTGCCATTGACGTCGAAAAGATGGGCTGAGCAATGCAAGACGAGACTTAGGGGAGACTTGAGAGGCCATTGTAGCTCAAAGCCCCAGTTTCACAAGAGGGGAGACTGAGACCTGGGAAAATATTATCTCCCCAAGGTCACAAGCAGGTGAGGGGTGTGATGATGCACACCTGTAAACTCAGTACTCTGGGAGGCTGAGGCAGAAGGATCCCAACCAAGTTCAAGGCCAGCTTGGGAAACTTATCGAGACTCTGCTCAAAATAAAAGATAAATAGGGCAGAAGATGTAGCTCAGGGTAGAGCACTTGCCTAAAATGCACAAGGCCCTGGGTTCCATCCCATGTACCACAAACACAACACAACACAACACAATGCCCAGTTATCCCAGGTACTCCCCACCGCCCTCTCCCAGTGGAGATGCACAGATTGGGCTGAACCTTCCAGCCCTCTATCACCAGGTCTTTCTGGTGCAGGCTCTAACCTGGAGCTACCTAGGGGCCCACCCTAACCCCCTTAGCATAAACCCAAGATGCCAAAAAGGCTCACTGTGCAATAGCAGAAGACACTCCTAGTACTCCAGAGACCCCTCGGGTTTCAGGAGTTCTGTGAGAGGAAAGGGGGATGAAGGCCACAGTGCTCTTGCCCTGCAATGATTCGCTATAGCGATGTGTTAGGACACGTTTTCACCTTAGCAGTGAAGCAGGGGTCCTTGCTAGATTAGACACGGAGGCAGTCAAGATATACCCTGTTCTGGAGGTTGGGGTGCAGGCAGTTAAAACACCTTCAACTGGAGCTAGTATTTCGGGGCAGAGTCCTTCTGTGTAAAGCTCAGAAGACTAAACTCATGCTTGTTGACACTTTTTTTTTTAATGAAAATGTAATTCATGTGTCATTTTGAAGTGTACAATTTTTTTATATTCAGAGTTGTGCAACCATTGCTATTATCTAATTCCTAATTCCAGAACTTTTTTTTTTTTTTTTTTTTTTTTGAGGTGCTGGGGTTGAACATAGAGCCTTGATACTGAGCTACATCCCCAAACCCTTCTTCATCTTTTACTTAGAGGCAGGCTCTTGCTAAATTCCCCAGGCTGGTCTCAAACTTCTGATCCTTCTGCCTCAGCCTGCCAGAGCGCTCAGACTGGTGTGCACCATCACGCCCAACTCAGGCTGGGATTTTAAATGTTGCCCAGCAAACTCAGGCATGCTTGGCAGAGAGAAAGAGGGAGCCTGCACCCCCAGGAGCCCCAGAAGGAGGTCATCCCAACCTCAGAGTGTCCTAAATGGTGACCTGATCCAGGCCCAAGTAGGATCGCACATCCATGGTTCCCCCTCAGAAAGAAAAGGCCCAAGAGGACGGTTCCAGGCACGTGACTGGTCCTTTCTGTCCTGCAGCTGTCAGAGGAAGCAGAAATCGCGGATTTGCTCCTGATGAAAATACTCAGTTTCCTGGGCATCCGATGCAAAAGAGAGGAGCCTCAGGCTCAGTCCACTCTGCCAGCACAAGCTTTGCCACCAGGGGTATAAACTGCTTGCCCACCTGGCTCTGCTTGGCCTGCACTTCCCAGTGAGGTGGGAGCCCCTCCAGGGTTTGTGTCCCTAGATGAATTACTAAACCCAGCAAGTAGAAAAGTAAGAACATGTGCATCCTAAAATTGGCACTGCTTTGAGAGCCTGTTTGCTCATATGTGTTTCCTCCTACAAATAAAAAAAATTATATGGAAAATAAACCTACTCTAATTATTTCATCTCTGGTTGGTCAGGGGTTGCCTTTGGATGATTCTAGTTCAGGGCTTCTCCAAGAAAAGCTAATGGGTGTCATACTAGAGTCCTAGGCTATTGGAACAAAGTATCACAAACTGGGTGGCTTAAGACAACAGAGCACCAGGCTTGATGGCACACGCCTGTGATCCCAGCACTTGGGAGGCTGAGGCAGAGAAGCATCCCCCACAGGTTTGAGACCAGCCTAAAACCCAGAACGTTAACATCTCTCAGTTCTGGAGACCAGAGTCTGAAATCCAGGCGTTGGCAGGGCCACGTCCTCACTGAAGCTTGAGGGGAAAATCCGGGCCCCTTTCAGCTTCTGGTGTTTCCCAGCAGGGCCCAGGGCTTCTCCTCTTACAGATCAGCAGTCCTCAACCTTTTTGGCGCCTGAACTAATTCCTTTCACCTGCAACTGCTGCTGGCCATTCCCTTTCTCCTTGCAAATGGTCCTCTTTCATTTGGCAATAGTGGCTTTTTACCTGCACAATAAGCTTTCCCCTATGAATGGACCATTCTCTCTCTGTGGGTGCGCCCCTCCTGCCCACCCCAAACCAAGACCAAGACTATAGACTGACAAATTCCAGACTGTCACTGCCCAAACACACCAATATTCCCAGCTCCAAACTGCAGTGTCTCACACCTCTGGTCGCCTGCACGCTGCTCTCAAGTGTGTACTTGAATTTCTGCCTAATAAACTCTTCCCTGGCCTCTGACTCGTCCTGAAAGTTCTTCCTCCACAGTGGGAGCCGGCGAACCTGCAAACCTATTCTCTGGGTAGGGTAGTTTTGGATCCTTATTTCAGCTTCAGAAACTTCCTCTGGCCCTGCATGGTGACACACGGACTGGGTGGAGTTATAGACGGCTACGTTAGATAGAAATAAATAGGCAGTCAGTGAGGGATGGGCCCTCGAGGAAGTCAGCACGGACGATGAGACACACCGAGGTGGGGGGCGAATCTGAAGAGAGCAAGGCCTCAAGATGGAGACGCAACAGCCAGGCCCGCAGGCCTCCCTAGAGATAAACAGCAGCCTGAGATTGTACTGTCATTAGCACCACCTGGTCCGGTGGGCCCGGGTAGGCATCACACGCACAGGTGGGTAGGTGGGTGACCAGAACATCTGGACCCATAGTCCCGTCCCTCTCCAGGGGTGCTTTTGTTCTTCCTACGATGAGAAGTTACAGATAAGCCAAAGTTAGTGATGAAGGATGCTGGCCATGTACCCTTGCTCTCCACCAACTCAGGCCTCCACTGGTGGCGCTCAACCTGGGCTGCGAGCTAGAAGCCCAGACCTCACTGAGTACATCCGGGTCTCTGGCCTGGGACCCAGGTGCTCATATGGCTAAACTCCCCGGTGAGTCCAAGGGGCAGCTGAAACAGCTCATTGTGTGTAAACCTGAGCTCTTTGTCTCCCCAAACTGAAGAATAAATCTGAGGGCAAAAGGAGTTCAAGGGGCGGGTGAGATGGCTCAGCGGCTTAAGCGCCTGCCTGGCAAGTGCAAGGGCCTGAGTTCGACTCCCGCAACCCACATACGAAAAATGGGCTGGTGATATCGCTCAGCGGCATGGGTGCCTGCTGGTGCGTGAGGTCTTGAGGTCGACCCCTGGTACCCACAAAAAAAAAAAAAAAAAAAAAAAAAAGGAGTTCAAGAGAGTGTTTATTGGATTAATAAGAAGCCAAGCACGGTGGTGAACACCTGTAATCCCAGCACTCAGGAGACTGAGGCAGGAGGATCGCTGAGTGTTTGAGGCCTGCCTCTGCTGCATATTGAGACTCTGTCTCAAAAAACAGAACACAAAGAAAAAGAAAGGAAATAATAATAATGATAATAATGATAAGCTCTTAGTGGGTACCCACAAAAGGCGGAAAGAAGTCCCACTGTGGGCCTCTGTCCTGATCTTACACGCATAAGCAAAGCTTGGGCGACACAGGGGAAACAACTCCCAAAGCACCAGATGTCCCAAACGCGGAGCTCGTGCACTCTAAAATCGAGGAGCGGATTCTAGGAACGACAGAGGTTAAGAGTAGGAAGAATTTATTGAGAGAAAGAAAGCTTCTGCCTAAGAGGGACGGAAGCCCCAGAAAATGGGTTGCCCACCATCTCCGCTTCTCAAGGATGTTTATTGAGCCAAGCCAAGCGGTGAGGTGGGTTTAAGGCGGGACAGAACTATAATCAATCAATAAGATTACAAGTATAGTCACTTAGGTAATATTGATCCAGTGAAAAATCATAGGATGGGTATGAGATGGGATAAAACTATGGTGAACCAATAAGGTTACAACAAGTATAGTCGCTTGGGTAATACTGATTAAATGAAGATCAAATGTGGGAGCAAGTCACGTAGCAAGCACACATGGGGCGGACAAGGACTTTCCTGGAAGGGGTGGGGTAAGGAGGACCAAAGTCCTCCACCCTGAGGTGATGATGTCTATTTAGAATTCCAATCACTGCTGTTCATCCTTAGAGGAAGTACATGGGTGAGTAGTTTCTCTTTTTCTTGAAGCTTGGCCTTCAGTGATTGCGCCTCCAGCCAAAGTTGTCTTCTGCATTGGCCTCTCAAGGGCCCAGCCCTGTCCGACTGCCTACGATATTTCTACCTAACTTAGCTGTCTATAACTCGGGAAGGGGCTGGAATTTAAAGAGTTCAAACAGAAAACTGATTATCTTGCATCTGTTCTCTCCAAGTCAGAGATAGGGAGACGCTGTTAAAGTCTAACTTAGCATATTCTGGGTAAATCTTCTTTCTGAAGGGGAGAGTCCTTGTCTTTCTATTCTTTTTTTTTTTTTTTGTGGGTACCGGGGGGTCGACCTCAGGACCTCGCGCGCCAGCAGGTGCCCGTGCCACTGAGCGATATCACCGGCCCCTTTTTTTTTGTATGTGGGTTCCGGGAGTCGAACTCAGGCCCTCGCGCTTGCAAGGCAGGCGCTTAAACCGCTGAGCCATCTCACCGGCCCCTGTCTTTCTATTCTTTTTTTTTTTTTTTTTTTTTTTTTTTGTGGGTACCGGGGGGTCGACCTCAGGACCTCGCGCGCCAGCAGGCACCCGTGCCGCTGAGCGATATCACCGGCCCCTTTTTCGTATGTGGGTTCCGGGAGTCGAACTCGGGCCCTCGCGCTTGCCGGGCAGGCGCTTAAGCCGCTGAGCCATCTCACCGGCCCTGTCTTTCTATTCTTATCTCAAACTTTTATCCTTTGTCTTGTGTCTCTACATCTCTAAGCTTGGTTTAGCTGTTTGAATTAGTTCTAAACTCTTAACCTGGGTGGGCTATTTTCTTTTGCTTTCTTTCTTTTATCTATCTATCTATTTTTTTTTGTGGGTACCAGGGGGTCGACCTCAGGACCTCGCACGCCAGCAGGCACCCGTGCCCCTGAGCGACATCACCGGCCCTTTTTTCGTATGTGGGTTCCGGGAGTCGAACTCGGGCCCTCGCGCTTGCCAGGCAGGCGCTTACACCGCTGAGCCATCTCACCGGCCCTATCTATCTATTTATTTAGAGACAGGGTCTTGCTATAGCTCAAGCCAGCTCAAACTCGCTGCGTCCTATTGCCTCAGCCCCCCAAGTGCCAGGGTTATAGGCAGTGCCACCACACCCAGTTTCTTTTGCATTTCTAAACTTACTGGCTGCTTGCTAAACTCTTCCACCTGATCCTAGTTTAGGTTTCGCCTGCTGCGGACTCCTATAACTAAACTAAGCTACTATTCTAGACAGCTGAGTTAGGTGGAAACAGTACAGGCAGTCAGACAGGGCTGGGCCCACCAGGGAGTCAGTGCAGAGGATGAGAACACAGTACCACTGTGCTGGAGTTGCATCTGTCAAAGGCCAGGCCTCAAGATAAAGATGGAATGACCAGGCCTACGTGCCTCTCCAAGGGATAAGCAATACACTGAAGATCACACTATAACTGGTAATGCCCGGTCCAATAAAGTCTAGACATCGGTTACTCCAGTGGGTGGCCAGGACCTCCTGACCCATCCCTTCCTAAAAAGATCCTTGTTCTTTCCATGTACACTTGCTAAGTGACCTGCTTCCCCACTGGAGCAATGTTACCTAAGCGGCTATACTTGTAATCTTATAGGTTGATCATAGTTTTAACCCACGTTGTACCCACCTCATGATTTTGCTCTGTAAAACTTCCTCTGTGAAGTGCAGTCTGCTGCAACCCACTTTCAGGTCCCCTCCTGTCTCTCAAGAGCTGTCTCTCTCAATACATTTTTCCTACTCTTAACCTCCGTTGTTCCTTAAAATTCATTCTTTGATTTTGGGGAACAGGAACTGAGCGTATCTGACAATCTGGCAGTTGAGTCATATTATTTCCCCTGTATCACTACTCTAGGGTCAGACTGGATAGCCATGCTGTAAATTCTGAGAACTGAAGTTGGGAGAGTCAAGGGCTTCCCTCTGGCCATGGGTGTGGATGAGTATATCCTCTCCTCCTTCTCTCAGGGACCGAGCTTCCAGCATCCCTACCAGCTCAGCCCTCTTGTCCTCTTCCTCACACACCCATTGCAGCAGATAGTGTAGGTTCCCTGCCTTAAACCCACCCACACTTCCTCTCTGCTATGAGCTGCTGGACTTGGTTCAGGTAGCCACTCACCCCACCCCCTCAGACTCCTGCAGCCACCTCATAGTAAATCCTGATTGGTTTTTGTAACTGTAATCCAGTTCCCTAATAGCGAGTGACTGACTGTAAAAACTGAATGAAGGTTTCTGAGGCATTTTGGGAGTGGCCTCCTTGCTAAGAAAAAGACACATAAAAATGGTCTCTTATGCTGGGTATAGTGGCACACATCTGTAATCTCAGCTACTCCAGAGGCTGAGGAAGGAGGATTACAAATTCCAAGGAAGCCTAGGCAACAGAGTGAGATCCTGTCTAAAAAAAAAAAAAAAAAAAATTCAAGGCCAGTTTGGGCTACATAGTAAGTCCAAGGCCAGCCTGGACTGCATAGTGAGACCCTGTCTCAAAAACCACACACAAACACACACACACACACACACACACACACACACACACACACACACACAAGGAAGGTGCTCAGGGTAGAGCTCAAAGAGGGAGCGGGGAGAAAGAAGAAAGAGAGTGGAGAGAAAGAAGAAAGAGACAGGTTCTTAGGCTGCTGGACAGTGGCTTATCTAAGACACCTGGAACTTTGGCAGCTACCCTGAAACCTTGGGGAGCAATCTGAAGATGGTAGAGTAGAAAGACAGACAAATGTGGTATTTCATGAGGTCTTTAAACAGTTGCTGAATCATCCCTGGAGGTGAGCTACTGCCAGCCTTCTAGCTGGATGAGACCTTAAAAATCTCATGGACTAGGGGTGTGCTCAGTGGTAGAGAGCTTGCCAAGCGTGTATGAGGCCCTGGGTTTGATCCCCAGCATCTCAATCAAAACAAAAACAAAAACAAAAACAAAACTTCTTATGGCATCTGAATGAAGAGCCCACCTTACTATCCTGACAGTCAAAATCCACAAACCCATGGGGCGGGGTAGCACATGCCTATAATCCCAGCACTTGGGAGGCTGAGGCAGGAGATCACTGCAAGTTTGAGGCCAGCTTGGGCGAATAGTGAGTTCAAGACCAGCCTAAAATACAGAGTGGGACACGGTGTCAAACAAACAAGTAGAGATCCACAGACCGTCAGGCCCAGGATCCTTTACAACCAGAGAGCCATGTAACCTGCAGTATAAACAGAACCTTAGGAAATTTCACCTCCTAAGCCCCATCATCCATTCTTTATTGCTGTAGATATGAACATGAGCTGTGCATACAGAGATGCCCTCCAAATAACCCACAGCCGTGTCTACACACTGCCCCACAGACTGGCACAGAAACTCACCCACACACATCGCATGCTCATTTCAAATAGGGAAAGTTCTAATATCTGGAGAAGTTGTTAATTCTTCACCTTTCCCTTCCCTCCTTCTCATTACTCTCCACTTCTGTCTTGACTATAGGTGTCAAAGGGTATCTCCTCAACTGTTTTTTGTTTTGTTTGTTTTTGTTTTGGTTGAGACAAGGTCACAAACTCATGGCAATCCTACCTCAGCCTCCCAAGTGCTAGGATTACAATGTGTGCCACCATGCACCGCTATGTACATAACACATCTTCATTCCTTTTTTCATCCCTTTTTTCTTGCCTCTCTACCCCCTCCTTCCACTTCCTATTATCTTTTATTATGCTCTTTATTTATTTATTTATTTAGTCTTTTTGAGACAGGGTCTTACTACGCAGTTCAGGCTGGCCTCGAGATCACTTTGTAGCCCAGACTGGCCTCGAACTCGCAGCAATCCTCCTGCCTCAGCCTCCCAAGTGCTGGAATTAAAGGCGTGTGCCACCACCCCCAGCTATGCCCTTTATTTAAACTTTGGGTTTCTCAAAGAGAAACCATGTGATATTTAAGCTTGGTTGTCTGGCTTACTTCATTAAAATTATAGTCTCAAGGTGCATCCATTTTCCTAAAAATAACTCAAATTTATCTTTCTTGTGCAGAGTAGTACTCTTCTATCATATTGAGAGGAAAAAAACGTCTATTAGCTCCAAGAGATGAGTGGGCCCTGCTCGAGATGCCCAAAGAAATGACCACCTGCAATTCTCTGGTGCCTGTACCAAATGTATAGTGGCATGACCTTTAAAATATCAAACCATGGATTTTACAAAGATTACCAGGCTGACAAAGAAAAAAAAAAAGACATTTCACTACACTCGGTGTTTATTATCAAAAAATGTCACATAGTTCAAAGTCAGCTTCAACTACATAGCGAGAACCTGTCTCAAAAAAACAAAAAAAAAAAAAAGCAAAAGACCTGTTGTACTTGCTGTTTGGTGGAAGGGCCTGTGATGTCACCCATACATTGATATGTGATTTTATTCTTCCCTCCAAATGACCTAGTAAAGCTGAGAGTAGGTACTGTAGGGCATGGGTTGCATTGCATGGCAACGGCTTGTGACAAAACAGTAATACAAACAAAATGTTAACGTTATAAAAGGTACCAAGGTCTGGAGTGTAGAGCAGATCAGTGTGACCCAGTCGGCATCCCAAGCTGGGGCAGGCAGGGGCAGCAAGTCCTCCTGCCACCTACCAGCTACTTACACTGTAAAATGCCTCCTCACTTTAGTCCTGGGCAATCCCGTCAAAGAAGCGGGAGTAACAGCTGCCAGAAAGGGGCAGGAAGAGGATTAACAAGACAATGTTTGCACAGAGGCAAGGTCACAGCAAGGACTCCAGCCATGGTGCTAACTCACTGACTGCCTGCAGGCCTCTGCACAGGGGTGCTAACGTCCGAAGCACACAGGCCCAGGAAAGCTGTGCAACCTCGGGCTTCCCTGGGGACTGAGGGCACCTCGGCTGAAGGCGGTTTTCACTCTAGTGACTCTTTGCTGCACAAATCTGTGCGGAAGGTGAGGTCTTTCCCAGAATTTAATTCCTTTCTGGATTCCTGGAAAGGCCTTAGTCAACAGCAGGCGACTAAGCAAGGAACTGTCCATACTGCCTCTCCAATTTCTGCCTCTTGGACATCCCTGCAGTAGCCACTGCTCTGGTCCAGCGTGCACTGGGAAGCCACTCCTGATCTTAGGGCAAGTCCTGTCCCATCTTTACAATTCTTGATTCGGTCTGTCCCGTTGGGAGTCTCTGGGCCTCTAGAGATCTGTGAAGTAATACAGTGGTTTCCTGGACCGTTTTCAGTATTTCAAATGTCAGAGGAACAGATTTCGGCCAGAGCGCGACTTCGGCCAACGACCACCGACCATCTTCGGGTGGAAGGAATCCGGCGTGGGTGACCTTGGTTCTGGGCAGAAGAGCGGGATCGCATCCCATAACAGGATCTCAGGGCTCAACTGGCGCGGGAATGGGCTGGGCCAGCAGGGCGGTCCCTGCCTGAGGATTTCTCAAAGCCACCCCAGCAGTACAGCTCTGCCCGCGGGGGTCCTGAGGACTGCTGACCTAGCGCTTTCGCTCCACTGCCCTGAAGCCATCCCTCATTTGGCGGCCCCATCCGGGCCTCAGGCTCTTCCACAAATCCACGCCCCCCTCGCGCATCGCCCTATCCACGGCCGCTCCCGGCCCAGGAGTTCCCGCCCCCCGTGCATTACCCAATCAGGTTTCGCTCCCCCAGGGCTCCGCCCCCGTCCCAGAGCAGCCGGCTGGCTCCGGCCCGGGCGCCCCGTTCCCCGGATCCTGCCGGCCCTGTGGCCCAGGCGCAGCACCGCGACCCTCGAAACCCCGGCGAACATGGCACTGCGAGTGGCCGGGAGCGTGCGCGCTGCGGCCTGCAGCCTGCGTGCAGTCTCGGTGCCCTCCGCGCCCTGTCCGATTCGGCCCTGGCGGCTGCGGGCGGGCGCCGTGCGGTCGCTGCGCACTGGACCGACTCTGCTCGCGGGTAAGTGCGCGGCACGTGGCCGCTGGCACCTCGTTCCCAGCTGGCCCTGCTCCCTTTGGGGACCCCTGCCCCTTGGCCGTCTGTCCTTCCTAAATGGCGCGGGAAGACGCGCGCGATCTTCGTGCTGCAGGTAAAAAGGAGCCGGGCGGGGAGGCCTGCGGGAACCCGGGGCGGTGCCGTCGGCCGGGGTCCCCCAGGTGAGCAGGCCGCTGCAGCCGGGAAGCCAAGCGGCCTCGCTGAGGGTCTTTGTGACCTTAGCTTGTCTCTCCTTTACGTGTGCTGCGAGATCCTAAATGTGGAGGTCTTAGTTTACTAAATGGCCCTCACTGAGAATTCCTAAGTTGAACTGAGCAGAAGCACTTACTAGCATGAAACCCCTGCGCGATGTTCACTAGCTAAAACAGGCAGGAGGTCGAAGACTCAGTTGTCTTCTCCAAAAACAGGTGAGACAAAGTCCCTTGGATACTTGTTTTTTTTTTTTTTTTTTTTTTTTTTTTTTTAATATGCGGGCACCCGGAGTTGAACTCAGGACCTCGCGCTTGCCAGGCAGGCGCTTATGCTGCTGAGCTATATCACCAACCCGTCCCTTGGATTCTTCACAGAAGTTCTGCTGGAGTCTGTTTTAGTCACAGATGTGTCCTGGGGCTGCGAAGAGGCTTTTTTTTTTTTTTGAGACAGGGTCTCCCTATGTAGTTCAGTCGGCCTTGAACTCATTCTGTAGCCCAGGCTGGCACTGAACTCAGGGCGATCCTCCTGCCTCAGGCTCCTGAGTGCTGGGATTACAGGCGTGCACTACCACACCCGGCTAAGACGCCTAATTTAAAGGGACTAGAAATAATTGGGAGACCTACCCCTGGGCGTCTAGGCCACTGGCATCCCTGTAAGCACAATTAGGCAGTAGGGAAACAGATTTCTTTATGCCTGAATACTTGAGACACTACTTTTTGTAAGAATTCAGACTTCTGATTTAGGGTGCATAGATCTGTAGGGTTATTTTGTCCTTAAGTTCACTTGTTATAGAAACGTTTTGGGAATTGCTGATCATTTTATTTATCCCTGAGTTTGAAGAATAACAACATACTGCTTTTCTTCATTTACCAATATTCTCTCAGCTGTTTGTGACACTTATGCATTACCAATTTGAATGTGAGGGTAAAGCATTTCTCAGACAAGAATTTCAAGTCTATGTAGGGGTTTTTTTTGTTTTTTGTTTTCTCTGTTTGCCTTTGGTAGTTACCTAGTTAAATATTGCCAAAATGTCAATGCCCATGATTGCACACTTTAATTGACACATAATAATCGTACATACTTAACGGGGTATAGTGCACCCAGGTTTTGAAAAGCAGACAGACCCTACTTCCAACAGCAATGGTTCAGTGTCCTAAGAGCTGTATGGTCTTGGGCAAGTTGCACAACTCTGAACCTCAGTTTCCCTCATCAGAAAAGTAGACGTAGTAGAGGTAATACTTCAGAGAGTTGGGGGATGAAATGAAATATATTAGTGTATAGAATCAAATAAATAGGAAGAAAAACTGAACAACATTAATATAAAGTGTATTTTATCTAGTGACCGTGAAAGGAAGAAAATGCAAAACTTCCATGAATTACAACTCCTGATTTTATGAGGCCAAAAACCACGTTTTTCAGGGCCCAGTAAGAAAGTAATTGTTTACCTAATCTGCCCGCTTTTTTACTTGTTGGGCCAAGGGTTAAAGGAGAACTGTACGAAACAGTCTTTTGCCTAAGCAGTGTGCCTAGTCAGGGTGCTGATTTCCGGACTTTGAAGCCAAGTGGAGCACTGGGTTTAGTCCTGTTGCCGCCTGCTCGCTCATCAGACTTGGGTTGCTAAGTCGAGTGTCACAGCAGCCTCACTGGAGCTCACCTTTACAGTGAGGCGAGATGGCCAGCACAGTTGTCTCAGAGGGCATATACTTATAGTTGTCCAACTCTTACTTTCAAAAGGAATATTAGTTTTTAACTGCTCATAATTGGTAATTAATCATTGAGTTCTAAAGTTTTAGCAGAATGAGGGAGAATTGAGTGTTGTGGCCAAGTAATTGTGTACTATTTTGCTGAGAACCCCTTTAATTAATTTCTGTGTGTGTGTGTGTGTGTGTGATGTTGGGGATTGAACCCAAGGCCTCACACATGCTAGGCAAGCATTCTACCACTGAGCTACACTCCCAGCCTTTAGTTGTTTTTTCTAGTGGTACTGGGGATTGAACCCAGAGCCTTTACACTGAGCTACATTCCTAGCCTTTAAATTTTTTTTTTTTATTTTAAATTTTGAGACAGGATCCTCCAAAGTCACTAAATTGTTTATGCTGGGTTCAAACTTTCCACCCTCCTGCCTTAGCTTCCCAAGTGCTGGGATTATAGGCGTGCGCCACCATACCCAGCTAAGATGTGCTACCTTTACACGCGGTCTTTGTTCTTTCCTTGGGAGGGTACCATTGAACAGCAGTCAATAAACCCAATACTGAGGAAGTCTTACCATTTGACGGCAAAGACATGAAAAGGGCTTTGAAAGAAGTAATGGTTTTCTGAAATATTGGTCTTCTGTTTTAGTGCGTAAATTCACAGAGAAACACGAATGGATAACAACAGAAAATGGAACTGGAACAGTGGGAATCAGCAACTTTGCACAGGTATTGGGTTCTCCTGAAGTGTCTATGATAGTCTGCTCTCATGTGATTTGGATCGTGTGAACCTTTCGGGAATTGTTTATTTGGTACAGTACTTTGGGTCCTTTTAAAGGTCCCTAAATCAGTCAGAGGTGAAACAACAAATTGTACATTCGTTAGGGCAGTGTGTGGGATTACAAGAGATACTGGGTTAACAATTAAAGTAGGAAACGTCTTATTTAAGAACTGTTTTATATCAAGCATTTAAGGTAAGAAGAAAAAGAAGAGCAAGCAAAAAGGCCAGCATTTTGTGGGTGCAGTGCTGCCCAAGGGCCACCAGCAAAGAGGGCAACCTCAGACAGGCACAGAATACATAAAGGGAAACCTTTCACTTAGCCCATTTTCTCTGTTAATTCCCTTATGCTCATGGATCTTGTATTGAGATACTGCTAAAAGAAAGTAAGAGGACACAAAGTAGCAGGGCTAGTGATTTTCAACTGGGGTTCCTGTGTAGGGTGAGGGAGGACAGAATTCCTGAGACATGTTGAATTCTAGGGTACTGAGGGCCAGTTACAGGGACGTCTTCCTTAACATAGCCGGCCACCCACTGTGAGGCCCTGTGCAGGGCATCTTGTGAATGTTGGTATAAGATGTTGTCCTTGCCTCCAGGAGTTTATCTGCAAGGGGAATCACTTACACAGGAAGGACACACACCATATGTGACACAGGCTGGGGATATAGCTCACCGGCATAAGTGCCTGCCTGACAAGCTCAAGGTCCTGAGTTCAATTGCCGGTACCAAAAAAAAGTATGTGACACAAGTCACCGGGGTGGGTGATTCACTCACCTGATGTAAAGATCACCTCTGGAGTCAAGGTCGCAGTGTACGTGGCTGAGAGGACTGTGGCTTGTACAGCCAGGGGACGTCAGGGGTGCAGCGGGGGTCACAGTGAACGGAAACTGCAGAGACAGAAAGCACGGCGTGTTAGAGCTCACGGCACTGCAGTCTTGTTGGGGGTGTAGGGTTCGTGCCATGGGTCTCTACAGCAATCAGGGCCAGATCTGCCCAGGAACCTGCTCCTAAGGATAGTTATTCCTTAAAGGAGTTAAGAGGAAAAACACAATGCAGCTCCACAAGTATAAAACATGAAGTCTGGATTATAGGGCATTCCTATTTCCTGGAGGGGTTCATTTGGCTTCTTAGAACTCTCTGTATTTTTGGTTTTCAGGAAGCTTTGGGAGATGTTGTTTACTGTAGTCTGCCTGAAGTTGGGACAAAATTGAAAAAGCACGGTGAGTATTTTTCTCATCTTGGAATGGCATTCATCTTCTCCGGTCTTTACATAAGTAATGTATTCTTTGTGCACTCAGGGTCAGTTTGAATGCTTTCGAGAGACAGAATATCCAAATAAAAATGTGTAACAGTTAGGGGTTTGTTATTCTCATACAAGCATTTGGTTCACCAAAAGCCATCAGGGACACAACCTCCTTCCTTCTTTTTCTGCTTTGGTGTCAGAATTCAGGAGGGGGCAGGTTCTGGTCTTTGTTGAGAAGGAAAGTTCCCACCGGAAGTCTCTTGGCAGGTGCCTTCTTTCAGGTCACTCTGGCCACCCTGAGCTGTGAGGGATGATGGGATGGAGAATGAGAGGGGTGTTCAGACTTCAGAATGGAAGGGGTGAAGTGCAGGGAAATAGCTCTTCACGCCTCTGCTGCCTCCCCTCTGGACATGGATGGATAGTGTACTCTGTAATGGCTGAGGTCTGTTCAGTTTAACAAGTTAGGGCCTGGGGACTTGGCTTCATAGTAGAGTGCTTGCCTAGCATGTGCAAAGCCCTGGGTTCTAATCCTAACACTGCAAAAAAGAGAAAGGAAGGCAAAGACAGACAGACCTGCCTTTCTTTATAAGCAGTGGAGAGCACCAAGAATGTACACTGGCTTGAGTTAGAACCTAGTTTTTAAAATCCTGGCCCCCCAGCTTATAAACTGTGATTTCAGGGAAATTACTTGAAGTCTCATTTGTAAATTAGGATGTCTACCTCCTGTCCTATCTACCTGGAAGAATGAGTTAAATGAGCAGAATGGCCGGCATAATGTAAATGCATGACAGATGCTAGCCTGCAGTCCAAGTGTACTTTTCATTAGGTTTCTTATCTTATTTATTTTGGAACTCAGGCCCTTTGCACTGAGCTACATCCCCAGCCCATTACGTGTTTGCTGGTTCATTTATTGAGACGGGGTCCAGTAAGTTCCCTAGGTGGGACTCCCAATTTGCAACCCTCCTGCCTTCATCCCCAGAGAACTGGGATTGTAGGCACGCACCAGCAAGCCCAGCTTTTAGTAGTTACAGTCCCGCGGAACTTAAGTATCTATTTTCTAAACTTTTTTGTAATACTGGGGATTGGACTTAGGGCCTCATGCATGCTAGGCCAGGATCTGCCACTGAGCTATATCCCCAGCCCTTTTTAACCGGGTCTTTCCCAGTCTGTCCTCACTCTTGTGATCCTCCTGCTTCAGCCTGCTGGGGTAGTTGGGATATCATGTAAGTATCTTTTGTTTTGTTTTGTTTTGTTTTGGAGACAGGGTCTCGCTGTGTAGCCCTGACTGGCCTCAAACTCGCAGCGATCCTCCTGCCTCAGCTTCCCAAGTGCTGGGATTACAGGCATGCGTCACCACACCGGACTTGATCTTTTGACCATATTTGCCATACTGCGTTTCCCCCCGTCATTTATCTCATTGGAACTTGTCTTAATTTTCCTTTGCTTTCTTGTTGAAAACTTTGTATTATTTTAGCTTTCATGTCCAAGGGTATTAAGTTTTCTGTGCATGTGAAGTAAGAGTTGAACCTCACTTCTCCTTTATGTTTATTCATGTTTCTGGCATAATTTGTTGAAACACAGCTTACTTTTTTTGTTTAAAAAAAAATTTTTTTTTTTTTGTACCAGCAATTGAACTCACGACCTCGCACTTGCCAGGCAGGTGCTCTGCCACTGAGCTACATCCCTGGCCCTTAAAAGTTTTTATTAGCACACATTTGCAGTACATAATGATCACATTCGTTGTGGGGAGTTGGTCCATGGACAAAACACATCCTAATTCTTTTTACCTCTTCTTCCCTCCCCTTCCTCTTCTCTCCAGCTCTAGATCAAGTTCATTTTTAATGTTTATGCATTTTCGGTAAAACCTTGGATACAATGAGGTGGACATAATTGCTTGTCCTCATCTCAGGAGGGAGCATTTGGTATTTGTCACAGGCATGATGCTAGCTGTAGGATTTTTCACACATGCTTATTACCAGTTGAAGAGGCTCTTTTCTGTTACAAAAGGCTTTTATTACTAGATGAGTTTTGTCAAGTTCATTTTGATCTGTTGAGATCATAGCTGGTTTCTTTTATTCTGTTGACACGATAAATAAGACTGGTGTTTAAAGAAGTTTGCCGGGCATGGTGGCACACGCCTATAATCCTAGCACTCAGGAGGCTGAGGCAGAAGGATCACAGTGAGTTGGAGGCCAGCCTGAGCTACATAGGGAGACCCTGTTTCAAAAAAAAAAGACAGCAGGCCAGGTATGGTGGCACATGGGTAATCCCAGTACTCGGGAGGCTGAGGCAGGAAGATGGCTGTGTGGACATTGTTCAGGGATCATCAGAGACCAGAGCAGAATTTTACACAGAATTCTATCTCCCTTTTGTCTTTACCCTTCCTAGGATTTCCCAGTTCTCTTTCCAGTAGCTGTGGTGGCCTCAAGCCCATGACTCTTCCTTCCAGCCAGTAAGAGCAAGATTTTCTTTCAGAATTCCAGCTGCCCTGCATGGTAGATTGGTGCCTCTCCAAAAAGCCTTTACCGGAAACCCCCAAATCTCACCAGAGTCAGCCCTTCTTTCAAGTACTACCTCTTCTCTAGAAATTGCCTTTTATTTTGTAGTGTTTTTAGAACCTAGACCATTGATTTGAAAACAATTTGTGTATATAAAAACCTAAACATAACCAATTTCCTTCTAAGTACGTCTAGATCCCACAAATTCTGATGTAGTCTTGTCATTCATTTCAAAGCAGGGAAACTGGAAGAATTTTTTCTTTGACTTGTGAGTTAATTACAAGTATGTTGTTTTATTTCCATGTATTTAGAGCTTTTCTGATTCTAAGTAACTTATTGACTTTTAATTTGTTGTAGTAAAAGGAACACATTCTGTTAGGTTTAGGATTTACGTTTGGTTTTTGAGTAGCAGTAGTTCACCGAATTCACTGTAGCCTAGGATGGCCTTGAACTCGCCTCTGCCTCAGCCTCCAGAGTGCTGGGATTACAGCTGTGCGCCACCACGCCTGGCACCTTGTATTTACCGCTTAGGAACCCGTCATTCCTTCTTGAGGTGGAAATTATATCTGAGGCAGTGTTAGGTCACAGCCTTCAGCCCAACGATGTTCTGCAGAATGTCTTGCAGAGTAGATGGTGCTTCCGACTCAGTCTTTACCTGAAAATGCCTTTTGTGTTTGTTCTTGAAGGACATTCTTGCTAAACATGGGATTCTAGGTTGACAGGCTCTGTCTCCCTGCCCCAGTAATGTCCACTGTGTTGCTGACAGACCTGTTTTCTTTCCTCTGAGTGCTAAGTTTTTTTTTTTTTTAAAGAGAAAAAAAAATAGAACAAAATTTCAAAACAACGTAATGGGAGGGTAATAATGGTTAATACATTGCATATTGTTATCTTTAAATTAGTTACTCAGGGTACAAGACATCGGCATTCAATTGTCCAAACAATATTAGCACAAACCTTTAATTTCAATGAACTAAGTAAAATTAGTAGTGTATCTATTTAACTATCTTGTATATATATATATATATATATATATATATATATATATATTTTTTTTTTTTTTTTTTTTTTTTTTTTAAGCACATTGACCATGGCATATGTAGATGAGGCTCTCTGTATGTTTGCTGAGGGCTTGCTGAGTTTCTTGAGCCTATAAGTTGCTTTTTGTCACCAAAATTTGGAGATACTTTCAGTCATTATTTCTGTTTTTTTTTTGTGGGTACCGGGGTGTCGACCTCAGGACCTCGTGCGCCAACAGGCGCCCGTGCCGCTGAGCGATATCACCAGCCCCTTTTTCGTATGTGGGATCCGGGAGTCGAACTCGGGCCCTTGCTCTTGCAAGGCAGGCGCTTACGCCGCTGAGCCATCTCACCGGCCCATTTCTGCTTTTTTAAAATCCCATTCTCTCATCTCAGTAAGTTCGGTTCCATGTTTGTTAGGTATTCATGCATCCCTCGGGCCTTAGGTTCTGGTGACCTTGCGGTCTGTTCTGAGATGGGTTTGTTTGATCTGTCTTCACATTTCTTGGGTCTTTCTTCTGTTGTCCCAGTCTGCTACTGATGCTATCTGCTGGGTTTTTTTTTGTTTTTGTTTTTGTTTTTTTTGTGGGTACCGGGGGTCGACCTCAGGACTTTGCGCACCAGCAGGCGCCCGTGCCACTGAGCGATATCACCAGCGCCTTTTTCGTATGTGGGTTCCGGGAGTCGAACTCAGGCCCTCGCGCTTGCCGGGCAGGCACTCATGCTGCTGAGCCATCTCACCAGCCCATATCTGCTGGGTTTTTTATTTTGGAAATCAGCCCTTCCATTTCTAGAGTGATCATTTAAAATTTTTCATTGCAAATAGTCCTCTATATGTCAACTCATTATGATGAACTTTAAGTCTCTGAACACATTTTTGTTTCCTGATACTAGGGATTAAACCCAGGACCTTCACACTGAGCTACATGCCTAACTTTTTAAAATTTTTATTTATTTATTTTTTTTTGAGACAGGGTCTTGCTATATATTCCAGGCTGACCTGGAACTCACTGTGTAGTCCAGCTGGCCTCAAAACTCATGGTGATCCTCCTGTCTCAGCCTCCTGAGTATTGGTATTATGGGTATGTGCCACCATGCCCAGCTCTTAGTTTTGAGACGAGGTCTCACTAAATTGCCTAGGCCAAGCTTAAGTTTGCCTTGTAATCCTCCTGCCTCAGCCTCCCACAATGCTAGGATTACAGACATGTGCTAGCACACCCAGCTCTGAACAGACTTGTAATAACTACTTTTAAGTTTTTCTGCTCCTTCCAACACACAAGTCATTCTGGGATCTATTCCTGTTAAATTCTTATTTTTCACCATGGTTCCCTTTCTAGGATCTCAACCCTCAGTTTCCAGTCATTCTGGCAACCCCACACTCCTGCCTCTGACCCCTCAGGCCGACTGTGGCTTTCCACTTGAGTTGCAGTCTGCTTGTGCTCTCTGGATGGCCTCTGCTGTCAGGGGAGACAGTGTGTAAGTGAAGGTCGCACGCACTTGGTTCCATTCTTGCACAGATTGCATCCCATTTTGATCACTCTTCGAAACCTTCCTGTACTTGTTTTTTATGTGTTGCTCAGTTTCTGTCATCTGTTGGAAGGTGGTCTGATCTGTTGGAAGGTGGTCTGAGTTGCCAGCACCTCCTAAGGGTTTTGTTGTTTTACCCCAGGCCACAATGAGCTTAAGGAAAATTGAGTTTTACTGAACATAAAGCATGTCTGCTATTCAGGCACATCACCATTTGTTATTCACTGTGTCCAGAACAGTTAGGGCCTCTCAGATTTTTTTTTTTTTTGCCATGACTATATGAGAGGGGACCACTTAATGTTTTGTATTTTCAAGTCATTCACTTGCCATTTTAAATATTTTCTTGAATTTTCTCCATGTAGATGAGTTTGGTGCTTTGGAAAGCGTGAAAGCTGCCAGTGAACTGTATTCTCCTCTGTCAGGAGAAGTAACTGAAATTAATGAAGCACTTGCAGAAAATCCAGGGCTCGTCAACAAATCTTGTTATGAAGATGGTAAGCTGCTGCTCACATTGTTGTCCTTACAATCTAGGGATGTTTGCTAACAGCAGTTTTCTCCAGTTCATGAGTTCAGGCCCCAAAGGAGTTTTATCTGTCAGGTCAGACAGCTAATAAATGGCAAAATTAAGATTAGATTGTGGTTTTCTTTTGCCTGCTGTTTTAACCTTCTAACTCTAATTAGTGTTTATGTGTTGGTGTGATTTTCTTAAAGAAAGACATCCCTGGCATTATATATTTGAGTCTCTATTTAAAGATTATTTGTTTTGGGTTTTTTTTGGTTTTTTGTTTTCTTTTTGTTGTTGTTTTTGAGGCAGGGTCTCGCTATGTAGTTCAGGCTGGTCTTGCTCCTGCTTCAGTCTCCCAAGTGCTGGATTATAGGTGTGTACCACCACACCTGGCTTATTTAAAGATTTAAACGTCTGTTGTTTATGTTTGTTACTATATAAAAATTTTTTAACTTATTATGATAGGCTCCACTCCAGCTATAATCCTTTTCAACTGTGATATAAAACTATCTTAATTCAATTCTTAGGGCTAATGTTTGAAAGTTCCATGCGATTTACATTTTGCATGGATCTGGCTTTGTCAAAAGGTAACTGAAATGTAAGATTCTTGTTGGTTACAGGCTGGCTGATCAAGATGACAGTGAGTGACCCTGCAGAGCTAGACGAGCTCATGAGCGAGGAAGCGTATGAGAAATACGTGAAAGCAATGGAGGAGTGAAGTGGCCCCTGAAATAAACCAGTATGAAGTGACTTCTCCAGCAGAGCTGTCTGCAGCTAGTGGCAGACAAAAGACTTGAGCTAACAACTTTCACCAGTACTATAATGATGGAAAAGGAACCACTCATCACTGCTTCCAGATGAAAATACCCCTGAACTCCCTAGTGATAGCAGATAAACATAGTGTGTATCTTTTTATATGTACCTTATGATTTTTTAGAGTAGGCTGTAGGTTCTGATATTCAGAATTCATGAAATTATCCATGGTAAAAACTAGTTACAAGAATTACATAATTCGGGCCGGTGAGATGGCTCAGCGGCTAAGCGCCTGCCTTGCAAACGCGAGGGCCCGAGTTCGACTCCTGGAACCCACATACGAAAAAGGGGCCGGTGATATCGCTCAGTGGCACGGGTGCCTGTTGGCGCGCGAGGTCCTGAGGTCGTCCCCCTGGTACCCACAAAAAAAAAAAAAAAAAAAAAAGAATTACATAATTCAAGGATAACACTGTTATCATAAGCCTTATGTAATACCGTAACTTCCTTACATTTCTCCCTGGATTTGGGCCGAAATACTTAAAAGGGCATGTGTGTCAGTTGTACAATGTCAGATGAAGAATGACACGTTCTTAATTTTACAACAGGCTGCCCTGTCTGGGGCTGTTTTTATACAGTGAAGCAACAGCGTTGCAGCAAATTAAGAAACAATAAAATATTCAACTTTAGTGTTTTTTGTTTTGATGTTAATATTTCATTTAGTGATTCTAGTTATTTGTGAAGATGTTAATATTAACTTAAGGAAAAACTCTTACTTTCTTTTGCAGTGCTAGGGATCAAACCCAGGGCCTCAAGTACATCCTACCACTGAGCTACATCCTCAGCCCTGGAAAGGTGGTTGGCTGCTTTGGGCAGTGCTGGAGATTGAACCCAAGGCCTTGAGTGTGCTCCACAACTGTTCGACCACTCAGCAGCATCTCTAGCACTGGAAATTTAAACCATAAAAATGAAAGGATAGGCTGGGCATGATGATGCACGCCTCTAATCCCAGCACTTGGGAGGCTGAGACAGGAGTATCACTGTGAGTTTGAGGCCAGCCTGAACTACATAGAGAGACCATATCTCAAAAAAACAAAAAAAAAACAGGATTAAGAACATTTTCCTGGGCTGGTGAGATAGCTCACCAGCCTAAGTGCCTGCCTGGCAAGCGTGAGGTCCTGAGTTCGACTCCCGGAACCCACATACAAAAAAAAGGCCGGTGATATCGTTTAGCGGCACGGGCGCCTGCTGGTGCATGAGATCCTGAGGTCGACCCCTGGTACCCACAAAAAAAAAAAAAAAATTACTTTTAGTGGCAAATCTGGTCTTTCTTAGGTGAAAATCTAATTGCCTGATAGCATTTAGCACTCTGTCATCTTTAATATAATCAAAAATAAATGGCTGGTTTTGTTTTTCATCATGGTAGAAGAGGAAAAACAAGGAAAGGTGAAAGTTCTGATCACAGCACTGGGCATTTTTCATTTTTTTTTTTTGAGACAGGGTCTCGGTGTGTAGCCCAGGCTGGCCTTGAATTCACAGCGATCCTCTTGCCTCAGCCTCCCTACCTGCAACACCTGCAATTTTGAAGAATCTTAAATCACACTCAAGTTTCCACTGAAGGAACAGAAGTGGACACAGTGAAGCTTTTGAGCTTAGACATGGAACTGGACAGTCATTCTTTATGCACAGTCACAGTGACAAATGGTATTTTCAGGTGGTTGACACTGTTTACTCCCTGTTAGCCAAGTGCACAGTGCTGATTGGGGGAGGGAGGAAATATGTGTACAGTATTTAGAATACAAAGCCAATTCCACTGTCATTTCTTTCTTTTTTTTTTTTTTATGTGGGTACTGGGAGTCAAACTCAGGACCTCGTGCTTGCCAGGCAGGTGCTTATGCCGCTGAGCTATCTCACCGGCCCTTTTATGTCTTTTTGAGACAGGGTTTCGCTATGCAGTTTAGGCTGGCTTTGAACTCACTTTGTAGCCCAGGCTGGCCTTCAACTCGCAGCGCTCCTCCTGCCTCAGGCTCCTGAGTGCTGGGATCACAGGCGTGTGCCACCACACCTGGCACTTGTTTTTTGAGACAGGGTCTTGCTAGGTAGTTCTGGCTGGCCTTGAACTCACAACACAGCCCAGGGTAGCCTCAAATTCATGGTGATCTTGCTGCCTCAGTCTCACGAGTGCTGGGATTATAGGTGTGTGCTACCACCTCTGGGAATTCCATTATTTCTATGATAATACCAAAATTACAGGTTTTGGATTTTATGTTTTGTTTTTGCCTCATGCATACTAGGTAAGAGCTCTACTGCTGAACTGTACCCCTGGCTCCCCAAACAGATCCTCTGAAAGGCCTTCTAAATTGACTAAATCCATGACATTTCATCTCCAAGATGAAGTTGACAGCTTTGGGTTTTAATGAAATCACTAGAGGGCGCCCTGCAAAGCATTCCAGTATGCAAGTAAGGCTCGTGCTTCAGTTCCAGATTCAACTCCTGGGCACATCAGAATTTCTTTTTCCTAATTTCTGAAGGTTTTTCTGGGGCTGCTTAAGAGTACAGCCCACCTTCAGTTTTGTAAAATTATACTGCAAAAATTTTTTTTTAACAGGACTGGGGATGTAGGTCAGTGGCAGAGCAGCTGCCTCGTGTGAGAGCAATGCAGTCAGTGTGCCTCCATTACTGTTTAATAGTCACTGTGTTTCAGATGTAACCACAACCACCTCCCATCCTCAGAGACCCTTACTTTACACAGATTAAATAGCTCTTCCCTGTAACAATGGTTTACCACTGACCACTTCTTGTATCTTTTTTTCCTCCCTTTAAATAGATTTTTTTTTTCTTAGTTTTTAATTTCTTTGGTTTTTTGAGACAGGCTCTTCCTATGTAGTCCAACCTGACCTGTAGTCCAGCTCAGGCTGGCCTCTAATTCCATGGTAATCCTCCTGCCTTAGCCTTCTGAGTGCTGTAATTACAAGGTGTGCCACCATGCCTGGTTTAAATAATATTAGAGCATTTTTTGGTTTACAGCAAAACTGAGCAAAGTACAGTTCCCATATATTCCTTATGTCTTTCTCACTTGTTTTTCAGATTCTTCTAGGCATATTCGTATCTCCCTGTTTCTGAAACAATTCACGAAAATCGCGTTTCTGATGTCTCAACTCAAATCTCTATGTTGAGTTTTTATCACTAGACAATCACTTTTGTCCCAGCAGGTCACGTGGCACACGCCTATAATCCCAGCACTTGGGAGGCTGAGGCAGGAGCATTGCTGTGAGTTCAAGGACAGCCTGGACTACATAGCAAGACCCTGTCTCAAAAAACAAAAAAAAAAGACAATCACTTGTTCCTTGACATTTCTGCTCAATCATGCTTTAAGACTTTCATCTACTTGAGTTCAGCAGTGATTACAGCAGATTTCAAACTAGGGCACACAGGCACAATTAGTGTGATGAAAAACGGTTTCCAGGTCTTTCAACTTCCACACGTACCTAGAAGACTGTGCTTTCAGTCCATTTTAATACTCATTGAGTAAATCTTGGTTAAGACTTTTGGTAACTTCCCAGAAACTGAGTAGCTTGATTTATTTTTTGAGACAGTGTCTTGCTATGTAGTCCAGGCTGTCCTTGAACTCACAGTGATCCTCCTGCCTCAGTCTCCCAAGTGCTGGGAGTACAGGCCTGGCACTTTATTATTCTTGGTTAATGATTATGTGAATTTGGTGTGAAAATGTTTTTAAAAGTTTGAGACACTGGTATAGCAAAGCCCCTTCCATTTGCATCTTTATATTTATGCTAAGATAATCTCAATTGACTTCTATGAAAATACTAGAATTATCTTTGACCATAATTATGTTAGAATAAAGATCAGTGGAGGAAGAATAAATATACAATTAAAAATTTAAGGAGAAAAAAGCAATGAAAATATCCATCTTTTGACTAGGTTATTCATACATTTTAAAGTAAACGTTGATGGTACCAAGTCATCATTGGACTTAATTTCTTTCATTACTTTTGAAAGAGTGATATAACATCATTAAATGCCAACATTTCTGATAATCTGGGTATTATATATTTTGCTATTTATGATGAAAATTTATTTAACTAAAAAGTGCGATTTGGTATGTAGTTTTTAATAATTCTTTTTAGACATATGCAGGCATATATACCATTATTTCCGGGTTGCAAAATACATTAGGATACCAATATGGGGTTTTGGTTTTTTTTTTGGGGGGGGTGTCGGGAATGGAACTCACGACCTCCCGCTTGCCAGAATATGAATGTTTTTAAGTACATAAAACTACAAAATTAAACTGGGCAACACCACAGGTGTGCGGGGGGGCAGGCTGGCAATACATCTTCAAAGAGTTGTTGACTTTAACGACGTGGGCTACTTTTCTTCATTTATATAAGGGTGTCAATGCTCCACTTCACGGGAAGCATTCCCGTGAAGAAGGTCCACAATGCAAGCGGGTACTGCCCCGGCAGTCAGCGGGCGCTGCAGTTAAAAAACAAAAACTGTCTCCTGGAGTTCCGGGCCTGCGGCACCCTGGCGCATCGCTTCGCCTAGGAAACAGGTGGCCAGGCTGCAGACAGAAAGGACTGTCGGCAGGACCAGCCGGCCACTGTCCCGGAACCGCTGCCCTACCGGTTGTAGTCGCGCGGGCGGGTCTTTGGCGGGAAGCCGGTCCCGGGGTCGTGGCCCACGGTCACCACCACAGCTTACCTGGCGCAGCCGGAGGGCCGCCCAGGAGGACTCGCGCGACCCCACGTGCCGCGCAGAAGCTGCCAGGAGCGGCGCTCCTCCCGAGGCTTTGTTGCACGAGGCTGCTACGTCACTTCCGCCGCGTCTCTCAGCGGACCCGCCCCCAGCGCGGCCGTAACCCAGGGCGACGACCCGCGGGTTGCTGTGCGTCGCCCTAGCTCGCTGGCCGGGACTAGCCGCTCCAGGCCCTTCCACCCGACTCAGCCCCATATGAGTGTGTGAACGGTCGAGTTCCCGCTCGTGGAGCAACGCCGCAGACCACTCCGCGGGCGGCAGAGAGCTTTATCCTGTTCTAAAGGAAGCGACTATCAGAGGCGAGGAAGCAAAAAGGGCACACTGTGGCCCTAAACTGGACCAGGAGGGAAAGGGCTGGGCGGGGAAGTGGGAGGAGACACGCGGGGGCGGAGCCTTATGGGCGTGGCCGAGAGGAAGGGGCGGAGTCTTTGTGGCTCGGTAGGAGCGGCTGGAGGAAGGGGAGGGGCCGGTGAGGAAGGCTGGCGCCTGGAAGAAAGGGAGGAGCCTGGTGCGGAAGAGGTGGGACCTGAAAGGGAGGGGCGGTGCTATTAGGACGAGGAGGAGACAGATGTGAAGGGCTTTAGCAGAGACAGGGGAGTATGTGTTTGATGACTTGTACTTTCCTATATGCTGCAAACTGAGAAGAGAAAGTGAAAAAATTGGAGACACATCGGAGTAGAAATAACCAGGCAGACAGATGGTTGCACAAGCCGTGCTCCTAGGAAGCGTTCTGAGAACCATATGGCGGCTATGTCCTGTATACATAAGGCTCAGATGATTAACATAGGAAGATAAGATTTATACTCTTGGAAATGTGAACAGATTGTGCTAATTGGGCAGTGCACGTGCATAACTTCGAGGCAAAGGTCCACCCACCCGCTTGCTCAGTGTGTTCCAAAACTCTCTAAGATTGGAGTCCCAACAGGGTTTTTCTGTAGAAACTGTCAACGGAAATCAGAATGCCCAGGCCAGCTTCAAGACCTACTTAACCAGTTCCTATGTGTGAAGCTTAGCCCCGTATTAACTGAACTCCACCATGGCTAACAGTGTATTTATTTATTTATTTCTTCATTCAACACATGGGCTAACAGAAACCTGACTCTGACTGAAATTCTGACAACAGATTCAAGATTCTTTTAAACCTGCAGTTTCTAGACGTGTAGAGCTAATGAATGTAGAGCTAATGAGAAGTTGGGGCAAGGTGGTAAGGAGTTTTAAGGACTTATTGCCTGATTTTGACTTAAACACCCTGGACTTTGTCTCTTTACCCATCAACATTCTTCCGACCATTATTAATACAAACAAAACATGGATATAGGATGAAGAAGACAGATTTTTGACCCTGTGGAAAAAAAATCTTAAAATTGTAGTTGATCTTAATCTTGGTGTTAATCAAGATTGGGATATAGCTTTTTAAAAATATAACAATATTTGTTGGGTTTTTTTTTTTTTTTGTGGTTACCAGGGGTCGACCTCAGGACTTTGCGCACCAGCAGGCTCCCGTGCCCCTGAGCGATATCACCAGCCCTTTTTTTTCGTATGTGGGTTCCGGGAGTCAAATTTGGGCCCTCGCGCTTGCCAGGCAGGCGCTTACACTGCTGAGCCATCTCACCGGCCCTGTTGGTGTGTGTTTTTTTTTTTTTTTTTTTGTGGGTACCGGGGGGTCGACCTCAGGACCTCGCGCGCCAACAGGCATCCGTGCCGCTGAGCGATATCACCGGCCCCTTTTTCGTATGTGGGATCCGGGAGTTGAACTCGGGCCCTCGCGCTTGCAAGGCAGGCGCTTACGCCGCTGAGCCATCTCACCAGCCCTGGTGTGTTTTTAAAATTAGTATTTGTTATGGTTTGTGTTTAGATGTCCCCCCAAAGCCTCATGCAGTCATGGGGATGGGCTTCTAGAGTTTGTGATTGATTCATTGTCTAGTGCTGGGACCAAGGGCTGAGTGCTATAATTCACCCTGGGGCGGGTAGCCTGCATACAATATAAGGGAGGGAAAGAGGCTTGCTCTCTTGCTCCTCCCCTTTTTGCTCTTGTTGCTTTTGCTGTCTTCCACTGCCATGAACTGTTGCTCCTCTGCCATGTGCCACCCTGCCTTGCAGCCAGCTGATTACGGACTGAAACCTCCACAAACTGTGAGCTAAATAAACCTTTCCTTCCTTAATTTTGGGCATGGGGTATTTTGTCTCAGCAATGAGAGAAAAGTAACCAAGACAGTATTTTAGTAATCTTTGATCAATCAATAGGTGTAGGTTTCAGATCAACATGAGTCATGTTTCAAAACAGACACCTGTAGTCAGTCCACATAGGAAGTTAACCCTTAGTTCCAGGCACCCCACATAGGAAGTGTAACCCTTAGTTCCAGGCACCACACTGTAAGACACTGACAAGCAACTGTGTCAAGATGATGAAGAATTTGAGATGTGTCTGAAGAAGTGGTAGCTGTCTTTAGTTATTGGGGTTTTTGTTTGTTTGTTTTGATATAGGGTCTTGCAACATAGCCCAGGCTGGCCTCAAACTCTCAGAGATCCTCCTGGCTAGGCCTCCCAAGTGCTGGGATTACAGGCATGCAGCACCAGGCCTGGCTCCAGAAAACTCTTTAGTTCTTTTAGCTTTATCTTGGCTGCTTGGAATGTCACCTGTGATTACGTAGTTCAGGGGTCAGCCAGAGATTTGAGCAGAACTTCTGCACAGAATTTGGGGATACTCTGGTCTTCTGGCTCTTTCCGTACCAGAATTTCCCTCAGTCTCCTTTCTATCTGCTTTAGTTGTCCTGAACTCTGACCCTTGGTTCTTATTTTTTTTTTTTAAAGAGAAGAAAAAACAAAACAAAACAAATCAAAAAAGAACAAAATTTCAAAACAATATAGTAGGAGGGTAACAATGTATTGTATTACGTATTGTTATCTTTAAGTTAGTTATTCAGTGTACAAGATATCAGCATTCAATTGTCCAAACATTACTGGCACAAACCTTACCCTTCAATGAACTAAGTAAAATTAGTAGTGTATCTATCTTAACCATCTTATATATAAATACGATTTTTTTCTTTTCCCTTCTTTCTTTTCCCCATTCCCCCATCCCAGTCTCTCTTTCCTTTTGAACAGTTTCTTTTTGATTCACCATATCTATTGTACATTTTGGATCTTATTTACTCTTTCAGTTTGTCATACTAGGGAGACAATACGATGCTTACACATGTGCATCCGGTTTGTTTCACTTATGAGTATTTTCTCGAGTTGCATCCATTTACCTATAAAAGTCCCCAGTTTATCCTTCTTTATGGCTGAATAGTACTCCACTATATAAAAATACCACATCTTTTTTATCCATTCCTCAGTTGATGGGCACTTGGGTTGTTTCCAAGATCTAGCTATTACAAATTGTGCTGCTGTAAACATGGGTGCACATATATCGCTGTGGTACGATGTTTTTAATTCTTCTGGGAAGATGCCCAGAAAGGGAATAGCTGGGTCAAACGGGACCTCCAACCCTAGTTTTTTGAGGAATCTCCACACTGATTTCCACAGTGGCTGTACCAGTCGACACTCCCACCAACAGTGGAGAAGTGACCCTTGGTTCTTGAAGCAATTCCTGTCTTGAAACAAGACAGGAAACTAGAAAATGTGAGAGTAACTCAGCCCTCTCTCTTCCCCCAAGACTAGATTCCCTCCAGTGTCTGCTTATTTGGGATGCTGTCTAGGACCTTTGGGGAATTGTTTTCATTGTCTTATTTTTTGGAAGGGTGGTCCGCTAGAAGCTTCCTCCTTTACCAGAAGCCCACGCCTACCTGGTTTCTTTCCGGCTTTAGTCTGCCTTTTGCATTTTCAACTTTAGTGCAGGCTGGTCCCCCTTGCAGTCTATAAATAGCCCCCTATGGTTCAGAAATGGCTTAAATGGCTCCTAGGAATATCTATATTTTTCTTTTGTGACTAGCAGGACAAAAGTTTGTTTTTCCTGTTAGTACGCACACACAAATCTATAATTCATTTTGATTGAGCCAACTTAGATTACAAGCCTGTTAGTGAAGTATTTATTTTTATTGAGGTTGAAGTCACATAACATAAAAGTCACGACTTTAACCATTTTTATTTTATTTTATTTATTTTTTTTTTTTTGTGGGTACCGGGGGGACGACCTCAGGACCTCGCGCGCCAACAGGCACCCGTGCCGCTGAGCGATATCACCGGCCCCTTTTTCGTATGTGGGATCCGGGAGTCGAACTCGGGCCCTCGCGCTTGCAAGGCAGGCGCTTATGCCGCTGAGCCATCTCACCGGCCCTAACCATTTTTAAAGTGCACCCTTCAGTGGTGGTTTTAGGAATATTCAGTCTTGTATAACCCTCACCACTATGTAATTCCCACACATTTTGTTCAGCCTAAAAAGAAGCCCCATACCTCCCAATTCCCCACTCAGCCCCTGCAACTGTCATCTGTCTCTATAAATTTACCAAATCCTCAATATTTTATATGAACAGATCCATGCAATATGTGGCCTTTTGTGTCTGGCTTCTTTCACTCAGCCTAATGTTTTCGAGGTTCATCGTGTTGTACAAGGTGTCAGAACCTCATTGCTTTTTATGGCTGAATAATCAATATTGAGCTGTACCACATTTTATTTATCCATCCATCTACTGGCAAGCATTTGGGTTCTTCCCACTTTTTGGCTGTTAAAAACAATGTAAAGTCAGTAAATTCATCCCCTTTCCACATATCTACTCTTATATCCCCACTTTACTTCCTAAAATAACTACTAATTCTTCACCTGCATGGTGGTACACACCTGAAATCCCACTTATTTGGGAGGCTGAGGCAGGAGACTCACAAGTTCAAGACTAGTATGGGCAATTGAGCAAGACCCTGTCTCAAAATTTTAAAAAAGAATAGAAAAGAAAAGAAAAGGGCTGAGAATGTAGCTCAGTGCTCCCAGTTCAATCTTCAGTGCTACAAAAACAAATAATAATAATAAAAAAATACTACTAGTTCCCAAAACAAAACAAATGATGAAGGACTGGCAAGAATATGCAGAAATCAGAACCTGCATTCATTCCTGGTGGGAATGAAAAGTGGTTTTGTAAATATCTGAAAAACAGTTTGGTAACCTCTCATGAAGTGAAAGGAGATTATCATGTAACTTGACAATTCTGCTGTTACGTAAATACTCAAGAAAACTGAAAACGGCTACCACCCCTGACTTCATGTCAGCACAATATCATTAGCCATTTGTGGTAGAGGCGCATAAGGATACTTTACCTAGCTGGTTGTGGTGGTGCAGTATGTAATCCCACCTCTCAGGAGGCTGAGGCAGGAGGATGCCAGGAGTTCCAGGCCAACCTGGGTTACATAGCAAGACTCTATCTCAAAAAGAAAAAAAAAAAAAAAAAAACAAAGTCATACCTGAGCCTACATTCCGTAGAGCATTGTGTACCCCACTGCGAGAGATCCAGTGTTGTAGTCCTGTCACTGAGGCAAAATACCCCAGAGAAGCAACTTTGATGAGGACGGGTTTACTTCGGCTCACAGTTGCAGACTTGTCAGTTAGTTCCCCTGCTTCAGGCCTGTGGGGACATCGTGGCTGAAGGGCATACAGAAGCAAGCTGGCGGCCTCCGGGTGGCGGGAAGCAGAGATCGAGCCCGGGCCTGTCCAGCGCATCCCTTTCTCTTCCTTGTGTCCCCGGCCATCAGGTGACTCCACCCACATCCGGGGCGGGTCTTCTCCCTCCATTTGCTGTCCCGCATGCCAGTCATCCCTGGGAACACCCCACAGACACTCCGCGGTGTGCCTGAACTGTTTTCCTGGCGGTGCAATCCAGTCGATACAGTTAACCGTCACACGGAAGCTGTGCTAATGTCTTCCTGTTCCCTTCACCTCTAGCTTTGGCCTTTAATTAAATCCATTACTCTTTTATTAAAGTGAGCTTTATCTTTATTTCCTTTTTGCAGTTGCGAGGATTGAATCCAGGCTGTGCACTTGCCAGGCAAGCACTCTACCGCTGAGCCACGGCCCACACCAGCCTTGTCTTTTGTAGAGACTTGGCAGTGGATGATTTTGTGATGCAGTATTGTTCTCAGTCTATTTCCAGCTGTCTTAAAGAGGCTTCACCTGAATTAATTGCTTTTTTAAAAAATTAACATAAAAACTAAGCTCAGCTGTGTGTGGTGGCGCACCCCTGTAATCCCAGCACTAGGGAGGCTGAGGCAAGAGGATCGCCACCAGTTCGAGGCCAGCCTGGGCTACTTAGCAAGTTCGAGGCCAGCCCCAACTACATATTGAGACCCTGTCTCAAAAAGCAGACAATCCGGCCGGGGATATAGCTCAGTGGCACAGTGCCTGCCTGGCAAGTGCAAGGTTGTGAGTTTGATTCCCGGTACAAAAAACAAACCCTAGGGCTGGTGAGATGGTTCAGCGGCTTAAGCGCCTGCCTGGCAAGCGCGAGGTCCTGAGTTCCACTCCCGGAACCCACATACGAAAAGGGGGCCGGTGATATCGCTCAGCGGCACAGGTGCCTGCTGGCGCGCGAGGCCCTGAGGTCGACCCCCGGTACCCACAAAAAAACAAAACAAAACAAAAAACCCTAAACTCAATCCACTTTTTAAATTTCAGGAAGAAGATGTTAAAAATTATAAGCAAACATCCCAGTAATGGATCTCTGTCAGGAAAGTAAGACTGATTTAGAAAATAATGAAAATAATGAAATTCAGAGCCCAGAAGAAACTGAACTAACCTTTACTTGTGCGGATGAAAGAAGTGAAAAGAATCATGTTTACCGTCTTCTCGATATCAGTGACCTTACACTGGAAGAGGACACCAGAGCTGATGAGTTTGCGATTGGCACTGGATGGGACGAAGCCGTGAGTGTCTTCTTGACTTGGGTCTCTTTCACTTCAGTGTTTGATGCAACCATCCCCCCCCCACAAATAGTTAATATTACAAAAAACGTACAGTCAGTGAAATACAGAGTTCTTGGAACAGAGGTACAATGTCTCCGACGACAGTAGCAGTGTCGTTGGGTATCTGTGGCTGCTCAGAATGTGGGCAGCTCTGGACTATGAGTTCTCTCAGGAAGGTGAGACTGATTTAGAAAATAATGAAATGTTTCCAGGTGTGGTAGTGCACACCTGTGATCCCAGCACTTGGGAGGCTGAGGCAGGAGGATCTCCATGAGTTGAAGGCCAGCCTGGGTTACATAATGAGTTTGAGGCCAGCCTGAACTACATAGTGAGACCCTGTCTCAAAAAACCAAAACCAAAACAAAATAATGAAATGTATGTATGCATTCAATTACCCTCTCAGGAGTCAGTGAGGCCTCCCTTTTTGTGTGAGGACTCTGAGACTGAAGGCGAACTAATGACCAGAGATCACACCCAGCCAGGACGTGGGTGGAGCAGGGCTTGCACCCAGAACCTGGGCTGCTGCTTCCAATGCCAAGCTCCTCGAGACCCCTGAGGTTTCTGTCTTCATGGTTCTCTGCAGAGCCCTGTGGGTTTATTCTTCAAGTATTAGCATCATAAAGGAACCCACTGGGGATATAACTCAGTGGTACAAATGCCTGCCTGGCAAACACAAGGTCCTAAGTTCAATTCCCAGTACCAAAAAAAAAAAAAAAAGAATGGAACCCTTAGGTTTAACACAGTAAAGCAACCTGGTCAAATCCAAAATTCAATGTAAGGTTGCCAGATTACTCACTGAAGACAAGGATGGCCGGTAACTTTGAGATTAAGATGAATAATATTTTATTTAGCATTGCGTATGTTGCAAATATGGTCCTATATTTTTTACCTCGGAACCCTATTTTAACAGTGACCTCTTCAGCTCAATCAGCCAAGGGGGCCCAGGCGTGAGGGGCCGTGGCTATGCTCTGGGCACCTGGTCCTGGTGCTTGAAGGGCCCTGTCCCTGCTCACCACTGTCCCTCCAGCCTCTCCGGGCATCGGGAAATGCAGCCTAGCGGTACAAGAAGCCCTTGGAGATGGCACAGGGATGAACGCTTCTGGTTTTATTTTAGTATACGTGCTTTGAAGTGAGCATTTGATTTTAATAGAACTGAATTTAATGGACATCTGAAAAAAAAATATAGGGGCCGGTGAGATGGCTCAGCGGCTTAAGCACCTGCCCGGCAAGCGCGAGGGCCCGAGTTCAACTCCCGGAACCCACATACGAAAAAGGGGCCGGTGATATCGCTCAGCGGCACGGGTGCCTGCTGGCGCGCGAGGTCCTGAGGTCAACCCCCCGGTACCCACAAAAAAAAAAAAAAGAAAAAGAAAAAAAATATAATGGCATGTCTAAGTGGCCATTTACAAACACTGTTGTTCAGGCTGGTTTTGATTTCACTGTGTTCCCAGCCTGACCCAACTCAGCGATCCTCCTTCTTCAGCCTCCTGCTGAGTGCTGGGATTACAGGTGTGCAGCGCCACGCCTGGCACAACAAATACTATTTTGCTAGTGCTCAGGATTAATATGTGCTATTATAAACACTGTTGCTCAGTAAGAGGCCAAAATAGGTATTAAATGGTTTGGGGGTTTTGGGTTTGGTTTGGGTTTTGTTTCTTTGGTTTGTTGAGACAGGGTCTCACTATATAGTCCAGGCTGGCCCTAAACTCACTACGTAGCCCAGCTGGCCTAGAGCTCAAGGTGATCCTCCTGCCTCACCTTCCCAATTGCTAGGATTACAGGTGTGCAGCACCACAACCAGGCCTAAAAGTTTTTTTTCTTTAAAGATGAGTTGATTTTAAGAAAAAGATATTGGTTCACAATATCGGGGCCAAAATGGGGATGTGGCCAAAACTGGGACAACTAGAGCAGCTTTCCAAGAGATGAACATGCTGCTTTATTTGCAGGCTCAAGGTTGGGGAAAGACTTCTCCCACCACCTGCTTCTGGCCCAGGAAGAAACTGAAGAAGGTGAGGAGAGGCAACAGCACCAGCAGCAGCTGCTTGCTCTGTGTCAGCCTCTCCCTAGGGAGTGTGGAGGCCAGGCCTGCCAGTGAGCCCAAGAAGGTGGAGGCCGGGCCTGTGGCTGAGACGAGCCTGGAGAGCATTCAGGATCTGAAGACTCAGGGGCCTTTCCAGGGCCTGAGCATGGCCCCCAGGGAGGCTGGCAGGGTCTGCTTTCCCTCCGACATCCCTGAAGGAAAAAAAAGCCTGCAAGTCAAGGAGTTCAGTTGGCGCCCGGAGGACTGGGCCATCCCGGGTGTGACGGGTGTGGCCGCTGAGCTTGCGCCTACCGTCTCCAACTCCCTGACCTCCAAGACCCTCCTGGTCCTGCCACCCCTGAGAGCCTCATCCCAGAACCCACCCGCAGTTCCGAGTAGCAAGAGTAAGAACTTTTTCTGGCAGTCAGAAGAGGAGGCGCCGAACGTGGACAAGGAAGAGAGTGAGGCTGATGCACACGGATTGAAAACAGTGGACAGGAAAGGGGAGCAGAGACCCTCCGGCCTGGCCGGCCACCGTCCGCTCAGTGATGCCTTGCCTATCACTATCCCTGTCCCTGTCCCGACGGCCGGGTCCCTGGTGACCGACGTGGAGCGGTGCTGCCTGCGCTGGTCCCTGCTGCCCGAGAGGAGCCCCGGGTGCCCTCTGCACCCCAGCGCCCTCCCCTGCCTCGCCACCTTGCAGCTCCTGCAGAAACGCGGCCTGCAAAGCTACAGAGCCAAACTCAAAGCCAGGGGGCTGGGAGCTCCCAGGAACTCACAAAAGCACACTTTCCCAGAGGCCATGCCAGAGGACAGGCCCCGCCGAGTGCTGGAGACCAAGGTGCTCCCGATGTCTCTCCTGCCGGCCCTCACTGTGAGAAGAGTTGTCATCCCTGTCTCCACGCACAGAGTCCTCTGACTGTGACAACAGAGTTCCCTGAGGAGCGCTGCCAGGCTCTGTGTCCTTTCTCTTCCTCTCCTCTCTCGCCCCCATACTCTGTCCTCTCCACACCACATCTTTTCGTGAAGCAGTAGAACTAGAGGACATTGACCCTCTTAGGATGGGTTTGGATTTAGTCTCTAAAACACCATATTCATGGTACCTGCTTCGGCAGCTCAGCCATTTGCAAGCTGCAAATTGGCAATGCCAGCCGGGCCTCTGCCTTCCTTGCCTGTCCATGCCCAGCAGAGGCCCTGGGGAAGGTGGCCAGGGTCCTCCCAGCTGACAGGGGCCCTCCGTCCTGCCCCAGAGCCCTCAGCTAAGCACCCCGGGTGGCTAAGGTCAAAGTGCTGCCCGAGCTTTTGAACCAGGCGGTATCTGCTACCTCATTCACTCTGCAACAAAGATTGGAAACATCACTTTCATAGAAAATTCTAGCCCGTGTCCAACTGAAAAGCCTGTTGTCCATGGTGTCACTCCTCTGTATCGTGTCCAGGGTTGTACACCGTGTATTGTCACTTCTGTGTCCCGGGTGTCACGATCTCCTGTCATGTCCACAGATTCACACCTTCCATCATCTCTGGTGTGTCCTGGAGAGTCACGTCCTCCGGTTGCTAGTCCTGTGCTTGGAAGTTTGATAAAATCCAACCTGGGAGGTGGGTTAAGAATGATCAGCCGGGGCCGGTGAGATGGCTCAGTGGCGTAAGCGCCTGCCTGGCAAGCGCGAGGGCCCGAGTTCGACTCCCGGATCCCACATACGAAAAAGGGGCCGGTGATATCGCTCAGCGGCACGGGCGCCTGCTGGCGCACGAGGTCCTGAGGTCGACCCCCCGGTACCCACAAAAAAAAAAAAAAAAAAAAAAGAATGATCAGCCGTTTGGAAAAGAAAGAGGAAAAAGTCACTGCGATCCCACCTGCTGCTTCTACCCCTACCGTGCGTCTAGCATTTGGGAACCCTCTACCCTAGTCACTTAGGGGGCAAGGCCGTCACCTTTTCCTTTCTCTCTTACTTCTGCCCTCATTTTATTTTATCCCAGTGCTTATTTTTCTTGAAGTACAGTACAAATTAAACATTGTAAATGAGTTATATTTTTAATGCCAAGTGGTGCTATGTCAACAGGTTATCTAAGGAACTATTTTGGGATGCGTGTAACCCTGAAGCACCTTTGTAATCACACGGTTTGAACGGCCTGCGGTAGATGTACTGGAATGCTGGACTTCCCATCTCCTACATGATGAAGTGGACTCACGATGACTGTATTTGTAAACATGTGCTTTCCCATCCGATCTTTGCAACGTCTGCTACCCTGGGTATTTATTTATTAGTTTATTGTGATGTTAGGGGTTGAACCTGTTGCCCTGCGCAAGCTGGGCAAATGCTGTGCCCCTGAGCTGTATCTCCAGCCCTCGTTGGTTGATTTTAATAAAACCAGTCCAGGAATGACTGTGAGCACAATGGTCATTAGGAGGTGATTGGCCTACTGAAGTCAGACACTTCTTCGTGGTTTAGAAGCAATTTTTAGGATTCTGTTTTCTTCTCTTTCTTCGCTGAATAAGGACACCTGGATTCTGTCCCAAAGAGGAAGCTGATTTCCCATTGTCTTGCAACACTGGGTGTTGGAGCTAGCGCAGGCTGAGGACCTTTCAGCTCTGGTAGCCTCCCCATCTAAGTGAGTCTTTTTCCCAGGCCCTTTGTAATTATTATTATTATTATTATTTTGGGTTTTTTTTTGTGTGTGTGTGAGTACCGGGGGTCAACCTCAGGACCTTGTGCGCCAGCAGGCACCCGTGCCGCTGAGCGATATCACCAGCCCTTTTTTTCCTATGTGGGTACCGGAAGTCGAACTCAGGACCTCATGCTTGCCAGGCAGGCGCTTATGCTGCTGAGTCATCTCACTGGCCCTGTTTTGGTTTTTTTGAAACGGGATCTTGCTATGTGGTTCAGGCTGGCCTTGAACTCACTACGTAGCCCAGACTGCGCATGAACTCATCATGATGCTCCCGCCTCAGCCCCCTGAGTGCTGGAATTATAGGAGCTCTCCCAGCCCCTTCAAAAAGCAGTGAGGTAGTGCATCAGTTCATTCTGTAAAACTGTCAGAAGTGTGTGTGGCGGGGGAGGCCAGGCCTCACCTGTGCAGCCGGCGTACTTACCTCTTGTGAACTTAAGACAATTTGAAAATAATGAGCTAAGTTACAGTGGAAAATTCTTTGTAAGAAAAAGTCTTTTGTTCAGATAAGAGTTACAAATCTTACAGGTGTGTGTGTGTGTGTGTGTTGCTAGAGACTAAACCCAGGGCCTCATGCATGTTAGCCTAGCACTGTACCATTGAACTATGCCCTCAGCTCCATATAATAATTGAGAATTCAGAGGAGGACCAATCTGAAAAAAGGGCCCAAATTTAGTAAAGATTTTTTGGGGGCTGGGTGTAGCTCAGCATGTACAGGGCCTGAGGCTTAATCCCCAGAGCTCCCCAAAAGATTTACAGTCTTCTTTTCCAGTGAACAGTTAACCTAACAAAGTATTGAGTGGAGATTCCTCCGAATAGATTGAGAAAGGTTTGCATTTGCATCTCTGCACAGGTGATTCAAATAGCTGATCAGGTCCCCCAGGAATTTTCCCCGTAACTGGGGTTGGGCTTGTTTCTCTGTGGGTGAAGTCACTCTAGGCTTTGTCCCAGTTTCATTCAGATCTTAGGACATGTACCCTAGTCCTTTGCTGTCCCAGTCTAGATAAAGGTGACCTGCTGAGTAGGAGGCTGTTTCCCATTGCGATTTGGAGTCACTGACTAGACACCTCAGGGAAACCCTGCATTTTAGGAGGTAAGCACAACATGGGTGGCAGTGGCCACTTCCTACCTCAAGGTGATGATCTCAGTCAGGTTTGGTTCCTCTAAATTCCAAACCAAGCATGGAGAGCTCACATGTTATTCCTTATTCTATTCTTTTTGGGTACCTCATCAATAAAAATTTCCAGTCTTGTTTTTCTTTTTTGTTTTTTTTGAGACAGGGTCTCACTATGTAGTTCAGGCTGGCCTTGAACTCACTGTGTAGCCCATGCTGGCCTCCAACTGTGGTGATCCTGCTGCCTCAGCCTCTTTAGTGCTGGGATTACAGGCGTGCGCCACAACACCTGGCGATTTTTCTTACTATTTAACTTTATTCTTCTTATTTGGAACTTTATCCAAAACTGTCAAATTTACCTGGGCTTCAAAGGCCTTGCTATAAAAGTTTTGAACCCAGAATCCAATTTGCTTTCATTCTCTCCCATAGTGACCACAACAGCACAGGTCATCTCACTGCGGGCGCCCCCTGCTGGCCAAGCAGGCGAGCTGCACAGCACAGGCCCACATCTGGGCTTTACCGGGTGCCTGGGCTCTCCTTTCCCAGTTTTGGGGCCACTGATAAGCAAGCCAGGGAAGAAAGAAGCAGAGGAGCGTCCGGACTGATGGCAGCCCGGGCCGTCCCCTGTACCGCAGGGAACACTCCTGGTGTCTGCCAGGCGAGCAGGAGCTGACGCCGCGCTCTGCTCTTGACTCACCCCAACTTTGCGAACGGGTGTCGCCGCCTTTGCGCTGTGAAGCGAGGGCCCGGGCCTGAGGTCCTCCCTCATTCTGTCACTGTAGCCCCGTTAACTTGCCTGCAGACCTTAGGAGAGACAACACGGCGAGCAGTTCCTTCCACCCCGGGTTTCCGTCTGACTTGCTCTGGACCCTGGCTTTTCTAGTGTCAAGAAAAATAAAAACAAAAACCCCAAGTGATTTCGATTAATAGCAAAAACCCTAAGGAGCAAAAGCTCCTAAGGAGATTTAAAAATACATTTTACACAGGACTATGAGGCGGCCTACTAACGCTCGCTTTCTAGACCGTGCACGTAGCTTCGCCGCGGCCTGGGCGCCCGCTTGCTGCGCCCGCAGCAGCCCGAGTCGCGCCCAGCCAGGCGCCCTCTAGGGTGGGCCTTTCCAGCCCGGCGCGGTCACATCTGGGGCCGGATGGTTCTGCGCTGGCGCTGGCTGTCCTGCGCGCGCTGGGATGGTGCCGGCATCCCGGTCTCCACCGACCCACCGGATGCCGGCAGCACCTGCAGGTGTACAACCAAACGTGTGCCCCGACGCTGCTGCGAACGCCCTGACCCAGTCAGCCATGGAGAGCCACTGCTGGGGGACCCTGCAGTGTGGGCAGCTTCTCTGACAGAGCTTCTTACCCAGAGGCAGAAGTCTCGGCCTGGGTGCCGAGGGGAGGTGAGAAATGCCCCGCTTGCTTTGTCCCTTAAAGTACAGTGTCCCCCCCTCCCCCCGCCAGTTGTACTCGGTCCATCAGGCTTTCTGCTGCACCTGCCCAGGTGTCCTCTAGAAAGAGGTACCCACCAGGAGCAGCCTCTCCGAGGAACAGCGAAGGCCATTCAAGAAGAGCTGTAGGGATCCCTCCGTCCCCTCCCCCACAGCCCCCTCCCCTTTCCTCCCTCCTCCCTTTTCTTCTCCCTCCTTCCCTCCTCCGAATTTACCGTTTTCTCGAGCTTTGCAAGGTAGTCCTGAGCTGTTGTTTACATTGAAGGATGTTATTCAGAAGTCTGTGTAAGCAGCATTCTCTTTTGCACACTGTGTGTGCTAAATGGGTTTTGTAAATCCTAAGAGGCAGCCAATATGTGTGACACAGCTGAATGACTTCTGGTAAACCTCTACTTTTGATGGGCAGGTGGAAGGGAATTTTTTCTCATTTAACTTAACACCTTTTTTCGCTTTTTTCTTTTTTCTTTTTTTAAATGAAGCTGGGCATGGTGGTGCACATCTGTAATCCCAGCACTCAGGAGGCTGAGGCAGGAGGACTGCCATGAGTTTGAGGCCAGCCTGTGCTACACAGGAAGAACCTGTCTCAAACAAAACAAAACAAATCCACAGTGAAACTGATTTCTCTGCTTATTGAAACCTCAGGACGGTGAGCTTGGCAGCATACTAACCTCATTGTCAGCACCGCAGAAGGGCCTTGACTATTCACTGTGCCTCCGACTGCAGACTGCCAGTCATTCCACTTATTTTAATCTGCATGGACTCTGAAGAGAAATAGAATCTAACATTGAATTTGGGGTAAGTACCACCAGCCTTGACTATCTCTTAATTTCTTTGGTGATTTTCTCAAATCCTCACGAGTGATTTCTCTAATATAAATTTCAGGAAAACAGGAAGTCAGAGCGATACTTATCATTATTCGGTAGCTATTTAGAGAATTTTTTTTGAGGCAGGGTCTGGCTACAAAGGTCAGGCTGGCCTTGAATTTGCAGTGATCCTCTGGCCTCTGCCACCTGGAGTGCTGGGATTGCAAGCATGCACCACCACGCCCAGCCTAGAGAACTTTAAAGAGTTCTTTCTTAGGCATATATTTTATGGAATAGTGCTTTCAATGGGTTTAAAATATACCAAATCTTGGGCCAGTGAGATGGCTCAGCGGCATAAGCGCCTGCCTGGCAAGCGCGAGGGCCCGAGTTCGACTCCCGGAACCCACATACAAGAAAAGGGCCGGTGATATTGCTCAGCGGCACAGGCCCTGCTGGCGCACGAGGTCCTGAGGTCGACCCCCGGTACCCACACACACAAAAAATAAATAAAATAAAATAAAATAAATTATACCAAATCTAACCCCCCACAAAAAAGAAGGTACAAGAGAAAACAGGATATCATGAACAGTACTAGACTCTCAAGTATAGAAAAATAAAAATTACTTCCACGACCTGCAGTAAGAGAATACAGAGTAAATAATTTCTAAAGCACAGTTCACCAAAGGTGGGATTGTTATCTGGTGGGGTATAGACCAGCAGAGTTTTCCAGTTTTTATTGTCCCATTCAATGCATTGATCTGGATGACTGGTGAATGGGTTTGTTTGTTTGTTTACTGGAGAAGAAGGGCACTTTCTTCTGTATGCCTCCTTGTATTAGTAAAAGGAATCTTTCTCAGATGTCCTCCAGCAGATGCCTTCTGGGTCCCATTGGGTCAAACTGAGTTCCATGTCCAAACCAAAGCCAGTCCCTGAAAACAATGTAAGTCTACCAGGCCAGTTTAAACCAGGCAAAATTTGACATAATTCATACCTTCACTCCAGCAGAATAAAATTGAGGCTTTGTTGACAAGGAAGGAAAGGAAGGGTGTTGGGTAGGTACTATCAGATCTAAGATACTAAAGAATAAAATTCGAACACTGGAATGAAACCTGAACTAATCGAGCTGTGTATCTTTCCACTGGACAGTAGTTCTTCGTCAGGCACTGTTTCCCCCTGGGGTTAATCGGCGAGGCATTTTTGCACATCACAATGTGGGAGAATTACCGGAATCTAGCGGATCAAGCCCAGGACGTGCCTCATTTTCCTATAATGCACAAGACAACTCACCATAGCAAATCTGCCCCACCCCAAATGTCGGCAGTGCTGAGGTTAAAACCCTGCATTACAGTGAGTATGAGCATGATGATGAATTGAAAGAATAAAACGTTTTTGTGAATGTTTGTAAATATATATGTGTATATATGTATATATATCTCACTGACTTGGACAATGGGTGAATGTGAAAGACTACTGTTTACTTTAGGGCAGAAATAGGAAAAGGAAGAGTGCAGAAGACGTGCTCAAGGAGAAAAGAATGCTTTGAAGGAGAAAGACAAACAAAACAGACCACTGCATGACACAGAACAGAGGGTGGTGGCCAAGTCGATCGCTGTGGCTTTTCATGTCTCCTCTGACAGTTGACTCAGGTGGCCCCACCCGACCCCGCGCCAGGAGACTGATGCCAGGTGTGGGGTCTGCCTGTCTTCCTACCGGAAGATGGGCACCGCGTCTGACTGCTCCTGCCACATCGCCGTGCCCGAGCCTCCTACAGCAGGATAGTTCCTCAAAACTGGGATATAAATTCCTGATTCAGGGAGGCTTTCTTAAATAGGGAAAAGTTACTGAGGCGAGTTTTGATAGTTCAATATCCTTTTGCAACAGGTTGATTCAGATGCACTGACTTCTGCCAAATAGTAGCAGCACTAAGTTTCTGAAGTCATTTTCTGCAGTCACTGAATTCCTCCTCACAGCACAGGAGAGATTAAAGTAGGAGTGGGATCAATTTCAAATTCAGTCTAAAGCAGCAGTACGTTTGAGATGCAATCATAAAACCAAGTATTTTACCTAGGACATGGAAAAAGCAGTGGATCACCAGAGAGCAGAGGAAAATGCTGCAGGCAGAAGCAGGGAGAAGATGCCAACCAGGTGTGGTGGTACACACCTGTAATTCCAGAACACAGGAGACTGAGGCAGGAGGATCCCTTCGAGGTCAGTCTGTGCTACATAGTGAATTCAAGGCCAGCCTGAACTACATAGTAAGACCCGTCTCGAAAAGACTCTTTGTTTACACTGAGGTGATATATGTACTTTTGAGAATAAGTCACTTGAAAGATTAAATTTATTTTTTTATGTGGGTACTGGGAGTCGAACTCAGGACCTCGTGCTTGCCAGCAGGCGCTTGTGCCACTAAGTGATATCACTGGCCCTTTTTTTTCCCCTTTATGTGGGTACCTGGAGTCGAACTCAGGACCTCGTGCTTGCCAGGCAGGCACTTATGCCGCTAAGCCATATCACTGGCCCTAAATTTTTTTAATTTTTAGAAATATTTGACTATTTCACTAATAAACTAAAAAGACTATCAATTTTTTGTTGCTTGTTTTGCAGCCCTCTATCCCATACTATTAACTTGCTTCAGAGTAAAGTACCAAAAAAATGAACGAAGGGGCCATGGCAGTAAGTTCCTCACAGGACAACCTATGAAACTTGTGAATTCAGAATGACACGACAGATGCTTTAATTTGGCTATTTACTAGGCAGGCAACATAAAATTTATTTTTTCCCCAGATTGTTGAAAGAATTAAATGATTACTGGTAATGTAGTTCAAGTATTATATAGACAATGTTGCTTGTATTCATTTACATAGTTTGGGCCTTGTTCCTTCCAAAAATGCTTGTTTCTGTTGTTTGTTTTGTTTTGTTTTTGAGACAGGGTGTCTGTGCGTACTTTAGGCTGGCCTTGAATTCACTATGTAGCCCACGCTGGCCTTAAACTTGCAGTGATTCTCCTGCCTCAGCCTCCTGAGCACTGGGATTACAGGTGTGTACCACCACGCGTAGCTAAAAATGCTTTTTTTTAAAATGTAGCCCATGTTAGTTAATCTCAGAGAGTCCAGGCTTGGTGGCACACACCTATAATCCCAGCACTCGGGAGGCTGAGGCAGGAGAATCACTGCGAGTTTAAGGCCAGCCTGGGCTACATAGTGAGTTCAAGGTCAGCCTGAACTACACAGCAAGACCCTGTCTCAAAAAGCCAAAACAGGGCCGGTGAGATAGCTCAGCGGCATAAGCACCTGCCTGACAAGCACAAGGTCCTGAGTTCGGCTCCCAGAATCCACATAAAGGAAAAAAAGGGCCGGTGATATTGCTCAGCAGCACAAGTGCATACTGGCAAGTGCGAAGTCCTGAGGTCAACTCCCGGTACACACATTAAAAAAAAAAAAAAAAAAGCCAAAACAACAACAACAAAAAAACCCAACAACTCAGAGAACTCTTTCCATTTAACCTGTGTCTTTTTTTTTTTTTTTTTTTTGTGGGTACCGGGGGTCGACCTCAGGACCTCGTGAGCCAACAGGCACCCGTGCCGCTGAGCGATATCACCGGCCCCTTTTCCGTATGTGGGATCCGGGAGTCGAACTCGGGCCCTCGCACTTGCAAGGCAGGCGCTTACGCCGCTGAGCCATCTCACCGGCCCTAACCTGTGTCTTGATACATAAACTAATATATCAGGGTGTCTGCTAATAAATACAATTCCAGCAACTGAGAATCCTGTGAATTTATTTATTTATTTATTTTTGTGGTGCTGGGGATTGAACCTAGGGCCTTGGACATACTAGGCAAGTGCTCTACCACTAAGCTACATCCCCAGCCCTTTGTGAATTTACTTTCGTTTATTTATTTTGAGACAGGGTATTGCTCTGCATTTTAGGCTGGTCTTGAACTCACTCTGTAGCCCAGGCTGACCTCAAACTTGCAGCAATCCTCCTGCCTCAGCCTCCCAAGTGCTGGGATTACAGGTGTGCACGACCATGCCTGGCTCTATCCTGTGGACTTAAACACTGCAAAACAATGAAGTCATTATCTTTGGTCGTAAGAATATTTACTAGCCAGCATGTTGCTGAAAAGACTAAATTAAGACTCATGTCATTTAATAGTAGTCATTTAGACGTTGAGAGGTATTTGTTGTCCTCTCCTAGTGTCAAACCTAATCAATGGCACTTTAGCACACTGCAGATGACACACAGGTACACTATGAGGTAAAAGGAAAAAAAAAACTGTAATACTTGACTTCAAAGGCTTCATCTCCAAATTCTCCAAAGTTACATGCTCTTTCCTTTCTCTCTAGAGGCCTTAAAAGAACAAGTCTGAGAAGCGCCGATTTAAATGTACTAGACAGAGCTGGCTGTGGTGGCGCATGCCTGTAATCCCAGCACTCTGGGAGGCTAAGTCAGGATGAGTTCAAGTTTGAGCCCAGCATAGGCAATTTAGCGAGACCATCTCAAAATAAAAACATTTGAAAAGGGCTGCAGGTATAGGCAGCTCATTGTGAAATACATACTGTAAAATAAATACATAAATAAATAAAAAAGCCAGATGGTAAATGCTCTTGGGATTGGTATGAGCAGGTTTGGACAGACTTACCCTGAACGTTCTGAAATTGAAGCCACAGGGTTAAATGAAAGCGAACCTGTCATTTGCCAGTATTAACAACAGTGACTTCTCAGGAAAAAGTAACTTCAAACTTTACTCAGCATCTTTCAGGTAAGTCTACAAAATGTTTATTTTGTTTGGTCCTTACCTGGAAGAATCAGAAACACGCCGATCTGGCCCCCCTGTAGATCAGTGACTGAGCCCAAAACGACCCATCTTCCAGCCTCTTTGTGTCTGCTCTTCAGCCAGAACCACGCTATTTACAGGGCTCCAAGGCAGCCAGCTGTCAGAGGTCACGTTTGATGAACATGTGAGCTGGAGTAAATTCACTGACTAGCCGGGCATGGTGGCGCATGCCTGTAATCCCAGCACTTGGGAGGCTGAGGCAGGAGGATTGCTGAGAGTTCGAGGCCAGCCTGGGCTACATAGTGAGTTCAAAGCTAGCCAGAACTACATAGCAAAACCCCGTCACAAGGAAAAGAAAAGAAATCGTAAGGTGTATAGTCTTTAGGTACATCAAAATAGAAACCAGCAATAGTATCTTTTCCGGGAAAATTGTTAGCATATTTTCACAAAGGCAAATCAATAATGACAATAACAGCAACAATCATTTCATCATGTGACTTTCAGAAAACTGAATTTGTAGAAAGTTAAGGCAACAGAGTAAATCACATGAATGAGTAGGTCGAAGAATTCACACAAAAAGGTAGAATACTAGCTTCCGTTTAATCACTGGATTCAGTTTTTACAAATAATCTTAGGACAAGTCAGCTGACTAAAGTTTTGGAGAGAAACAGTTCTTGCACACGAAGAACATGCTCCACTTTTCGGTAAATAACTATTGGCTGAATTAACAAACATTTTCACAGACACACAAAAATGTTTAAAGCCATAGATCACTGCATTTATATTTACAAAAAGCCATAAACAAACATGCATTTTTCCTTTATCAGGATAACTTAAATAGATGTCTGAACATTAAGGCAGTAACAATTCTAAAACAAGGACAATCTAGTTAAGGCTTTATGTTTGCAACCCACGTTCAGAGGCAACTGCGACCGAAGCACACTTATCTAATAGGCTGAGCTCCTTTATCTGCCTGGGTGTTATCGATCCCTTCATTCCAGTTCTTTTGTATCAGATGGATGAGATGAACACTAGTAGCACGCCATCAATTTACTTTCATGAATCGTTAGTTGCTTCTTCGGTTTTGAGGAGTTAGTGTTCCACAGCACAGGTGAGTGCCACAGAAAGAACACAGCATTTTGGGGTAAATGCAGAGACCTCACAGGCTAGACCAATTCTCACTTTCCTGACAGCTGGGCAACTATTAAGAAGGCAGGGCCTACTGGATACAAAGAACCGGCGAAGCATACTTGACTGTGCGCTTGGCTCAAAAAACAGAACATGTTCTTGAAGCAATAGGTTTCCACCTTCTTTTTTTTTTCTTTGAAGACTATGTTCTCTTTAAATAAAGCAACAATAAGCAGAATACCATATTTTGGATGCATCTATTGTATAACTGTTAGCCTCAAGGCACAAAATATATCCTTGACCAATGTGTTTCCTTATTCAAGAAGATGAATGGTGGATGGAAGAAAAAGCCACTTCACAATGATCATAGATTGCACCCTTGTCCCGTAAAGCTTCAAAGTGTGAAGTAGTGAAATCTGGATATGGGGGGCAACATCCTTTTCTGCTCTTCTCCAGTATTAGGAGGGACAACACCAGGAGGCAGCTGGTGGGCACACTGTGGATGGGAAGCAGCTCTGGTGCCCACCCTGGCCTGCCGTGGGCAGCAGGGATGTTAGTGGATGTGGTAATATGATGTGTACACTTGGTCTCCCTCCTTGGCACACACATTGTAAACCCCCTGTAATCTCTGCAATAAGCATTTGTTGCTGTTGCATGATAATGCAATCACTGGTGGCTGGCGGTCTCCAGGTTGCTTTAGGATGGGACTGGGCACAAGGGAGACCCAGCATGGTTAGATGGCTGGGCTATTTTCACTTTACTTCTCACCAGCCTTCAGGGAGGGGAAAGGGGTTGCAGGTTAAGTTGATCACCAAGGCCAATAATTTAATCAACCTCACGGCTGAACCCAGGAGGTTCCAGCGCGTGGTGCTCCGTGAGGGCATGGAAGCTCTGTCCCCTTCCCCCACTTCGCCCTGGGCATCCCTTCATCTGTATCCTCTCCAATACTCATGGCCCATGTTTCCCTGAGTTCTGTGAGCTGCTCTAGCAAATTAATTGAACTCAAGGAAGGAGTGATGATAACTCCAATTTCTGGCTGGTTGCTAGACATTCTGGAGGGCTGGACTGCAGGTGGTGTCAGAAGTGGATTGCACCGGGGGTCACCCAGCTGGGGCCTGCTGCAGGACAGCTTGCTGGGTGGAGGAGACCCTACACTGTTGCTCATGGATGTCTTCTGGGTTGATGGTGGTGCGAGAGCACAGGGAGATGTTTTGCTCTTAACCAGGCTCAATTTCATCACCCAAGACGGGGTCGAGATGCCTTGCTCTTACTTACAGCCTCGCTATTTATGCGAAGTGCTGGCTGCTCCTTCTCTAGGCAGTAATTCAAAGCAACAACCCTCTGGTGAGACAGGACTGTACCCGGCATCAGTGACTGCTCCTGAGAGGGGACGGCAGTGACTTCAAGAAAACTGTTGCAAAATCTACATAAAGAGAGCTGTGGTTTCCCTCGGTGTTCGAAGAGAGAAGAGCTGGGAAGAGACGGCAAAGCGGGTACAAGTGCAGCGTCATCAGGAGCATTTTAGGTGCAGTTTATGTGTGTTAGGCTTGGCTAAAACACTCTGAAGATGTGAGAAGTCCGCACCCCAGTACCGGGAAGCTTGGCTTCAGCTAAATGGCTATATGCGTTTGACACAGGATGGAAAGACCAGCTGTGAAAGCGCAAATGTAGGCAACATGAAAACATTTTCAGATCCACATCTTACACTTTATAATATACTCACATTTACAGACGAACTGTGTTTACAAGTACAAAAGGGAAAGAATCGAAAAGAACCTAAGCAACTGTGTCGTCGACTACATTCAACAGAGTTAACACTGTCATCCCTGTTCCCCGTTTTTTTTTTTAAGTCTGGGAGGAAATGGCAAACACCACCCGCATTGGCCTGACGCTTTAGAAGTTGTGCAGCTCGGCACACGTCTGGGTTTCTACGGAGCTGAACTGAGACTCCATGGTGTTCCAGGCCAAATCGGCCAGCAGGAAGTCGTCCACGGCTGTCTGCGTCTCGTTGCTGGTGAGGAACAAGCTCCCCAGCACCTCCAGGCCCGACCTGGTGGTCTGCGTCTCCGCGCTGTTCAGCTGCACCTTGCCGTCCAGCGCGGCGGCGTTCCGGGCTGCGGGGAGCCCTTCGGTCTGGGCCTCGGTGTCGGACGAGTCGCTGCTCGCGGAAAAGCTGGCGTGCTTCAGGACGCCGCTGAGGGGCAGGCGAGGGCGGCTGTCCAGGAAGAAGTTTAAATCCGTCTGGGTCTGCGTGTCGAACATCTCGAGCCCTAGGAAGTGAGCGCCGGCCCTGCTCCCGTAGGCGGGCGCGGCCGGGTCTGCGCGGAAGCAGTCAGTCTGGGTCTCTATGTCCAGCGACTCCAGGACTGGCTCCGCGTTCATGGCGCCGAGGCCGCTCTCCTCAGTTTGAGTCTGGATGTTGGAGGCAGAGAAGAACTCTTCAATATCAAAATCGATGCTGGGGTTCTGGGTGGGACCGGAGGGGAGCTGGGTGTCAGGCCCGGGATTGGTGTCAGACAAAAGGCCACGGCTGTCCAGTGTCTGGCCGGGCAGACTGCTTGACAGGATGTTCTCTAGGTCGCTCAGCAGATCTATGGTTTGGGTCTGATTATCCGTCGTGTTCTGCGAGGGCAGCACACTGCTCTGCACGCCGAAGGTCAAGATGGGTGCGGATTTCTCCAAACCTTCACTCAGGGCCTTAGGGTTGTTCTGAGGTAACAAATCGTGAGTGACGTTTATCATAGTGTCCGTGGGAATGCCGTATGAGGAGTGCACACTATCAAAAATGTCCCCACATATCCCGGGTTGGTCCATCTGCATCCGGTCCAGCACCCCGCGGGTCTGGGTCTCCCTGGAGACCCCACCGGGCTGGAGACAGGTATCGATGAAAGCGTCCGTCTGAGCAGCGATGGATGACATTGCTTTAGAGCCGGGCAGAAGCGTCTGAGTGTGAACACTAATGGGAAGGGACACCTGCGAATCAAACGATAGGTCGGTTTGAGAGCAAGATGACACGGAGGAGTCAGGGCCGACCCACGGAGCAGAGGGGACCAAGTGTTGCGAGGCACAGGACAGATCTGTCTGCACGTTGATGGACGAAATGCCGTTCCTTTGACACGGGCTCCCTAGCTCCTGGGAAGGATTGGAAGGACACTTCCCCAAGTTCACCTGGACACCTGTACTAACCGGCTCAACCCCAGGATTTATAACTTTCGAGAGAGGCAGGCTCTCTTTCAGGGAGCATGCCTCGGAATCTAGGCCGAGGATCAGAGCCCCCACGGACAGGGGCACCAGGTGCACAGCGCCCATCGCAGAGCCCTGATCGACTCCCAACACCATGGGCTGGGTTGAAGAGTCGGCTGTAGGCACAAAGACTGGAACAGGCGACAGCTGCATGACCGGAAGCTTCACCAGAGCCACCTTGGGCTTCGGTAAGAGCAGCTTCTGAGGGTATCTGGGAGGTGTGGTGATGCTCTGCTTCCTGCAGCCACGAGAGTCCTCAAGAGAGGCTACGAGTTTTATTTCTGAAGTCTCCAGGTCCTGGGCATCTGGCTGAGGGTTTGGTTGGCTGCTCAAGGGTTTGATGGCCTTTGCAGACAACTTCTGGTTCTGTAGGTAGTTTTCCATTTTCCTCTTTTTACTAGGTGGATCCCTGAAAACAACGACAGCAGTTTAAAGCACAGCTTTCACTGACCACACTGGTTCTCACATCGGAGGTCAGACTCTACCCAGACAGACTGCCCTTCCGGCAACCCTGAGAACGGGGCCTGTCGTGGTGGGCAGGTGTCCAGAAGAGGTGCAAACAGGGAAGGAAGAACATTTCTCTTTTTTAAAGCTGTGAGTACCAGAACTCAACTTAGAACTTTAAGCATGAGGCAGCTATTGTAACAAATCTAAGTAGGACCTTTAGCATGAAGTGCACATACACGGTGAAACTTACTCTTTAGCAATCTGATTCTTAGAGTTGGTATTTTCAATTGGGAATAGTAAGAGACCCCCATGGAGAATGAACAAAACAAGAAGGAGAAGCAGTGCCAGATGTGGTGGCACATGCCTGTACTCCAAGCACTCAGGAGGCTGAGGCAGGGGGATAATGAATTCGAGGCCAGCCTGTGCTACACAGTGAGTTCAGCCATAGACTACATACATGGTCAAACCCTGTCTCACAATGGGGAGGGGAACCCCCACACCAAACAGAAAACAAAAAAAAAAAACAATGGAAAGAAGGAACAATTGGGTCAAGATTCTATGCCCAGACATTTCTGAGAGCTGCCCCTTCAATGCTGCCCCCACTTTCTTCCCCCACTGCTGCCTCTCTGTGAATTCTCTCCTGGAACTTGTACCCCAGCGGCTGCCCTCCACCCTCACCTGTGCTCCGCAGGGATCTCGTGGCCGGTGCGGTAGATGTGCGACTGCAGTGCTGTCCTGCTGGCGTAGGGACAGCCGCATGTGCACTGGAAGGTCTTGCCGCAGTCCTCCGCATGCCTCTTCAGGTCCCACTCCGTGCCATACGAGTTGCCACACTTGGTGCATTTGTGCTTCTTCTCAGCGTGCATCTTCATGAAGTGCTGGGGAGGGCACAGGAGGTGGGAGGCTGAGAAACACACTTCCAGAGCCATCAGCACACCCAAGCCCACAGTGACATCCCAGGCACGCCCCCTTACACGAGCTCAGGTGTCTGCTTCTGTCCGCTAAGGAAGTGCGAAGCAGGCCGGGCTTAAGCCTTCTCATTTTGTCCAGGGAGGAGTATATTAAGAAAAGTAAAATACCTGTTTTACAAGAGAAAACTGTGAAAATGGTCTGTCGGGGCCTCTGGGGCATCCTTCAATTGGACAACAGTAGAATTTTGGTATGGTCTTCAAGTCTTTTCTTACTGTTGGGTTTACTATGCCATCCTGCAAAAGGAAAGTTACTTTCAATAATTATTTTCAGAAAACCAACAACCCAGGCTGGTGGTAGAAATAAACCAATGACTGCAAATGGGCAGAGTGTTCTTTCTAAGGTGAGGACGTGTTCTAAAATTGGGCTGTGATGATGGCTGTGAGGCAGGAGACTGTGTGGAAGCTGACCTGGCCTTAGGCCCGCAGCGCACAGGAGCCGGAAATACTCGCTCCTGCTCTGAGCACGCTTCCTGCACCTCTGGCCTGGGCCTCAGGAGCAGCGCTGTAACTGCTCAGAGTCACAGGGAACCCATAGGTAGTACAATGTCATTAGCAGCACACGTTCCACCCCCGTCCCTATAAAATCGAAAACTCCCCCCGCAGATGTTGAGGGTAGAGAGGCCAAGTTGAAGAAAGGCCCAGTTAGTTACCATCCCGACCACTGCCCACATTCTCCCCACATTCTAGGAAAATAAACCAGAGCAGAAGCTCCCTGCGGTGGCCACCTCTGGCTCTGCACCTCCGCGGAGGATACTTTCATTACTGACAGTGGCCAGTTCTGGGCGCTGCTGCTCAGAACCCCCTGAAGTAGACAGGGAGGTCTGAGGCAAACGCAACCCACTCCCGCTCCATGCAGTGTGTTTCCCTGTAATAAATCTCTGCCTCCCTCACTACCACTGTGTGTCCTGCTCAATTCTGTGTCTGGGATACAAACAACCTGGATATCGCCTGAGACAGAGAGTAGCTGTCTGATAACACTTGTACAAGTCTATAAATCTACTAGAGAGAACTGAGTTAGTCACTTGAAATAGGTATATTTCGTAGTGTGTAAATTGTACTTCAACAAATCTGTTAAAACTTTTTTCAAAAAACCCACAAAAACAATTTATTCTCCTCTTCTCTGATTTTCTGAGCCAGGGTCTCACCACGTAGTCCAGGCTGGCTTTGAACTCGCCATTCTCCTGTCTCAGCTGGGATTGCAGGCATGCACTGTGCCTGGCCCTTTTCTTACTGAAATCATATGCAACTTTATTTTATTTTTGCAGTGGCTGGGAATCAAACCCAGGGCATGATGAGCAAATGCTTTGTCACTTGGCTACATGCCCATCCCCAAAACTCCTTTCTAAAAAATTCTTACCTCTCTCTATTCCTTTACAATTCCACCTAAGCTCGTAACCTCTGCCCTTGCAGCCAGATTCTGCTGCAGGTGGCATCATATTTACAGTGATGCAGGCTCAGGATTTGGGCGTCATCTCTGGTCCTTCTGTTCCTCTTTTTCTTTTTTTTTTTTTTTTTTTTTGTTTTTTTGAGATGGGCTCGCTATGAATCCAGGCTGGCATCGAAATCACACTGATCCTCCTGCCTTAGCCTCCTTAGTGCTGGAATTACAGGAGTGCACCACCATGCCCAGCTGTGCTTTTTTAAATATATTAACTCAATCCTAATAATCTTTTGTTAGGTATGCAACTGACTTTTAAACATCCTTTACACTTAAAAAAACTATTTTTTAGAGGCCAGGTCTTGCTACGTTGCCTGGGCTGGTCCTGAATTCCTGGCTCAGGGGATCCTCCTGCCTCAGCCTCCAGTATGTATGTGCACACCACCACACCCGGTTGCAACTGACTTTTTAGCTGGGAGTTTTAGAATGCTTGGTAAGTTGGGTTAGCTTGAGATGCTTTGTCCTGAAACTCACAGGCCGCAGGGTGGGGACTCCTGGTGGCTTTCAGTAAAATTCTTTTCTGCCCCTCCCAACTGGCCCTAAAGGAAGGTTGGGGTGTGACAGCTTCTCTCTGAGGGTCCCAAAGAAATAGGCGTGCTCAGGCCTTGAGTGCTGCTGCTAGGAACTCTGTTCCTTTGGTGTCCCATGGAGAAAGGGCCACCACTGTGGGCACAGCCATCTCCTCTCTGCACCAGCCGGATAAGTGAGAGCCACTACCTGCCCTGCCTGCTTCCTCTGGGAAGCAGAAGAATGAGCATCACGCTGAGCCTGCGCCCGCTCGTTTGCAGGGAAAAGGGCCTACCCGTATCCACTCTCAGCAGCCCTGTACAATCCTGCCAGGGCACACGGCACGCTGTCACTCGGAAACTTAAGCAGCTCCCGACCAATTCCCATTCTCTCCCATGTTATTAAAACTTGACATTCCTGAGAGCGTTTATACACCACGGTTTAACAACAGCAAAGAAGGCACGTGAAACCGAATCCCAGCTCCCCATCGTCCCGCCAACGGCCGTCACGAGGCTGCTTTTTCTGTTCTCTTTTCACACTCAGCCTGCTCCGCCTGCACGGTGCGCTTCCCACCCCCACTTCCGCCCACTCCGGGCCGGGCAGTTCTGGATGAGACTCCTGCACAGGCCTGATGTGAGTCCGCAGTCGCTGGCGGTGTGACCTGGCACAAGGTGGCGGCCTATTTCTATAACTCAGGATTACCTTGTGCCTCAGGATCTGGATTAGCAAGGAGCTGGCCCAGATCACATGCGCAATACTATCTGCTCAGCACACACACAGCTAAAGCTTTTGTAAGCAGGGGATGGTAGAACATGCCTATAATTCTAGTACTCAAGAGATTGAGTCAGGAGGATGGTAGCTCAAGGCCAGCCAGACCTACATACTGGTCTCTGCATATAAGGCTAGTCTGGCCTATACGTGGAGACCCTGTCTCAAAAGCCAAAAAACCCAAAATATTTTGTTTATAGGAACATATGACAGAATTTGAAAAAGATAAAACAATTTAAAAAGATGGGAAAACACACACAAAAGGACTCAAGTTTATCCTTCTTTATGGCACAGTAGTACTCCATAGTACATAAATACCATGTTTTCCTTATCCATTCATCTGGTGATGGACACATAGGCTGCTTTCAGGATTTAGCCATTATGAATTGTGCTGCAACAGGAAACAGGGAGACAGATCTTTTGTAGAAGGGAAGGGAACCAAGAAATGGAGGGAGGGGGTAGGGAGCAGAGAGGAAGGAGATGAGAAAAGAATTAAGATGTGATGTACATGTACCAACTCCCTAAAAGGAATGTCATCGTTATGTACTACAAACGTGGACTAATAAAAAAATGAGAAAAAATGAAATAAGGAAAAGGAGAAACACAGCTGAAGAGCGCAGGAGAAGGGAAGGACTGTAGAGACTTGCAAATGCTGTCTGCATGCGACCACCTTCACAGAAAGCATGTGAGAAGGAAACCAGTTCGCTTGTCATCTTGCTGTAAATAAAAAATTAGTAATTTTCCTACAATATGCTTGATGGAGCAACCTGGAACCTTTCTTTTCCTTTTAAAGGATTTTTCTGGCAAATCACTGAACGCAAACCCCTGGACTGAACAGAACACAAAGCTCTGTAATCAATGCTTTAAAAATTAAAAGCTGCTCGATAAGAGGTTCTTAAGTGCTCTCTCTCCTGTACCCTTGGTTGCTTTCAGATGCTAGGAACAAAAGACTCTAGCAGTCAGGACAGGCCTGTTCCTCCCACTCTTCCCCTCCCTGATCATCCCAGCTCTCATTCCAAGTCAGCACAGCTCCCATTTCTCGTGCATCCCACTGCAGGCAAGGCTGAGCTAGGAGGTTTCCAGATTTCCTTATGGGACACAGAATATGGACCCAGAACTAAGAACCCACATAAAACCAAACGCAGAAAATACTCTGCAGCTTCCAATTCAATTTCCCTGTTCTTACCTATCATCTTTCAGAACTATCTGTTAATCATTTACATTAGGAATGGAATATTTGATTGCAGGTGGGGTGTCTTAGGAAAAAAAGATTACTATGAATTGAGAACCATACAGCAACTAATAGAGAAAGGAATAAAAATGACCATAGCCTGGAAAATACAAGAGCAACAGTCAGCTGGGTGTGCTGGTGCATGCCTATAATCCCAGCACTTGGGAAGGTGAGGCAGGGGGATCGCCATGAGTTCGAGGCCAGCCTGGGCTACACAGTGAGTTCAAGGCCAGCATGACCTACGTAGTGAAACTTGTGTCTCAAAAATAAATAAATAAAAATAATGAAAGAAATCAGAATAATGCAATTATCTCTAACCAAGACAATGAAAATTTCCACTGAATATAAGATAGTCCACACACTCAGTGTAGCCTTATGGAAGAGTGGTGCAAACACCTGACTGATTGAGGACACTCCTGAAACCACAGCCAGCTTCCCAGGAAGCCTTTGTCCCATTCCTCTTGCCTCCTTCCTCCCTCCAGTTCTCTGAGAACATCAAGTGTCAAGAATACAGTAATGAAGCCAAGGGTGATGGCTCACACCTGTAATCCCAGCACTTGGGAAGCTGAGGCGGGAGGACTGCCTCGAGTTCAAGGCAAGACCCTGTCTCAAAAAACAAAACAAAACAATTAATACAGTAACGTGTGAACTGCAGAGCCTTCTAGCAGTAACCAGGGTAAGGATGTCAGCCTGGAGCACTGCCATAGTGGCATGGCTATTCTGTCCCACAGGCCACTTTTATTTAAAAAATATAGAGTGGGCACACCTATAATCCCAGCACTTGGATGCTGAGGAGGAGGATCACCAGGTGTTCGAGGGCAGCGTGGGCTACATAGTGAGAGGTCTTCACACCAAGACAGCAGATGGCCTGAGGCTGCTGGCATTGAGGATAGAAAGGCAGAAGAGGGCAGGAAAGTGAGGTCCTTGACAAGAAAAAACTTCAGCGGTGATTCTGGGGGAGGTTTCTTTAATTCTTGCTGAGAAAAGTCACCCTGGTACCCAGGCAGGAATCTTCAAGAGTCCATCTTTCCACTGCTCGATGTTTCTGTTCAGAAAGAGAGCCTGAGGATACTGTGCCATCTTCAGGTAAGGGACAGCTGAAAATGATGGCAAATGGGAAGAATGACTTCGCATGGGTTCTGGCAAGGGAGGATGCTAAAGTCCAAGGGAGGGGGCTGGTAGATAGCTCAGCGGCATAAGCACCTGCCTGGCAAGTGCGAGGTCCTGAGTTCGACTCCCGGTACCCACATACGAAAAAAGGGCCGGTGATATTGCTCAGTGGCACGGGCGCCTGCTGGCAAGTGTGAAGTCCTGAGGTCGACTCCCGGAACCCACATTAAAAAAAAAAAAAAAAGAAAGAAAAAAAAAAGTCCAAGGGAGGATTTGACTGTTGAAATTTATATTTGCTCAAACATATTCCTATGTTATGTACTGGTCTCTTGTGGATTCCCAAACTTGAGATATTTTTAAAGCATAATCAGAAATAAGCTTCTTGCATACTATCCAACTAGTCCTGAAAAGTTATCATTATGCTAGCAGAGTCTTAATAAAGTCTTGAGACACAGAGAGTTCCTAACGGCAATTCCAGAGACAGGAACAATATAAACTGCAAAGAAATGCCGGCTGGAGTGATGTCAGCCCACACCAAGGAGGGTCCCAGCCAGCCAGGCAGCTTCCTCTTGTGCCCAGAGACACAATGCCCCCCTTAGCTGTCAGTGGTGAGGGCCGACACTGAAGGCAGGTCCCGGCTGCTGTGTAAGAGTAGAGAACCAACGAATGAAGCTGTAGAATCCCTACAAATACATAGTTTATACACCCAAGTTAGGATAAGATTAAGAAAATAAAGGATTTGGTTCAAATTTAGTATGAAAGAGGAAATAATACACTGAAAGCCACTGCCAGAGTTGCACTTGAGGGCTGACAAAACCCGGAATTCTTCCTTCGGCAGGGTCTTCTTTAGCAAACCCCTGGGTGCATTTCCTGCCGGAGCTTCCCATGACAACGTTGCTGCTTTTTGGTTCAGCTGGTAGCCAGGACAGAACTCCATTCATGGACAGCGCATTTATCTGTGCCACTACAGGCTACAGCCTCAAAATGCCTGCTGTTTGGTGCTTATAAGAAGCCTGGTTCTAAGAAGTTTCCAAGTGGGATTTACGTGAAAGTCGGTTAGAACATCCAACAGTGGTAATCGAGTCAAATCGGATTCTGGAAAGCTATACATCCCCAACATTGCTTTCAGGGACTTGCACTTTCCAATTACCCTCACCACTGGCGCTGAGACTCTCAGAAGTGGAAAGAAACTTCCCATTGTAATGACTAAGAAATTATGACTTAATAGGTCTGAGGTGGGGCGGGGCATCTGGGTTTTTAATAAGCTTTCCACAGAGTCACCAAAGGTTGAAAATCCTTGTTCCCTTTTACACGAATGCGGACGGCGGATCAGCCCACTGTCCCCTTACGCTGTGGCCCTCTGGGAGACTCTCCCTCAGGTCTTACTCCTGAGCAGTTCTGACCTTAGCGACACCGGGACACTTGCTCGGAGCCAAACCTGAACCACCGGGCAGGACCTGGGTGGGTGGAGGACCCGGAGGCGGGACTCGGGCTTAATCCTGCTTCCCACCCACGGCAGTGGCTCCCGTGCGCCTCGACCAGGTGCTGAGGGCCGACGCGAGGCGCAGCGCGGAACGCGAGGAGCGGTGGCCCGTCTGACCCGGGGCCCGCCGGCTGGCACGCTCCCCGCCGCCGGTGCGCGCGTGCGCCTCGCTCCCCTGCCCCCCGGACCCCGGTGCACCCCGCGCTTTGTGAGCCAGGCCCGGCCGCGCCGCGCTCACCTGCAGGCGGTGGCTCTTGACCAGGTGCATGTTGAGCGCCGGGCTGTTGGGCAGGATCTTGCCGCAGCCGCGCACGGTGCACAGGATGTTGGTCCTCACGGCCCGCGACAGCTCGCTCACCGACGGCTGGATCAGCTCCCGGGCCGGCGCCGCCGCGGCCGCGGGCTGCTGCCGTGTCGCCGCGGGCCGTGGCCGGCTGCCCCTCACCCGGGACCCCGGAGTCCCCCACGGGCCCGAGGCGGCGGCGGCGGTTCCCCTCGCGGCCGCTGGGACGGCCGGGGCGCCCGCCGCCAGAGCCGCGGGTTCCGCCGCCGCCGCCGCCTCAGAGGCCGCCATGGCTCCAGCACTGCCCCGGTCCCACTCTCAGGCCCCGCCCCCGCGCAGCCACTTCCGGCAGAGGCGGGGCCTCTGGGCTCATTAGCGTCCGGCGCCGCGCGCCCCCTGCCGGCCGCGGAGAGCCCAAGCCGGGGGAGGTTGCGGGCTGCGTAAACTGGAGGCCAACAGGTAGAGCCTGTTGGTCCCGCGGACCCATCCTTTCCCGACCTTCTTGGAAGCTTGGCCACAGGCAACAGTTGGATGGAAGAAAAAACAATTCGCTTAGAAACTTTAACTCCGAAAGATTACATGCAACCCAAGTGCTCAATGGCAGGAGGCAAAAACGTTAATTTTCTTTGATTCAGGGCCTCGGGAAGGTGCTTTCCATTCAGTGTCTCATTTTGTCCTCAAGGCATGGGTAGCGGGTATGTACTATAAGTCTCCCCTCATTGTGCAGGAAAGGAAATTTAGGCATACAGAAATTAATTTGCCGTAGATCACGCTGTACAAGCGACAGGATTGTTAAAGTTGATAGGGTTGATCCTTTTTAGGGGGTCTATTATTCATCTGCTTCTATTTTTTTCCCTAGTACTGGGGATTGAACCCAGGGCTTTCACACTGAGCTGCATCCCCAGCCCTTTTTTATTTTGAGATAGGCTCTCACTAAATCGCTAAGGCTGGGCTTGACCTTGGAATCCTCCTGCCTCAGTCTCCCAAAGTGCTGGGATTACTGAGCTGCACTATCGCGTCTGGCTACCTGCCTGTTTTAATTGCTGAAATTCCATTGTTGTCTGGGAAACAGCGTAGCTCAGTGCGTGGTCCCAAAACCTCGATGCCTAAAGCGACTGGATAGGTCACCTAAACAGGCATAGCCGGCTGAGGACAGCAGTGCAATTGGAAATACACTTCTGAAGAGGGCAGCTGCTATGCATCTTTGGGATTGCTGGATTATCTTGTGAAAACGTCAGACTTTTACATATTAGCTGTATTAGTTTTCTATTGCTAATAATAAATTACCACCAATTTAGTGTTCTGCCATAACAAATTTATCTTGCAGCTCTGCAGGTCTGGAGCCTGAAATGTGTCAGCTGGGTTGGTTCCTTCTGGAGGCTCTGGCGAGAATCCATCTGCCACTTCCAGCTTCTAGAGGCTGCCTGCGGTCCTTGGCTGGTGGACCCTTTCACCACCAAGATCAGTAGTGGTGAGTTGAATTTGTCCCATCAGATCACTTTTTTTTTTTTTTTTAAGGTACTGGGTATTGAACCCAGGGCCTCCCACATGCTAGACAAGTGTTCTACCAGTGAGCTATCCAGCCTTTAACTTTATTTTTATTTTTAATTTATATTTTGAGACAGGGTCTTGCTAAGTTGCCTGGGCTGGTCTCAAATTTGTGATCCTCCTGCCTCAGCTTCCCCAGTAGCTGGGATTATATACATGTCACGGTTGTACCAAGCCACTCTGACATCTCCCTATGACTCTATTCCTCTTCCCCTCTTGAGGACCCTGTGATCACACTGGGCCTATTGAGGTATTGCAGGGAACTTCTCCAACCGCAAAGTTCTTTTGCTGTGTAAGATAACATACAGATTCCAGGGATTACCATGCAGACCTCTTTGAGAAGGGGGCATTAGTCTGCTGTTTAGAGTGCAGGCTGTGGAGTCTGCCTGCCTGGTCATTACTCAAGTAAAATGAGTATGCTGCCTGTATTATCACACTGTTATGAAAGTAAGGTAATGCATATGAAATACAGTAGCACAGTGCTTGTCACATAGTAAGTGCTCAGTCATCCCTGGCCAACCTTTCAATTTGTGGAGGCCTTGGTGAAGATGCAATTCTTTTGGCTATAGAGGTCCTTGGCTGTGGGGTTACTGCTTTGTCTGTTCTTCAGCTGCATCTGAAGGTGACCCTAAAGTACATGATAGATAAGGGCTCAGGGAGCCTAGGTTCTTCCATTTTTCTAAGCAAAAGCCTCTTTTGTGATGGGAGGGTCACTGGATGAAGCCCCAGTGGTATCACTACAGGGTGAACAATACTATTTATATTTTCGTATTCGACTCCAGATGCACATTCCTGCCAAACACCAGGGAATGCGGTGAGTGCACTGGATATCATTCCAGGAACCTGCAGGGCCCCTGTGCAGATCTCGTGTGGACATTCAGGCACTGGCAGAATGCACACAGGGAGAGATGCCAGAAACCATGACTGTTCAAGAGGAGATTATCCTGCAGCCCCAACAGACTCAGTGCCCCATGGGAGATGACTGAAGTGTCTATGACATTTCTAGAGTAAGTCTAAAAACACAACCTTCTATATACGATGTCCCACAGCCTATAGATGGTATTAGAGATCACTATTTAGCACCCCCCTGTGTTATATATTCTGTACAGTAAGACTCCTTCTGATTTTCATCAACAGCAACTGGTATACTGCTTGTAAAATAGCTTTATCTACAACTGTTGTTTTCTTCTCTGCTTTGGCCATTGGCAAGGTCCATGCTAGTTTTTTGATCTAGCAACTGGAGAGGCACATGTAGAAACTTGGATTCTTATATAGTAATCTTATCCCTAGCTTTATTCTGTTCTCTTCTGTACTCTTATCTGCCCAGCTTTCTTTACCTTTTAATTTTATAATTGTAAGAATTTTTTTTTTTTTTTTTTTTTTTTTGTGGGTACCGGGGGGACGACCTCAGGACCTCGCGCGCCAACAGGCACCCGTGCCACTGAGCGATATCACCGGCCCCTTTTTCGTATGTGGGATCCGGGAGTCGAACTCGGGCCTTCGCGCTTGCAAGGCAGGCGCTTAAGCCGCTGAGCCGTCTCACCGGCCCTTTTTTTTTGTTTTTTGAGACAGGGTCTTGTTGTGTAGTCCAAGCTGGCCTTGAACTCATGGCAATCCTCCTGTTTCAGCCTCCTGAGTGCTGAGATTATAGGCCTGTCCCACCATGCCCAGCTAAAAATGTACTTTTTTGTTTGTTTTGTTTTTATTAATTTTTTTTTTTTCTTTCTTGAGACAGGGTCTTGCTATGTAGCCCAGGCTGGGCTCGAACCTGTGGCAATTCTCCTGCCTCAGCCTCCCAAGTGCTGGGATCACAGGTGTGCACCTTTTTTTTTTTAAGAGTAGGAAAATTTATTGGAGAAAAGGAATGGGGGAATGGGGAATAGGAATAGCTCCTGAGAGACAGGAGGGGTCTTGAATGGGTTGCCCTTATTATTTTTAAACAATGTGTTTTTAATAACCCCAAATCCCCTCTGGGACAAGATAGTGACTAGATTTTAAAATGTTATAAAAGAACATGCTCTTCAGTGATAATCACTTTAGGATTTTCTTTTCGAGACAGGGTCTCACTATGTAGTTCAGGCAGGCCTTGAACTCACTATGTAGCCCAGGCTGGCCTCGAACTCACAGAGATCCTCCTGCCTCAGCTCCTTGAGTGCTGGGATTACAGGTGTGCGCCACCATGCCCAGCTCACTGAAGAATTTTCATCAAAAGTAAAGTAAATGATGTACCAGTTTTTCAACACTGTATCTTTATTATTCACAAATCAGTATAACATCAGTTTGAATGTCACATGTGTGATAAATTAGACTATGAAAAGTATCATATTTACAGTGAAACAACTGTTCTATGTGAGTGAATCATTGGATATGCAAGCTCCAGCAGTAACGACTCAGTGGACGCAACCCTGACCTCTGACTGGGCTGATACCTGGAGCTGCTGAGTTGGGTATAGTTTCTCGGTGCTTCTTTCTGTGATCCAAGGCTCAGCAGAAAATCCTCAGAAACCAGCAATTGGAACCAGACCTTCCAGGACCACGGAGAGGCAGGAGTGGGCAAAAGGCCACCAGACACGACACCCACAGGCTCAGCCACTGTGCCACACGCTTGACTTCAGAGCATCCCGGCACTTGGGCTCAACCCGGAGCCATGCATATATCCTGTCGCACCTCAAATGTCCACAACGGCTCTACTTATCAGAAAAGGGTGGGGGTGGGGAACAGGGAGGAGGAAACAGTCCCAATAATTATGTGGACGTTTCTGAATTTAATACCAAGGATTGGTTTCTAAAAAGCAAGTTTACAGACAGACGCTCTCCAGCTAGCCATTAACTGGAATGCAGGTGCCATATGATCAAGGAACCACTGGGCTCATAAAACCACATACATCTTATTTATCTCTAATTTTAAAATAATTCATTGCCTTGTTGGGTATGCAAGTGAGCAATGGAGAAAGTGGAGCATCTGCAATACCTGAAATTTAAAACAAAAGAAAATTAAAATAATGACAGGGCAAAGATTTATCAAGCACTTGAAAACGGCCAAGATTAGAGGGTAGACCAGGAGCCCTCTCCCCATGCAGTACAGAAGCAGATATGCAAAACTGGGTGCCACAGGAAAGCACAGAGGTAAGTAATGAGCGACAGTGGGTCCAGTGCAGTCCGCTCTTAACTTGTCTAGCTTGTAAAATAAGCTGACCACTCACCAGCTGGAGCTAAGGATTTCAGTGCTTCCAAAAGATGTGGGCTAGAGAACTTTATCAGGCACCGCAGGGGCTCTTCCCTCTCAGCCAAGATGCCCCCACATAAGTCACCTTTGAACTTCGTTTCAAGCTATCAACAAATACATTTATAAATGACTATTTGATGTTATCCATCGGAATAGCAGAAGATAATGAAATCAGATTATGCATTTGACTAAATCTTTGCATAAGGAAATACAGGGATCAGTAGAGGTGGAGACCATTTAATTTGCTAACTGCAAACAGAGGGCAACCAGCACATGAAAGGGACCTAAGTGCCAGCCTGCGCAGTGCCTGACACCTGGCAGATGCTGAGTGTCAGTGCTGCCCTCAGGTGCCCTTTACCGTTTGCGTTCTTGAAGGAAAGTTAGTGCTATCATTTGTAATCTGTCATTTCAATATGACAGTGCTGTGTCTTTTGAGTCACCAGTGCAGCTCTTTTTAGTTTCTTACCAGGGAAGATTTAAAACATATTTAGGAGTAGGAAGCATGGTGTGAATCCCAGGTGCACATCACCTAGCTGAGTCAGTTACCAACTGGTGGCCAGTCTAGTGTCAGCCTGTGACCCCATCTTCCTTCCCCTCCTGCCCACCCCACTGCGCTGTGCTGATGCAAATCACTGGCGTTCCATCTGCAAGGATTTCACTGTGTATTTAAATGAGACCTGAAAGGACTCTCTCTAAAAACTGAACCCTGATGCCATCACCATGCTAAAAGGATTACTTACAATTCCTTAATGTAATCAAATGTTGGAGGGCTGCCATTTCTGTAGGTACTTGGCCCTTAGATTCTGTTTCAGTTTCTTTAATTTAAATTTTTATTTTTACTAGTACATGTACGTACTGATTTCATTCATCATGGGGAGTTGGTGCATGTACATAACACATCTTAATTGTTTTTACTTCCCCTTTCTCTCCGCTTCAAATTAAATTAATTAATTAATTAATTAATCTATCTATTTTTGGTTTTTGAGACAGGGTCTCACTATGTACTTCAGGCTGGCCCCTAACTCACTTTGTAGCCCAGGCTGGCCTTGAACTCGCAGTGATCCTCCTGCTTCAGCCTCCCAAGTGCTGGGATTACAGGCGTGTGCCACCACACACGGCCTCAAATTTTATTTTTAAATTTAAAATGATTCTTAAAATTTATTGACAATGCGCTGAAATATTTGGGCGATGAATAATGTCTGCAACTAATTCACGTGCTTTTGAATAAAGAGAGTGAAACAAATTGTTTCACAAAATTTAACAGTTGGTGAATTAAGCAAAGAAGAAATGGGTTCACTGTAATAGTCTTGCCAATTTTCTAAAGGTGTGAATTTTTCAGAATAGAAGAGGTATGGAAAAACTAGTAGCACGTATGAATAAATGTGCACCCAGATTCAAAAAAGAGCCGTTCTGAGAGGTGTGCAAAGGGGAGTGTTGTGAATCCAATCTTCTGCATCCCAGACTGGTAGCAGAATCAGCATGAGGGCTGGGCACCGCTCCCACCTCCCCGACCCAGGAGAGCTGGGACAGGACTAAGAAGCTACACTTCTTACGCGTTCCAAGTGACGCGATTCTAGCAGTCTCAGACCACACTCTTAAGACCACTGTCCTAGTTTATGGGCTATTTAAAGGAGCTCAGTTAAAACCTGCTATTAAGAGAACCCAACTTGGAAGGTTTCAATCAACTTATTTCACTAGAAACTAATCAAACCCAACCCGCTTTGGGCCCGAGTGAGCAGATGAATAGCAGATTTTAAGTGTGTCCTGCAGAAGCAGCAGTAGGAAGCCCAAACAGATGCTTGTTTGGAGGATTTGGGGGTAGGAAGGTGTTATAAGTATGAACAGGGAGAGCGTGATATAAACTTCACATTCTTCTAATGGTGGCAAGGGCCTTGCACGAACACCCGTAGCCCCCTAAGGGGCCTTCCTGGTGGGCAGCAGCATGCTTCCGGGACAAGCTACATCTGCAGTGTATCTACACTACTGCTTTTTCTCCATGCAATGCCAATGAGGCTATGTAAGACATTATGTGTCTCATTTAGTCACTCTCTTCTCCAGTAAGCATTTACGAGCACGTACGATGTGCCAAGTACTGTTCTAGGTGTGGATATGCTGGAGGGTATAAGCCACAACCCCCTCCCTGCCCAATGTACAGATCATAGCCAATTATTTATAACTGAATTAATATGTAAGATGAAATGAAAAGGCAAATGCAGAATTTCCAAAGGCATCCTTTGCTGGCAGGGGAACACATAATAAAGAGGTCTATTTGATTAATTAATTAATTAATTAATTTCTGGAGCCAGGAATTGAACTCAGGACCTTACACTTGCCAGGCAGGTGCTTATGCCACTGAGCTATATCCCCGGCCCCTAGGTCTATTTAATTTATAAATTTATTATATAAAACTGAAGTTATAAATGAAAAAGGAACAGCTTCTTACGACTCACTTTCCACGTAAGGTCATTGTTCTTTTTTTAAAAAGCTGATAACTCAAAGGTAACGTTGCCTGCAGCATCCTACCTTGTACTGTGCAAATTCTAGTTGAGGCTGAGGGCAGACCCCAAATGTTTCTTGAGTTACTCTTCGGACCCTCTCTTTTTCTACGGTGTTTTCATGAATGATCCTTGAATCCACTACAGGTGGAAGATTTCAAATGAAACAGCCATTAGGAATATACTTCATCCTTAATCTTTTCTCATTCCTTATCTTTCATATTATTTGTGTAACTTAAAATAATGTTTGTGGTTCCTCCTCTTGATTGTTAATAATTTATTATGTAGAACAGGTAGAAATTACAGGCTTATAAAAGACCATAAAAGTTATCCCCAAATTCTACCACCCAGAGATGAACACTGTTAACATTTTAATGTATTTCTGTCAGCTCTTTTTACAGTAAGTAAAACTACAGACGTATATATATATATATATATATATATATATATATATATGTATATATATATATACTAGGACTATAAAATACACACAATTCTGTATCCTGCTCTTTAGTGAGCATGAAAGTAACAGTGGTTCCCACGCCATTGTGAAGTTATAAAAGTGTTGCGTGTGTAACAGCCGTACCATTTCCTTTTATTGCTTAACTGCTGCTAGAAGATAGGAAGGTTTTCATTTTGTCTAAATTTATATGGTGCCCCATGACTTTTCTGAACTACCTGATCCATGTTTGTAGTTTTATACTCTGTACTCTTGGGTTTTCTAGGGGGAGATGCATGCCATCTGCGAGTTACAACCCAGTCACAACTGTGACTCTGCTAGAACCAGTGGGGGCAGCTCCACGCTGAGACACTACCGGATTTTGCTTGTGCCTTTGCCACCCCCTGCCTGTGTGATGGTACCTGGAATTTCCAAGCGTTCCAGAAACCCAGGTTCCCAATGAATAGCACTCATTCATGAGGCTGCTGTGCAGACTGAGCAAATAATACATGTAAACATCTTAGGGTAGGGATTGGCACAAGAAAAGCTCAGCGACTACCAGCTAGTTCTTCTGTTGTCACTGCTTCTGGATGCCATTCTAGTATATTCTAAAGGAGACCTAAGGTAGCTTGGCTATCCTTCAATGGGTATTTCCTTTTTAGTTTTTCTGAAAACAGTAATCAGGACCTTTGTACATATGTGCTTTACTCAATAACAGAAATTAAGAGAGGAAATGATGTATTTCCACATTTCAGTTTTTTTGTTTTTTGAGATAGGGTCTTGCTATGTAGTTCTGGCTGGCCTTGAATTTGCAGCAATTCTCCTGCCTCAGCCTCCTGAGTGCTGGGATTACAGGCATGTGGCACCACGTCTGGCCATATTTCAGTTTCATCTTAAAGCATACATACTGTTTATATCTAGTCCAAGGGTTCTTTCCTGAAGAGGTGTTGTAGAGTTATGATTTTCAAAGATCTAGGGGAAAAAGAAGACAAAAAAAGTGAATGTTTTACTAATTTTAATGCCTTGAAGTGTAGATATTAGTTGGTTTTAGTATGTGAAAGTATGCTAACTGTTTTCCAACAAAAAGCGTTGAGACCATACTTCAACTTAATTGAGCGTTGCTTCTAGGACATGGTGGTGACAGAGACTGTGGGGGCCTGGGACATGGCTTTTTTGTTTGGGGAACTCTACTTTGCTATCCTAAAAATGGATCTGGTGTAGGCGGGAGTGCAAAGTGCAGAGGAATCAAAGGCAGCACCTGCAACGCGATGCTTCCGCTTTACCTCACACCCTAAAGCACTTGTGCAGATCCCTTTTGGAAAGATAATTTTCCTACCCTAAGTCTGAATTTCTTCAACCCCTTCTCCATCCTCCCCCACTGAGGCTATTGCTTTTATAATGAAGTATCTGACAATGTGAATTTCCCCCCAAATCCAACTGCCATATTATAGCAGAACAGTGGATACCAATTTAAGGGGAGGGTGGGTGATAGAAGGTGAAGGGAGAAAATCATTATCTAACTTCTTAACTTAAGAGTTTTTTCCTATGCGCTGGTGAGATAGCTCAGCGGCATAAGTGCCTGCCTGGCAAGCGCGAGGGCCTGAGTTCGACTCCCAGTACCCACATATGAAAAAAGGGCCAGTGATATTGCTGAGCGGCATGGGCGCTTGCTGGCGCATGAGGTCCTGAGTTTGACCCCTGGTACCCAAACACACACACACACACACACACACACACACACAAAGCTTTTTCCTTAAAGAGCAACTTGCAAGCCAAGTGTGGTGGTGCATGCCTGTCATCCCAGCACTCAGGAGGCTAAGACAGGAGGATCCCTGTGAATTTGAAGCCAGCCTGGGATACATAGTGAGACCCTGTCTCAAAGCAACCAACCAACCAGTCAACTAGCTGACCAAAAAAAGAGCAACTTTCAGGGGCCGATGAGATGCCTCAGTGGCATAAGCGCCTGCCCGGCAAGCGCGAGGGCCCGAGTTCGACTCCCGGAATCCACATATGAAGAAAGGGCCAGTGATATCGCTCAGCGGCACGGGCGCCTGCTGGCGCACGAGGTCCTGAGTTTGACCCCCGGTACCCACAAAAAAAAAAAAAAAAAAAAAGAGCAACTTTCAGAGAGCCATCACTTCTTTCTACTTAAGATACACACAAGCAGAGTTGCCATACAAAACAGAAAGCCTGAGCCTGTACGGACACATCTGTTCTTGTCATTAAAGGGGAACAGTACATTCAGATCATTTTAGAAAATCAGTTGTGGGACTTAATAAATCCATGTTTTCTCCTTTGTAATTTCAACACTTTATGTCACCTGCTTGGGATAAAATAATTATGTTTCTTTCTTGCATAACAGAATAATATATTTAGCTTCCAAAGACAGTGTCAGGTTACTCTAAAGAGGAAATAAATTCTAATTGGAATAAGTGATCTGGAAACCGGGATCTATAATATAGACTCCGATGACCAGAGAGTGGTATAAATACAATTATAAAGCGACAACACTGAGAGTTATTTTGTTTCACGTTAACAACTGAAAGCTTCCTCCACTCCACCGACATCTGAAGTGGACTTCCCACCTGCTCAGTGGCCCCAACTCCTGTTTCCAACAGGCTTCAACTTGAAAGGTGGTCGCCGATTGGCTCACCTGGTTGAACTGTTTAAAAACGATCGCTTTGAGAGAGTCCAGGTGCCGGCTTCTCAGGTCCATTTGCACGATCTGATGGTGTTTGCTGGCGACTGTCAGTGCCTTAGACATGAAAATTAGCATGGCTGTTAGGGTTACTGTTGGTTTGTTTTTCATCACGTTTGTCAAAGTAAAACGTAGGAGCTGTTATCAGTGAATAGTTTTAAGAGTGAAAAGAAATCCAGAAAAACTTTAATCTCTTTTTTTTTTTGGAGACAGAGTCTTGCTGGGTAGCCCAGGCTGGCCTCAAACTCAAAGTGATCCTCCTGCCTCAGGCCCATTTAGGGAGGAGGCTCACCCTGGAGAAAGATGCTGGGAGCCCTGCAGTGCTGAAGGCGGAACCAGAAAGAGGCAGGTTCTGGACAAAAACTACATTGTGTTAAAGATGCTAAAGCAGTTTTTTTTGTGTATAGAACGTGGGGACAATGGTTACAAATGACAATAAAGGTCATTTATAGGCAGATTATATCGTCATGGCAAAGCACTGTATGTAACCATAGGGACATATTCTGTTCAGTAAAAAAAAGCAAATCACTAACCCTATATATGTACCACCCTGGCTTTTGTGATAAAACATGTTTTTTTTTTTTTTTTCAATGTGGGTACCGGGAGTTGAACTCAGGACCTCATACTTGCCAGGCAGGTGCTTATGCTGCTGAGCTATCTCACCAGCCCAATAAAACGTGTTGTGAAAAGAAATATCAAACAGGGGCTAAATGCGAAAGGGAAAAGGGGCGGGAAGTTTTTAGAGACTTTTTTGAGACTTCTGTGTTGGTTGCATTTTTTTTTTTTTAATATGAAGCATGTATTCCTTCAGATTAAAAGACAATGAAGAAGAGTACCAAATTAATACCATTTGTAGATAAGCTATCTTTGCTCCTTATTGTAGGAGAACAAAAATTAAGTGTGGTATTCTGTAGCAAGTGCTGACTGAGCATTTTCACCGCTCAAGACCAGTGAGATGAGGATAACAGAACAGGAGAGCCGAGAGCAGCTTCTTGCGTACCTGACCCAGGAGGGGTACAGTGCCCTTCAGCCTGGAGGAAGAAGTGAAGGCGAACGGAGTCTGGGAGTGATACACCACGTATGTAGGTTTGTACTGGTTGGGCTTTTTGTGCTGAGTTCCCCACGCGATTCGAATCCAGACTGCATTCTCCTCGGCGTCCCTGAAGCTCACTGTCACCTGAAGAGAAGATTTCAGTTTCTCTGATGAATCTCACTGTGGCACCAGTTGCGGGTACTTTCGAGGAGCAATGGACACCACTGTGGTGTTGCTGCAGATTGAGACCCTACTCAATCTCCTACTTTTAATGAGTGTTTTGGAAATCTTTGGGAAGACATTTTTTGATTCTTTTGTAAACACACACTGATGCCTTGCAAAGTCTTTTGGAAGGAAAAAAATGTCTTAAAAATCTATGATCAGATATGACACCAGTATTTTTCAATAATTTCTTGGATTCGTCCTAAACAGTGTTCCTTCACCTATATAAGAGTTTTTGAAGATAACTTTACAAATGAGATAGCAGTTTAAAAAAAAAAAAAAGTCTTTATTTTTTTCAATACTAGAGATTGAAACCAGGGCTACTACTTTGGAGCTACATCCCCAGTCCTTTCTATCTTTTGAGATAGGGTCTTGTGAAGTTGCCCAGGCTAGTGTCAAATTTGTTTTTTTTTTTTTATTTTTTATTTTTTTGAGACAGGGTCTTGCTATGTAGTTCAGGCTGACCTTGAACTCACAGCGATCCTCCTGACTCAGCCTCCTGAGTGCCGAGATTACAGTTATGTGCTATCACACTCGTAGCTGTAATTCTCTTGCCTTAGCCTCTCAAGTAGCTGGGATCACGGCATGTGCTACCATCTGTGGCTAGAGATATGGCAGGTGTTTTATGAGGACTGTTTAGCATCTAGTAGACCTACCCTGCACTATAAGTTTAATAGTAAGATTTCTATGTAGCAATCGGCTCAAAATATCTAATCCTAATGGTTTTATACGTTAGCTCAGCTAAAGTCTACTTAAAGGAACATTATGGGATCAGGATTCAGAAATTGTGCTTGTTTTCCCTTTCCAGGATAAATACTGGCCTTTCTAAACTTGGAAACATGATTGGCAACTGATCTGGAATTTAACAGCCTACCTCATCAGCTTGCCCCAGAGTCAGCTCCCTTGTGGGGCTCTGACTCTGCACAGGGGAACGTGAGCCAGGCACACTTGGCCTTTTTACTCTTCACTTCCTCCCCTTCCTCCACACCAGGAAAGCAGCAGGTTGTTATGGTGGCTGCTGGTGCTAGCAAACTGCCCACTTTGTCGCTAGCTGCTTTGCCAAATCCCCTTGGTGTAGCAGACCAGGGATTCTCCACAGCCTAGTACATGGAGGTGCAGAGCTGTCTGGCTTCCCTAGTGAGCAGCGTGGAGCTTAGCCCCCTTGGGGGAATCCCTGGGCCGCTACTGGCTGGAACAGAAGAGGTCTCATTCTTTTTTTTTGAGACAGGTTCTCACTATGTAGTGCAGGCTGGCCTTGAATTTCCCTGGATGGCCTCAGACTCATGGCAATGCTCCTGCCTCGGACTCCCGAGTGCTGGGATTACAGATGCGTGCCACCACACCTGCCCTAGAAGAGGTCTCATTCTGTGTAGTGTCCTTGCTGCCCGTTACAAAAGCAAAAGTGCCTATAAAATCATGGGGCTCCAGAGCTGCATGGACCAATGCCGGAGGTACTACTCACACTTGGACCACGAATCAGACTCACTGCAGTTAGGTGAGATTAGAAATGCAGCTGCCGTCACACCAGCCACATCCCCAGCGCTCAGCAGCCACGTGGGGCCACTCGCTGGTACACTGGACGGGCCACCAGAGGAGGCTGCGTCCCTGCAGAGCTCCACTGGGAAAGGGCGGCCAGGTCTAAGTGGATGGGGGAGAGGAGAGGAAGCTTTAGAGTTTTTACTTTTATTATCCTTATTTATCGTTTTAGAGCTTTTAGCATTTGTCTTGGGCATGGAGTAGGAGAGTGTGGAATATGACTAACTGAACTACAGGGCAAGATCCTGTCTCAAAAAAACCAAACAAACAAAAAGCAAAAGAACACCCCCAAACAGGAGCACATGTCGACAGCACAGATGTCATTAAATGGAATTGCACAGAAATTTGGATGAATTTTATTCTTACGTTTTTTAATGCTCTGTGAAGAATTTTCTTAAATGAGCTTTTAAATTCTTCCATATCAAAAATGTCAACATCTTCATCTGTCAAAGGGTAAAGAAAAACAGAAATGAATGGAGCAATAGTGTCTTCAATAGAGGGATTTGCAAAGAACCCTGAAGCTAAGCATTTTGTGCAACCTCAGAGCAAAGACGATGAGATCACACAAATGCTGCCTGCGCCTTCGGCAGGGCGCTGCCAGGCACAGAACAGTCACCTCACGGGCAAAGAAATTTAAGAGAATGCGTTTCTGTTGATTTTTACATTGCCCCAAAATATCACATACAAATGTTTGATTTCAAATGGAAAATATTACCTGTTCCTTTACTCATATGAAAAACATCCCAAATTTTCTGGTGCCGATGAACTTGTGTATCTGTGAAAGGAAACATTTATTACTTAATAGTCTGTCTTAGGGCTTTGACGTAATGTGTTTATATACATACATATATATATATATATGTATGTATGTATATATACATACATATATATATATATATATATATATATATTTTTTTTTTTTTTTTTTTTTTTTTTTTTTTTTTTTTCCCCTTGGTCTTTTTGAGACAGGGTTGCACTATGCAGTTCAGGCTGGCCTTGAACTCATGGCGATCCTGCTGCCTCAGCCTCCCAAATGTTGGGATTACAGATGTGTGCCACCACGCCTGGCTAGATCTATTTTTTTTTGTGTGGGTACTGGGGGTTGAACTCAGGGCCTCGCACGCCAGCAGGCACCCGTGCCATTAAGTGATATCATCGGCCCTGTTTTCATATGTGGGTACTGGGAGTCGAACTCAGGACCTCATGCTTGCTAGGCAGGCACTTATGCTGCTGAGCCATCTCACCGGCCCTTTTTTTTATTTTCTTATTTCTATATTTTTAATAACACATCACCTGCTTTTCTATCTAGATACTATGTGGCACACAGTAGGTGCTTAATGAACATATGAGTGAATGCATGAGAACTGGAAATGTACATAGGTCCACCTTTAAGGTGGATGGGCTCCAATCCCTGACAATGAGACTAACTCAGAGGCAGGTACTCTAAATACAGGCAGCTATGTCACAGCTAGGCCAAAGTGCTAATAAAGTAATAAAGGTGGGTTTGGGTATACTTCCATGTCATGGAGGAGTTAATATACAACGATAACGATCAACTAGTAACTGTATCAGGCTTTGTTCTAAGTACTTAACATGCGCTTTTATTTAATCCTCACCACAACCTATGTGATATTATCCTTATTGCACAAGTTTGTAAATGGAAATACCGGGGCACGGAGATGTCTACCACCTCCCCCAGGGCTCACAGAGAAGCAGCAATGCAGCCATGAAACCAACCCGGAGCTAGGGTCTGTGTTCTTAGCCCCTACACTATGCTACCTGCTGAATAAAAAACAAAACAAAACAAAACAAAACAAATTCTTCATCTTGAAAAAATGCTACAGTGTAATAACAAATTTTCAGAAATATATTTTCTAATTCTATAATAATATAAATTCCAACAAATACCTATCCTCTGCTTAGGATGTGCCAGTCAGTGTGCTAAGAGTTTCGTAGACATCGTCTCATTGAATTCTCCAAACACTCTGGGAAATAGGCACTACTTCTATCTCCATTTAGTAAGGACTCTGAGGTACAGCGGCGGTGCAGTTTGACAAAGGGCATGAGACAGGTAAGGGACAGAGAGAGATTTGACACCAGGTCCCCTTGACTCTGGAATCTGCATTCTTCTGTACAAAACTGCATCTGATAAAACTGATCGGTTACGTGCAAATAGAAATCACCAGAACTTACAAACGATGTCCAAAAGGGCCACATCACTGATACTCGCACAGTTCTCCTGCAAGAAAGGATACGCTGTTTAGGAAGCGTGGTGATAGGTTTGGTGCTACTCCCTCTCAATTAGCACGTTAGCATCGCGTAGGACGGACCTGAGCACACCCTCAGTACTTTACTGAAAGCCCATCTCCAATGGACGGTCTCCCGACAGATAGAATTTCTGCTTTCCTTCTCAGTCCAGGCACTCACAACTCTTCTCTCTGAATTTATTTATTCATTTTTATCAGACTTTATTGGTACACTACAGATATACATAACGATCACATACATCATAGAGAATTTGTACCTGTATGTGATATAACTTGTTTTTCTTCCCATTCCCCTACCCTCCCTTCCTCTCCCTGAGTTTTGTTTTCATCTATCACTTTTCACCTTTTCTTTATTATTTTTTTTTTATGGGTACGGGGGGTCGACCTGAGGACCTCGCGCGCCAGCAGGCGCCCGTGCCGCTGAGCGATATCACTGGCCCTTTTTTCTTATGTGGGTTCCGGGAGTCGAACTCGGGCCCTCGCGCTTGCCAGGCAGGTGCTTATGCCGCTGAGGTATCTTACCGGCCCCCACTTTTTCGTTTTTTAAAAATCAACTTTATTGGGCCGGTGAGATGGCTCAGCGGCATAAGCACCTGCCTGGCAAGAGCCAGGGCCCGAGTTCGACTCCCGGAACCCACATACGAAAAAGGGGCCGGTGATATCGCTCAGAGACACGGGTGCCTGTTGGTGCGCGAGGTCCTGAGGTCGACCCCCCGGTACCCACAAAAAAAAAAAAAAAAAAAAAAAAAATCAACTTTACTGAAGTACAATTAACACACATTAAGCTGTGTGTATTCAAACTTACAATTTGTGATTTTGACTTACGAAGACAGTAATACCTCGGTTCATCACAGTTGTGCTTCCGTACGCGAACTCCGCAACGGGTGAAACAGGACCGCAGCCATCTTCCCCAGAGTTGTGGAATGAATTAAGCTCATGAACCGAGGCACCACTGTACACTCATGAAACCATCACCACAGTCACGACAGTGAATAGCAGCCCCCCAAATTTTCCTGTGTCTCTTTCTTACCCTCCTCTTCTCAGCCCCTACCTCCCTCCCTTCCAACCCTTGGTTGTGAGGCCACCCCTGACCTGCTTCCTGTCACTGCAGATTTGTTTCCTAGAGTTTATCTGAACGTGGACATAACTTTGTATTCTTTTTTTTTTTATTTTTGGAGACAGGGTCTCACTATGCAGTTCAGGCTGGCCTTGAACTCACTATGTAGCCCAGGCTGGCCTCGAACTCACAGTGATCCTCCTGCCTCAGCCTCCCGAGTGAGTGCTAGGATTACAGGCATGCGCCACCACACCTGGCTTGTATTCTTTTTTTTTTTGTACCGGGAATCGAACTCAGGACTTTGCGCTTGCCAGGCAGGCACTTGTGCTGCTGAGCTATATCCCTGGCCCTATTCTTCCTTTTTTGACTGGCTTCTTTTATCCAGTGTAATTATTTTGATACTGTGCTGTATTTTTTTTAAACTGCACAGCAACATTTACTGTTTCAGCCAGGACTAAAGTGTACTTTGCATCTATAAATGGTTACTTCCTTTCTTCTCCTGAGTGGTAATTTGTTGTATGGATGTATCGCAGGTTACCTGTTTACCTGCTAAAGGGTACTTGGGGCTATCACGCGCAATGTGGCTGTGAATATCACAGTACTTGTCTCTGTGTGGACAGGATTCCAGTTCTCTCGAGTAAATGGCTGAATCTCTGGCAGACATACACTTTAACTTTTAAAGAAACTTCCAAATTGACTTCCAGAGTGGCTGTCGCATTTGCATTCCTACGAGCAGTGTGACAGTAAAAAGCGACATTCTTCTTTTCCCTCCCCTCATGCTCCCTAGCCCAGCTGTAGTTAATAAAGAGGTCTGTGTCTTTCCAGTCTGCCATTCCAGGCTTCCTGACCCTGGCATACTGATGTTTTGGTTTGATAATTCTGTGTTGGGGAGGCCGGTCCTGGATGTCAAACAGCATCCCTGACTTCTACCCAGTAGAAACCAGTAGCACCCCTGCTTGCTCAGTGTGACAACCAAAAATGTCTCTAGACCTTACCGTTTGTCCTATGGGGACGAAATGATCCCAGTTGAGAACACTGGACATTTGACAGATGGACATTTATATGCATAATACAGTTCTTTAAAAAATTTTTTGTTTTTTGAGATAGGGTCTCGCTATGTAGTTTAGGCTGGCCTTGAACTCGCTGCAATCCTCCTGCCTCAGCCTCCCAAGTGCTGCATACAGGTGTGCGCCGCTATGCCTGTCTCAAAGTTTCTTTCAATGTTGTACACAAAGAATGTTGTACACAAGGACTATTTTGTTATGGATGAATCATTCATCAACACATAACTGTTTTCAACTTTTTTGTTTTTAAAACAATGCTCAATTAATTTACTTATGTGTAAATATTATATAACTAAATATATAAATATTTATAAATTTAATATTAGTAATATATACCTTCTTATTCTATTTTTTTTTTTTTTTTTGTGGGTACCGGGGGTCGAACTCAGGACCTCACGCGCCAGCAGGTACCCGTGCTGCTGAGCAATATCACTGGCCCTTTTTTCGTATGTGGGTACCGGGAGTCAAACTCAGGACCTTGCACTTGCCAGGCAGGCACTTATGCTGCTGAGCTATCTCACCAGCCCCTACCTTCTTATTCTAAATTATTTCTTCAGGGTAAATTTCAGAACTAGGATTTTTTTGGGTCAAAAAGTATTTTTATTTAAAAACAAAAACAAATGAGGAAAGTCAGGGATGGTGGGCTACATAGTGATTTTCAGGGCTGACTGGAACGTAGGCAGACCCTGCTTCAAAAGAAAAACAACAACAAATGAAGAAAAGGTATACCAGAATATGAGAATTTTTTGTACTCTACTTGCAACTTTTCTGACAGTCTGAAATTATTTTAAAGTAACAAAAACCAAATAAGTAAATCAATACACATGAAAGAAAAAGTATTTCTTTCCTCAGAACTTTGCAAAAATATTTGAGTGTTATTATCTTTGCATTTTTGTCACAGGGGTGGTTAAAAAAACACTGGGTCATTATTTTAACTTGTGCTGATTTTTTTTCTCTTATGGTAGTTTTTGTCTTATTGATTTGTAAGCATTTCTTTCTTTTCTTTTTTTTTGTGGGTAGGGGGTCGAACTCAGGACCTCGCACGCCAGTAGGCGCCTGTGCTACTGAGCGATATCACTGGCCCTTTTTTCATATGTGGGTTCCGGGAGTCAAATTCAGGCCCTCGCGCTTGCCAGGCAGGCGCTTACGCCGCTGAGCTATCTCACTGGCCCCTTTTCTTTTTTCTGAGACAGGGTCTCACTATGTAGTGCAGGCTGGCCTTGAACTCACTATGTAGGCCATGCTGGCCTCTAACTCACAGCGATCCTCCTGCCTCAGCCTCCTGAGTGCTGGGATCACAAGCGTGTGCCACCACGCCCATCTAAGCATCTCTTGTAGTTGAAAAAGCCAATTAATACTAGTTTCTTCACTTTACAAACAGTTAAGCAGCTGCCTTTCGATACCTTTTGGAAAGAAAAACCCAAATGGGTGGGGTGTTGCTCTACCGGTGAGCTGCGGCCCCAGCCCTGAGACTCATCGTTCTGTACACTGTTACCTCACACAGCAGAAGCAAGTCCTGAACCAAAGATTCTTTTCTCTGCTTGACGTTTAGGGTCTGCAACTGGTTTTCAGACAAAAAACCCCAGGTTTTTAAGATTGTCATCATTTTAGCCATGGGGATTTTTAAGATGGTCCTCCTGATAAATTCGGCCAGAATCTCGTCCATCTCTCCAGCACTGGAACAAAACAAAGAGAACACAACGAAGAACTTATCAAATAGAGAACCTTAAGCCAACTGAATTTTTCAGGAGATTTTCAGCCAGGATTTTATTTGGAGGTCAAATACCCAAATGCTTCCCCTTTCTTAGCCACTAAAAGTTAGTGCTGCTATGGTTTGGATGGGGTCTGTCTCTCCAGGGTTCATGTGCTAGAAGTTAGGTCCCTAATGGAATGAGGGAGGGGATGGACCTTTAAGAGGTGGGGTCAGCAGAGGGTGAATGGGTCATGGGGCACTGCCCCATGAAGGGATTAACGCTCTTTCAAGGGGCTGGGTCAGGTCACCCGCAGTGGATTACAAAGTGACTTCAGCTTTCCCCCCTCGCTCTCCTGATTCCTCTCCAGCCACGTTATCTTTCTTCCATGTGGGCGCTTGCATCTCACACATGCTATCATTGTGAAGCTCGTCACGTTACCCCACAGCCAAGCATCCCTCAGCAGAGGCCACCACATGTGGCCCCCTGATGTAGGACTTTCGACCTTCCAACTGTGAGCTAAACAAATCTCTCTCTCTTTCATAAGTATGCAGTTTCCGGTATTTTGTTTTAGCTACACAAAATGGACTGAGACAAGTGCTCTCTGTCCTTGACTAGAGCACTTTGATCTTCAGTCATTCGCTGATTCATGTAACTCATGACCGAGCACCTAGATACCAGGTATTTCTGGGTTTTGTGAACAGTTACATCTTTATCCAGAAAGACAAAACTCTGCGCAATATCCATTCTAGTGAGGAGAGAGACAACATAAAAAATCACAAAACAAGAGGGAGAAATGTAGTGAGAAAAATGGAATAATGTTAGGCAGGCTGGGAGTGATGTGGGAATGGTAGGTAGAGAATTAGGCCTTGAGGAGGTGACATTTGAGGCCATCCTTGGAGGAGAAGGAGTCAAGGGGTGGAAGAGATTTCCAGGCAGAAGGAGGGGCGAATGCAATGAGCCCTGGAGCCTTCAAGGAGCAGGGAACAGGCAGCCTCCAGTGAAGTGGGAATAGAGAGCCAGTGAGGTCAGAGGTCACTGAAAGGATTGTTGCTTTTACTCTGAAGGTTCTGAACAGAGATGGGATATGGTGTCACTTAGGTTTTTACCAAATCCATCTGGCTACTCTACTGAGAATGTAGCCCTAGGAGGCAAGGGCAGAAGGAGGAGACACAGTAGATGAACAACAACTAATAATAAAATAATTGTAACAATATATTGAAATGAAACTGATTTAAAACTTATGAATTGTATCTGGAGTTTACAATGTAATATTTTAGTTGCCTGTGGGCAACTGAACTGCAGAAAGTGAAACTGCAAGTAAGGGAGAACTATTGTAATCTCTTTATCCTTTAACATTTCTCCAATTAATAAAGAGCCACTACCTCATTTTTCTTTGTCCACAAGATTTTTTGTTTTTGGTCCCGGGAATCGAACTCAGGACCTTGTGCTTGCCAGGCAGGTGCTGTGTCGCTGAGCTATATCCTCAGCCTCCACAAGATCTTTTGTTCTGGGTTGGATCCCCAGCATTGAAAACGAACAAACAAACATTGACTGCAGGGACATAATCAGGACCGCGAAAATGAAGTTTGGTTTGTTGCCTTGTCCAGAGACAAAAGCATCCTGTCCTAGGGTCAAGGCTAAAGTCTTCACCATGATCTATAAGGTCTTGCATTGTTTGGCCCTTGCTTCCCTGTCCCAGGCTTTATGAACTTCAGTTACACTGGCTTCTTAGCTCCTATAATACAGAACGATAATTGCCCTTGCCTAGAAGGTTCTTTCTGTACATATTCACTTGGGTTATTTCCTGTTGTAATTCAGATGTGTTAGCTTCCTGTTGCTGTGGCAATACCTGAGATAAGCAATTTATAAGGAGGAAAGATTTATTTTGGCTCACAGTTTCAGAGGTTTCAGTCCATGGCCTTGGCCATGTTGCTTTGGGCTTGTGGCAGCACGCTACATCATGGCGGGAGGCAGCCTGTTCATCTCCGGGAGAATAGGTAGCAAAGACAAAGAGAAGAGGCTGGGGTCCCAAGATCCCCTTCAAAGGCATGCTCCCAATGACCTAACTTCCTCCCACTAGGCCTTACCTCCCAGATTTCACCACCTTCCAGTAGCACCACAGGGTGGAGACCAAGCCTTAGTATATGGGACTTTGGGGGACAATTTTAGATCCATACAGTAACATCAGGTATCAGTTAAATGGCTTCTCCTCAGAGAGATTTATTCAAAATTATTTCCTCACCTTCCACGACTCATTACCTTTCCAGAACTATCCGAAATTAACTTTATCATTTTATTGCACTCCTAACATTTCATTGTGCCCTGGAGCACTACAAACGTCTTGTTCACAGCTAAACCTCTAGAATCTACAACTGTTAGGCTGGTCAATCAGTAAGTCTAGCAAGCCTGAGAACCTTCACGTAGGTACTTGATAAATATTCATGGAATGAATGACTAGATATTCTTCCCAAGCATCATGTCAGAGAAAATTATCTGGGAAGGATTAGGGTTCAACAGTCAGTGAAATATCAAACCAACATGTCCCCGATTAAAAACTTAGGAGGCTTGTTGAAATGAATATTCCTGAGTCATCAAGTTAAACTCCGGAGAAGGCGCATGTAAGGAAGCATGGAGATTTTTTTTTTTTTTTTTTTTTTTGTGGGTACCGGGGGGTCGACCTCAGGACCTCGCACGCCAGCAGGCACCTGTGCCGCTGAGCGATATCACCAGCCCCTTTTTCGTATGTGGGTTCCGGGAGTCGAACACGGGCCCTTGCGCCTGCCGGGCAGGCACTTAAGCCGCTGAGCCATCTCACCGGCACGGAAGCATGGAGATTTTTAAAGATCATTTCATGTGATTCTCAATTGTGGGTAAAGTTCACCAGAATGCCATAAAGAAACCTGGTTAAAAAAAGAGCACTTAATCTTATCAGCAGTTTCAAAACCCTTTAATAAAACTTTAACAATCTTTCTCTTTGTGACTATCTTTTAAGTATTTTTTTTCCCCCTAGTGCTTTAGCACAGTGCTGGGCATAGAGCGAACATTCAAATTCATTTGCTGAATGAACTATGACAAACAGCTTTTAAGTAACGTTCCTGGAGACATGCACTGCAGCAATTGGGGACATAATAAGTGATGGGAAAGCCTGAATGAATAAACAAAGAACGGAAACCAAAGGGAACTAAAGATCAAAATAAAACCCCAACTCTTCGCAAGGCAAAACCCACGCTTCGTGCGACACCCCAACGTGGCTCGAGCCGCGTAAGTCCCCGCCCCACTACGGGCGGATGTGACGTCACGGATTTACCGTCCTCTTCCAACTCAGCCTCAGTGCCCCAATCCCGGCCCAAGATTGAGCACCAATCCTGCGCCTTAAGGCACACGGCAGTCGTGGAAAAGCCGTCCCAGAGGTCTGGGGTCTGACTTCTTCAAGGCTCTCACCACCTTGCAGACCGATCTCACGCCGCTAGAGGCTGTCTTACCGGCCCATATCCCCAACCGTCTCCTCAGCAGCTGTTCCCGCAGAGGCGCCTTCAAAGTCACCAATGGAATGTCCCGCCACCTACAAGTTCCGCCCACCGGGCTAGGACTTTAGACTACGACCTGGGCACAGGAGGTACCTTGGGGGGCACAACAGAAAGGAAACTCGCTGAGCCGCCTCTTATGTCTTTTCAGGAGAAGAGTTTTTGTAAGTAAAGGCAGGGTCTGTCACGAAACCTGTCTTTGGGTTCGGTGTGTTGTTTTGGCGCTGCCTATCCTCGTTGGATCGCTGTGCTCCCCCCGCGGCGCAGGAAAATGGGCCGGTCGAGGGCGGGTGGCGCATGCGCCTCCCGGGCGGTGGCGGGGCGGGGGGGTGTTGGCGGCGGGGCTGGCAGAACTGGGTTGTGGTAAAGAACGCCGCGGTGGTGGCTTCCTGCCTGGCGGCGCGGCTGGCGGTTCACGCTCCGCAGACCTGTGGGTCGTAGTTTTCGTAGCTGACTCCGGTTTCAGCCCTTCCGGTGTGGCCGAGCGTCGGTGAGTCGGGGTGTCCGGGCGGCTCTGAGAAGCAGCTTCTTCCTGGGCCTCGCTGCGGGTGCGGGGAGGCAGGGGATCCCGCGTCCCTCGCGTCCCCTCGGCGCCCGGTCCTGCCGGCCTTCGGGGGCTGGGCCCGGAGAACCCGTCCGCGTCCCCGGTGGTCCTTGGGCCCTACCCGAGCTCGTTGGGCACTGGGCTAGGGTGGCAGAGGTGCGTCCTAGATTCTCCGCCCTCGGCGTTGGCTGGGGACGCGAGCCGGCGCCGGCGTTGTCCCTCGCCAGCCCGTGACCTTGATCTGACTCCTCTCCACCCAGCCTGGGCCGCCTCGCCTGTGGAATGGGTAGAGCCCATCGCGTCGGGCGGGAGAAGTGAAGCCTTTACAGTGTCTGGCACGAGGACCGCGCAGTGAACTCTACTATTACTGTCACTTATCCAGGAATTTGCTTGTAGGAAATGGGGCCTGTTAGAGCGATCTTAGCTGCAGAGACGCTGTCAGCCACAGGGATCCCCGTCGGGCTTCTTGTCGAGGGGCGTAGACCTCCAGATTCCTCTTGCTGGCTCTAAAGGTTCCCGTGCTATGTTTTCCTAACAGGTGTTTTATGTAGGATCTTAAGCAGATCCATCGTTTAAATGTATACAAGTTGGCGCTGTCAAAGGAATTCTGTTGTGACCCCTTTGTCTCTCCCATACCTACAGACCAGTGCGCTTGCTTAGTTGATTTAAAATGAGCTTCTTTCCATTTTTTTTTTTTTTTGGAGACAGGGTCTCGCTATGCAGTTCAGGCTGGCCTTGAGCTCACTTGGTAGCCCAGGCTGGTCTCAAATTTGCAACGATCCTTCTGCCTCAGCCTCCTGAGTGCTGGGATTATAGGCGTGCACCACCAGGCCCGGCTTTTCCATCCTTTTTTAACCATGTTGAGTTGTGTATTAATTCTCAAACTTTGATAAACATAATTTCAGCATTCAGCAAACACTTATTGGGCATTTACTACGTGCATTTACTAAAATACTGTTGCTAGCCTGTGCGTTCTTGCACATGTGTGGACTGATTTTTTTTCCTCTGAGATTCATGACTTGGCAGAGTACTCAGCACTCAGTAGGTACTGGTGAATGATTGTCCAGGTAAAGCCACCAAAGAGGCCCATTCCTTGAGGAGCTATTTTGTGAAAGTCAGAGTAGTTAAGTCCTCTTCCCACGGCCCTGGTGCTCTCTGAGAGCCTGTTGCTCTCAGTAGCAACTTGGTTTGACCTCTCCCCTAGGAGTGTGACAGTTTAGATTTGTCACTTGGTGGCTGTAATGAGTAGAAGTAGGCAGAGTGGGCAAGGCCCTGCTATATTTGCTGCCTCTGCTGCAGTATGGTTGGTTCATAGTTTGAAAAAGTTGGGAAAGAGTAATTTAATCCAGGGCTTTCTGAAATGTAGGTTTTTAGAAGATACGTTTTATTTTTTTAAGGTACATTTCAAAAAAACATTGTTAGCTTATTTTTTTTTTTTCGGGAGAACAAATTCTTTAGACTCTGAAAAGACTTTTCTGGGCTTGGCTTGTTTTTTGCTTATTTTATTTATTTATTTTTGTCTTTTTGAGACAGGGTCTTGCTATGTAGTTCAGGCTGGACTTGAACTCACTATGTAGTCCAGGCTGGCCTCAAACTCACAGTAGTCCTCCTGCTTCAGCCTCCCAGGGCTGGAATTACAGGCGTATACCACCATGCCTGGCTTTGCTTATTTTAAAGTAATATTAGTGTAGTGTAAATTTCTTTCCTGTGTAACCACACAGTAACAAAGTCTTTCTAGAGAAAAGCAAATGACATTAAAATGCAGGGGTTTGGGCTGGGGATATAGCTCAGCAGCACAGTGCCTGCCTGGCAAGCTCAAGGTCCTGAGTTCAATTCTCAGTACCAAAAAAAAAGAAAAAAGAAAAGTAAATGAAATAAAATAAAATGCAGGGTTCCCCAATGTAATAATAGATTTGCTGAAGTGTTACTAGAATGCTTATCCTTTTACTAATTTTCATTTTTGTTACTAACATTGTGCCATCTGGTGGTTGAAATCTGCTATCATAGAATACTGTACTCAGAAAAATTTTACCTGACTTGCATTAGACCGAGATGGAGTGAATAAAATAAAACTGTATTTTTTATATCTTCATTGCTGGTACTCTGCTGCTCCCATCCTCCCAGCCTAACCCAAGGAAAAGTTAAAACTACTTTGTTAGCAGCATATGTTAGCCAGACGTGAAAACAGATTTTCAAGAGTTTCACTGGACGGTTTCGGTGTCCCTGTGTGCAGACTTGAGGAGGTGGGCAGGGGTAGCTTGGATAGGGAGGTGTAACTGTGACAGGTTTACCCTTCTGATGATTTAGAAATGCCAGTGGAAGGGTGGGAGTGAAGATTTGTGTTTAACTATACTGTCCCTCAGTTTGTAAGAGATACTTAGAGTTATAATGTTAGAATAGGCTTTTTAAAGTTGACTACTGGTGCGACTGAAGTTTTATATTTAATTGTGGTTTTTTTTGTTTGTTGCTTTTTGTTTTTTTTTGGTACCAGAAATCGAACGCAGGATCTTGCGCTTGCCAGGCAGGCGCTGTGCCGCTGAGCTATATCCCCGGCCCTTATTTAATTGTTTGGATGGAATTTATTCCTTTCAGTGCAGTAGGCCTGAAGTCCTATCACTAATGAATGTCTGCTTTACTTTTGTTTCTGCCATGCTGCTGGTGTTCATAACTATTGCACTACCTCTTTGAAATAATTTCTTTCTTTCTTTTTTTTTTTTTTTTTGTGAGTATGGGAGGTCGAACTCAGGACCTCGCGCGCCAGCAGGCGTCCCTGCTGCTGAGCGATATCACCGGCCCCTTTTTTGTATGTGGGTACCGGGAGTCGAACTCGGGCCCTCGCACTTGCCAGGCAGGCGCTTACGCCGCTGAGCCATCTCACCGGCCCTGCACTGTGTGTTGTTATCTTCAAAGTACTTACTCTCTTGACACTCTTACTCGATGTGGCACATTACAACACATGTTGAGAGCGGTCACACCGCAGCCTGATGCAGCCTGATGCAGCCTGATTCATGGTGGGGCAGCTCCGTGAAGTCGACATCTGCTTTGCAAGTTTAACCCTTTGGTTTCCAGTCTCGTCCTCAGACAGATCGCAGTGTCATTCAGTTCCGTCTTCCCTGTTATGTGACTGAGACTTTTAGATAGACAAGTAATACTTCCCGTGTCACACTGTACTGTTTCAGATGTGCTCATGTATGTTGTTTTAACTCCCATGAGATATAGGTTAAGAACTAATGCTGTTTTGTAGAAGAGGAGACGTGGGTCTCAGATGAGTAGCCAAAATGATACGGTTTATGAATAGCCAAGTCCACACCGTCTTTTCTCACCGTTTTTTCTACATCTCCTTTCTAATTTGTTGTTCTAACTAGGCAGTTTCTTTTTTGTACTTCCTCATTTGTGGACTTCTCTAAGTTGGTAAATATTCCCAGTTTCATCATTGGATTTTTGTTTAGGTCTAGTGTCAGACCCATTTCCATCCTGAATCCTCAGCCTACAGCAACGTTCAGATTGTCAGTGCTCTGCACGAGTTGACGAGTGACAAATACAATTCTATTTTTTTTTTTACTCTAGTCAGACCCTCTACTTCTAATAATATAGGGTAATGCTACATTGGTTTCTTTAGAACTTAGGCCTAGAATTAGTGCCTGATGAACTTGTAGCCAATGAGAGTTTTTTTGGGAAATAGCTTTTTCCTCTCTCTGAATTTATGTTATTTATAAACTGTATGAAGACCTTCTGTTTGGAACATGGGAAAAATCCATCAGGGTGAGAGAGGGTGTTAGGTCTTAACTCTGCCACATACTATCTGACATGGGGCTTAGTTTTCCATGAAGATGTGGGTGATGCATCTTTTGATGATAAAAAGGCAATTCTTAGAATTCAGCTGAGTTTGAAAAGCCATCCACTTCAAGTGGTTGTTCATTATAAGACTTGTCTGGCGCATGGCAAGTGTTGAACGAATTATTTTCTCAACTATCGATACCTTCTCAGGGTTTTGAAGAAACTTTTCAAAGAAGATACAATATTTATTTTGATTTTCTTTAGCTATCAAAAAATACATTGAGTTATAGTAGCGTCCTTAGAGTAGGAAGAACACTACTGGAAGTCACCAGCACTTAAATATGTTCTGAGAGCACAGTGCCATTATTTTATAGTCGCATGTACTTTGTATATTACACCCAAGCGGATTGCAGTATCTCTTGAGTATGTGTCAACATTTAGGCAAAGCCAGGTGACACAGGGTGGTGTCACATAGGTGAAGGGTAAAAGGGGAAGGAGACAGTATCTAGCTAACAGGTATGGTGAAAGAAAGAAAAAATGTTCGGTAAAATGATGAATTTGTTAGATAAGGATGAGTGTGTAGGGCTCATGGTTAAGTAGTGTCTTCTTATCAAGAAGGATAGGAGAGCCGGGCGTGGTGGTACATGTCTGTAATCCCATCACTAGGGAGGCTGAGACAAGAAGATCCCAGCAAGTTGCAGGCCAGCCTGGGCTACATAGTGAGACCCTGTCTTAAAAAAAAAAAAAAAAGGATAGGAGAAGGAAACTAAGTTAAACCACTTTATTGTTTGAAATAGCCATCTAGGACAAGAAATTATTTGGCAATTAAAATTTAAAAAAGTAGGGGCCAGTGAGATGGCTCAGCGGCATAAGCGCCTGCCTGGCAAGTGCAAGGGCCCAAGTTCAACTCCCAGAACCCACATACGAAAAAAGGGCCGGTGATATCGCTCAGCGGCACGGGCACCTGCTGGTGTGTGAGGTCCTGCGGTCAACCCCCGGTACCCACAAAAAAAAAAAAATTTTAAAAAGTGGAGGGGAAGACTTGGTACCCTGGATCTAAAGTAGCATATATATATCTGAAGTAAGCTTTGTTATGGAGGGAGTAAAATATGTGATATATATTTATGCTTGTATACAATGTGCGTGTATATATTACCTTAGCAGTCAGGTGCCTTCTCAAGTACAGGTGCTTCTTGAGTTCTGATGGAATTATGTCTAGATAAATTCATTCTTAAGTTGAAAATACTGAAGTAAAAAATACATTTTAGGGGCTGGAGATGTAGCTCAGATCTATAGCATTTCTCTAGCAAGCCTGAGGTGCTGGGCTTGATCCTCAGCACTGCAAAAATACAAAACAGCAAAAGAATAATATACCTGACCTACTTAACATTGTAGCTTAGCCTAACCTACCTTAAATGTACTTAGAACACCTATGTTAGCCTCGGGTTGATAAAATTATCTAATGCAGCCTATTTTATAATGAAGTGTTGAATATCTCATGCCAACACAGATGAGTGTTTTGTAGATGATGGAGTGTGAAAACACAGTACCCCAAAAGTGATGGCGTATAGTACTCTAGAGCAGTGGTGGCGTAGGTAACCTATGGCGTGTGCTGCATTGGGCACATGAGCTGTGTCACCCTAGCAGCTGAGCATCGAGTAACAGTTGTTTTTTTCTAAACCAAAACCTCAGTATTCAGGTTTAATTGCAGTGTTGGCAATTTGCGATAAAGAAGTGGGTCTCGGGTTGCACTAGGCACTAGGTCTCTAACGGTTTGCGATCACCGCTGTAGAGTTTGGATTGCTTTCCCTTATGATCGTGTGACTGACTGGGAGTTGCTGCCTAGCACCGTAAGAGAGTATCAGTATTGTACCATACATTGCTAGCTTAGGAATGGCTCAAACTTCAGTGTATGGTTTCTGAATGTGCATTGCTTTTCACTGTTGTAAAGGCAGGAAATCCTGAGTTGAACTATAGAGAGTTGGGGACCTATCTGTATTTGCTTTACCAAATAGAGAGGTCATTTCAGTTCATCCATAAGCTTGGTTTTTGAATTCTAAAGTCACAAATTTGAGGGATGGTTGATAGAAATGTACAAAAAGGTCTTGTCGAATACATTTACAAAATAAAATGCTAATGACATTTTCTAGGTGGCTAAACCAGTGTGCAGAAAAAATAAGTGAGGCAGAAACCAGATAACTAGTATGTGCATACTATATACATAAGTGTAGGCACATAATATTGGGGTAGTATTTGATGACTGACATTGCTGAACTATATGGCACTTTGTTCTTCTGAAGCAATACATTTCTGTCACTGAAAGCACTGTAGTCAATGTCAGGCAAACAAAACAGGTCTGCAGAAGCATGCATATTTGAAGCATGTTATTTGACTGCATTTTTATTTTCCATTTCAGTTAAGTACTTAAGTGGGTGCAACATCTTGATTAGTGATTTTTAGCTATGGTGTGTGTGTTTCATAGTTATTGAATGAAACAGTGATCTGATAGAAGTTGCAAACTCAAATAGTGGCTGTGTGCTAATCCTTTGGCATTGTTTTTTCAGACTTTTAAAAAATTTGTTGAGCCGGTGAGATAGCTCAGTGGCATAAGTGCCTGCCTGGCAAGTGCGAGGTCCTGAGTTCGACTCCTGGTACCCACATAAAGGAAAAAAGGGCCGGTGATATCGCTCAGCGGCACAAGCGCCTGCTGGCAAGTGTGAGGTCCTGAGTTCGACTCCCAGTACCCACATTAAAAAAAACCCAAAATTTGTTGAAAGTAGGATGGACAGTTTGAATTTCTCAGAACTTTTTATAAAAAATATCTTTATTGAGACATAATTTATATACCATGAAATTCACCCATTGTAAGTGAATTCAGTGATTTTGAGTAAATTTGTAGAATTGTGTAGCCGTTACTCCAATTCAGTTATAGAACATTTTCATCACCCAAAGAGGTTCCTTTGTGCCTTCACTTCAGGCAATCAATGATTTGATTTTCGTTTCTATAAATTTGCCTTTTTAGACATTTTATGTATATGGAATCATACAACAACCTGTAGTTTTTTGCATCTGACTGCTTTCATTTAACAGAGGGCTTTTGAGGTTCATCATTGTTAGAGCATACATCAATAGTTCAGTCCTTTTAATTGCTAAGTGGTGTTCCATTACATAGGTAGGCCACATTTTGTTTATGCACGTACCCAGTTCAAGGACGTTTGGATGGTTTCCAGTGTTGGCTGTTATAAGTAGCTATTATGGAACGCTGCTGTGAATGTTTGTGTCTTTGGGTGGGTTTGTGTTTCATTTCTCCTGGGTGGGTTCCTAGGAATGCAGTTGCTGAGTCGTATGGTAAGTTTGTGTTTTACTTCTTAAGAAACTGCTGAATTGTTTTCCAAAGTGCCTGTACTATTTTATATCCCCAATAGCAATGCATGAAGTCTATTTTTCTCCACTTCCTAACCAATGCTTGGTATTGTCTGACTTTTTGATTACAGACGGTCCCTGACATAACGATGGTTCGACTTAGGATTTTTCAACTTTACAATGATGTGAAAGCAATGCACATTCAGTAGAAACCATTCATCGAAGTTTTGATCTTTTCCGTGGCTGGGCTATACAGTGCAATATTCTCTCTTGATACTGGGCAGTGGCAGCCAGCTGTAGCTGCCAGTCAGCCTTGTGATCATAAGGGTAAACTTTACAGAGTACTGTTTGCCCAGGCCTTTTGGATATTGTGTCTTGGTTTTTGTATCCGATCATGTCTGCAAAGCGCCCATCTGTGTCTCCTGCTTCTGGTGAAAAGAAGAGGAGGAAGGCAATTACTCTTGAGATGAAACTCAAAATAATTGCCCAGCATGAAGGTGGCAAACCCGTAATGGTCATCTCACGTGAGTTAGGACTTTCCCAGTCCACCATCTCGACCATCCTAAAGGATAAGAAGCGAATCAGTGATGCAGTGAAATCGTCAGCGTCAATTAAGTCCACTGTCATCACAAAGAAAAGAGCTGGGCCAATTGATGATATGGAAAAGTTACTGGTCGAGTGGATAGAGGAGCAGATACAGAACCGCATACCACTTAGCCTACTGATGATCCAGGCGAAGGCAAGAAGCCTTTTCAATATGCTGAAAGAGCATGCTGATCCTTCGTATACACAGATGTTTACAGCAAGTCATGGATGGTTCCAGCGTTTCAAAAAGCGTCATAATTTTCATATTGTTAAGGTCACTGGTGAGGCAACAGGTGCTGATATCGAATGTGCTGAAGCTTTTAAGGAAGAGCTGCACAGGATAATTGTAGAACAGAAATATTTACCAGAACAAATATTTAACGTTGATGAAACAAGCTTGTTCTGGAAGCGAATGCCAGAGTGCACGTACATTGATCAAGAGTCCAAGGCAATACCAGGATTCAGAGACCATGTAACTCTGCTTTTGGGTGGAAATGTTGCAGGGTTCAAATTAAAGCCTTTTCTAATCTATCACTCGGAGAACCCTAGAGCCTTCAAGAATGTGAGCAAACATACACTTCCTGTTCACTATCGCCACAACAAGAAAGCCTGGATGACATCGGCATTGTTTGAAGACTGGTTTTTGAACTGTTTTATTCCACAGGCAAAAGAATATTGTAGACAAAACAACATTGCATTTAAGATTCTTCTGATCTTAGATGATGCTCCGGGGCATCCACAGCATATTGGCACCATGCATCCTGATGTAAAAGTGGTGTATTTACCGCTGAACGCAACCACACTCATTCAACCAATGGACCAAGGTGCAATAGCTGCATTCAAAGCGCAGTACTTACGTCAGACAGTTGCACAGGCTGTCGAAGCAACTGAATCTGGCCAAACGCTCCTAGAGTTTTGGAAAGGGTTTAACGTTCTGAATGCTATCCAGAACATTGCTGCAGCATGGGAAGAAGTCACAGAGCAGTGCATGAACTGCATTTGGAAGAAAGTTTTGAAGACATACGGGAACACATTCAAAGGCTTTAACAGAGATCACGCTGTGGATGAAATAGTAAGTAACAAGATACTAGTGCTTGGAAAACAGCTAGAATTGGACATCAATGAAGAGGCTATTCATGAGATTGTCAGCATTAAGGCTGAGGAGATTTCAGGTGAGGAGCTGATCGAATTGCAGGAAGAAAGAAGTAAAAAAGTTGAAGCAGAGGAAGAAATTGTATCCAAGCCACTAAAAAAGTTCACAACGAAGAAACTGGCAGAGGCATTTGCTGCTATCAGCAGGGGCATGAGGATGTTAGAAGAAATGGATGACAATTACGAGAGATTTGCAAGAGCCGACAGGCAGATACAAGATGCTCTTGTTTGTTATAGAGAAATATATAATGAAAAGAAAAAACAAACTGTATGTTCAAGACTCGATAGCATCGTGAGGAACGCTGTGCCTGCTAAGTCATCAACTAATGTCAATGCCCCCATGCCTTCTACCAGCTGTTCTCGAGTCTCATCAGAAGGGAGGAAGATTGATAACCCAGGAACTGTAGCATCCACATCATCCAGCAATAAATTCTAAGTTCAGCGCTTCCACATTCCTCAGGCCGAGTGTGTTTTCAGCTGTGTGCGTTAATGGTGAGTACCATACAACCATTCTTTTTATTTTCAGTGTAGTATTCGACAAATTACATGTGCTAATCAACACTTCATTATAAAATAGGCTTTGTGTCCGGTGATTTTGCCCAACAGTAGGCTAATGTAAGTTTTCTTAGTACATTTAAGGTAGGCAGGCTAGGATCTGATGTTCAGAGGACTCGGTATATTGAATGCATTTTTAACTTATGTAATAGGTTCATCTGAATGTAAGCCCACCATCGAAGAGCATCTGTGCCACTATTCTGGTGGGCGTGATGATATCTCATTGTGATTTTAATTTGTGTTTCCCTAAAGACTAATTTTGGGGCTGGGCAGCTTTTCATTGCTTAATTAGCTATTCCTGTGTCTTTGGTAAAATGTCAGTTCAAATCTTTTGCCCATTTTTTTTTTTTTTTTTTAATGTGGGTACCGGGGGTCAAACTCAGGCCCTCACACTTGCCAGCAGGCTCTTGTGCTGCTGAGCGATATCACCAGCCCTTTTTTTTTTTTTCCTTTGTATGTGGGTACCAGGAGTCGAACTCAGGACATCGCGCTTGCCAGGTAGGTGCTTATGCCACTGAGCCATCTCACTGGCCCTTGCTCATATTTTTGCATCTGTTTTACAAATTGGATTATTTGTTGTCTTACTTACTTACCGTTGCTGGTACTAAATACCTGACACCCACAAGTTACAGAAGAAGAGGTTTATTTTAACTCACAGTTTGTAGAGGTTTCAATCCATAGTTGGCTGATTCCCAGGCAGGATGGCATAGCAGAGGGGTATCGCAGAGGAGAAACAGTTCATGGTATGGCAGGCAGGAAGCAACAGCTCTCAAGCGAGTAGGAGGGATAGAGGTATATGCCTATATATCTCTATCTCTCTATCCATCCATCTATCTATCTATCTATCTATCTATCTATCTATCTATCTATCTATCTATGCATGCCACATCCACAGTGATCTACCTCTTTGCACCAGGCTTTTTATTTGTTTGAGTCAGGGTCTTGCTATGCAATCAGGCTGGCCTTGAACTCACTATGTAGCCCAGGCTGGGCTCAAACTCACAGTGATTCTCCTGCCTCTGCCTCCGAGTGCTGGGATTACAGGTGTGTGGCACCATCACTGTCTGCACCAGGCTTCACCTCTCAACATCACACCCAGCTATAAACTCATCAGTGGACTAATCCAGTACCACACACCCATGATCCCACCTGTGAGCACATGTGGTTTTGGGGGGACATAAGCCATGACATTTGTCTTACTGAATTGTAAGCATTCTTTGTATATTTGAGATTAAAGTGTGCAGTTCTTTATTACGTATATGTGATTTGTAGATATCTTCTAGTCCAGTCGTGGCAAACCTATGGCATATGTGTTATGATGAAAGATGTTAATGTATGAGTTGTTTTTTTCTAAACTAAAACCTCAGTATTCAGGTTTAATTGCAGTTTTGGCACTTTGTGATAAATAAGTGGGTTTGGGTTGCAGTTTGGGCACTGGTCTAAAAGGCTCGCCATCACTGTTCTATTCTATGCCTTGCCTGTTTTTGTTGTTATGTATCTTAATAGATTTTAGTTTCTAGAACAGTATAAGGTTCAGAGCAAAATTGAGCAGAAAGTAGAGAGATCCCACACCCCCTTCCTCCACTCATGCGCAGCTGTCAGTGTTCTGACCCAGAGTGGTACATGTATTATAGTTGATGATATTGACACATCGTTATCACCCAAAATGTGACTTTTAGTTTCCTCAGTGGTGTTTTTCGAAGTGCAAAAAATTTTAATTTTGGTGATATATCAGTTTTTAAAAATTCTAGCTGGGTGTGGTGGTGCATGCCTGTAATCCCAGCACTTGGGAGGCTGAGGGAGGAGGATTGCTGTGAATTCTAGACCAGCCTGAGCTACAAAGTGAGACCCTGTCTCAAAAACAATTTTTTTTTTTTTTTTGGCACCGGGAATCAAACTCACAACCTTGTGCTTGCTAGGTAGGTGCTGTGCCACTGAACTATATCCCCGGCCCCAATTTTTTTTTTTTTTTGTGGGTACCGAGAGTCGACCTCAGGACCTCGCGCTTGCCAGCAAGTGCTTGTGCTGTTGAGCGATATCACCGGCCCTTTTTTCCCTTTACGTGGGTTCCGGGAGTTGAACTCAGGACCTCGCGCTCGCTGGGCAGGCGCTTATGCCGCTGAGCTATCTCACTGGCCCCCAATTTATTGTTTTTTAGAGATCATGTTTTTGATATATTTAAGAACTCTTTGGCTGAGATTGAGACTTTTTCCTACATTTTCTTTCTTCCCTTCATCCTTCCATCCTCCCTTTCTCTCCCTTCCCTCTTTTTAGAATTATAGTAAAATACACATAGCATGAAATTTATCACATTAACCATTTTCAGCGTACAGTATATTGGAATTGAACACTTTCATAATGTTATGTATTCATCACTATCTTTGATTTTTTTTGTTTTTGTGTTTGCTTGTTTTTTCTTTTTTTTTGGGGGGTGGTGTACCAGGGCTCAAACTCAGGACCCTGCGCGCCAGCAGGCGCCTGTGCCAGTGAGCGGTATCACTGGCCCTTTTTTCGTATGTGGGTACTGGGAGTCGAACTCAGGACCTCGTGCTTGCCAGGCAGGCGCTTATGCTGCTGAGCTATCTCACCGGCCCTGTGTTTGTTTTTTTGAGATGGGGTCTCACTATGTAGTTCAGTCTGACCTTGAACTTAGTAGCTAACTTGCATTGATCCTTCCAAGTGCTGGGATTGCAAGTGTGTGCCACCATGCCCGGCTTTAAAAAAATTTTTTTTTTAAACTTATATGTTTAAGGAATTCTGTCTCTGTCTCTGTCTCTATCTTTCTCTGTCTCTGTGTCTCTCTCGAAAAGTTATATTCTGAAGAGCTGGGGATTGAACCCAGGGCCTCACTTGTGCTAGGCAAGCCTTCTACTACTGATCTACATCCTTAGCTACCGTCACTACTGTATCTTGTAAAACTGAAACTCTGTGCCCACTGAACAGTAACTCTTTATTCTTCCCTCTCCAGCTCTTGGCAACCATCATTCTACTTTCTGTATCTGTGATTTTGACTGCTCTAAGTACTGTACCTAGTATGAATGGCATTATACAGCATTTGTTTTTGTGATTGGCTTATTTCATTCAGCATGACGTCTTCACAGTTATCCGTGTTGTAGCATATGTTAGACTTCCCTTCCTTTTTAAGGCTTAATATTATGTCATCAGTGGACCCTTGACTTACTAACTCAATTCGTTCGCGAGGGCTGGTTGTGACTCAAGTTGGTTGTAAGTCAAGACTATTTCTCCCATAAGAAATAATGGAAACACCCCTAATGCATTCCAAACCTGCCAAAGCACCCCTTAACTAACCTTATCATAATAAAAAAGGGTTGTATAATGTGCATAATTTATGAGAAACACCAATAATTTTCCTAGTGTGTTCACCAAAAAGCTATAAAATGTGCCTAGTGTAGTAGAAACAAAAATTTCATACTGCACTCAGCATTCAAGTTGACATCTTTGGCTTGCAGGCGGGGAGGATGGAATGGAAGGTGGTTATTTGGAAGGAGAGTCCCCTTGCATGAGAACATCAGTGTGCTTATCCATTCATCTGAATGTGGATCTGGGGTTGCTTGTTTTAGCTGTTAGGAGTAATGTATTTTGTATGTGGGTCTGTCACTATCTCTTCAAGATCCTGCTTTCATTTCTATGGTAATTCTATTTTTAGGTTTTGACTGATCACTATACCATTTTCCACAGTAGCTGTACCATTTTACATTACCACCGATAGTGCAAAAGGGTCCCGGTTTTTCCATATTTTCTCCGACACTTTTTTTTGGACAGTAGCCATCTTAATGGGTATGAGGTAGTTCCTGTGTTTCCTTTTTGGAAATTTTTAAAAGATTCAAGCAGTTAATCGATTATTTCTTTTGGTAGTCTTTTCTCACTTAGAATAGTTTTTAAAAAGAAGGAATAGTTGAATAACACTATATAACATAGCACACACCTTAAAATAGTGTTTTTCCTTTGACCCTGGTTGCTACTTTTCTACTTGGTGAATGAAACAGTTATACTTAATTTCAAGTATTTTAGCTTCTGTTTTCAATGTAATAGTTTTATGGATGTATCTGCTAAATTTCAAAAACAATTGCACATCTGGTTCTTGTTTCACTTTATTGTTTAACTAGGGTTTCTCAGCCAAATGTTAAAAAGAAATCATTTGGCATTAATTCACACTAATGCGAGACTTGCTAATATCCCATTAACCCTCTCAGAGGAATATACATTTTAAAAGAATTCATGTGTTTCTCTTAATTAGTAGAATTTCATCTGAACAGAATGAGCGGTGAATAGTCTCGGGAATGTGAGGGAAATATTTGAAGCCAGGCTTGTTAACATAGGCAGGCAGGTTCTGCTTGAGCACTGATTTCCAGGAGGAGCTTTCTGGAGGAGTCTCCTTTGGCAGGCTCAATAAACACTGCTAAATTGTTGAATTACTGGACTGGGAAGCTGTAGCTCCAGTTTAATAATTTGCTTAAGGTCACACAGCTAGTTAATGGTTAATATTCTCTTCTGTGAAAGGTTATTGCAAGTTCTTACTAAAAATATTTTCGGATGGCATCCATGAGTCTATTCGTGTGTGTTCAAGATGTTGTTGTATTCACAGGTTGCCCTGCTGCTATCCGTCACCTCCTGAAGATGCATCCTGACTTATCTCCACACCTGCACACGGAAGAATGCAACATCTTGATTAATTTGCTTAAGGAATGTCACAAAAATGTAAGAGTTCAGAAAAACAACCATAAAGCACAAATGAAGCCTAGGTACAGCACTGATGTTAAATGTTGTGCTCATTAATGGAAGGGAATGACAATATCCGAGTGATGGGTCCGAGCTTAATAAAGATTAGCAACTGACATTCGTGTTCTTCTTTTCTCCCAGAAGCCACCTTCTTTTATGATCGGTAGAAGCAAGCATGATTGTTAGAGAGCCTCTGAAATGTAAATACTACTTGGAATCCATGTTCTTGCAATAAAATGCTTTCCCTTTCCTAATGGTAGGCTGCTAGAACCATTGTGTTTAACTCTGACTCTTCTGATCATAATGGGATTATTTTAAGATTGTCTGCTCTTTGATAGCTACCATTCTGGTAATGGTAATTGAAACATTTTATATAATTACATGTTACCTAGATTTAATTTATGACCAGCCTAATCTAATGGATTTACCTAATTGCTATTTGAATGGAAGCAGAATTCCACAGTTAAAATTTTAAAAGCCCATATTTGGAATGTGTTAAATCAAGCTGATATTTTTATAATGTTCGGTATTTAGCTTTTTGAAAACATATTTGACTCATGGCACAGTTGTTATAAGCTTTTGTGTTTTACTTTAGCATTTTCCCCCCCGGCATTGGGGATTGAATCCAGCATATTCGTACTGAACTATACTTCTAGCCCTTTTAAACAATTCTTTAATTTTAGAGCTGGGTGTGGTGGCACATGCCTGTAACCCCAGCACTTGGAAGGCTGAGGCAGGAGGATTGTCATGAGTTTGAGGCCAGCCTGGGCTACATACTAAGTTCGAAGCCAGCCTGAGCAACATAGTGAGACTCTGTCTCAAAACAAAGCAAAAACAAAAAAAAATTTTTTTTTTTTTTTAAATTTTGAGACAGGGTCTTGCTAACTTCCCCAGACTGGACTCAGACTTTCCATTGTCCTACTTCAGCCCCCCAGAGTGCTGGCATGATGGTCACGCACCATCATGCCCAGCTACTGTCACTTTGCATGTTACATTAGTTGTTTTCCTCATGATGCTCCAAATGTGGATATATAAACTTTAATAATAGTAAGTTTCAATTCAATGAGTAAAATTTAAATACTGAAAGTAACATGAATAATACTTATTCAGATGTTTTTACTGGTTCAAAGAATGTTGTCAAAAAGTTGTCCACAAGAATGGGCAGCTTTTTGACAACTCTGTATTTTAGACAAACTGTTTTCCTCATACATTCAGATCAAGAATTGGGAGTTGTTCCACAGTCTCCCTTTACTGACTCGACTGAGCAGTGAGCCAGACCATGTAAGTGAAACAACAACTTCAGATTTTTTCAAGTAAAAATAAAAAGTGCTTACTTTTTAAAGGATAGAAACTGATTGTGTTGACCTAACAGAGGATTTCATCTCTGTGCATAGTAAGTTTTAGGCAGAGACAGAAAAAGGAGAGAGGAGTCAGCTAATAGAGGCACCATGGAAAGAAAGGGACTTCGTAGAATAGCGTTTTATTCTTGTCATTGAGGATTTTGCCAGTGTAGCCCTTTGGAAGAGTCTGGTGGTTTTCACAGTGCTAGACATAAATAAGGATATCATCTCTTCAGGATTATTTCCTACGTTAATCAAATGAAAGGTCAGAGTTTTTTTTTTTTTTTGTGGGTACCGGGGGGACGACCTCAGGACCTCGCACGCCAGCAGGCGCCCGTGCCGCTGAGCGATATCACCGGCCCCTTTTTTCGTATGTGGGATCCGGGAGTCGAACTCGGGCCCTCGCACTTGCCGGGCAGGCGCTTAAGCCACTGAGCCATCTCACCGGCCCCAGAGTTTTTTTAAAGGAAAGGTCTTGCTTGTTTTTGTTTTTGGTACTGGAAATTGAACCTAAGGCCTTTGAGCTACACCCCCAGCCCTTTTTAAATTTTGCCACAGTGCTTTGCTCGGTTACCAAGGTAGGACCTTAACTGATGCTCCTGCTTCAGATTCACAGAGTGCTGGGGCCCCGGGGCTGTGTTACCACGCCTGGCTTCCGTCCTGAGTTTAAGTTTTCTTCTCACAGGCTGTATGTACATTGCCTTTTGTTCCATGCCTGTTTTAAAATTGAAGTCAAATTAAAGTTTCTGTTTTTACCCTTTGGAAAGGATTTTTTTATAGTAAAGGCGGCATCTCAAATCACTGGAACTGAAGATGGCAGAATCCAGAAATAGAGTTTGTGTGCATGAATAGGCATCTTTTTACAGTGTACAGTTTAGTGAGTTTTGACAAACAGGAGGACCCCATCACAGCTGAGGTATAAAACATGTCTCATGTCCGAGTTCCCTGCACACTTCACAGCTGGTCCCTGTACCTCACCTCGGACGCGGGTAACTCCTGGACTACTTTGCTCAGTGCAGGTTAGTTCTGATGTTGTAGAATCTTTATAGGTGTGCTCCACATTGTATATTCCTGTGTATTGCTCCATGTTTGTTGAGAGTGATTTGTGCTGTTGGATACGTCGTTAGCTCATTTTTATTCTTGAGTAGTAGTCACAGTATGAATATACTACAGTTCATTTGCCTATTGATGAACACTTAGGTTGTTTGCAGTTATGCTGTTTTGAATAAAGCTACGATGAACATTTGTGTACAAGTATTTGTATGGACATCTTTTTATTTCTTGTGTAAATACCTAGGAATGGAATGACTAGTTTGTACGGTAAGTACATAAGCATTTAACTTTATAAGAAATCGTCCAACTGTTTTCTATTCTGTGCTATTTTATTTATTTATTTTGGTTCTTTGAGACAGGGTCTCGCTATGTAGTTCAGACTGGCCTTGAACTCAGGTCGATCCTCCTGTCTCAGCCTCCTGATTGCTGGGATTATAGGTGTACACCACCATGCCTGGCTTGTTCTGTACTATTTTATATTCCTATCAGCTCCTTAGTCTTAGCGGCACTTGATATTATAAATACTTTTAACTTTTAGTCAGTCTATGAGTACATACTAGTGTTTCTTTTTGGTTTTAAATTGTCTTTCCTTGATGGCTAATGCTTTTGAGTATTTATTTATTTATGCAGTATTGGAGTTTCGACCCAGAGCTTTCGCACTGAACTACATCCCACTCCCAACCACCTTTTTAAAAATTTTCGAGATAGGATCTTGCTAAGTTGCCTGTGCTGGGCTTGAATCTGCAATCCTCTTACCTCAGCCAGCCTCCCAGAGTGCTGAAATTTCAGGTGTGAGCCACCATACCCTGCTGGTTTTGAGCATCTTTTTGTGCTTATTGGCCATTCATGTAAACTATTTTGCTCATATTTAATAATTGGATTGCTTACGGTATGACCAAGTTGTAAGAATTCATCATTTGGCATATAAGTTTGCTGCCTGAAAAGTTTATCGTGAATATTTTCTTGTAGTCTGGCATCCTTTTTCATTTTCTTAAGGATGTATTTGAAAGAGTAGCTTACAAATTGGATGAAGTTATATTTATCCTTTATTTGTGGTTTGTTATTTTTTTATGTTCTAGGATTATTTTATATTCACTGGTCACATGTCCTGTGTTTTCTGCTAGTGTTTTTAGTTTTGCCTTTTATATTTAGATTTTTGAATCATTTCAAGTTAATTTTTATGTGTGAGCAAAAGCATGAATAGACAATTTACAAAGCAGGGAAAGATGGCCTTTAAGACTATGAAAAGGTGTACCAGGTGGAGCAGCACACACCTATAATCCCAGCTGCTGGGGAAACTGAGGCAGGTTGGAGACCAGCCTGGGCAACTTAGAACTTGTCTTAAAGTTAAAAAAAGAGGCGTGTGTGTGTGTGTGTGTACATGTGTGTGAGTGTGTGTATGCTGGGGTTGTAACTCAGTGCTAGAGCATCTGCCCAGCATGTGAAGCCTGGTGTTCAGTGCTAGTATGTACTGGAAAAAAAAAGTGCAGCCTCACTCAATCATTAGAGAAGTGCAGATTGAGTCCACTGATTTAGCATTCCTTATCCTCAGTGTGGCAGTACATTTTGTTGGTGAGACTGCGAGAAGGACATTCATGTGTTTTTGGAGGGGAGTTTGGCAGTGGCCAGCTAAATTGCAGCGTGTTCACCTTTTGATATATCATTCCACTTCTAGGAGTTTAGTGTAACTCCAGCACTATGAAAAACACAAGCACAAAGGTGTTAGTACAGCATTGTTTGTTAGGAACAGCCTTTAGCGTGGTTGAATAATCTTGGCTACATCTATACAGTGGAATGCCTGCTGTACAGCAGATTTCAAAATAGATTTTATTTTAAGAACAGATTTATTGATTTTTTTTTTGAGTCAGGGTTTCCCTGTGTAGTTCAGGGTGGCCTTAAACTCGTGAGATAGCTCAGCGGCATAAGCTCCTGCCTGGCAAGCGCGAGGTCCTGAGTTCAACTTCCAGTACCCACATATGAAAAAAGGGCCGGTGATATCACTCAGTGGCATGGGCGCCTGCTGGCGCGCGAGGTCCTGAGTTCGACTCCCGGTACCCACCAAAAAAAAAAACAAAAAGAAAAAATACCTCACTATGTAGCCCAGGTTTGCCTCGAACTCTCAGTGATCCTCCTGTCTCAGCCTCCCGAGTGCTGGGATTACAGTTTTAGATTTACAAACAAATTGTGAATGTAGTGGAGAGTTCTCATAGCCTGTACCTGGTAACCCCTATTAATATATTAGTAAGGTACATTTGTGACAATTAATGAACCAATATCAATATATTTATCATGAATTAAAATACATGCTTTATTCAGTTAGGTGTTTGCTTTGTGTCCTTTCTTTATTACAGGATTCCAGTAAAATAATAGTCGTTACTCTTTAAGGCCCTTCTTGGTTATGAGTTTCTTTGGTTCTGATGACCTTGATTATTTTGAGGCTTAATGTTCAGGTATTTTGTAGGATGCTCCTCTGTTTGAACTTGTCTTAGGTTTTTCTTATTGTAGTGTGATTTGGGAGGAAGATCACAAAGGGAGAGTACGTGTTTTCATCACACGTTATATTGAGGCTAATGCTGTCCACATAATTTATCATTGCTCATGTTGACCTTGATTACCTGACTGAGGTGGTATCCATCAGGTTCTCTCTAAAAGTCGCTCTCTTCCTTTGTTTCCTAGCTCTTTGGAAGGAAGTCACTGTGTGCAGCCCACATGGAAAGATTGGGGAGTTATGCTCTTTCTCCTTGAAGGTGGAGCTTCTACTTAGTGTTTTTGGATTTCTTCTGAAGACTTGTCTTTTCTCTCCGATTTATTTACTTATGTCAGTGTGGGTCCCTGTATTTGTTTTATATTTTGTGTTATAACCCAGTACTTCTTTATTTTATTGTTCACCTTGTTCTAGGTTTGTCCATTTAGAGTCTTCGTTTGGTTCCTCTGTATAGCTGTTTAAACCAGAAAGTTTCTCTGATCTGACATGGGATGAATTTTAGAACGTATTTAGTGAAAAAAATGGAAGTGTAAAAGACTAGTATCCTAGCATTTGTATGACTAAAGGAAGAAGAGATAAGCAGAACATACGTAGACCTCATCTGTGCAAAAAGAAGATAAACCTAAAGCTGATGGGTTCCTCTCTTCTGAGGTGTAGGTGGAGCAGGGCAGGAGAAGGCGGGAGTGACACTTTTGTGTTGGGATCTGCCTAGTTCTTGTGCTTTGAGTTTTGTTAAAGCTTCACATTTTCAGAAAATGTAAACAAGGATGGGAAGAAAACTGAAAAATAGGATACAAACAAAACCTTAAGAACTTTACTTCAAATGAGTCATCCAATCGCACTAAAGGAAAATATGAACTAACCCAAGTAATTGAATGTATGTTAAAGACAGAGCTGTTGGTAGAATGCGAGTTTTGCGATGGCATGGATGAGCAATTCTTTTTTTCTTTTTTCTTTTTATGTGGGTACCAGGAGTTGACCTCAGGACCTCGCGCTTGCCAGCAAGTGCTTGTGCCGCTGAGCGATATCACCAGCCCTTTTTTTCCTTTATGTGGGTACTGGGAGTCGAACTCAGGACCTCACGCTTGCCAGGCCGCTGAGCCATCTCACTGGCCCATCTATATGTTTTTTTTTTTTGTTTGTTTGTTTGTTAGTTTTTTTGTGGGTACCGGGGGGTCAACCTCAGGACCTCGTGCGCCAGCAGGCGCCCGTGCCGCTGAGCGATACCACCGGCCCCTTTTTCGTATGTGGGTTCCGGGAGTCGAACTCGGGCCCTCGCGCTTGCCGGGCAGGCGCTTAAGCCGCTGAGCCATCTCACCGGCCCTGTTTGTTTGTTTTTGTCTTTTTTTTGGATGAGCAATTCTGAAACAGGCTGCTGTGTGTACTGGGTATTCCAGGGTTGAGTAGATAAATAAGCATATTATAGATATTAAGGGATAGGTTTCTCAGCTTGGGCTACATAGTGAGTTCAAGGCCATCCTGAACTACATAGTAAGGCTTCGTCTCCAAAAAAAGAAAAAGGGTTCTCAAACTGATAGCCATTTTCAAGCACCTTATTCAAGTGACATCATTACCAGGGCCTTAAAGCCCTGCTGTGCTCCCTGCCAGTCACCCTCCAGCAAGGAAAGCCAGCCAGTGTAACTCAGAGCAGGGCTGCGTTGTGCCTGGTTTTGTACTTGATGGAAATTTAAGTGCACATATGGATGCTTTTGTAAAACTCCTTTGATAAGCTCAAACTTTCTGCTTACTGCCCTGTATTCTCCAAGGATATTACATGTATGTCACTTAGGATTCCAGTTGTTTAATCAGTAACTGGTTGAAATTGTCTATCATTCCACTTGCCTGTTTTCATTATCGGAACTCTGTAGTGATCTCCGATTCTCCTGAAGAGCAGGACTGTGTTATTACCATGTAATCCTATCGGTGTGCTCCGATTCTTGCTCGTCGTGTTTTATGTTTTTCCGTGGTCTTTGCAGCCAGGTGTCATTTCCATAGCCTGCAGTATCTGCGGGCTGTTTCTGATGCACTGGTCTATTCTACCTGGATTTGTCAGCAAGACTCATTATCTACAGTTAAAATACAGAATTTAGGGCCAGGGAGATAGCTCAGCGGCACAGAGCCTGCCTGACAAGCACAAGGTCCTAAGTTCAATTCCTGGTACCAAAAAAAACAAAAAACCCCTAGAATTTAGAACGGCTGTTTTCCTCAGTGCTACTTGCAAGTCCTTAATGTATTTTTTTCTGATTTATAAAAGCAGTATGTGAGTAATACGTATCTTGTAGGTAGTGTAAAAAGCCTGACAAAGCATAAGCGAACAAAAACTACCTTTTTCTCCACTATCCAGAAATAAACTCATTAATAATTTTTTATCTTTATATGTTTCCATTTTTTTGTCATCTTCCTATTAGCATATTTATTTTGGGGGGGTTGAGACAGGGTCTCACTGTGTAATTCAGGCTGACCTTGAACTCACTATATAGCTCAGGCTGGCCTCAAACTCCTGGCGAACCTCTTGCCTCTGCCTCCTCGGTGCTGGGATTATAGGCATGTGCACCATGCCAGCAGCATTTTTAATGCACATCTTTTCCACCCTGAAAAAATGAGTATATAAAATCTCTACCCATAATCTCCGCCTTCTGGTAGCCTGTGTTTGGTTCTCTTTCAGAACAAACTGTTGGGAGAAGACTTAGTTTCTCCTCTTTTCATTTTGACTGCTACCTTCACTAGGGTGCTAAAACTACCGAGGTCAGGAATCCCGGAGCATTTTCAGTAGTTATCTCACTTTTCTACGAGGCAGTATTTGATTCCTTCTCAGAGGATGCTTCCTTCCACAGATGTCTACCACACCTTCCTCTTGCTTTGTTTTCCTTGTTTCTGTGGCCTCTCTTCAGTCTCCTCTCTACTCTAGCCCTGTTTCTCTGTCTTCCTAAAATCTTCATTTACTCCCATGGTTTCAGTAATGTTCAAATCTCTATCACGGACTCAGAGTTTTTCTGAATCCAGGCCTCTGTTGTAAACTTAACTATTCCACAAATAAATGCAAGATGTCCAGACACAAACTCATCTTGTCTCTACTTAAAAACCTTTTCTGTCTTAGTGATATTTACTTGTCCGAGCCAGAAACCCATGTCATCTTTAATTCCTCCATCCACCTCACCTCTCCTGTGTCTGGCTCACTCACCAATGCTTCCCATTCCCACTGCTGAAACTTGGAATCCTCATTCCCCATCGCCAGTGCCGTCAGCGTGGTCCCTGCCAACAGTGCCTAGTGGAGGCTGCCTCTGATTTCTGTCTGGTCTGTTTTGTTGTCCTCTGTCTTAGTGTTCTTTTTTTTTTTTTGTGGGTACCGAGGGTCGACCTCAGGACCTCGCACGCCAGCAGGCACCCGTGCCGCTGAGCGATATCACCGGCCCCTTTTTTCGTATGTGGGTTCCGGGAGTCGAACTCGGCCCTCGCGCTTGCCAGGCAGGCGCTTATGCCGCTGAGCCATCTCACTGGCCCTGTCTTAGTGTTCTTTGCACACCACATCTGCAATGATCTTTCGAAAGTAAGTTTAATTGTTGCTTCCCTTAAATGGCTACCTTTGCCTGTGGAATAAAATCTGAATTTCTTGCCTGTGTTCAGGGCTTCCGTGAACTGGTCCATATGCAGCTCTTGAGCTCCTTCTGTCTCCTCTGACTGCAGCCTTATTGCCGCATGCTCTTTTCTGCAGTAAAGAATGCTGTTTCTTGTAAGCCTTCATACTTGCTTTTTCCTTTGTCCAACATAGAGCATTCCTTCCTATCTCCCCTTGAGCATTTTCTAAGTCAGGATTTATCATCCTTCCCGTTGTCCTCAGCTTGGCTATTTCCTCTCCTTTGTCTCCTCTCCTAGCCTGGATTCTCTTGGGACTTCATAGCACCTTACATGGCACATTTTCTCAGGGCTGCTTTACATCCTTAAGTGCTATGGAGGACCCCAAAGAGCTTCTGCTTATCTGCCAATATTTACTGAATTATAAATGAAAGTTAAGAACTTCAAGAATGGGCTGGTGAGATGGCTCAGCGGCGTAAGCGCCTGCCTGGCAAGCGCGAGCGCCCGAGTTCGACTCCCGGAACCCACATACGAAAAAAGGGCCGGTGATATTGTTCAGCGGCGCTGGCGCGCGAGGTCCTGAGGTCGACCCCCGGTACCCACAAAAAAAAAAAAAGAACTTCAATATTAATTTAGTTTAAAATTAAACCTATTACCAGTTATTTTTCATACAGATACTACTCAAAATGCAAGAAGTGAAAAAATGGCACTGCGTTTGCATTTTTGCAATTCCTTTGTATGTCTGAGTGAATAAAATCCAGCTGAATGCGCTTGTCTGCCTCTGTTTTCAATTTGTTGTGATATATTTCATGCAGCCTCTAGAAACCTCTGTTGTACCCTTCTGAGAGGATGAGAGTGAGCAAAACAAGGCCTTTGGATTATTAGGAAAATAGTTTTGACCTTATGTGTCTCCTGCAAAGGTCCTGGGAGCTGCTGGACGTCTCTGGACTGCACAGCACTTTATGGCAGCTGTTTCTTTTTTTTTTTTTTTTTTTTTTTGTGAGTACCGGGGGGTCGACCTCAGGACCTCGTGCGCCAGCAGGCGCCCGTGCCGCTGAGCGATATCACCGGCCCCTTTTTCGTATGTGGGTTCCGGGAGTCGAACTCGGGCCCTCGCGCTTGCCGGGCAGGCGCTTAAGCCGCTGAGCCATCTCACCGGCCCAGCTGTTTCATTTTTGTCTCCCTGAGACCATGTGCAGTGAAGTAGGGGCCAGGCCCGCCTTGCCCTGCTGTACCCCAGAGCCTGGGACTTTGTTCCCCGTGTAACAGGTTCGCAGATGTCTGGTGATTGATTCACTTGTCCAGTCAATTGCTTGGTTGGTTTGGTTCTCTAGAAACAGACATCAGGGATCCGATGTGGACAATAGGGATCTGCCCTTGTGTACAAGAGAACTGCAGGATATAGGCATTTTGTACCACTTCCCCTGGAGCATTTGCACTTGGCATTTTTTACATAATGTCACCGAAGTGTAATTCTCACTTGGGCTTAGTTAATAGTGAGGTGAAAGGAAAGAAGTTTTTGTCTTGGATTTAAAAATAAGATGCACGTATATGGGGCGATATGAATAAATACACTGAAATATTGTTTTACATGCTGGAAGTCTAATCTTTTATTTCTACTTGACTAGAAGGAGTGAAATGCATTGTCCCCATTTGTTGCTGAGGAAGTATTTTAGGAAAAATACACAGGAAATATTAATTCTGAAAAGGCCAGTAGATAACAAATAGGAGATCTTAGACTCTTAAAAGCTTGCCGGAAAAACAGCATTTATTCAATGTGGACCTGAAAAATGCTTTTAAAGTAGCAGTAAAGCAGGAAAAAAAAAAAGATAGCATGAGGCATAGCTTACTAATTATGTGTTGTCTGGTTTCCATGAAAGCCATGATTAGAAAGAGAAGGGAAAAATGTGCTTATTACAACTACAAGTGTTTACGACATGTCATTATAGCAGATCACTGTGCTCTCTGACCCACCCTTAAAAATTGTGATGCACAAACCCTAATTATGGCCCCACTGAAATTCAGGGCCTTAACTTCAGCCTTCATCTTAACCTGCTTTAGAGTATTCACACTTTTTGTCATGATAATATTCATAGAATTTGAACCACTGGGAAATTTTTATTTTCATTTTTTCAACAAAGAGGACTTTATAGATTTTCTTATAGATTTTCTTATATTGTAGATATAGATTTTCTTATATTGTAGACTAGTGGCTTATTTATAAGGCCTATACAAGTCACCTAATGTGTGTGTGTGTGTGTGTGTTTGATTTTATTCTCCCAGTACATACTGGGTATTAAACCCAGGGTATTCACACTGAGTTCTATCCATCCCCAGCCCTTTTTTATTTATTTTATTTGGAGACAGGGTCTCACTAAATTGTCTAGGCTGGGATCAAGCTTGCAATCCTGGCTCAGCCGCCCAGAGCACTAGGATTATAGTCATGTCACATCATGCCCAACTAGTTAGTATCTGATGTACTTTGGTGACATTTTGGGTGGACGCAAATGAGAAAACGGCTCTGGCACCAAGCATCTGAAAGTAACTCACGGGACAGTGTGTTCCCTAGAGCAGCAAGTTACTCCTTGCTCCTGTCCCAGTGGCCATGTAGCAGCTTGACCCCATCTCTTCCGTGGAAAAGGCTCTGGCTGTAAGGTGTCCTCAGAGAAACAGGTATGAGGTGATGACTCTTTTTACTCTGTGACACTTTCATGCTGGAGGCCTTCTTATCTAGGAGGTATTTTTACTTTTGTTTTTTAAATTTCTGTTTCTACCTGTAAGCATTTATTCCTCCTTTGCAGGAAGGTCCAGGATGAGCTTGTTTATGTATTTACACGTTTATTATTTGCTTCTTAACAGAGTGACACAGTAGACTCATTTCCGCGGTAATAAGTATTTAAACGCTGTGTCAGGGACAATGGCATGTTGTGTACTGTGGGTAAAATATTTTACCCTTTTTCTTCTAGCACAGCATTCGAAAGTTTTTTGGTCATTGTAACGATCTTGATCGGGAGATGAGAAAATGCTTGAAGAATGAGGTAAGAAAAATGTCGAAGTCCAGAAGTAGTTGAACCATAGAACATAACATTTTTGAATATTATATATTGTTGTCATTATTAAAATTTCCCCCAATGTGCAGTAATGAAAATCAACTTAGTATTTGTGGCCCCCCCATAAAACTGAGAAACGAAAGGTTCCCCTGAGGAGAGTTTTAGAATATTGCTATCCTTTTGCCATGCACACAAATGATGAAAATTCCTCTGTCGCAAAATTCAAGTCGGGTGGAGTTCAGGATTTAAGAAACTGCATCTTTGATTAGCATACAGACGTATGCCACTCGGTTAGCTGATTGGCACGGGCCTCAGTTTCCTCCTATAAAATGAGGAAGGTAGGTTTAGATTTTTCAGCTTGCACAGCTTGACTGTTTTGTAATTTCACTGTGTGCGAGCCACAGGGCTCTAGTTTGACTTGTTTGGGACGGCAGTCACCCGACTGGCTTTTCGGCTGTGCCTCAGACTAGGGCAGCCAGGAGACCCTGTGCACTGTCTTTCTTCACAGGTACCGCTGACCAAGCAGAGAGCATTTTAAACCCTTGTACATCAGATGACCAGAACCTTGTAAAATATCTAATAACTAAAAAGAGAAAATACATTATATATAATGACTAAGAATCTGTTTCAATTTTTACTTTTCATATTTTTGAATTTCAGTTAGTCTCAGATTGAAAGATTTAAATATTTAAAGTTATTTAGCATCTGTATTTCTTCATTTTGTGTATTTTCTACTCTGGGAATTTTTTTTCCTTATTAGAATTTGTTTCCATGTGACAATATCTGGAATTCTTTTTGTTTTTTTTTTGAGCCAGGGTCTCACTGTGTAAAGCAGGCTGGCTTTGAACTTGCTTATATAGCCCAGCCTGGCCTTGAACTCACAGTGATCCTCCTGCCTCAGCCTCCTGAGTGTAGAATTCTTTTTTTTTTGTGGGTACCGGGGGTCGACCTCAGGACCTCGCGCGCCAGCAGGCACCCATGCCACTGAGCGATATCACCGGCCCTTTTCTCGTATGTGGGTACCGGGAGTCGAACTCGGGACCTCGCGCTTGCTAGGCAGGCGCTTATGCCACTGAGCCATCTCACTGGCCCCCTAGAATTCTTTATTAAAGGTGATAATTTTGTGTCTGCACATGTGTATATTATTTAAAATGATTTTTGAAAAATGTTTTTCCTTCATATATAAAAGGCTAGTTTGTTTGGAAACTAGCTCTTGAAAAAATAAAGTCCATATCGTTTTATTTGATATAGCTGTTTTGTTTTTCTTTTTTTGCATATGCTTATAGTTGTAGTTTTTACCTCTGTTAAGATATTTTTTCTCCATGTAGTTCAGTAATTTTTGCCATTGCTTTATTGATTAAAACTTCATATGAAATTGTTTTTCAGCTAGTCCTGAGCCCTCTTAGTGACTATTTGGTAGAATGTTGTAGATACTTTATTTTTGTGTTTGTTTTCAATATAGATTTTACATTTTCTCCTCGACTTAGTTTCTTAATTTCTAAGTCCTGTAGGTAGTTTTGTATTGGTTCAGTACCTAGCTTCTCAGTGTTTCTCTGCCGGGCCTGTCATCCTCTACTCCTCTGAACCAGCGCTCCTCTGCCTTCTCTCTGCTCTTAACGCAGGCTTCAGACGCTCTCCTGCTTCTCCTTTGTGTGTCCTCTGAGTGCTCCATTCCCTGAAGCTTTTAGCCAGAAAAGGGTCTGGCCATTTCTTTCTGAGCCTCTCTCTGTACCTTTTTACTGCTTGTGTTCTTTTTATTGAAATAATTACTAATATTACTTCTGTACCATCCCCCTTTGTCCCTCTTTTGGTTTGGCTTTATGGGTAATCAACCTTTTATTCTATTTGTATCATTTGATGGAGTTTTGTGAATAACTATATTAATCCTTTTTTGACTCTATTTCCCTTTTTTTCAGGGGCCATTTTGACTTCCTAAGGAGATGTCTTAACATGTATTTTAACTTACTCTAATTTGCTCTATAATTCATTTTACTGGCCTGCTATACAGTACTCTTTTGAAAACTTGTCCTTCATGACCTCTACCTATGCTGACTGGCTGGGACAGATCGCTATCAAGTCCTTTGCTTAAGAGCACGTATCTCTCCATGCTCTATAATACGGTTTTAGTTGTGTCCCCCTTTCTCCAGTAGTTTTCCTCTGTGGTGCTGGTGATGTGAGCCCAGGGCCTTGGGCGCGTTAGGCAGCTGCTCCACTGCTGAGCAACATCCTCAGCCTGCCCCTTCCCCAGAAACCAGTGAGATTTAATGTATGACAGATCGAGAGAATGATTTTGGTTGAGGGGACCTGGTGCTTCCTCTGTGATGTAAAGTAACCTTTTCATGATGAAGAAACAAAGTTTGAAAAATGATCATTCAAAAAGATTTTAGAGGGGGCCGGTGAGGTGGCTCAGCGGCATAAGCGCCTGCCTGGCAAGCGCGAGGGGCCGAGTTCGACTCCTGGAACCCACATACGAAAAAAGGGCCGGTGATATCGCTCAGCGGCACGGGCGCCTGCTGGCGCGCGAGGTCCTGAGTTCGACTCCCGGAACCCACATATGAAAAAAGGGCCGGTGATATCGCTCAGCGGCACGGGCCTGCTGGCGCGCGAGGTCCGGAGGTTGACCCCCGGTACCCACAGAAAAAAAAAAAAAGATTTGTAGAATCCTTCAGTCAACATCTTTGACATAGTTTCTTAAAGGCTGCGCGGCCCTGCTCCTTGCGTTTGAGGCTGCTGGCCTGGAAGAGCAGAGGAGCCCAGTAGGGCAGTGGTTCCAGTCAAGCTCCTGCTTACCTTTCTCACTAACCTTCTGTTTCTCTGGCCTCTCTGTCTGTATCTCTGGCTCCTGAAATATTTTAATGTTCAGGTCTTCATCTATGCTCAAGTTTTTTCTACTTTAGTTTACTTTTAGTCTTTTTCCCCTCTGCCCAGGGGAAAATATCCATTCACCTTTAAAATGTCTGTAGTGGTGTTTATATAATGTAAGTGAGCATGTAAACATATACTTACAAAAACATTTATATTCAAGTTTCTCTGTTTTGGGGCTTTTTTGTGTGGGGGGGTGGTTTTTTTTTTTTTTTTTTTTTTTTTTTTGCTTGCTATGTGGTTCAAGCTGGCCTTGAGCTCACTGTGTTGCCCAGGCTGGCCTCGAAGGCAGTTCTCCTGCCTCAGCCTCTCAAGTGCTGGGACTGCAGGCATGTACCACCGCATCTGGCTCAAGTTTCTCTGTTTTAAACATAGTTAATAACTATTTGTTTAGAAAATTTAAGTACTTTATCTAAGTGCCAGGCTCTGAATTTTCCATTATTTATAACCTCTTGGCTAGACAGAAAACCTCCAAGGGAAAAACTGCATTTGGACACAACTGATTGTTGAATATTAGGATTTGGGAGAATCAAATTTGTTAGCTGTTCACGGTGAAGAAATCCTAGGTAGTTGAGCTGGTTGAAAGTTTCTGTATGGGTCAATAGGATAACATGGTTACTGAGAGCCTTTTACTTTTTAAATTTTTTGTGGTACTGGAGATGCAAACCAGGGCCTTTGCACTGAGCTACTTCCCCAGTTCCCACCCCTCTTTTGACTAGATCGTAAGAACAAGGCCCACTATCTGTGTCGGTCAGGCTGTGTCTAGAACCCTGTGTTTAATTCTAGTTACGATTTTCAGTAATGGACATTGATGTTAATAAAAGTCACTTTACAGCTTCTATTAGAAAACAGAAGCTATGTTCCCTGGAAACCAGTGATGTTCAGCGTGATGAGTGGTTATCTGTCATTAGTTAATTGAAGATTACAGTAGGCAAGAAGAAATAGAGGAAAATAGTTTATGAGGAAATACATTTTTGTTCAGTGTGAAAACTTCGGAACAAGTAGACCTGACCAACAGTTAAACAGGCCGCCTTGCAAGGTAACGGCCCCTCATAAGTAGACAGGCTCAACAGAGATTAGAGGCCCTTCCTGGACTACGAGCCTGGCGGCACAGGCACAGAATTCATCCATGTGAAATACGTAGCAGGTACTTCTTTTGGGGAGAAATTGATTCAACAGTTATTTATGCACCTGCTAGGATGCAAGTGCCGTCCCGTATTGAATAAGGTTGTGTCCTCTAAGGTCACTGTGTCCAATCTTACATTCAGTGAAATACAAGACAAATAAAAATTTTGTCAGAACATTTATTTAGCTTCACTGATACAAATGACGACACCTGCTGTCTCTTCTCTCCCTTTTTCCTTCCAGTACATGGAAAACAGAACCAGAAGCAGGGAGCATGGGAATGAGATGCGAAAAAGACTTTTCAGTCCTTCAGAGGAACCTGCAAAATAAGTTATTCTTTCACTGGATGATGACTGAGAGAAGACCTAGGGACTGTTGGTTGGTAGCTGAAAGAGTCCTTTCTTATTCGGTCTCCAGAATCCTTTGAGTGGAAAATGACCCATGAAGAACTGAACTATGGAGAAATATGAAGACCTGGATTCTGAATATTCACTGAGCAGAGCTGTCAGTGCTGTCAGTTCTGCCAACACATCTGACTTCCTCTGTGTTTATTCCCTTTGTCTACATCCACTCGAGTAACTTATCTCCTTCAATAAAATAATTGAAGTCATTTTTTTCTCCTGTCTCTTAGAGTGTCGTAGAATTAGATTAAAATGGCATTAATAGGCTTCCCGTTTTGACAACAAGATTACAAAGATTAAACATTGATTTTTGACAATGTGATGATTGTGAGGATTAAACACCAACTAGGGCAAGGAGAACCTGGGGAAATCCCAGGTGTATTAACTATTTAAAAATATTCCAGTGATTCTGTTTTCAGAGAACCATTTTCTAAAATATTAAATGCTTACCATTGGCCCTCTGACCAGCATTGAGAATTTGAAAACAATTCATCTGTACTGAACATGTGCACACTTTTTTGTCGTTCTCTAAACTACACAGTATAATAGCTACAGAGCATTACATTTTATTAGTTCTTGTAAGTACTCCTGAGATAATTTAAAGTACACAGGAGGATGCATACAGGCTATCTGCAAATGCTACACCATCAAGAGACTTGAGCATCTTGGATTTTGGTATGCCAGGAGATCCTGGAACCAAGGGACAACTAATAAGATTGCATCTAGTTGGCATTTTAGTCGTAGAACTTTGCTTCTTCATTTGGGTGAATGTGCCCACTGTGAGTGCCAGTTACCTCCTTGCATTGACTTCAGAACAGTGCATCTCCTCTCTGCTGGGTACAGGGCTCTTCAGGCATTCTGTTTGGGGCAGTTGGCTCATCGGCATTCCTTCTGCCAGTTGTTTCTTAGAACTGTGGTGATTTGGAAGCCACCAGCTCTGAGCCATGGCCACAGCAGGGGCTTGGTCTTTTTCTCAGGTGTTGAGGGATGGACAGCCGTTAGCTCCTTCCAGTGAATTCCGTGTGTAATGTCCACATGAGTCCTTGTTGGTAATGATGTTTAATGAGTGATTTTCCCATCCAGGAGGTATTCAAGAAGCTGGACATTAACTTAGCAAGGTGATTATAGAGGATAACATTCAATGAAGGGATCGGGTAACATCCAGAATTAATTCTTTTTGTCCTTTCTGAGGCAAGAGTGTATGAATATTCATTGTCTCCCTGAGTGTCAGCCACTGAGTATAGAAATGAGACATTAAGTTGCAGAATCTTGTAGCAAACTGACAAGTTGATGATTACAGTAGTCAACTATAATTGCAAAATTCCATGATTAAGGAGGTGTCAGAAAACATGAAAGGGCACTTATGCCCAGCCGTTGGGAAGAAGGAGCCATGCCAAGAGAGCTGCTTGGCAAAGGTGTCCTTTGACAAGTGAGAGAACATGGGACACTTTCTGGGAAACTTGAGGTCATTCAGAATGACTGGAATGTGAGAACTGATGGTGGGGGAAGATCTTAAACAGCTTTGAGTTCTTTTGAGTTTTTTTTTTTTTTTTTTTTTTTTGCTTTTTGAGACAGGGCCTCACTATGTAGCCCAGGCTGACCTCAAACTCACAGTAATCTTCCTGCCTCAGCCTCCTGAGTGCTGGGATTGCAGGCATGCATGTGCTGCCACACCCGGCTGTTGAATTCTTTTGAGATACTTAGCTTCAATACAGTGATGACCAGTTGCAAATTTTAGTTTGGTGGTTAGGGGTTTGGGGAAAGGGTTAGAAGGATATGTTTCAACATTATTTCAGTAAGATTTTTCTGGTTATAGTTTGGGGGATTATATAGAAGGAAAGAAAAGATTACACCCAGGGAGACCAATTAGATTTTTGATCTAACTTATGTGAGAAATGAGGGCCTGAATGAAAGAAGGCTTTGGTGGTCAAGAGGCATGAATAGATCTGAGGGGGATTTGAGTCCTGAGTCAACAGGACTGACCAGGGGCAGGGTTTAGGAAAGAGCCTAGGAAGTCTCAGGCATTCACCGTGCGTGTGCCTGCGTGCTGATGGTGCTCTGCTTTGGGGTGAGACACTGGAGAGGAGGGGTGTGTGTGTGTGTGTGTGTGTGTGTGTGGCGCAGGTGGAGAGGGAGCTCCTTAGAGTTGCCTGGACCAGAGCAGAACAGGAAGATGGCACACCCATGGTGGCAAAAGCCCTGTAGGCCAAAATTGGTGTGGACCACAGAAGTTGTCTTCTAGAGCAGACGGGAACTTCGGGGATCACTTAATTTAAAAAATGATTTAAGTAATATATAAGTACCTATTTACCCTTCAAGGAGTAATGGGGTGGTGTCTTTCGTGCCCCACCTGTCTCCCTAGCAGTATCCCCAACTGACAGTGGGTGGATCTTGATGCCTTTTCAGAAGTGGGGAAGCAGGAGCCCCCCCTATGGCAGAAGGAGCAGGCACAGAGGCAGAAGGACCATGGAGAGTGGAGCCACGCACTGCCAAGGAGGTACAGAGGGGGGAGTGTCTGGCCCAAGGAAAGGGCTGAGGTGCCAGTTGATTGGGTTCCTTGGCATCTGTCACCTTAGTGCCATTTGAATGACATAAGTGAGTGGAAGCTAAAGGAGAACATTTGAAAAAGCTTGTCTCTGCAAGGAAGGCAGGGTAAGGTCAGGATCTTTCAACGTCAGAAGTAAAAGAAAGGGGTGGAGGATGGCATGAGAGTGGGTATATGTTGTAAAGAACACCAACAAAAGACAGATGAATTTTAATTCACGGGTGATATCCCCGTCCCCACCGTATTGCAGTAGTGGGGATGGAACTCGGGGCCTTTACACTGATCTACATCCCTGGCCCTTTATGTTCTCTTTATTTTTATTTATTTATTTATTTTTTTATTTTATTTTATTTTTTTTTGTGGGTACCGGGGGGTCGACCTCAGGACCTCGCGCGCCAGCAGGCGCCCGTGCCGCTGAGCGATATCACCGGCCCCTTTTTCGTATGTGGGTTCCGGGAGTCGAACTCGGGCCCTCGCACTTGCCGGGCAGGCGCTTAAGCCACTGAGCCATCTCACCGGCCCTGTTCTCTTTATTTTTAGACAGGCTCTTGCTAAGTTGCTGTTTCCCAGGCTAGGTTCAAATTCTGATCCTCCTGCCTCAGCTTCCCATCGTGCTGGGACTGCAGGTATGTCCTTGGAGTGACGTTTATGTATGAAGATACAGAGATGGATGAGCCCATGTTGAGCATGATTTATTTTATTTAGAAAACAAACCAGGAACTAAAAGCTCGAAGCACTTAAAATACTCTTTTCAGAGAGCCATGAACACATTTGTGCGGGATGTGAGGCCGTTTCCTCTTCAGGTGTAAAGAGCCCAGGCTGTTACTGCTCTCTGAGGACCACAGTTCCAGACGCTGACATGGTCACTCAGAACCAGTGATGTCTTGGTGAATGTTTAATGACTGGCTCTCAAAAAAAGTTTTTTTTTTTGGGCGGGGGATATATCTCAGTGGCACAAGCGTCTGCCTGGCAAGCGCAAGGTCCTGAGTTCAATTTCCATACCAAAAAAAAAAAAAAATTGTACTGTTTGCCACTTTCAGTGGTGTGAATACAGCACCTGTACCCAGGAGTCCATGACGGCGAGGTGTTGTGGCTTCAGTGACAAAGCAGCTGAAGCCCAGGGGCACTGAAGGCTCATGGTGGAGGTTGGATTTGGGCCCAGGCGCAGAGTTCTTGAGTTCAGATGCCTCTTGCCCTCAGCCCCACTCTGCATAATTGCAGTAGCTTGACGGTCATCTCAAGGGCTCTTGAACCTTTAAAAGTGGCCCTGGACTGGATGTGTCATCTTGCAAAGGGCTCAGCCTCTCTGGATTTCAACCCTAATGTTTTAAATGAGAGATTGTTGGACTGGTTTACTTCTTTATCATAGAACTCATAGGACCCCAGGCCTAAGCACTAAATAATCAGTAGGAAGCAATGTTATTTTCTTTGGGAGGGGGCTGGGAAGCCCAGGGTCTTCTGCACGCTAGGCAAGTACTCTACCACTGAGCTACAGTCCCAGCCCAGACAACTTTCATTTGCCATAAAAATTCTGTGGCCACGAAAGCAATTTGGCCTGGGGAGTTTGTGCTTTGTGTTGTTTCCCAGCCCATCTAGGTCTCAGCGTCTTGTGCTGAACCTTGCAACTCTAAGATTATTAAGAGGACTGTATCATACCCTGAAGGAATATGCAGTGGTTCAGGGGAGGGGGCTCAGCGTTCTGCTCAGGTCTGCTCCTCCTGCTCGGGTCTGGCCTTCCTGTGGGTCATCCTCAGTACTTCTGGAGAAGCCTCCTCCCAGCCCAGCACGCCACTTTTAAGGTCTTACTCTCTGGTGATTCCAGCTGTCCCTGATCCCTACAGAAAAAGTGCGCACTCAGAGCCGTGGCAGTACAAGCTCCATTTACCTTTCCAGCTCCCTGGAGGGAGGGAGGTGGAGGAGGAGAAAATGCTGTAGAGCAGGAGCTGCACCGGGAGAGGCTGGAGTAAGAAGAGGGGAGAAGGTGGGTGGACCAGGTTACACAGGCCTCGAAAACCATAGCAAGGAATGTGGATCTCTTTGGAGGGAAATGGGAAGTTATTAGGAGGTTTAAAGTAGGGATTGGCTTTGATTTCATTTATTTATATTTTGTAGAGATCTTTCTGGTTGCTGGGTGAGCAACAATTATGGTTAAATTAATTCAACCCAGTGACAATATGGGTCACATGCGGTTACAGCGAAGATTCATTGAGATGTATTTATAGCAAATTATTTGACACAAAGTAAGGGCCCTCGCAATATGACTGTTATAAGTGCACGCAAATTGGGGTGTTAGAAACACTTTCTCTGCCCTTTGGTAGGATGACCAGATCATGTGGGGTAGTCACATATGGAACTGGTGGGGATACTGGGGGTGCAGTTTTTGGGAGGAATCAGAAAGAAGGGCCAGGATCTGCAGGTCCCTAGAACTCATCCCAATCTGGCCTCATTCTGTGTCTCCCTGAACACCCCGTCCTGCAGAGGAAGCTGGTTCCTGTGGGTGCCTGTGTCTTTCCATCATCATACCACCGCTGGTTTACGCCACGTTTCCAGTCTCGCCAACTTTCTCCAGCCTGCTCTGGATAAGAGCAGAACCTGTGTTTCTCCTCTCTGGAGCAAGCATGCTCGCTGAAGATGTCCAAGTGTTTAAAAAGGTTTCCTTGCAGTAGAAGCCTAAGAGGCTAGAGGAAGACTGAGGTGGGGAGGCGCAGAGGTTCTCTGTCTTCTTTATCAGGCACCTGACACTCTGCCAGATGCTGGTGACACAGTGATGAACGAGGTGGCCATAGTGCAAGTGAGGGCCTGTGTCCGGAAGTGCCACTTATGTCTTAAGGGGTGTGGCTTTCCTTCTGAGGGTGACGGGAAGGCATTGTAGGGTCTGTGTAGGATGCAGAGCGAAGGAATAGATTTACTTCACTCGTCAACTTGCACGGCCAGAGCTCAGATCAAGGTTTTCCTGAGAAATCTAATTTTGCAGAATGCTGTGAGCCTTGATGCTCTAGTCACAACAAATTTATTAGTGCTGCAGAATTGAGGACAGAAAATTGAGCTGTTTCTGACCTTTCATAAGTGGAGATTAAAATTGGGTTAATCTCCATAGAGTTTTTAGCTAAAAACAGAGATTTCCTGAGAAAGAGCTTGAGCTAAACCAAATAAGAAATTGCATCATTGACTTGCCTGGTTGGATACCAGAGATCATTTTGTGCTTGGCAAAAAACAAAGCAAAACAAGTCCCAGAGTCACCAGTCACAGGGAGCTGCCCTTCCCACCACACCCTGCAATTGAAATTGGTACTTTTTGAATGACATATATCCAGGGATCCAGGTACCGGGAATCCTTCCTCAATCCATAGCCATGCTTGCTTCTCTTAGAGAGGGTGCTGAAGGAGATAAGTACGGAGCAGAGAGTGGCAAGGAAAATAAAAGGGTGCTTTCCTATCCCCATCTCCTGCCTCAGCAGCATTAGGGAGGGAGCAGGTGGCCAGGATTGCAGCCCGTGGAGCTGCTTCCTGCCTCTAAGCTCCGGCCTGGAAAGGGAGGCCGATGTCAGCCAGAGCAGAGTGAATGGACCGAGTCCCACTAACAGAATAGGAGCTGGCTGGTGCAGACCCCTTCTGAAACAGAAGGGGGAGGAATCTTCTGTGCTAACATTGCCGTTTTTCTCAAAGATGGAATATTTGAAGTCTTATAGAAAAGTGTACAGACTAACATGAGCACTCATACAACCACTATCTAGCTTTACTCATATTAACATTTTGCCATACTTATTTTAGATTTTTAAAAACTACCACAAATATTAGTAAAGCTTCCTGCGTTTCTCATCCCGTGTCCATTATTCTTTCTGCTGCCCTCATTTTGACATATTTCATTCTCATTCATGATTCCATACTAATAATTCCCACGTCAGCATCTATAAGTAATATATATATATATATATATATATATATATATATATATATATATGATTTTTGTGTGTGTGTGTGCGTACCGGGGGTCGACCTCAGGACCTCACGCACCAGCAGGCGCCCGTGCCGCTGAGTGATATCACCGGCCCCTTTTTCGTATGTGGGTTCCGGGAGTCGAACTCGGGTCCTCGTGCTCGCCAGGCAGGCGCTTATGCCGCTGAGCCATCTCACCTGCCCTAATATATTGTTTTGCATATCTGAACATTTCACTGAGAAGCCATCACAATGTGTGTAGTCTCTATAGCTTACTTTATTCACAATATTATGTTGAGAAATGAGGCTTTTGTTTATCCCTTTTGACTGCTATACAGTATCCCATTGTATGCCGATACCACTATTCACACATTTTACTATCGGGGTCACTTAGATATTGCCTCTATAAATGGCTTCAGTGAGTGCTTTTGTACATCTTCTTGTGCAGTCTGGGAGAGTCTCTTGTAGGTCTAAAGCTAAGGTTTTAATCGCTGTAAGATATACATCTTTTTTTTTTTTTTTAAAGTATTTATTTATTTATTCATTACTTTTTGTGTGTGTGTGGGTACCAGGGGTCGCGCACCAGCAGGCGCCCGTGCCGCTGAGCGATATCACCGGCCCTTTTTTCGTATGTGGGTTCCGGGAGTCGAACTCGGGCCCTCGCGCTTGCCAGGCAGGCGCTTACACTGCTGAGCCATCTCACCGGCCCCAAGATATACATCTTTAAACTTACTGCAAATTGTTAAATTATACCCCAAATGGTTTTAGACTATTAATATTTCTTAATGACATTGTTTTTGTGTCTATACATAGTATCTCTCAACTTAGGTCTTTTATGTATAATAAAATTTCATGACTTTAAAAATAATGATCTTATAAGTCTTTTGTCAGATTTATTTCTAAGTATGTTTTCATTTTAGTTTAGTTTTTTTTAGATGGGCTGGTCTCAGATTTGCAATCTTCCTGCCTTAGCCTCCTAAGTGTTGGAATTACAGGTATGCACCACATGCCTGGCCCAAGTAGTGTTTTTGAAATTATATATTCTAATTTCTTGTTAGGAATATATATATATATATATATATATATATATATATATATATATATTTATATACACACACATACAGCAATATAATTGATTTCTAAATGTTGGTATTGTATTCAGAACGCTTGCTGAACTTTCTTGTTTCTGTGATCTGTAGATGATCTCAGATTTGTCTGTGCAGACTGTCATATCACTTGAATATCAACAGTATTGAATCACTTCTTTCTGATACTTACACCTCCTTTTTAAGGACTGTCCTCAAGACATCCAGTGCAGTGTTCAATAGAAGCACCTCAGACTAATCTTGTTACTGCTATTAAGTCCTAACATTTCCGTGGTGAGGAACAGGTTTGCAGTAGGTGTTGGAAGATACCTGTGCCTGGTCAAGCAACTTCCCTTTTGTGATAGACACAGATTCACTCAGCCTCAGTTCCACTTCTGTCGAGTTTCCTTTCCATTCTGCTATATTCTGGAAAGCCAAACACTTCATTTTCTCAGATTCCTTTACCGAAGGATTTCAGATAAGAAATAGTGCCCACTAATTATTGAGATTTGAATTTGGAATCGACAACTTGAGGGAGAAGCAGGTTAGCAGGATCCACGTTGCTGGTCATAGCAGATCATAGCAGAGATGGTGGGCTTGGAGAACCAATAATTGAGGCTGTAGTTTTTCCTTGTTTCCCAGTTGCATTGTGGCTTTGGGAATTGTCCCCAAGTTTCTTCATTCCTCCCCATAGTTAGGTAAGTAATTTCAGACCCTCTGGTGACATCACAACCAACTGAAGGAAGGCTAAGCGCATCATTAGCAGTACCCTCTTCCCGAAGAGCATGTGACTTAATTTCCTTTTTACACCTGATGGTTATCTATTTTGGGAATTCTCTTTTTGTAAATCCCTCAGAGCAGTGATTGTTTTCTTTTGTAAATTTAGTGCATGTTTAGGATTGTTATGGGTTGTTGCTCATTCCATCTCACACCCCTTTCTTTTGAAGCTTAATTACTTTTTTCTGAGAAACAAACCTTAGAATTTGTAGTCAAGGTCTGCTACATGTTACTGGTTGTAGATTTTCGTGAAAAATGCCTTCGTTTTTGTCTGTATCTTGTAATTTTAGCTGGCAATGTAGCATTCTAGGTTACCGTTTTTTTTGCTATTGTTTTGAAGAGATTGTCTTTCTGTCTCCTGGAGAAGTCTGTTGTCAGTCTAATTGCTGCTTCTAATTATTTGAAGATAGTCTATCTTTCCTCTGGTTACTGTAAAGAACTTGTTGTTAGTGCTTTGCAGTTTTATTATATCTTGATGTGGAGTCTTAAATACTACTTGAAATTTTATCTACTTCATGTAGATGAGGATTCACGCCTTTCTTAAGTTTTGAGAAATTCTCAGCTATCTTTGTTTTCTTCATTCTCCTTATTTTTCTACTTTTAGAGCCCTTACTGGTCATTGGGCTTTCATATATTCTCTTCTGTGTCTTTTAAATGTTTTCAGATTTCTATTGCTTTATCTCTCTGTACCACATTCTTTTTTTAAAGATGAAAGTAAGTTTATTATAAAAGTATAGCTGATATGAACATAGTCAAATAATATATTACCACACAGCAAGGCAGGTGACAGCACCAAAGATGAAGGGGAATCCTCTGGGGAGTATCTTGCATGAGATGGAGCCTTCAGCAGGCGAGAGAGAACACTGCGCCACATCCAGTTTCTCAGTTCCTTAAGTACTGCATTCAGATAAAAGTGACTTGGTGCCAACAGGCCATGTGGCTGGAAGAGCCATTCCCAGGCTTGGCTGGACTCTGGAAGCGACCCGTGTTTCCTGTGTTAACAGTTACTTCTGTACACTCCTTTTCAGGTAGCCAGCCTCCCTGCAGAAAGGCACGCAGCCAAGGTCACTTCAGTGAACACAAGCATTCCAGATGACTCTCTTCACTTTAATCCTTTCCCTGACAGTTTGAGGCTAGCTTGGGCTACATATTGAGAACCCGTCTCAAAAAAAAAAAAAAAAAGTGGTGTTTGGTGGTAGGCAGCAGTTACAGGGCAGAACTGTAACTGAGCAACCAGTCAGGTTCTGTGTACCACATTCTTGATAATTTTCCAAAATCTGCTTTTGAACTACCTAATCGTCTCTTCTGTTCTATCTTTTCTGCTATTTAAACAATCCATTGGGTTTTTAATTTCAATGAGTATAATGTTCCCTTTCTAAAAGTTCCATTTGGTTCATTTTCAATTTCACCTATAAAATTTTCATATTTCTTTTCATATATTTTCAATGCTTTTTAAATTTTCTTTTAATAGCTTTTATCCAGTAGTTCTATTTGAAGTTTTTGATATGTAATACTTCTGGGTATCTGATTTGCTGTCTCTTCTCCACAGTAGATCACTTCTTGGTGTATTTTTAATTTATTTATTGTAGGAATACTTTAAGGGGCTTATTTAATTGGACTTTGTGCAGCCTAACTTGAGCGTGTATTGTTACAGAGCAGTCTTACGTTTGTCTCTGCGAGGCACCCCAGAAGTATTACTGACTCAAAACTACTATGTATTTTTTATATTTTATGTGCTGTTTATTTTTTAAATTTAATTTAATTTTAGTTTATTAGTCCATGTTTGAAGGACATAAGGTTTACATTCCTTGGGTGGAGTTGGTGTGTGTACATAACACATCTCTTTCTGTTTTTCCTCCCCTTTCCCTCCTCTCCTTTCACCTTCCCTCCATCTTGATCCCTTCCCATTTGAGAAGGATCTATCTCCCTACTTCCTCGTATCTATCTTTCATTTTATTCTTTATTTATAATTTGAGTCTCTCATATAAGAGAAAGCATGTGATATTTAAGTTTTTGTGTATGATTTATTTCACTTAACATTACAGTCTCAGGGTGCATCCATTTTCCTACAAATGACTCAAGTTTATCTTTCTTTAAGGCAGAATTGTACTCCATTGTGTGTAAATACCACATTTTCTTTATCCGTCCATCTGTGAGGGACATATAGACTGCTCCCAAGATTTAGCTATTATGAATTATGCTGCTATAAACATGAGTATGCGTGGATCACTGTAATATGATGTCTAACTCTTTCAGGAAGATACTAGGAGGGGAATAGCTGGGTCAAAAGGAATTTCTAGTTTTATTGTTTTGAGGAATCTCCATACTGATTTCTGCAGTGGTTGTACTAGTTTACATTCCTACCAACAATGCAGAAGGGTTTCCCACCACCTCGCTGGCATTTGTTACTATTATACTTGATTTCTTTCTTTTCTTTCTTTTTTTTGTGGGTACCAGGGGTTGACCTCAGGACCTCGCGCGCCAGCAGGCACCCATGCCGCTGAGCGATATCACCGGCCCTTTTTTCGTATTTGGGTACTGGGAGTCAAACTCAGGACCTTGCGCTTGCCAGGCAGCGCTTACGCTGCTGAGCCATCTCACCGGCCCATTGATTTCTTGATGATGACCATTCTTTCTGGGATAAGGTGGAGTCTCAGTGTTGCTTTAATCCATTTCTCTAATGGCCAGTGATGTTGAGCATTTCTTCATGTATTTATTCACTATTTGTACTTCTGTGAAGTGTCTATTCATTTTGCTTGCCCATTTTTTGATTGGGTCTTTCATTTTGAGTTCTTTATATATTCTAGATATTAGTCCTTCATCTGATGGTATCTGGCAAAACCTTTTTCCTATTCTGTAGGTTGTCTATCCACTCTGTTGGTGGTTTCCTTTGCAATGTAGAAGGTTTTTAATTTAATATGATCCCATTTGTTGATTCTTGGAATTATTTCCTGTGCCGTTGTTCAGAAAGTCCTTGTCTATGCCTGTAACTTCAAGAGTTCTGTCTTCCAGCAGGTTAAGTGTTTTTCCAGCAGGTTAAGTGTTTCTAGTTTAACATTTAGTTCTTCGATCCATTTTGATTTTAGTTTAGTACATACTGAGATATGGGTCTAGGTTCAGTCTTCTGCATACGGACAGCCAGTGTTCCCAACACCATTTATTAGAAAGACTGTCTTTCCTTCAGTGTGTGTTTTTGGTCTCTCTGCCAAAGACCAAATAGTTGAATGCACTTGGGGTTCTTTCTGCATCTTCTATCTGTTCCATTGATCCTATTGTCTGTTTTTGTGCTAGTACTATGCTGTTTTTATCACAGTGGCTTTGTAATATAACTTCAGGTGTAGGATAATGATGCCTCCGGATTTGCTTTTTTTTTTTTTTTTTTTTCCACTTAGGATTGCTTTTGCCATTCTGGGTCTTTTCTGGTTCCATATGAATTTTAGAATTGTTTTGTCCAGTTCTGTGAAGAATGCTGTTGGAATTTTGATTGGGATTGTTTTAAATCTATATATCAATTTTGGAAATATGTCCATTTTGACTATTTTTGTTCCACCTATCCAGGAACAGGGGATTTCTTTCCATATTCTGATGTCTTCTTCAGTTTCCTTTTTCAGAGTACTGTAGTTTTAGTTGCAGAGGTTTTTCACTTCCTTAGGTTAATTCCTAAGTATGTAATATTTCTTGGTGCTATTACAAGTGGTATTTCCCCCCTAATTTCTTTCTCAATGAGTTCATTATGAGTGTATAGGATTGCCACTGATTTTTGTGTGTTGATTTTGTATCCCACTACATTACTGAATTCTGTTATTATTTCTAAGAGTTTTTTGGTGGATTTTTAAAATCTTTTATGTAGAAGATCATCTGCAAATAATGATAATTTGACTTCTTCCTTTCCTATATGTACATATCCCTTTTATTAATTCTCTTGCCTAATAACTCTCGCTAATATTTTGAATACTATGCTAAATAGAAGTGGAGATTATGTGGACATCGTGTCTTGTGATAGTGGAATCCTTGTCTTGTTCCTGATTTTAGAGGAAAAGCTTTCAGTTTTTTCCCATTTAATATGATGTTGACAGTAGGTTTGTCATAAATGGCTTTTATCAGATTGAAGTAAGTTCCTTCTATACCTATTTTCTTCATACTTTTTATCATGAAAGGATGTTGGATTTTGTTAAAGGCTTTTTCTGCATCTATTGAGATGATTGTGTGATTTTTGTCCTTGCTTCTGTTTATGCAATGTATTACATTTATTGATTTGCCTATGTTGAACCATCCTTGCCTCTCTGGGATGAAGCCTACTTGGTCATGATATATGATCTTTTTGATGATCAAAACTACCTTTTTTTTTTTTTTTTTTTTTGTGGGTACCGGGGGTCGACCTCAGGACCTCGCGTGCCAACAGGTGCCTGTGATGCTGAGTGATATCATCGGCCCTTTATTCGTATGTGGGTACCGGGAGTCGAACTCAGGACCTTGCCCTTGCCAGGCAGGTGCTTATGGTGCTGAGCCATCTCACTGACCCCTCAAAACTACTTTTTATGTTAATTTTACAGTCCAGGGGTCCCTGGATCATGTAAGTAATAAAAGTTACTCAGGTTTAGGTGAGGAAATACTCATGGTCACAAATTCCAGGGAAATTTTTTCTTCTCAGAGCCTAAGATGAGTTACATAGGCTTTATTCTAATCTCTCTGGGCGGCTCAGTGATGGTTTGCTGGTTGCCTTTCTAGGAGGGCTACCCTTTGCGGTCATGACTTTATGTGCTATTTTTATTTCTCACACTGTTCCTTACAGACCCAATGCCTTCCATCTTTTTCTAGTATATGAATGAAAACCTCAGTTCCTAAACTTAAGATCTGCTGGTGCACTTACCTCTCTGGCTTGTGGTTCTGTCTCTTTTCAGCCTCCAAGGATTTTCTTTATTTTTCCGTGAGCTCTGCTAGGCCTTAAAAATGCAGTTTGACGTATGCTATCTAATATTTTTAGACAGCTTTTTAATAGGAGGGATTTCAGGTGATCTAGTGAGCCATGTTTCCTGTAACATATCCTGCACATACAATTTTAAACAGCCCTGCCCACAGGAATGACCGTACTTCGTACAGTTGGAGGACTAACTCCTCATTCCAAAGGGCGAAGGAAGTGTGAAAGGGGCTGGGAGGGTGGTGGGTGGCAGGGCGTGGCAGATAGGGAGTTGTAAAGGAGCATCCCCTTCTCAGACGTCCTCGTCCACACTGGTCCCTTGCTACTCCGCTGTGGTCCATGGGCCGGCACCTGCAACATCACCTGGCAGAGTTTACTGGAAATGCAGTCTCAGGTCCCATGCTGGACCTATTGGCTGAGAATCTGCATTTGAGCAAAATCCCCGGATGACTTGTATGTATATGAAAAACTGAAAAGCACTGACTTACGCTATTTCTGATGTAACTGCCACCCATAGGATGATTACTTCTTCGGAGTTAATGACCTTCTTTCACTCTTGCCACCATTTGTGGTTTAGCCTTTTTTTTTTTTTTCCCTAGTTAATTTTTAAGCTTTTTAAAACACTTCCCTGAAATGGCTTTGTACTGAAGTTTTGGGGGAAGGTTCTTATTGGTGATGTAATACATTGAGGAAATGTTAATGTGACGTACCGTCATATTGAATATGACAGCGAAGTCTTACTTAGCCTGCAGAGCAAAGCCCTTATGAAAGTCTCAGGGCATTTGCTTCTCCTCAGCTCCAGAGGGTGGAGAACTGATGAGGAGAAGCATCCTGTAATTCAGTACAGACAGACCTGTTTCACTGGGGTATTTTCTCTGCACACTTAGCATCCAAATTTCCAAATATCCCTTGATTGTTGATCTGATAATTGGACTTGGTAGGATTGTGCCAAAATAGGGAAAAGTATCTTTTTAAAGCAGATACAAAAATAAAATAAACTGGGAGATTATCTAGAGGCCATGCAAGTTGCTTTGATGGCGTCACCTGCTGGAATTATTGTTTAGTTCAGCTACCAGATAATTTACCAGTATGTCTGTGACACATGGGGTTGGGGTCATCTCTAGCCTGAAACCTCCGTGGGCAGACACCTTACCCTTTTGTTCATTGCTCTATCTGTAGCTCTTAGGGGCTGTTACATGGTTGATGCTCAGTAAACTTTTTTTTGACTGAGAGAATTAAGCTTTAATGGACAAACAAATGAATAAATTAAGTGTCGAATTAATTGTTAGCCTGAAGGACCTTAAAATTTATTTTTCCTTATTTTTCTATGAGTACTTGATAGGTACATTGTTGGATATTTACAGTTAGAATAAGAAGGGTTCTCTGTGTCCACCAGTCGGGCATGAGTTGAATAAACAATGGTGTGCCATGAAGTTGTGAAGGGAATGAAGGAGATTTTTCATGTGTGTGTATATGACTCCATAGTGATATATATATTCGTAAAGGAAGAAGAAATCCTTAAAACTGAAATGAACTGAAATAAATAACTCTAAATGTGTTTCTAGTTGGTTGTACAACCACAGAGAAAAAAGGATTACTATTTCAAAGGTTTGAACAAAATATTTTGAGTCTGCATCCTTAGAAGGAGATATATTCTGAAGACAAAAACAACAACAACAAAAACCCAAAAAACAAAAAAAGAAGACTATTTGTTAGTGATAAAAATAATATTGTTATTTTGAAATTATAACTGTAAAATATCACACATACCTAATAAAATAGGTAATTTATGTTAGGTATCACTTAAAACTAAGATTTTCAACCTAAGAGTGACAAAGTACTGTACCAGAAAAAAGTCCAGATCAGAACACTGGAATATCACATTTGAATTGGAAATACAGTACTACTTTGAATCATGATTTGTTTTTCTCTTTCAAAAAAAAAAAAAGGAGCATTTCCTAGTTCTGCCTATTGAAAAGGCCTCGAAACAATGGCAGCTCCGCAGTCAGCCCAGACACTCACACAGTGCTAAGTGTCATTGTCCCCTGAGGAGCTCAAGGCTGCTTTGGAGGAATGGCTGATCCCAGCCCCGGGCAGGACATGTCCTGGGGAGCCTGGGCCATCTTCGGCCAGAAAGCAAGGAGGCGCCCAAAAATGGATATAGTGGATTTAATTACACGGAACATGTAAATTTCTCTTAGCTTGTGAAAACGCATTAAAAGAGATTCTCATTACTGGAGGCTGCTAGCTTGTCCACCTATTACTCTGAAGGAAAAGAAATATTTATCCTGACTATATTTTCCCGTATAAACTGTATTCCTAATAACCAAATAGTTGGCTGAAGAGAAGTTCTGTCAACATTTTTCTTTTTTTTTTTGTATTATTTTAAAGAGAAAAAAAAATAAAAACAATGATACAGAATTTCAAAATAAGATAGTAGGAAATTAACAATGGTTAATGTATTGTATATTGTTATCTTCAACGTAGTTGCTCAGATTACAAGATATAGGAATGCAGAATTGATCAAACAATATAAGCACAAAAAGTTCTTTTCAATGAACTAAAAGAAATTAGTAGTATAATTATCTTAGCTATCTTGTGTATATATATATATTTTTTTTTCTTTTTCCTTCCTTTTTTCCTTTCCTCCATCGCAGTTGATCTTTTTGAGCAGTTTCTTTCCATTTCACAGTATCTATTGTAGATTTTGGATCTTATTTACTCTTTCAGTTTCTTACACTAAGGAGACAATACGATTTTTCTTGAGATACAATGTGCATAACATACAATGAATTTTTTTTGGTGGGGGGGCACTGGGAATCGAACTCACAACCTTGTACTTGCCAGGCAGGCGCTGTGCTGCTGAGCTATATCCCTGGCCCTGAATGTTTTTTATAGTCGCGAAGCAGTACAAACACCAGTGCAACCCAAGTCTAGAATATTTTCTTTATCCCTCGCTGAAGCCCCGGAGCCTTTAGCCATCAGTCCCCATTCTCCTCCGCCTCCCTAGCCCGGGAGCCCACTAAGCTCTTCTCTGTCTCTATCCATTTGCCGATTCTGAACATTTTATATAAATGGAGAAGAACAATATGTGATCTGTTGTGACTGACTTCTTTCACCCTGCATAATATTTTCAAGGTCCATCTGTGTTACGGCATGTAACAGCACTGCATTCCTTTTTATTGCTGAAAATGGGTAAGTTCTTTCTTGAAGAATTCTAGCTAATAAACACAGAAAGACTGATGGAAAAGAAGTATTTTACAGCCCCAGTACAACAGCAGATCAGTGAGGTTTAAAATCATTGGGTGTTTGAAACATTAGATAGAAGAGAAAGGTTGATGGCCTAGTATAAAATGATAAATCAACCCAGACTAGATGGTGCATATCTGCAATTCCAGCATCCTGGGAGGCTGAGGCAGGAGGATCACAAGTCTGAGCCCAGCCTAGGCAATTTAGTGACTTAGCGAGACTGTGTCTCAAAAACAAAAATGAAAAACAAAGAATGAGACCAATGTACCCCTGAACACACTGATCAAACTTAAAGTTCATAAAGCACTACAAGTGAGAGCACTGCGTATTGTATGCTTCTTTTTTTTTTTTTAAAATGAAATAACCATCATATTTTCCTGAATCTAATTAAGCCGCTAACTTCCTGTTTACAAAAGTCTGACCACTAGAGGAACAAGTCACACAGCCACCACAGACATCCGAAATGCGTGAAACTGTAGACGACACATGACCCAGGTGTCTTAGAAAATAACTGGCATAAAGCAGGAGAGGGAGGGCCACTGCTTAGATGAAGAGTAACATGAATCTGGGTTCTGATGGGAAGAAACCAACAGGGAAAAGGTATTTTTGAGGCAGTTGGAGAGATTTGAATATGATTGGATTTCAGGGAGGTTAAGAAATCACTGCAATTTTGTTAAGTGTGATAATGACATTGTGATTATGTTTTAAAGAATGTCCTTATCAGTTGAAGAGGCACTGAAGTATTTACAGGGCAAATGATAGATGTGTGGGATTTTACTGCATACCAGCAAAATACATACCAGCAAAAAAAGTGGGTGTAGGGGGGTTAGCTAAAACAAGATTGGCCATGAGTTGATAACTCCTGAAACTGATAGCTTGAAAAGAGTTTCATATATTTTTCTCTTTAATGAATGCTTGAAGTTTTCCATAATAATTAAAAAAAGAATCCTAGAGTCAAGAAGCAATTTCATCTAGAAATATAACTTGTTAGAAATATGCACTTTCCTGAGAAAAAGACTCAGAACTGCTGGTTCTTTCTTAAATGCTTGAGATTTATTTTGGTCTTTTTGACTTTGAAGAGTTCTGAGTTTTTCTGCTGAAGACAAAGGGCAGCCTTTAAAAAAAAAATGTTGGCAATGGAAATGCCAGGCGTTGAGGAAGACTATGGTTGAATATGAAATATGGCCAGGCGTGGTGGCACACGCCTGTAATCCCAGCACTTGGGAGGCTGAGGCAGGAGGATCGCTACAAGTTCAAGGCCAGACTGGGCTACACAGTGAGTTCAAAGCCAGCTTGAACTACCTAGTGAGACCTGTCTAAAAAAAAAAAAAAGAAAAAGAAATAGAAAAAAGGAAATATGCACAACCACATAGAAGCTCACTCGTAATGATTCTGAAGGCTTTTTTTCTCCCCAGGGCTTTGTTTTTCATGAAAATTCCTATGACTCTACATTGTCTTTTTCTGACTTTCTTGAGAGACAGAACACCACCATTGTTAGGAGTTTGGAATAAGATTTATATTCAAATCTCAACTCTGTCACCTAGGAGCTGAGGTGACGGAGGGCGTGTTTACTTAAACTCTCAGGACCTCAGTTTCTTCAGCTGTGAAATGGAAGTAATTGTGGCATCTTCTTCGCAGACACGTGGTGTGGATTAGACGATCGTATTTCCCATATGATGTAAAGGGTAGAGTTCAAATTATCGTGGTGCGAATGTCTTCGGGAACCTCGCCATGTGTGTGTGAAAACAGAAACCCCTGCATACGGCCATCTGAGGACAGATGCCTTCCTTCTGCCTTTCCAGCTCCATCTCAAATGAGATACATAACCTTCTGTTTCAGCACAAGGAATCCCTTCTCTGCAGTGGGTTAATTTGTACAAAATTCCTGTGTTTCTGGAGTTGACTACTTAAAAGCGTGATCCCAAACATTTGTCTCATTTCTCTTTGGACCTGACTGATCTCAGCCTCCCGCTGCGGAGAGAGTGAGATGTAAAAACCGAGCTGAGGGACCTTCGGATTGACCGAGGCAGGCACCACACTCAGTGAGACCCAGCTGCATGCCCGAGAAGAAGGGAGGAGGAGGAAGAGACGGGATGTGAAGGGCGAGCTTCAGAGTGATCATTTTTACCTGGGGTCCCGGCCTCCCTACACGTCTTTGACAAGTCAAATCACCTCACCCCTTCAAGCTTCAGTTTTCTCATCTGCAACAGGGACCCTCTGCCTCACCAGTTGTGTGGGTCAAAGGAGACCGTGGCATTGCTTTTAAACTATAAGAGACTGTACAAATGTTAGTTGGTATTTTCTAGAAAGAGTAGAGGTCACGTGTGTTAGACTTCTCGGCATCCCAAGAGGACATCCCTTGAGACCAAGCTGGGAGTGGCCCAGCGTGCTAGAGCTCTGTAGACGCTCCCGAAGCACGAGTCAGGTCCAGGGAGGGTCTCAAAGAGGTCTAGCCTGTGATTCTCATTTGTTTCACATAACATTATGGTCTCATGATGCATTCATTGTCCTACAAATGCCTCGAGTTTATCCTTTATGGGAGAGTACTACTCTATTGTGTATAAAACCCACATTTTCTTTATCCACTCATCTGTGGATGGACAGTATAGGCTGCTTTAAAGATTTAGCTATTATGAGTTGTGCTGCTATAAAAATGGATGTGCATGTATCACTGATACAATGCCTTTAACTGTTTTGGGAAGATACCTAGATGGAGAACAACCAGGGTAAATGGGATTTCTCGTTTTAGGTTTTTGAGGAATCTCCGCACTGATTTCCACAGCGGTTGTACTAATTTATATTCCCACCAACAGTGCAGAAGGATTTCCCCCCCCCCCTGCAACCTTTCCAGCATTTGTTATTATTTACTTTCTTAATGATGGTCATTCTTTCGGGCGTAAGGTGGAAACTCATATCGCATGGTTTCTCTTATAGGAGAAACCCAAGGTATAGGTAGGGAGCAAAATAAAAGATGATAGGAAGCAGGGAGGTAGATCTTTCTCAAATGGGAAAGGGATCAGGAGATGGAGGGAGGGGATGGAGGGAGGGGGAAGGGATAAAAAGGGATGAGATGTGCTCTGTGCATGTACCAGCTCCCCACAAGGAGTGCAAACGTTATGTCCTACAAACATGTACTAATTAACAAAAGTGACAGCTAGTTGAAAAAGCAAAAAGAGCGCTCCCATGTTCTTGTGCTCACCCTCCCTATGATGCTTCTGGGCCCAGGCAGGAAAGTGTCAGTGCCAATATTTCAGGGTTCCCCAGAGAGTGCAGGAAAGCCCCGCTCAGCAAGGAGAAGCTGGAGGGGCTGCACTCCCTGGTGCCTTCACCCAGGTCCCACTGGATTCCCAACCATGCCAGCCAGGGTATGAGGCACTGGGGAGACTATAAACAAACCGAGCCCGGAGTTTATAAATCTGGGGAGAGGTCTGCCGGGCCTGCTGTGTCTGTCCAGCCCTGTCCAGATCTTTGTTCTACATCTGCGCCATGTAATCTTGTAGCTCTGTGTCACATGCAGTGTTGGGCTGTTGGAAGGTGGTGTGTGTGGATGAGGAACTGAATTTTAAATTTTATTTAATTTTCATTACATTACCCTTGAGTAGTCAAATGAAGAAAGTGGCCGCCATATTGCACGACCTCAGACAGCACTGGAAATATCCTGGGAAGGTTGGAAGGGGACCCTTCAGGCCAAAGGTTTGACTTCCCTTCTTTTTTTTTTTTTTGCGGGTACCAGGGGTCAAACTCAGGACATCGCGCACCAGCAGGCACCCGTGCCGCTGAGCGATATCACCGGCCCTTTTTTCGTATGTGGGTACTGGGAGTCGAACTCAGGACCTCATGCTTGCCAGGCAGGTGCTTATGCCGCTGAGCCATCTCACCGGCCCCTGACTTCCCTTCTTTAAGAAAGAGTCATGATGGGGCTGGTGATATGGCTCAGCGGCATAAGTGCCTGCCTGGCAAGCGCGAGGTCCTGAGTTTGACTCCCGGTACCCACATTAAAAAAAAAAAAAAAAAAAAAAAAAAAAAGAGCTGTGAGACTTGAAAGACCTTGTCCTACCTCCGTCACTCACCGTGTGTAGATTTATGATGACACTTGGCCTCCCCTCTGTGAAATGGGCAGAGGGAGGACTGGATTAAATTCTTCTCACTGCTAAAGTTCATGAGTCCATTGTGATTTGTCTTTTGTTTATACATTATATTATTTTCTTATGACCACTGTGCCAGATTACCACAAATGTGCTTGGCCAAAACAAAGCAGACCTGTATTCTTTTCAGCTCTGGAGGCCAGAGCTCTGCAAAGGATTTTACTGGGCTGAAACCACAGTGTCAGCTGGGCTGTGCTCCACTAGAGGCTCAGGGAAGAATCCATCTCTTGCCTCCGACAAGGAGTGGTGCTCACGATCAACAGCTTCTGGTGGCTGCTGTTGTCCTTGGCTTGTGGCGCATCTCTCCGACCCCTGCCTCTGCGGTCACATGGCATTCTCCTTTTCCACGGTTGATCTCCCTCAGGTAACCCAGGATAATCTCCCCCCGTCAGGATCTTTAATTTAACTGTACCCTGCAAAGATCTATTTTCCGGGTCAGGTAACACATACGGGTTCTGGGATTAGGACCTGATATCTCTGGGGTTGTTATTCAGCCCACTATACCTACCTAGTAAGAATTATTAGTAGTGGATTTGCTTGGGGTCAAACACTGTGGCGATGCCTTTATGCGTAGAAGTTGCTGCCTGCCCACCAGATTTCCAAGGGAGGATTTTCTCAGCATTCTGAATGAAAATCTAAGTTTGATTAAAAAAACAAAAAAGTGAAATGACTTCCTGCCCTGCTCCTACTGCGAAGTACCTTGATTTATCTATCTAATGTCACATCATCTTTACTAAAAGGTTAACAAACCAGTGTTTGCATTATTCCCCCAAATGCGTGGAAGGGAACCTAAGCGGGGATTTGAGTCAGGAAAACCCAGACGATACCGTCAGTGAGTGAGAGGCGAGAGCGTGTGCGGGCTGGGCCGGCAGTGATCTCCAGCTGCGCCCGCGCGCGTTGGAAAGCAGAAAGGATGGAACCCGACGCCCCCCAGGAACAGCTTGTCACTCTGATTCGGATGTTCGGATGTCGTGTTTCACTTGCTTAATCAAATCTAAGAGCAATGGTTGGGAAGTGGCTTTCGTAAATATTGGTCTGAAACACATTTTCAACAGAAAATAGATGCCAAGTGTTTTTATTAGTGTCAGTATTTGAAGTTGTTGGAGTAAAACAGGAACCCAGTTCTTGGTCAAGCAAAACGCCTGCAAAGGCCTGGGGTTCAGGGAGGGCCTGGCGTTTTGCGTGGGTGTGGGTTGTGTTTATAAAGTTTGAATGGGAAGAAGTTGGCTGGAAGACCTTCATTTTTGAAAAATAAAAAAGGTCTGAATATGAAATATTTATCACCAGAGGGATCTAGAAGCACAATTATAATTTGAAGTGTGAGTCACAACACTGCCTTGTTCAACCAGGGAACAAAATGACTTAGAGGCAGAATAAAAGTGCTTCATTTGCGTCTCCTAAGAACATGGTGTTCTCCGGCTCTGCTTGTTCCTTGGGTTCAATGGCAGAGCATCTCTGTTCCCCGAGGTGGTCAGCGGCTTTATGATTACGTATTTGTCTGGGGCTGCTTTTCAAAGGATTAATAATGATGATAATAATAAAGGTTTACTAAGCACCGAGCAGTGTATTTTGTGTTTTCTTTGTCGTATCTCATTTAATCCTCCTGTTACCTTCTGGGGTGGACATCATTATCCTCATTCTACAGATGAGAAGCCGAGACTTAGCGAAGTCTGACCTCTCAAAGTCACTGCTGGGAGTTGGACTGAGGTTGTAGCCACAGCGCCCCATGCTGGAGAGCCCAGCTCCTGGTCACTTGTCCTCCCCTCCTGTCAGATGGGCTTGGGACCAACTCTTGCATGCTCTTGAAAGCCCATGGCATCATGTGCCCTGGCAAATTTCACCCTGCCGTGTTCAGTGGTGGTCACGATCAACAGAGAGGCTCAGGGCTCACAGGTCGGGGTCGCCTCACAGCGTCTGAGTGTGTACGTGTTTCTCAACCCCCTGTGCTTCTCCCTGTGAAATGAGACGGCATCCGATGGCTTCCCAGGAAGAGAGGACAGATGTTTGCCCTCATCTACAGAAACTTGCCCTCCCTTCCCCACAGGAGGTCTTTTTCCCTCCAGCTTCCTAGTCTGCTTTTTCCTGATGAGTGAGCATCTGGTTTTCAGAGCATGCTTGCAGCAGGCGTTTGCTTTCTGAGCCGGGGCCTGGGATCTGCGTCCACCCGAATATTCCTCCCCAGCAGTGTGTGTTGGGCCCTCTCTGCCAGGGCCCGATCTGCCGCTGGGACCACACTGATGCACACTGTCAGCCTCCCCTGGCCTCCCAGAGTGACAGCGTGTCCAAGCAGGGGCACTGCTGGCTTTTCAGGCTGGGCAGTTGCTGTCATGTATGCTGGAGGCGGCTCAGCATCCCTGGCCCTGCCCTGCTAAGATCCAAGCAGGGAGACCACTGGAAATGTCACCAGACGTTTCCATATGCCTCCAGGTGGCACTACGGCCTCTGACTGAGAAGAGCTGCAGAAGAGGATTTGCTGCAGTGAAGTTTGGATGGAGTCCCCTCCAATTTGTCTTAGGTGAGGGGCATTCTTGTCTTTTTTCCTAGAATCTGGCCCATGCTTTGGATGGGAGAAGGAGGTATTTGAAAACAGCGGGGAGAAAACCAAATCTGTTCATCAGGGTCCTGTGCTGAGAGGTTGGTATGTAGAGATGCTCCCCGGAGGGCTGCTTCCCTTCATTTCTTCTTTCCTCCCCCTGGTCCAGGTCTCTGCATCTCTTTCTGTCCCCCCAGCTCCATCAAAGGGTAAACCGATGTACCTGAATAACTAACAGCCTGAGGGTGAGGAGGACCCTGATCCGGAGGGGGAGTGGAGAGGTGAGCGGCCCAGGCACGGGGGAGCAGGAGGGACGGGAGACTCCTCCATAGGCTATAGGCAACTTGAGGGCAAAAGACAGCTTTTCCCTATCCTTTAGCGTCTGTGTGTGTGTGTGTGTGTGTGTGTGTGTGTGTGTGTGTTTTGCTTCAGTTACTGTTGAGATTTTCCCAGTAATGGATGGGTTGTACCTTCTTAGTCACTTTCTCATTGCTGAGAAACAATAACTGACGCCCACAAATTAAAGGAGGAGAGGTTGATTTTGGCTCATGTTTCAGTCCATGATCTGCCAGCTCCAAAACGCAAATGTCATGGCAGAAGGGCATGGCGGAGGAAAACTGCTGAAGTCATGGTGTCCAGGAAGTAGACAGGGAAGGGGGCTGCTGGTGGGGGGGATGGTGTAAACCCTTCCACGTCACTCGCAGTGACCCACCTCTTCCAACCAGGCCACCCCCCAACAGCAAACCCTCATGATTCAATCACCTTCCAAAAGCCTGCCTAAAAGTGCATGAGGCCCTTGGGGACATTCTCCATCTAGACCATGATACCTTCTCCTTCTGTGGTACTGGGGGTTGAATCCTTGGTGTGCTACCACTGAGCTACATTCCCAGCCCTTTTGTGTTTTTATTTTGAGACAGGGTCTCACTAAGGTGCCCAGGTTGTCCTTGACCTTAGACACATCAAGAAAGAGGCTGGGGCCCTGCCCTCTAAGAACACATGGCGGACCCCTCCTCCCCGCATGAAACAGACTGGGTGTCAAGCACTGACGAGGGTCTGGGGGTGAATGAGTGAATACAGTCCTTGCTTATGTGGAGTTGAGAGACTAGCAAGAACCACAGATGATCGAAAGAAGAGGTACAAGATTAATTGATTTTATTTTATTTTTGTAGATTAACAGATTTTAAAGTTGGGCTAAGCATGTGTCAGCAGGGATATGGAAGAGCAGAATTCTCATACATGGGTGGTAGAGATTTAAACTGGTACAACCTCTACTGAGGACCACAAAAGCTACAGATATACACACCTTTTGATTCAGTAGTGCCAATTCTATTTACATATCTAGAAGCAGCTCTCTCACAAACATACAGTCAAATGTTGAGAATGTCCAAAACAGATTTCTTTTTTTTTTTTTTTTTTTAAGACAAGGTCTTGGTATGTAGCGCAGGCTGGCCTTGAACTCGCTTATGTAGCCCAGGCTGGCCTTGAACTCACGGTGATCCTCCTGCCTCAGCCTCCCGAGTGCTGGGATTACAGGTGTGTGTGCCACCACACCCAGCTCAGATTTCTTTGTAGAGTTTAAAAAATAAATGAAAATGCTCATGAACATGAGAAAGAATGAAGACATTGAGGTCCATATATACACTGGAGTACATCAGTGAAAATGTGTGAACAGGAACTTCGAATATTCTTGTGGATGTAGCTTACAAATCTGATAATGAAGATAAGTTGTAGAATAGTATACACAGTATGATCCCATCTATCTTAAGTTTAAAAATATACAAAATAATGTAGCATGTTGCTTAGGCATACAAACATGTATTTCAAAAATAAAATGAAACACAAAGGAATGATAAACCTGAAATTCAAATGAGAGGGAAGAAGAGGGTACAAATGTCAGGGGAATGTAGGGCTCTTCACGAGGAGCTGGGAGGCCATACTCCCTCTACAGGCTCTGGGTTGGGGTTGGGGGATCCCTTCCTTGGTTCTTACTCCTTCTGGTGGCTGTTGGGGTCATTCCAGTCTCTGCCTCCATCTTCACATGTTCTTGTCCTTGTTTCCCTGTGTCTTTCTTCTTCTGTCTCTCACACAGACATTTGTCATTGCATATGGGGCCATGTGGATAATCCGGGATGATCTCATCTCAAGATCTTGAATTACATTTTTCAAGGACTGGTTTCCCAAATAAGGTCACATTCGCAGGTTCTGGGGATTTGGAGGTAGTCACATCTTTTTTGGGGGGGCACCACCAATTCAACCAACTGTAACATAACTAACTGTAACATAATACAGTGATTTTAATAGTGCAAACTAGCTGAGTATAGTGGACACGCCTGTAATCCCAGCACTTGGGAGGCTGAGGCAGGTGGATCTCTGTGAGTTCGAGGCCAGGCTGGGCTATATAAGTGAGTTTAAGGCCAGCCTGCACTACATAGTGAGGCCCTGTCTCAAAAAAAAAAAAAAAAAGGCAAACTGATAATGTGGTCCTATTTTCAACCTAAAAAGTAGTTCCTGCTTGATAAAAATGGGAATATGTAGATCAGTATTCACTTGTACTTTATGGAAAGCATTAAGTCTTCTTATTTTTTGAGGCACTGGCGAGTGACCCCAGGGCCTTGGTCTTGTGAGGTAAGCTACATATGAGGCCACCGAGGTATATCCCCAGCTCTTATTTGTTTTTGAGCCAGAATTTTTACTATGTTGTAAAATAGTAAAGTTCTCCTGCCTCAACCTCCCAAGTACCTGGGGTTACAGGTATGTGCTACAGTGCCAACTGCTTTGTCTCTTACCCAAGTTTTAACATTTGAGAGAAGAGTTTTGAAAAAAAATTTAACAGAGAAAATAACATTGTGTGACGTGAAGTTTGGAAATTGAATCCTATAAAATCAGAGGTGCTTGAAATGCATGACTTTCCAGGAATTCATTGCAACAAATCATAAAACTAAATATATACAAGTTCAAGATGATTAGCCAGTAATTTGAACTGTGGAATCAATATGCCTCAGGAGAAGATAAAAAAAAATACAGCTGTGTACACGGTAAGGCCCTATCACTACTATGTATTAGTCACAAGACCTAGTTTCCAATGTAGAGATGCTAGGCATACAAGGAAACAGAAAAATGTGATCATTAGCCATGAAAAAAGCAGGCAGTACAAAGTAAGCCCAAGATGTCACAGACATTGAAGTTGGAAAATGAAAGGATTAAAGCAGTTATTATAGTCAAAGAATTAAAAGAATAAACAGGCAATTTTGGCAAAGAAATAGAGATTACAAAAAAGAGCAAATGCAAATTTTAGAAGTCAGAAGTGAAAACTGAAATGAGTAACACCTGGAGGTATTTAACAGTAGATTTGAGATGGCAGAAGATAGAGTCAGGGAACTGGATGGCAAGACAGTAAAAATTATTCAGCCTGAAGAATTGAGGGATAAAATATTTTTTAAAAAATGAACAGAGCCTCAGGGACATGTGCGAGAATGTCAAATATACTTACATGTGTAAGTAGAATCCCAGAAAGAGAAGAAAGTGAAATTGAAGTAAATATTTGCATGCAATGGCCTAAAATTCCCCTAACATTTGAAAAACATCAACTTACAGGTGTAAGAAATAGTGAATCCTAAGCATGATAAGTATGAAGAGAGATGCATCTGGGCCCATCATCGTCAAACTGCTGAAAATAAAAAATCAAAAGTCTCGATAGCAGCCAGAACGAAAGGATACATAACATTCTGGAGAAGAAGAATTAGGATCCCCCCTGCCTCCCTCCCTCCCTCCTTCCTTTTCTCTTTCCTTCCTTCCTTCTCTCCCTCCCTCCCCTTCTATCCATCCTTCCTTCCTTCCTTCCTTTCTTCCTTTTCTCTCTCCCTTTTTCTTTCCTCCCTCTCTTTCTCCCTCCTTCTTTCTCTCTCCCTTCCTTCCTCCCTCCCTCCCTTCTCTTTCTTTCTTTCTTTCTTTCTTTCTTTCTTTCTTTCTTTCTTTCTTTTTCTTTCTCTCTTTTTAAATGGCATTTGACTCTTTCAGGCAAAATGCCACTGTAACAAAGGTTTATACTGTATATAGAAGTAAGTGATATGACAGCAATTGCATAAAGAATAAAGGAGAGTTGATACGTGGGATTATATAGTTGGCTGTGTGTGAAGTGGAAAGTGGTACAGCATTAATTAAAAAATAATAGTTTTTGATGAGTTAAAGTTCATGTTAGTTCTAGATAAACTACTAAATAATTTAGTAATTATTTAGTGACAGCTCCAAAGAGTTACAGGTAAGAAACTAATAGAGAAAATAAAATAGAATACTTAAAAAAATTACAGTTAACCCAAAAGGGTTAACTCAGGGTTTCCTCAGGTAAAGAGGGCAGAGGAAAGAAAACCAAAGAGTCAAATGGAAAACAGATATCAAGTTGGTATAGTTAAACTCATCCATATTGGTAATTACATTAAATGTAAATGGACTAAATACACTAAAAGGAAGAGAATGAAACAGTTTAAGAAACAGAAAGAAAAATTTAAAATACCTTAAGAATTATGCCAAGTGAGACTAATAATTTGATCCATAAAACAAAATCAAGAAGCTATGAGAAGTGGAAATAAGAAAACAAGAAAGAGCTCTTGGAAATTATATGTTATATTTGAATTAGAAATTCAATCAAATCCTTGGAAGATAAATTACAGGAATGATGAGAAAGACGAATACAAAGATAAACAATGAGATATCATGAGGGAAAACCACAAGGGACTTAAAGAAGTAATCTAGAAGGCCTAACACCTTACCAATATGAGGTTCAGAAAAAGAAAACAGAAAAGATGGGAGAGGAAATTATCAAAGAATAATAGTAAAGGATTTCCCAGAGCTGAAGAAACCAAATCTTGAGACTGAACAGAACTACCTAGTGACCAACTCGGGAATAAAAAAGTTGCATATAATAATGGTGAAATTTCAGGACACTGGAAATGCACTCATTCATTTATTCATTCATTCATTTGTTCAGCATTTATTGAACTCTACTAAATGCCAGGTATTTCTGAGGTAAATATAACAGTGAGCTAGAGAGATCCCTTATCTCTAAAGTTTCATCCTAGTAAAGTGACAGCAAACAACAAGTAAAGAAATGAATTCACAATACAATGTCAGATAGAGAAAAGTGCAATGAAGAAATGAAGTAGGGTGGGGAATCCATAAGGTAAGTGATGGAGAGGGCGTTCTCATAAAAGAGTGCATTCTGGGAAAGTCTATGTGAGAAGTGTCATTAGAGACCCGGGTGACGAGGAGGAAATGTCCCATCAAGATCGGAGGGAAGAGGGTTCTAGACAGCGGGAACAGCGTATTTATTTATTTATTTTATTTTTTTAAAGACAACAAGTAAACATTCTCATGTATTAACAAACTCAAGAAGTAGAGAATGTACAAATACCTTTTGGAGAAAAACATTACTCAGTATAAGATTAAGCTATGTAAAAGCTAAGTAAAAATAAAAGACTAAGGAATGGAATAGTCACAGTGAAATTGCATTTTCACACTAGGGAGACAATACGACGTTTACAAATGTGCGTCTGGTTTATTTCGCTTGTAAGTATTTTCTCGAGTTGCATCCATTTACCTATAAAAGTTTCCAGTTTATCTTTCTTTATAGCTGAGTAGTACTCCATTGCATAAAAAGACCACATCTTTTTTATCCACTCCTCGGTTGATGGGCATTTGGGTTGTTTCCATGATTTAGCTATTACAAATTGTGCTGCTATAAACATGGGTGCACATATATCGCTGTGGTACGATGTTTTTAATTCTTCTGGGAAGATGCCCAGAAGGGGAATAGCTGGGTCAAATGGGACCTCCAACCCTAGTTTTCTGAGGAATCTCCACACTGACTTCCACAGTGGCTGTACCAGTCGACACTCCCACCAACAGTGGAGAAGGGTTCCTTTTTCCCCACAGCCCCTCCAGCATTTGTTATTGGTTGATTTCTTGATAACAGCCATTCTTTCTAGGGTGAAGTGGAATATCACTGTTGTTTTAATTTGCATCTCTCCAATGACTAGTGATGTTTAACATTTTTTCGTATATTTATTTGCCATTTGTATTTCTTCATCTGAGAAGTGTTTATTCATCTCAGATGCCCATTTTTGGACTGGGTCTTTGAATTTGGGAGGTCCCATTTTTTTGAGTTCTGTGTTATGTTCTCGATAGTAATCCTTTGTCTGGGGAAACGCTGGCAAACATTTTTTCCCACGTTGTGGGTTGTCTCTTCACTCTGTTGGTGGTTTCTCTTGCTGTGCAAAAGGTTTTTAGTAAGATGAGATCCCAGTTGTTGATTCTTTGTGATAGTTCCTGTGCCATTGGGGTTTTATTCATAAAGTCTTTGCCTACACCAATGTCTTCAAGAGTTTTACCTATTCTATCTTCTAGCAGATTTAATGTTTCTGTTTTAATATTTAGATCTCTAATCCATTTTGAATTTAGTTTAGTGCATGGTGAAAGATATGGGTCTAATTTTAATTTTCGGCATGTGTAGAGCCAATTTTTCCAGCACCATTTATTGTAGAGGCTATCTTTCTTCCAGTGAATGTGTTTGGCACCTTTGTCAAAGATAAGGTGGCTTAGTATGTCTGGAGTTGTTTCTGCACCTTCTAATCGGGAACAGCGCATTTGAGGTCTCAGAGCCAAGAATGAGGCGGCATGTTGAGAAAGAGTAAGAAGGCCACAGTGGCTGGAAAGGGCTGAGTGGAGTGAAGGGAACAAATGCGTTGTCTCTGACATCAAAGTAGAAAACTCTATACCACAGTCCCTTCACCACCCGTCGTGGGAAACTTTTCCTCCATTCTTTCTCTTTACATGGACAAGACCACTGCTTTCAAAGAAAGGATCCAGACATTTCCCCCTTATTCCAAGTTCCCAATTACCTGAACTCTTTCCTTCTATACATCGTCTATAACAATACTTAAATTTATTATTAACATTATACAGATAAACCCATGGGCACAATACAAGCTAATGTAGTGACCATGTCATATCAAAGCAACAACAAAAACTACTGTGTAACCAAAACTTAAAATAATTCTAAGGGGCCGGTGAGATGGCTCAGCAGCATAAGCGCCTGCCTGGCAAGCATGAGGTCCTGAGTTCGACTCCCGGAACCCACATATGAAGAAGGGGCCGGTGATATCGCTGAGCGGCACGGGCACCTGCTGGTGCGTGAGGTCCTGAGGTCGACCCCCGGTACCCACAAAAAATAAATAAATAAATAAATAAAATAAAATAATTCTAAGCCTCACATACAGCCCCCTCATAATATTTAAGGGACTCAAATTCACAGCCCACACCAACACTCCCTAAAATCTTGGTAATAATTTTAAAAGTTGTCTCTAAATTATTCGACGCACCCCACTTCACCAGGTGTAGATATGTCCCATCCCTTCACCATGGGATGACTCTCTTCTAATGAAAGAATATGGCAGAAGTGATGGCATGATTTCCAAGGCGAGGACATGAAAGGCCTTGCCATCTCCTTGCTGTCCCTTGGATCACTCACATGTCATCAAAGACATGACACTGTGGGGAGCCCTGTAGTGAGGAACAGGGGCCTCGTGCCAGCATCCGTGCGAGTGAGCCGTCCTCAGAGCCAGCCGACTTCCAGCACCAGTGTTTTGCACCAGTAGATAACTCATGCAATCTCCTTTCCAGATTTACCCCAGCCACTGCCTCTCTCACATTACACAGTGGCTCCCAGCTCTCTCATCCTGTTTATTTTCTGTTTTTTTTTTTTTTTTTTTTTTTTTTTTGAGACATAGTCTCATTATGTAGCCCAGGCTGGCCTTGAACTCACAATGATCCTCCTGCCTCAGCCTCCTGAGTGCTGGGATTACAGGTGTGCGCCTCCATGCCTGGCATGTCTCATCCTATTTCTTATTCTCCACTCTTTTCAACAATTTCACAAATATCCCCACCCTGCCATTCATCTGCTTCTCTCTCTTAATGTTTACTTGGGTTTTGTGGGTTCTATTTAGCATATTATCTTGCCAATCCCTATTCATATTTCTCTGGTTCTTCCACTGATTGGCCGATTTCCACAGTAAGACCACAGTGGCAGACGCCATGAGAGGAGGGGCAGAAGGAGGAATGCTGATCAAGTAACACCAGCTTTTCCCTAATGGGAGAGGAGAGGGAAAAGCTACAAAGAAGCATATATCAATCATTTCTGTCCCTGTTATATTAGGGTTTATAGCCAAAATTTTTTAACTTGCTCACTATATGTAAAGTACTGTGCTAGGAGCTTTAGATATGGGTACTCTATTTAATACTGAAAACACATCCTGATGAAGTAGATGTTATTATTATCCCATTTTTTTCCCAGGAGAAAATAGAAGCAAAGGAAATTAAGTAATTTGCTTACAGTTGCAAAGCTGTCAAATACATGGCCAAGGTTCAAAAGACCGTATAACTCCCGTCCAGGGCGTGAGTCCCTGGGCATAGTACTGTACGTTTGATTAGGTTCAACTTGACTTAGACTCATGTTTAACTGTTACAAAACCATGGGGCTGGCTTCTAACTGTCCGATGCCAGCTAAGACATTTTTAAACCCCGGCTGCCTAATCTCCCTTCTGGGGCCAGAAGAAAATTCAGGATCCCCTGGATACGGAGCTGAAGGTGGCCTCGCTCTTTTTTTGAGCTCACACAGAATCTACAAGTGGAAAATTACAGGTATGTCTGGATTTGGTACGTGATGTCTAAGTTGTCTTTAAAAAAGAAAAAGGCAAGCAAACAAAAAATATCCAAGGAAAAGATTATCCTAAGTATTGTTTTTCCATTTGTTAGTTATTACAGAAGATGGCAGGATCATTTGTGCCGAGGGATCGCAATCACACACCTTCGGTGCTTTCGTGTGACCCACAGACTTGCCCTAACATTGTGAGGCCTGGTGCTGGGAAGCGATTCCCGTGCTGCCTCACGCTGTCTGGGGCTCCCGGAAGGACACGTGTTCTAAAAGATGCTCGTTTTTATATTTATGAAAGTAGCACAATAATGCAACAGAGCACAGAAGGGGAAATTACTCATAACCCTGTGCCCCGAGACAATAATTATTCTTATGATGCACTCATCAGGCATCCCTTGGGGCCCTGTATTCTGATCTTTTGTTAGGTCTCTGTTTGGGCTCCAGATGTTGAAAGTGCTGGCTTTGAGGACTTCTCTGAGTTACAGGTGTCAGGTATTGTGTCTCAGCAAAGGGAAAGCTCACTAATACAGACCCCCAAGCTCAGACTTCCCACACCAGATCTCGCTAAGGAAACTCTGCTGCCTGTGTCCACTTAACCTGGATGCTGCTTCCGTGAGTGCTTCCAGGTCTTCCTCTCCACCCTTTCTTGTCTACCACTCATATCTGACCAACTTTCCTTCTCGGGGACACAGTCTGTCAGGTGACTTGAGCACTGGTATAAGCCCTTGTTCACACAGGCTGCAGTCAGCTCTCCTCAGTGGCAGGACCACTCTACCTCTTCAAGTTGATCCTGTACCTCTATTATTTTTAGGAAAAGGGGATCTCACTCTGATGCTCAGGCTGGACTTGAACTCATGATCCTCTTGTCTCAGCCTCCAAATGCCTCCAGACTGTACTTCTGTTTTGATGTATGACATGTAAATGTTAAAGTTGTTTCAGGGCCGGTGAGATGGCTCAGCGGCGTAAGTGCCTGCCTGGCAAGCGCGAGGGCCCAAGTTTGACTCCCGGAACCCACATATGAAAAAAGGGCCAGTGATATCGCTCAGCAGCATGGGGGCCTGCTGGTGCACGAGGTCCTGAGGTCGACCTCCGGTACCCACCAAAAAAAAGAAAAAAAGTTGTTTCAATGTTATTTAGAGGCACCAAGATTCTCTTAACTAGCAATAGATGGAAAATCCTCATTCCGAGTGGCTCAGGCCAAAGGAAGGAATGGCTTACAGCTGAAAAGCTGGGCTCATGGTTGACCACAGGCATGGCTACCTCTACATGCTTAAATGTCACCCTGGAAACTTTTTCTCACTCTCTGTAGACTCAGGTTTCCCTTGTTTCAGCGCCATTCCTGGGCAGTGTTTTCTTCATGGTGTGGAGTAGCTGCCAGCCATTCCAGGCTTATGTCTAATTCACTCTCAGAAATGTCAAGAAGCCCATGTCAAACCAGCTTCCCATGATCTGCCTGGGCCAAAGCAAACCTACGACTATCTCCTGCCCCATCTCCAGCCAGAATGTCCTCGGGCCCTGACCCACGGAGATCATGTAACAGCACCTATTCTGCGGGAGGTGGTGTGGTGATGGTGGGGACAGCTTGAGGCACGCCTTGTGAAGTCCAGGCCACGCAGTGGAGTCTGGGCTGTGATGGAGACGAGGAAGAGGAGGAGCAGGAACTCAGGAGGAGGGGTGATGAGCTCTGCCTGCTGCGAGCAGAAAGTCTGCCTCAACAGAGGTGTTTGAGTTTGGACTTGAAGCATGAGGACGTTTTCCAGGCAAATGAGAGGGTACGGGGCCCTCTCAGCAGAGGAAATAGCAGCACGTGCAAAGGCTTGGAGGCGTAGAAAAGCAAGGAGTGTTGAGGAGACAGTGGAGAGTTTTATGTAGCTGGAGGAGGGAGCTCGGGTGAGAGTACGGGGAGAGGCAAAGAAGGGGGCAGAGGCAAGAGCGATAGAAGACTGGTAAGCATGCTAAGGAACCTGGGCTTTGCTGAGGGGGAAGTGGTGGGGTGCTGAAGAGTTTTAAGCTGTTGCCGTGACAAGGTGGGCATTTAGAAAGATCACCCCCTTTACAACAGGGAAGGTGGCTTGGAGGAGAAAGCCTTGGAGGCAGGAGGCATCTAAGAAGCTACTGCCACCTTCCAGGAGAAGGACTGAAGGAATGAAGGACTGACCCGAGGTGGACCAAGAAGGAAGGGGCCTGCGAGCCCTTTGGGAGGTGGAATCGACAGACCTGGGGTTGGAGGCTGGGAGAGCTGGGTCTGGGATAATCTCATGTCTGTCCACTAGGGTGCTGGGCGAGGGTGACAGCGCTCTGCCCAGCAGGGTGCGTGGGAAAGGAGCCGGTGTAGCCCCGAGGGGCAGATCACAAGTTGAGCCCGAAACCTGTCACTGCCCTTGGGACGTCAGGCTGAAGCTGTCCAGATGTCAGCGGGGCTCCTGAGTGTGGAGAGAGGGGGGCCTGGAGGCAGCCGTGGAGCTGGGGCCATGGAAACGCCAATAACCTAGGAAGGCAGTGCTGCTGGAAAGAAAGCACCCCACTGTTGTTATTGCTGCTGTTTTCTTCTGTTCTCAAGGCTCCAGACACTGGGGGGAGAGGGTTCTGCTTGGCCGGTGGGGTCCTGGGTCCTCTCATGACTTGGAGAGAGCCAGAGACTCCGACTTTCAGCCAGCTAAGATGGCACAGCAGGGCCAGGGAATTTCCCCAGGAGACATTAAAATATTAACCTTAAAAAGAGGGGATGCACGCAAAGTGGCCCCCAGATCACAGAACTCTGTTTATTTCCACCTCAGTTTACTCAGGGTGAGCGCGCCTGCCGCTAGCCCTGCTGAGATGCCCCGCGCACCTACCACTCTGGTACCTCCATCTGCATCTTAGCAACTGCTTTTAAGGTAGTGGGCGGCGGGGCATGCAAGCTGTTTGACAGGAAACATTTCAGAAAGGAGGCATTTCCCCAGGCACGGTGGCTGGTGTCAGTAATGCGGTGGTGTAGACACTCCTGACCAGGTTTGGACCAGCGTTGGCCGGAGCCGTCAGCGAGGCCCTACCCAGCAGCTTGCTCCGCAAAGGATACGGGGACATTTCCATCAGCACACACCACGTGCCAGCTGCTGCCCTGAGGTGCTGGCACAGCTATTTTATTTCTAATCCTTACCCTGATCCTGAGATGTGGATGGCATTTTTTCTATACTGAAAATAAAAAAAAGCACAATTCATGATAGCTAAGTCTTGGAAGCAGCATATATGTCCATCACAGATGAATGGATCAAGAAAATGTGGTTTTGGGCCAGTGATATAGCTCAGCGGGGTAAGTGCCTGCCTGGCAAGCGCAAGGTCCTGAGTTTGGTTCCCGGTACCCACATAAAGAAAAAAAAAAAAAAAAAAAAGAAAATGTGGTTTTTATACACAATGGAGTACTGCTCTGCCATAAAGAAGGATAAACTTGGATCATTTGTAGGAAAATGGATGCACCTCGAGACCATACTATTAAGTAAAGTAAATCAGACCCACAAGCTTAAGTATCACGTGGTTTCTCTTATATGAAAAACCCGAAGTATAAATCAAGAGCAAATAGAATAGATAATAAATAAGTAAATAAATATATAATAGATCTTTCTCCGATGGGGAGGGGGTCAAGAGATGGAGGGAGGGGAGAGGAAGGGCATGGAAAAAGACGTGCTAGGTCCATGTACCAACTCCACGCAAGGAACGTAAACATGATGTACTAATAAGGAAATGAATGAAAAAGAGGGGAGGGGGCTGCCAGGTGCAGAGAGACTCAGCGGGCTCAGCTCACAACCCGAGCCTTTGGTTTACCTTCAGGTCCCAGGCTCTGTCCACCTCTCAGCAGACACTGGGTCAGCAAGGAGGGAGGACCCCGCGCACGTGGCCTCGTGCCAGGGCCCGGCGGGGGAGGGGACACCCACGGGAGGCCAGGGTCCCCCGCCAGGGGGCGCGCGTGCCCGCGGGAGAAGGGCCGGTCCTCCGCCTGGCCCAGGGCCCCGGGCGGCTCGGTTTACTAGAGCGGAGCTCTTCCAGGAGGCAGGCGGGCGTCTGCGCTGCGACTCCCCTCTGCCGAGCGGAGCCGCAGGGGGTGCAGCCGACGGCTCCCAGCGCGCGGGGGCGGGCGCCCGGCTCCTGCAGGTCTGCGCTCCCGCCACGCTGCACGCTGCGCGGTAGCTCGGGCGGCGCACCAGCCTCGAGAAAGTAGGTCAGCGGGAGCCTCTTCGCGCCGCCTCCCTCCTCTGTTCCCTCCTCTCTCCTCCTTTAGCATCTTGGGAGCCTCACTTGTGGTGTCAGTTAATAACACAACCCATCCGTTGTCTTTTGAAAGAAGTAACGTGCTTTTTTTTTTAAAAAAAAATGTATTTTAAAATTTTTATTAGTGCATGTTTGCAGTACCTGATGATTGCATTCCTCGTGGGGAGTTGGTACATGGACACAACACATTTTAATTTCTTTTTTCATCCCCTTTCTTTCCCATTCCTCTTCCTCCCCCTTTCTCCATCTCTTGGTCTCCTTCCCTTTTGCAAAAGATTGATCTCCCTATTTTCTATTACTGTATTTATCTTTTATTTTGCTCTTTATTTGTATTTTGGGTTTCGTATGTAAGAGAGACAGTAGGATATTTAAGCTTGTGTGTCTGATTTATTTCACTTAACATTATGGTCTCAGGGTGCATCCATTTTCCTACAAATGACCCAAGTTTATCCTTCTTTATGGCAGAGTAGTACTCCATTGTGTGTAAATACCACACTTTCTTTATCCATTTATCTGTGAATGGACATATAGGCTGGTTCCAAGATTTAGCTATAATGAATCGTGCTGCTATAAACACGGGTATGAATGGATCACAGTGATATCATGTCTTTAACACTTTTGGGAAGATACCTAGAAGGGGGATAGCTGGTTCAAGTGACATTTCTATTTTAAGTTTTTTGAGCAGTCTCCCTACTGATTTCCATAATGCTTGTATTCGTATATACTCCCACCAGCAATGTAGAACTGTTCCTTTTTCCCCCGAAGCCTGGCCAGTGTTTGTTATTATTTGATTTCCTGATGATGGCATTCTTGGATGGAATCTCAGTGTTGTTCTTATGTGCTTGATTTAAGGAAATCAAAAGTTCCGAAAAAAATCCATTCAGGAGAAAACCAAAAATATCTCACCACCCAGAAGTAACCGTAGTTAATACCAATAAACACAATCATATCTACCTTGATGTAGGTATGCAGTTAGAAGACAGCTGTAAGTGTTCTATTAAAGTGAGACTATAAAATAAGTGCTTTTTGATTAAAAGTATTCATGTTAGTAATTTAATTTTATTTTGGATTCAGTGCAAGAAAAAGCTATAGTGAAATGGAAGGAATTGTTGGATTATAAATAGATCGTTTTAGTATGAGAGATATAATTAAATATTACTTTAAGAAGGGAATAAAGTATGGGAGAAGGAGGGTGCATGGGGTTAGGATGGAGGAAAGGGAGAGGGGGAAATGACAAGTGGTGGGGTATTTTAAAAAGTGACATATTTCAACCTTAGTATAATTAATCACTGCTAGGAAACACGAGTGCACTAACATACATTTATTCTTATCGCTTCTTTTGTTTCCCTGATTTTTAAAAGGTGTGCTATGATTATTTTTAATTTTCCAGGTTTAGAACATCGAAATTCATTGATATAAATACATTTCCCCTGGTTCTTCACTGTTTGTTTTATATTTAAATAGACATTCATCACCAGCCCTTTCCCCATGTCTTTTACGTTCCCGAATTATTTATATGAGGTCATCTCCTAATTGTATCTGGATTTCCCTTTCTTTTCTTTTATCTGGCGGGGGTGGTGGTACTGGGGATTGACCCAAGACCTGGTGCATACTAGGCAAGCTCTGTACCACTGAGCTACATCCCAGGCCTGGATTTCATTTCGAAGTGATTGTTTCCGTAGTTATTAATGCGTCCTCTATCCCTTGAGGGAAGAATGTTCAGCTGGGTGTAATAGTATCAGAATATACTTTCTTTCATTTGGAATTTTGTGGTCATTATTGTCATTTCTTTCTGCATTTCAGGAAACTAATTTGTATTTTGTCTTTAAGTGTATCTTCTGTTCCATTTGTTGGATTTTCTATTTAAGGAATCGCATCCATCTGTTGGATAATTTTTTTGTCTTCCGTTTCTGTTAGGTTCTCTCTAACGGTTCTAAGGTAGCTGTCATTTTAATTGTAATGCAAGCCTTTTATTTCAGTAACTCGGCTTTCTGTTCTGAGTGATTTATTAGATTCATAGTGCTGTTTCGGGTCCTCGACTTGTTTCCTTAGTTCTTCGGTAATCATTTTTTTTTTTTTTTTAGAAAAACTCTCATTGTGTTGTTTTATCATCTTATTTGGTAATCGTGTTTTATTGAGATACATGCTCTTATGCATTGTATAATATGAAGTCAATGAAAGGAACTTCCTTTTCTTTTTGGTCAAGATTTCTTCTTGGCTAAGTTCTTTGTTTTATATTTGTGTACCATTTTCCTCCCTCCCTCCCTCCTCTTTCTCTCCCCCTTCCCTTCTTCCCTTCCTTCCTTCTCTCCTTCCTTTTTTTGTAATAAATCTGTACTGTTTCTATAACATATCTTTTCATCTTGTTCATGCTTTGGAAGCTCTGACCAGACATTCTCTTTGTAATTATATCATGTGGGTGACTTCTTGACTCTTTTCCTACTCTACTTGAAACCTGATTATTTCCTCCGCAAGCTATGTTTCAGGGACTAGGTATTTTGTGTTCCAGCCAATTATCTGTGGCCTAGGGGAATGGCAAGTGGAGGGAGAGAGGGCAAAATGCTGTCAGAGGGGCTGGGCTTTAATCTTTCTTCTAAGATTATGCTAACCGTCTTGGGTCCGGATGCGCTCCGCTCTGTTGGGGGATTACACTCATTTCCATCGGGTGGGAGTTCTTTGTGGTTTGTTTTCCAATCCTCATGTAGATTTGGAGCCTTCATTTCTTCTATTCACTTTTCCCTGTTGTTTCTCGCCCTCTCCTCATTTATTCCCAGCAACCATTTCCTCTGTTTCTGTATCAGAAGAGAAAAAGCTAAGATTAGGAGTGATAAGTAAAAGATCTGTGATCTCGTTGGTTTATAGTTATGACTTTAGGGGGAGAGGAAGAGTTGAGAGCGATGTCACGTTCTACTTTTTGCTCTACTCCAGAGTTTTTGCTTATTTATCTTTCATTAGTTTACTCCTTGGGTCTCAGATTGCTCTTGATAACTTTTGTTTTGCTGGTTTAACTGGTTTATTCGTTGTGGTAGGTTTTGGGGTTGGGAAATTTGGGGATGTGATTTCAATTACCTTCTTAACCTCTCAACTTGGAACTTTGGAAGTTTTACTTTTTACAGGAAATTCCTATTGCCTTTAGGCCCCTCCACTTTGATTTAAGAAAAATCTTTGGGCTGGGATATAGCTTAGTGGTAGAGAACTTATGTGTGACGTACTGGGTTTTATCCCCAGAACTGCAAAAAAAGTCCTTGCTGGCCCTTGCCCATATTCATCCACTCAGACATGCATTCACTCACTCATTTAGCAATTATTTATGTTCAAGACACTGTGAGAAGACTGGGATGTGCCTCAGGGATGTAATACTTATGTAGCATGCCTGAGGCCCTGGGTTTGATCCTCAGTATTGCCCCCCTCAAAAAAGGCACTGTGATAATTAAACTTTTTCTACACTGTTGCTTCCAGATTGCACATACTTATATCCCATATCAAAGTGGTCCAAACAGTTCAACTGAGTTGAGACTACCATCACGTCATATAAAAACCTACCAACAAGATGGAGAATTTAAGATATTTTTTCCGAGTTGTTAAGAGGTACCTTGAGGGATAAATTAAATGGTAAACATATATTTTTTTTAAACATATTCTTTCAATTAAAAAGTTTTTTAGGGCCGGTGAGATAGCTCAGCGGCATAAGCGCCTGCCTGGCAAGCGCCAGGTCCTGAGTTCGATTCCCGGAACCCACATAAAGGAAAAAACGGCCCAGTGATATCGCTTAGTGGCACAAGCCCTTGCTGGCAAGTGCAAGGTCCTGAGGTCTACTCCTGGTACCCACATTAAAAAAAAAAAAAAAGTTTTTTAAAGCAGTGTTCACTTTAGAAGTAGCTGAACACACACACACACACACACACACACACACACACACACACGCAAAACCCCGAATTATTTAGAACCTTGAGTCATCAGCTCTGCTATTAATCTTCCAACTTCTTGTTGAACTCTTTTAAATTTTGCTATTTCTTTGTAATTGCAACATTTTTATTACATAAAACATTATACTTTAGGATGTATTTTCTATTATTTTTTGTTCTTGACACTTGTTTATCTCAGCTTACAAATGCTTAGGGGATATGACTTTCCTACACAGGTGGTAGGAGGCAGAAGCAGGAGAGAAATGGAATTCAGCATAATTCCTATACTTGTTTCCCAAATGTTATGTGTTCTTGCTATTGAAATATATAGGACATTTTTGTTTACAGAGAATAAAATTTAGTTCTTGTTTATTGTGAAAAATTATTGTATGTAAAACCCTATCATTTTTTTTAACCCCATGATACATCATTAGCATTTTTAACAATTTCTTCAGCCTCTCAGATATCATTTTTATTGAATATGTCATAATTTATAGTACTATTTTCCCAGTGTTAGACATTTAGTTTCTAGTTGTTATTTTTTGTAATAGCTGACAATGTAATAAACATATTTGTGACATACAGCTTTTTGCTTTTGTTGAATTATTTCCTTAGGATACCTTTCCAGGGGTGAAATTACTGGAAATGTTTTATAATATTGCTTTTCAAAGAGATCATTTTAACTTATAATGGTACCTGTAATGTGTGAGTGTTTTCATTCCATTCCATTCCAACTTGGCCCATATATAGTATATTGTTTATTTTTGTGAAATTTTGCCCAATTGGGAAGTTTTAAAATGTTTCTCTAGTCTGCTTTAGCCTGTATTAAAATTTAATAGCATGGATATTTCCCCCCTGTTTTGGTTAACCATTTGTTTTGCCCCATATAAACTATTTTTTTTGAGACAGGGTCTCACTATGTAGCCCAGGCTGGCATCAGACTTGTGGCAGTCTTCCTGACTCAGTCTTCCCAGTGTAGGGATTGCACATGTGTGCCACCATACCTGGCCATTTAAATTGTTTCTTTCCTTTCCTTATCTATGCTTTGGGTCTTGAAGTGTCTATATAACTATGAATTACCTCCAAGTTTGACATGTTTAATCTAAATATAGTACTTTCCTGGTTTTTTTTTTCACCCTCAAGTGCTTTTTTATTTTTTATTTTATTTTTTTCCTCTCTTTTTAAAAATCAGTACATTTTAGATATACATAATAATCACATTCATCATAGGGAATTTGTACCTGTACACGATATATCTTTTTTGTGTGTGTGTGAAGGCAACATGGCGTGGAGTTTATTGTGCCTGGGTGCAGGCAGACAGAGGGTGAAAAGGCCATCTGTAGGGAGCAAAGAGAAGCAGGCTTTTTTTTATAGGGCCTGAAAGAAGGCAAGGGACGTTAGGCAGGAAGATCTTAGTAAACTTCAGTGGTCAAAGTTCTCTGGATGTTTCGTGCCTCAGTGGACAAAATCCTTGAGGTGTCTGGTGTAAATGTTTGGGTGTCTTCAGATGTCCGAGTGTTTGGAAGGTTCCCTGCCCCATCGTATCTCTTTTATGACATCCTGTGTTTGCTAAGGGCAGCCCCAGTGCTGAGCTGAGAACAACGCTCTGCTGGCAGACAGGTTGGATCTCATTACACAATAGGTCTTGATTCCTTTTTTTTCCCATTCCCTTCCCCTCCTTTCAGCCCCTCTTCCCCTCCTTATTTATAAAAGCTTTGTTTCCATTTTTTCCTTCTATTCTCTTTTTTTCCCTTGTCCCTTCCTTCCTTTCCCCCTTCCCCCTCCCTTGTTCCTCTTCTTATTTGAAAAATTTCTTCCCATTTCCCAATATCTATTCTACATTCTGGTCCTTATTTACACTCTTGATTTCTGGACACCAGAGAGATAATGGGGTATTTACACATGTGTGTCCAATTTATTTCACTTAAGAGTATGGTCTCAAGGTGCATCCATTTAGCAATAAATATCTCAAGTTTATCCTTCTTTTTTTTTGTATGTGGGTACTGGGAGTCGAACTCAGGCCCTCGCACTTGCCAAGCAGGTGCTTATGCCACTGAGCTATATCACCAGCCCAAATTTATCCTTCTTTATGGCAGAGTAGTATTCCATTGTATAAAAAACCCACATCTTCTTTATTCATTCATTTGTTGATGGGCATTTGGGCTGTTTCCAAGATTTAGCTATTACAAACTGTGCTACTATAAACATGGGTATGCATATATTACTGTGGTATGATGGTTTTAATTCTTTTGGGAAGATACCAAGAAGGGGAATAGCTGGGTCAAATGGAACCTCTAGTTTTAGTTGTTTTGAGGAATCTCCACACTGATTTCCACAGTGGGTGCATCAGTCTGCACTTCCACCGACAGTGGAGAAGGGCTCCTTTTTCCCCACAGTCCCTCCAGCACTTGTTATTGGTTGATGTCTTGATAGTAGTCATTCTTTCTGGAGTGAGATAGAATCTCAGCAATGTTTTAATTTGTATCTCTCTAATGACCAGTGATGTTGAAGATTTTTTCATATATTTATTTGCAGTTGCTACTCCTTCATCTGAGAAGTGTCTATTTATTTCAGATGCCCATTTTTGGATTGGGCCTTTAAATTTGGAGAGGGGTCTGATTTTTTTTTTTTTTGAGTTCTTTATATATTCTAGATATTAGTCCTTTGCCTGAGGAACAGCTGGCAAAATTTTCTTCCCATCCTGTGGGTTGTCTCTTCACTCTGTTTTAGGTTTCTTTTACTATGCAAAAGTTTTTAATATGATGAGGTCTCAGTTGTTGTTTCTTTGTGATATTTCCTGTGTGATCAGGGTTTTGTTCAGGGTTGATGTTCGTAAGTTGCTTATGGCAGATAGCTTTGTTGGTAGTATTTAGAACCCTTATGAAATGTTACTTCTCAGTGATGTCTTCCAGGTGTAGCTGGCTTTTGGGTTTTGAGTCTGTTACAAGATCCTACCTCTTCAATTTATTGGGAATGAGAAGTTTCTGCCTATGTGGCCCAACCCTGGTTCTTTGGCACTGGCCTATAGCATTGTTTATGACCCTTGGGCAATCTTTATCTTGGTATACCAGGAAGAAAAACTGATCAGAACAATGATGTCTCCTTGGCTTAAGCAGTACAATTAGCAATAACAACAGCATCAAGCACAGCCTAGAAAATGGGAAACTGTGGTAACTATTAATTTGCCACCTTTAACCATATGAACTATATATGTGGTTATATAACACAATCTGAAATAAACCAGAAGACTGTATACAGTAAATATGCCCACAATATGGGGATTTTACCCTCAGTGGGGAAAACAGAGAAATAGAAGAAGAGGAGGAGATTGGAAGCAGGCTGGAGGACAAAGGAAGATTATGAACACTTTGGGAAATTAGTGAAGAATACAGGGGAAAGAGAGAAGGAAGAAATAAAAACAAGAACAGAAGAGAACAACAAAACTAGAAACAGTGTTCATACTCATATACAAACAAGAGCACACAATCAAGAAAAACAAAACAAAACAAAAATAAGAAAACAATGTCCATTTTAGGGCGTTTCTCTGTTCTCACTGGTCAACAGAGTGGGCAGACAGAGCCCAGATCCATGTTGATTAATCCCAGCAAGCCAGCTGTAGATTTACAGTGGGGTAGTGGATAATCCCAGCAAGCCTGCACCTTTAGTTCCATGAAGTTCAGGCTGGTTTCTGGCTGTGAAGCTGCAACCCAATTTGTTCAGCCTGTAACACTCCATGTGCCTCCTGCAGGCTTGAACTTGGCTTCTTGACCTCCTGCTAATTTGAACTTGGTTCCACCTCATCCTGACACTGGGAGCCAATAGATGGAGCCAGCCTGCAGCTGCTCCAAGTTCTGAGCTTGGTAGGACCCTCTCCAAGATATCTACCACCCAATCTCCCTCTCCTGGGGCATCTGAACCCAAATAACTTGCCAGCCACTGCAGTCCACTGCTTCCACTGCTCCGTTCCACTGGTGCGTTTCTCTGTGGAGTTCTCTGGTGTTGCCAGTAGTCACTGTGTATCTGGAGGTTCGACCTACCCCTCCCACACAGTGAGTCTAATAAATGGTTTTTAAATGTACCACAGTCTGCCAGGCATGGTGGCACACACCTGTAGTCCCAGCACTCAGGAGGCTGTGGCAGGATGATTTCCATGAGTTCAAGGGTAGCCTGGGCTACCTAATGAGTTCAAGCCACCCTGAACTACACAGCAGGACCCTGTACAAGCCCATCAGTTCTCACCACAACCCTGTGGAGTGGTTCCTATTATTTCCGTTTTCAGATGAGAGAAGTTTGGGTTAGCAGCATTGTATAACTTGACCAAGGCTGCGCTGAAGAGTCACAGAGCCCTCCTACAACTACCCCTCTAGACTAGAAGTCCTGGGCTTGGGGACCATGCTAGCTTTTCCCTTTTTTTCTTTTTTCTGTCTTGTTTTTAATTGAGGTACACTTAACATTATAGTCTCAAGGTGAGTCCATTTTCCTACAAATGACTTATCCTTATTTATAGCAGAGTAGTACTCCATTGTGTATAAATACCACTTCTCTTTATCCATTCATCTATTGATGGACACATAGGCTGCTTCCAAGACTTAGCTATTATTAGTTGTGCTGCTCTAAACATGATTATGCATGTGTCACTGTGATATGAGGTCTATTACTCTTTCAGGAAGATACTTTAAATATCATAAGCTTCCTCTTATAACCCAAAGTATAAATAAATTAAAGAACAACATGAAGGATAGATAAAAGGAAACAGGAAGATCTTTTGCAAATGGGAAGGGGACCAAGAGATGGAGTGTGGGGTAGTGGGGAGGGGAAAGAGAAGTAAAAAAGATTGAGATTTGTCACGTGCATGGACCACCTACCCACAGTGGATGTAATCATTAAATCACACGCATGTACTAATAATAAATAAATAAATAAATAAATAAATAAATAAATAAATAAATAGAGGTACAATTTGCCTATGGCAAAAACTCACCATTCTACCAGGTTAGGACAAATGCATTCAGTCTTGTCACCACCAGTGCATCCGAGAACAACTCTACCCACACCATGTTCCCTCCTCCCTGCTCAGTGAATCTCTTCCCCAGCCCAGGCTCTGCTGAATGCTGATTGGTCTGTCTGCCCCGTAACTCCGCCTTTTCCAGGCTGTCTTGGGGATGGCGTCCTGCAGCAGCAGCCTTTTGAGCCTGTTCCACCCCTGCAGGCCATGTGTCTGCTCTTTCTCACTGCCGAGCCAGATTTCATCCTATGGCTCTAACACAATCTGTTTATCCTCCCCTTTTACTCTAATCCTTATTATTTCTAGCTTTGTCACATATCTCTTTCTAAGGATTTTAAGTTTTAAATATTTGTCAGCCAATCTTTTGTTTGCTTGTTTGTTTGTTTGTTTGTTTTGAGACAGGGTCTCACTATGTAGTTCCAGAGGCCGGCCTTGAACTCACTATGTAGCCTAGGCTGGCCTCGAACTTACAGCGATCCTCCTGCCTCAGCCTTGCAAGTGCTAGGATGACAGACATGTGCCACCACGCCCGGCATTGTCAGCCAACTTTTTCCACTGCAATTACTTCTCTTGAGAAGATCTTTGCTTAAGCTATTCCTTTTGCAAATAGGAGAATTCTAATATGCACAATCCCTACGTGTTTGTCCATTAGCCTTTCGTAGAGGGGTTGACATTTTTCAACATCTCATCTTCTGCCACCATGGACCATCTTGGGCATCCTAGGTAAAGTGGCATAATCCTGAGAGCTTTCTTGCTGTGAGCTCTTGATTCTAAAGGAATTTTAATCATTAGTGGCAGACACAAAGATGCTGAAAATAAATATATTCTACTGGGGGCAAGGATGAATGCCTGGTACCACAGGGACAGCAGCACTGGGGGTGGGGGACGAGGTGGCATTCTGTTCAAGGAAGTAGTTTGTTTTTCTATTAGTTGAATACTCAGGTATCCCACTGTGCTCCTCAGTAAGGTGTATGAGCAGCTGACATGATTTCCAATTCCTTGTCTGGGATTGAACTTGCGTGGCTTTGGTGGCGGTTGTGGAGTAGGGTGCTCACGGTGAGAGACAGGATAGAAGAAATTACGGTAGGTACGAAGGAGACAGGGAAACTCAATTTTGGGTCTCCCTTCTTACTTTCAAACTCTGGGTCAGAGTCCTGCTCAGCCCTGCGTATCGCCATGCTAATCTCTGGCAGTATCTGTGTGACAAGGTTCATTAGTCCAACATTTACCTAGCCTGTCTCATCCCCTTTCAAGACTGAGGACACTGACTAAGACAAGGGTAACCAAACTAATTTTCAGGGACTCTCAATTGCCAGCTGTTACAAGGTCCGTTTCCAGACCCCCCGAGATTGATGCCCAGAAGTCTCCAAACCTCTAACCACTTCAGATTCAAGAGCAGCACAGCTTCACAGGCCACCCCATGATAAGACCACCTGCCCCCACGCACAAGCAGTTACTACCTACCCCAGCCCCCTCCCGAGCGAGGACAGTCGTCTGCCCATGAGCGATAGGATTCCTCTGGAGCTGTGGAAACCAGAACTGAGGTAATGATCAGCCCGACCTGGCGATGCAGAGGTTCAACCTGGTCCACTCACGAAAGCACAAGGACAGCCTTCAAAGATTAACCGAGTTGGGCCAGGCCCGGCTGATCATTACCTCAGTTCTGGTTGCCACAGCTCCAGAGGAATCCTATCGCTCATGGGCAGTTAGGCTACTCTATCTGGAGTCTTTTCTTATTCTCCCTTAACTCTGCCTAAGCTTATCTATGCCTTACACTGACGTGTCCTGAAATTACTTTTCCATGACGTGAGTCAAGAACCTACAGGCACTTCCCGAAGCGGTGGGAGTAGGTTTCTTCTTTCTTATTTTTCCTCTTTCTTTTTCTCTTTTTTCCCCCTGGTACTGAGGATTGAACTCAGGGCCTCAAGCAGGCTAGGCAAGCGCTCTACTACTGAGCTGCCTCCCCAGCCTCCTCCCCTTTCTTAAAAAAATTTTTAATCCTAACACTCAGGAGGCTGAGGCAAGATCACCACACCATGAGTTTGAGGCCAGCCTGGGCTACGTAGTGAATTTAAGACCAGCCTGGACTACACAGCAAGACCCTGTCTCAAAACAAAACAAAACAAACAAACAAACAAAAAACAAGCTAAAATAAATAAATAAGTTAATTAATGTTGAGACAAGGTCTTGCTAAGTTGCCCAGGATGGCCTCAGACTTGAGATCCTCCTGCCTCAGCTGGGATTATGAGCATTCACCACCTGACTGGGCTAGAGTGGGTTTCCAGTTAGAGGGGTGGGGGCTCTAAGATTAGTGAAGTATCCTGAACCATTAGTTGTTAAAACTGAGAAGTCTGTATGGAAATGCGGGGCCATTCGCAGTTCTGCTCCTTGAAACTGAGTGATATCACTGGTATAAAGTAGAGAAAAGTGAAACATTTGTTTTCTTCACTTGAGTTCATTCCAGTGCCACTTGAAATTTACTTTTTGATACTATTAGGGTCCTCAGACCTCTGCATCTGAAACTGTTAGTCTTTGGGAAAATACAGGGCCGCTGTGAGAAGCAGATTCCTTTGGGCTGTCTCTTGATCCCGCACAGAATTAACCACCGGGGAAAGGCGGTACAAACCGGCCTTACCCAGGACTTTTGGGGGAGGGATGAGGTTGTCCCATGAGGAAGAAATCTGTGACTCCTCATCCATAGCCTGTAGGGATTGGAAACTGCACTGCTTGTTCTGGTTTCCAGTCAGCTACAGAACTGAACGTGGCTCGGCGCCTTAGGTCCTCAATGGAAGGTTGGGAGGTCTCAGCCTTCCCCAAACAAACATTTCTGCAGCAAAGCCTTCCCTGATGACTTGTTAAAGTCACAGTGTTTTTATTTACTGCCCCATAGAACAGATTCCTTTCATTCTAACCACCTATCTCAGTTTATAATTGTACACTCATCTGTATGGTTTTTGATTAATTCCTGTTAGCAACAGTAGACTGTAACCTTCAGGAAGGCAAGCTGCATGCGTTTTGCTAATATGGTATCCTAAGAGCACGGTGCTTGAGAGCCGCTCATTACATGCATGGATGGATGAACAAATGGGTGGGTGATGGATGGATGGAAGAATAAACTCATGAATTGAAAATACTTGGTTGATTCTCTGATGCTACAAGGGATATGTCACAGAAATGCAATCAGGAGGCAGACTGTGTTCAGCTCATAGCTGCGGAGTACGAATTAGGAAGGCAGATCCTAAGGTGGAGGCCGTAGAACCCCCTGAAAATCTTTTGACGGCCGCATCCAGGATAAAAAATGAAGCCAGACAAATCCAAATTGTGGAGGTTTAGGAATGTCCACAGATCGTGTGTGGAATTAACCCTGCAGGTTACAGAATGTCTGCCTGTGGTCCGTGTAGATAGTCAAGGCTAGAAAAGCTGAGCTCACCTGGTGTGGGGTCCTCTCTCAGACAGAGGAGGCGGGAGAGGCAGGGAGATCCAGAAAGATGGACACAGACAATTCTTTGGCACAAGAAGGTGCCATATATGGGGCTGTTATCTGAGTAAAAGACAATGGTCTAATCTCCCAGATACGTTCCTTGATCCCTGACTGCCTTGTTCCCCATCTTTAGTCTTCTTTTCCATATAAGAAGTCTCATTCAACATCAGCAGCTGGATTATAGGCCAGCTGTGGATATGGGCGCTGTCCTCATGGGCTGTTATTCCCAGCCTAACCTCAGTGACACCAGCTCAGTGGCGTGTCTTCCCATGCTCCTTCAGAATGGAGACCTCGTGGTGTATGTACTTTGGTGTCTGGGATAGAGGAAGTGGGGGTGGTGGCACATGACCTTATATTGGCAGATACTGTGGGTAAAGAGTATATAGGCCCAAACTTGCATGAAAACCCACAACTTAGCTTAGTTTTTTTTTTAAAAAAATTACTGACACTAAAAAAAAACCAAACAAACAAAAAACTAACACTGTATAGACAAAACAACAAGTTGGTTACCCAGTTCTCTTTGTAGCCATTGCTTCTGAGTTAGGTAAGGCCCAGAATCCAGAATACAACACCCAACAATAGCATCTAATGACCACTGTGGAGAAGTATGATAGGGACAAAGACACTGCAGGGAACCTGGAAGCCAGACACAACAGAAGCACAGGCTGCATGCACCCCCCTGCTGGTCAGCTCCAGCTGGACATCCATCCCATAGAGACCTGGGGCTCACTACGTCACACACTGAACGCATCACAGTCCCTGGTGTCCCCCTCCCGAGTGACCAATGCCACTAGTAGTGTACATGGTTGTGTTGGAAAATGAGTAGGCGCCTACTGCTTCCCCTTCCTATGCAGCCGTGCGTCAGATCCTGTTGATTCTGCCTCCTAATGTCTCTCCACCCTTCCTATCGCTCCTTCTCCTCTCCACCACCGTCCAGCCTCTCTAGCCAGGCACAATGAATGCAGGGTTCTCCAAAACTAGTCTCCCTGCCTTTATTTTTGTTCCTCTCCAATTCTGATTCTACCACAGGCCACAGATGGTCTGCATTCTTGTGGGAGAAAGACCCTTTACGGTCTCACTTTTATGAGTTATCCCAGCTTTATTTCCTGGTTTTCTCTTCTTTGCAGTCTAGGCTCCAGCCATGATGAGCCTCTTTCAGTTCTTCCAGTATGTGGGTCACTCTCGGCTCTTCCCTTCCAGTCGCCCTCCAGCCTCATACCCATTTCCTGCCTAACTCCTACCCATCCATTGAGTCTAGTTAGACACCACCCCTCGGACTCCAATGCCAGCAGGGAAGGGGGCCTCTTGTCTACCCCTGCAATGTCCTCAGGCCTGGCGTCAGTCTTTTGGAATTTCCTGTTCATTGTAGCTTCATTGTCTTGCACATGAGTGCTTAATAAATGTTTGTACATTGAGGGAATGAACAAAAACAACAGAGAGATTGGCTTGCAACAAAAGGAGCTTATCAAGACTAGATCGATTATCAGGATATTAGTGAGTAACTTTCACTTTCTGGGTAATGAGATAGTGAGTAATTCTCATTTTCTCCCCAACTTCTTTCCTGTCCTCCTTTTCTCCTTCCTTCTCCTTTTGGCGTAGGTACTTTCTAAATTGTCTATCATCAATGCATATTTGTCTATACTAATGTAAGAAAAATGACTCATTCATTTCATTGCTATAAAGCATGAATATTGCATTCTGGATTTTGAATTTTGCATCACAAAGATCTGACACTGAACTCTGGTTGCTGTCCTTGAAGGCAAGTGATGACTTTCTATTCTGGATCTTTTCTTGAGCTCCATTTCAGCATTTCAAGGATTTTTAGCCAGTTACGTTAGATGCATGTAATGAAACAGCTAAAGTCTTTAAAAGGCTACAAGAAGGCAAAATAGCAAACGACATTTAAAAAGAAGCAGAAACACTGTAACGGACAGAATGCTACATATCATGGAAAAATGAGTTCTGACAAATATTTGTTACATATATGAAATTAAGGTGGACATGTCCTTGGGTGTGTACGTTGAAAGTCTCAGGAGTGTAAATTCCTCCTCATGTACCCTGTGGGTGCCACGAGGCTGAGTGTACTGCTTCCTGTTTATTCCATATGGTCTTTAACACAAGGTCCCCCCACCCACCCGCCTATGGGTAGGAGCCTCCTGCCTGAAGGAAAACCTTCCTAGGCCAGTCATCCGGGTGTGAGGTGGGTCCTCAGGCGGGAAGAGCAGGCTAGTTTTATCTCAGGTCAGACAGAGTGCCTTTCAGATCTCAAATTCTTGTTCCTGGATCTGGACTTCCAGGAAAGAAATGTCTACAAAACTTCACCCGCTCTGTTTCCATCTCTGGCCAGTTCATTCTCCACAGTGCCTAAGGCTGTACAACATGTCTCCCTAAACGTAGCTTGTCACCCAAGCATTTTCCAAATATACAGATTCTGGGGGGAAGAATTGCAACAGGACAAACTAGGGATGTCTAAGCTCTGTCCCTGAAAGGGTGGAGCCTCTGCTGTGATGGTTGCCCAAGGCTAGGGGCTGGGGCCACCTGAGGGCTGCTTGACTCATCTGCCTGTGCTGGTGTTGGCCGTTGGCTGGGGGCTGCAGTCCTCTCCACGTGCTCTTCCCGCCAGAGTTCACTTGGTCTTCCTCACAGGACGATGACTGGTTTCTCCTGAGCAGGCATCCCCAAAGGAACCTGTGTCCTTTTGATGGCCTGTCCCTGGGAGTCGCACAGCACGCTTCCACTGGGCGAAGCAGTCACAACCACTGCCTTGACTCAAGGGGGTGGCAACACAGCCTTCCTCTCTGAAGGAAAAGAATATGTGCATGTGGGCTGGGGGACCTGTGGTCAGTTTGGAACTCGCCTGCTCAGAGGTTCCAGTGACATTCCATTGCATGCTTGGGATAAAATCCCAAAGCCATGGCCTCCCTTTCCCTTACCCACTGAGCATCTTGTCTGGGTCTCTAACACATTCACGTCCTGCTCCACTCAGGCCCTTCACGCAGGCTCCTGCCAGCCTGGCGCCATGCTCTTCCTTCTTTGCAAGCCTCTGTCACTACATCATCCTCATTTCCTTTATTGGTCTACATCACTTTGGGATAGTGTATTGGTGTCTTTGTTAAGTATAAGACCTATGCCTATTTTATTCAAGATATATTCCCACAGCCTAGCATTGTGCCTGGCACATGCTACCCTATAGAGATGGATTAGATGAACAAATAAATGGAGCACCTAAGTGTAAAAAAGTGCTTGCCTCAGAGAGCCTGACTGAGAGCTGATTCCAGGGCCACTCTCTGCTCTTTCAGAAGGTCTTTGCACTGAGTTTCTATTATGATTTAGATCTAGAATGTGCCCCAAGCACTTTTTGGAAGGTGACTGGGTTGTGGGGGCACTACACTCAGCAGTGGACTCATCATAGCTAACTGTGCTGTTGGGAGGTGGGGCCTGGTTGGAAGAGGTGTGTCACTGAGGGTGTGCCTGTGGAGGGTATATCTCCCTCTCTGGCTCCTTCCCTTCTCTCTCTGATTCCTGAAGTGAGCAGCTTTCCTTCACCATGCCCTTCAATCATGCAACTTCTACTGTGGAGTTAGCATCCATGGACTGAATCCCCCAAAACTGTGAGCCAGATTAAAACTCTCCCTCTTTAAACTGTGGGTATTGGCTGGGTATTTGTCCCAGCAGTGGGAAAGCTGACTAATGTGGTTCTCTTCTGCTTTCCCCTAGGGCTTGCAAATTTGATCTTGTGCTCCAGCCCTGACCCTACTGTGTTCAGGGGCATTAAAAAGGATGGTGTCAAGTGGGAACGATGTCCACCTGTCACCAGCATGCTGGTGGCCATTTCAGACTTCAGAAGGAAGACATATCTGGGAACAAGAGTTTGGAGATCCAGCTGCCCTTCCCAATGTGGAGATTCAGTGGGGTTCATTTTACATTTCCACCTCAAGAAATCTGGGTTTTACTGATATCAATGAAGGTCACATTTTATTACAGTTGGCAAAGTAGTGAAAGACCCTGCCACACAAATATGCTTACAAAGAGCTGGTATGTCATGTAGAAAATGTTGCAAATATTAAAAATGTGAATTTTTAGGTAGCTGTCATGAGGCAAATTGACTTCAGGTCACAGTGACTTATCTTTGGCTCATAACTTCCATTAACAAAACCCACGTAATTATTATAATCATCTTTCCTTTTCTTGCTCTGCTCTGGCACTGTGACCTTTTTGCTAATCTTCAAAGTTGTGCAGAATGTCCCACCTCAGGACCTTTGTACTCGCTGTTGCCTCTGCCCCAAACACTCTTGCCCTGGGGTGTTCACAGCTCACTTCCTCCTCAAGTCTTTGCTCGGTGAACATCTCCACAAGGTCCTCTCTGACCATCCTATTTATTTATTTATTATTTTTTTTTGTGAGTACCAGGGGTCGACCTCAGGACCTCGTGTGCCAGCAGGCATCCGTGCCGCTGAGCGATATGACCGGCGCTTTTTTCGTATGTGAGTACCGGAAGTCGAACTCAAGACCTCTCGCTTGTCAGGCAGGCGCTTATGCCACTGAGCCATCTCACCAGCCCCACGACCATCCTATTTAAAATTGTGGCCTCCCTGCCATGGTAGGCCTCCTGTCCCCTCCAAAAACTTAGCTCCTTTTAGTATACCATAATAGTAGTTATTATTTTTCACTAGTTGCCTGACTGCCAGATTTTGCACTCTAGGATGGCAGGAATTTGTGTCTACTTTCTTCATTGCTCCACCCTCAGCTCCTACAGACAAGTAGATACTCAACAAATGCTTGTTACATGAATGAATGAGTAATTCCATTAATGTCCGTCCTTCATTCTGGGCATAAAACAGTTTTGATAATCAACAACAGAAGCCTATAAGATATTTCATATTGTCTCTGTTTTATAGAAAAGGAAACAGAGGCTCAGAGAGATCAAGTAACTAGCCTATAGGCACACAGCTACTGCCTGACTGAGTTTGGAAAATAATTCCACAAGTGTTTCCAAAATCGCTTTTAGTGCTTTTAGTTCTGCATTCTTGCCTATTGGTACAAATGCCCCGGAGAAACTCAGCCCTGCTTCATTCTGGGTGAGGACAGATGGGGTCAAAGAGGAGCAGAAACACAGTTTCAGGGGTGGGAGATACAGAAAGTACGTGGGTGTGGACTGTCCGGCCCGAAGGTCCCTCGGTCAGCTTGGGGTGAGGTGCAGATGGTCTGTTCTCCATGCCATCTCACAGAGGCTGCACACCAGAAGAAAGGGACACAAACTACAGGATAGTGATTGTGGCTGCCCAGTGTATGGGAACTGGGGGGAACAATCTCCGTAGATCCCATGCTGATCAAATTTATTAAACTGTGTTTCTGACTACCGCATCTCATATTTGGTATCATGATCATTAATAGTTATAAGCTATATGAGGACAAATAGGAGGAGCTGCATGAGACATTTGACGAGAGTGGGTGTGTTCAGGGTGGTATGGCTATAGGCGAAGGAGACATTTAACGTGGAATGCCTGCTACCTGCTTGCCTGCTCAGGGCAAGGTCTCAGGAGGGATGAAAAAGAAGAGGCCAAATGATTCTGGTCTGGTGCTGCAGGGCTCCCTCTAGCAGCCTGGACATTGGCTGCACTCAGAGTTCTGAATGGGGTCTTCAGGCACGCTGGCCTGAGAGGATCTGTGGTCCTTGGCCCGGCAGCAGCAGCATCACCTGATACCCATTAAAGATGCACATTCCCTTTCTTCTCCTGCCAGGGCTAAAATACAGCCCTAGTAACCTGTGTTTATTAATTGGTTGATGGATACTGGAGATTGAATCCAGGGCCTTGGACTTCCGAAGCTTCTGGGACAATCTCTCTTGGTCCTCCTCCCATTTCTGGTCAGTCTTCTAGATCATTATTTAGCTCTCTAAAGGTAGTGTCCAAGAACTTAGGGTTTGGATCTTCTCTCTTTTCTACCCTTACTCTCTTTTCATCCAGCCTCACGTTTGAACCCATGGGCTGATGACTTTCAAATTTATATCCCTGGCTTCGACTTTTCTTGGAACTCTGCTCTAGAATATACAACTGCCTTAGCAGGATCTTCTCTTAGGTGGATAAGAGGTCCTCAAAAGCAACATGTCCCAAACAGAGCTCCTGATAGTCCTCATGCATACTGGGACCTGCTACACCATAATGTTCCCATCTCAATCGATGGCAGTTCCACATCTGTGTAACTCAGGCCCAAGTGTCTGGCTGCATTCTTGTCATTTCTCTTTCTCTAATACTCTACATTCAATTGGTAGTGAGTCCTGTTGATTCTACTTAAGGATCTATGTAGAATCCAATTCTCTCCAGCCCATGTAGGTGAACATAATGTATTGCCTGAATTTTTCCAATGGCCACCTCAGTGTGTTTGCCCTCATTCCCCTACAGGTAATTTTTGCACTGTAATCACAGAAATCCTATTAAGATGTAAATCACATCAAATGACTCTCTTGCCCCAAGTCTTCCAATATGGGTCTCCCATTGTCTCTCTATTAATTTCCTAGGGCCACTGTAACAAATGACCCCAAACTGGTTGGCTTAAACCAATGGAATTTTATTTTCCCACACTTCTGGAGAACATAAGTTCTAAATCAAGATGTCAACAGGGCCACAAACACTCAAAAGAAACCATCCCATACATCTGTCCTAGCTTCTGGTGGATACTAGCAATCCTTAGCTATCTTTGGGTTGTGGAAGTGTTACGCCAATCTCTGCCTCCATTTTCACATGACTTTCTCCTGTCTCTGTGTCTATATGCCTCTCCTCTTGTAAAGACAACAGATGTCTTAATTACTTTCTCATTGCTGGGACAAAATACCTGACTCCCACAAGTTAAAGGAGGAAAGGTTTACTTTAGCTCACAGTTTGTAGAGGTTTTAGTCCATAGTTGGCTGGCTCCAAGGCAGGGAGGCATGGCAGAGGTACATGGCAGAGGAGAAACAGTCCATGGCAGGGCAGGCAGGAAGCAGCAAGTAATGAGCCTCCCTTTCCTTTTAATTCCATTCAGGCTATAAACCTATTAGTTGTTGCCACCCACACCCAGGATAGGGCTTCTGTCTTCAGTAAATCCATTCAGCCACACCCAGAACTATGCTAAACCAATTAGTGGATTCACTTAGTTACCACACACTCTTAATCCCATGATCACACACCCATGATCCAGCCACCTCCCCAAAGTCTCACCTAAGAGCATGTGAGGCTTTGGTGGGGACATCTAGATACAAGCCATAACACTAGACATTGAATTTAGGGCCTTCTCTCTTCATCTTAACTCATTTCATTGGCAAAGACCCTATTTTCAAGTATGGTAACATTCTGAGGTTCTGTTAGATATAAATTTGAGGGACACTATTCAATTCAGCACACACCCTAAGCTCATGTCCTGCTACTCTGCCCTCCTTCCTCTGGCTGCATCCACAATATCCTATTTGCTGCTTTTTGCACATGCTGGCCATTCTGTCCCTTAGAGCCTTTGTACATTCCATTGTCTTTGCTGGGAACGTGTTGCCCCTAGACATCCACGGTACTCACTCAAGCTTTTCTGAGGTGTTACCGCCTCAGTCAGACCTTCCCTAGCCTCCCTATCTAAAACACCTTCCCTCAAATTTCTAATTTTTCCTCTTTGTATTTGTTTCTAACATACTGTACATCTTATTTATTGCCTTTCTTTGCCATCTATAAATGCCGATAGAATTTCTAATTTTTCCTCCTTGTATTTGTTTCTAACATACTGTACATCTTATTTATTGCCTTTCTTTGCCATCTATAAATGCCGATAGAATATAAACTCCATGATGACAGGGATTTTTGTGTGTGTTTGGTTCTTTATTCCAGTCTCCACACCAAGAACAGTGACGAGCACATAGTAGGTACTCAATAAAAATTTACTGAAAATATTTTGAATTACTGAACTCAGTCTTGGAGCAGGGCTAATTTGGTTACTGAAGTTATACCATTTAATTCAAACACTGTTCATTTCCATCTTTTGGCTTTGCTTTTCTTTCTATTGGCTTCATTTTCAGACATACTCTTCTCTTTTTTTGGTGCAGTGGCCAACAACAACTCTACATTTACATCTTACTAGCTTGACAGGAATCTTAATCAGCTATTGCCACAATAATGCTGTGTAACCAAATATTCTAAAACCCAGTGGCTTACAACAACCAACTTCACTTTTCTAGCTTACAGTTCTTCTGGTTGACTGAAACAGCTCTGCTCCCACCTGGAGCTGGACTCTTGCTATGTGCTGCTGTTTGGATTATTCAAGTCTACTCTATACATCTCCATCTTTTCCCTGGATTAGCATTTTCGCATGGACTCTCCTCCTCTTGGCAACTGGTTGGTGCAAGTGGAAACACGAGCTGCCTCTCAAGAGTTTGCCTTGGAGTCGACAAGCTGTCACTTCTGACGACCACGCATGGGCCAAAACAACTCCCCTGGTGTGGGGTTATAAACTCCAATCACTCCCTTGCACTGCAAGGTCACAGGCAGGAGAGAGTGAGGGACTTAGGACAGTCCTCTAATACCCAGTAGGAAGCTCAGCAACACGAAAGAGTCTCCCGAGCCGGGGATATAGCTCAGTGGCACAAGTGCCTGCCTGGCAAGCGCAAGCTCCTGAGTTTGATTCCTGGTACCAAAAACAAACAAACAACAAAAAACAAAAAGAAAGAGACTCCTGTCCGCTACTTCAGTGAAGGTCTTGTACTGACTTTTGTGTGACTGACTTGTGGTCACACCCATCCTTGTTATCCCTCGGTTAGGGAGGCCTGGGGCAGAACATATGATTGGTCAGAATGGCATCACGTGCTCACTCATGGAAACAGGCAGTGGGGTGGAGGAGGAAGAGGTCATCCTCTCTCAAGTCACTAGGCTGAGAATCAGAAAGAGATGTCTGCCGAAGAACAAATTGGTGTTGTCATTACCACAAGGGTAAATGGGTGCTGGGAAAACAAAATCTCAAGTTTTTAACCCTTCCCACATAGCAGTCTTGGGAAGCATGGTACAGAAGATGCAGCACTTGGTTTGGAGTCTGAAAGAAGCACCTTTCCTGGGAGTAAGACAACGGGGAAATCACAGGCCACCTTGGAGGGACATCCCTTGCCCTTTGCATAGGGTGTGGGCCATCAGCACAGGCTGGCTTTTTCTGGAGGCTCTAGGGGCGCATCTATTTCCTTGCTTTTTCCAGGTTCCATAGGCCTCCCACATTCCTTGGCTCATGGCCTCCTTTCATCTTCAAAGCAACAGCAAAGCATTTCTCTAACCCTGCTGCTGGCTTCACACCTTTCTCTGACTGTCCCTCTTCCATTTTTAACAACACTTAAGATTGCATTGGGTCCAACCTGATAATACAGAAGACTCCCCATCTCAATGCTGTGACTGGCAGCCCATTTCAAGTGCCATAGATAATTCCCCTTTGCCCTGTAAGCTGACATATCACAGGTTCCAGGGATTAGGATATGGATGTTTTTGAGTGGCCATTTTTCTGCCTACTGCAGGTTGAAAGTTTAATTGGCCCAACCTGGTCATTTGGTACCTTCAGTGGGTTCTTTGGGCAGAGTTCCATGACTGACACATCCACAAGACCCTGGGGGGTTGGGGTGGAACAGTTTCCCAAAGGAATGGTTGGCTGGGCAGGCAGGAGGAGCACAGGCCTCCTTCATGTGGTTTCTGAGAGCTTGAGCAGCTCTCCTGTGCATCTGTGGTGCTGAATGAGCCTCTCTTGTGTTCCATGGAAGCTGCTTTAAGTAAAAATGCTTCTGGTTTGAAGTGGAAGGGGGCAGAAAGCTCCAGTGTCATGGTTAATTTTGTCTGTTCCTCTGAAGAATCCTGATTTATACACCAACGGCAAGAGCACTGGGCTGAGAGTCGGGAGCTTTGGTCCTGTCTCTGTCCCTTACTGGAAATGATTTTGAAGGCTCTGTCTAATACTGGCATTCTAGAACTTTTTAGCTTTACTGGCCAGTGTTGGAAAGAAACACTAGTGGGCGGAGCCATCATGAGAAAGTGATTAGCCTCTCACTTCAGGCTTTCCTGAGTTGGAGGTGATTCTCTCCTGGTGCAAGAGAGATGTGTCAGAATATGCTGGAACAGTGCTTTATACCTATTGCATGCCAAAGGCAAACAAAAGGACATGGAAGTTGGCCGGGGGCCCAGCACTGTCCAAGACTTTGCAGAGGTGGGCACTCCAGCATTCCCAGAATCCTTTTCTGGTCTGCTCTGCGCTGGGGCAGGGAGTGGGGGGGTGCTCCCTCCAGTTCCATGCAGATCTATATTGAGCCTCCTTTGCTCAGGCTGGCGTCTGAGTGCCTTGAGCTCATCTTACTGCTTAGATGTGGAGACCGGCTCGCTGGGCTGGATAAGGAATTCCAGGCCCAGGGAGCCTTCAGGTCATAGGGAGACAAAGGCCCTGATGGTCCAGAGCCTGGGGTACAACTTCAGTTCTCATTGCTGAAATGTGGAGTTGGGTAGCGCTGTAAAACACAGATCGTGGGTAAATCTTTAAGATTTTCCCTTCTCTTTTCTCTGAACCCTGGAGGAAAAAATAACTACGGAAATTAGAAAGAAAAGTGGAATTTTTCTTTCAGAGATGCTGAAAGCATGTACCAAGGTCCACTTGGGTTATTTATAAAGAGAAGAGTTTGGAAAAAATGTGCTTTGAAAAGTGGTTGATGGAATATTATCTCCAAGGTGTTGAGAACATTCTCCAGCTTTTGAGTGGCTCATGAAGGGAAATTATGTCTGGTAAATCCTGGGAAAATGAAAACAAAAATAGACTTAAAAGATTGAGAGCCATAAAAGGCTGATCGCACAATTGGCTGACCCACTTGTTCGTGTATCTTGAAATCTTATCCTTAATTTTGTTCATCTTAGTGTAATTATTGTTTGTTTTGGTAACAGATCAGGAGCTTAGATTTCTAACTTTTTGATATCTCCCCGTTTCTTCATTTCTCTCTCCCTTCTGATCCCCATTTTCCCCCTTTTGTATTTACCATGGCCTTGAACTTGCTATTGTAGCCCTATGGGTCGGTCAGAAAGCTGTGGTCGTTTACTTGCTGGGATGTCCACCTAAAGTATGTGAAACTTTGCCTCTTCAGGAAAATACCAGCTCACATAAAGACAGTGAATATCATCCAAAATTAGGAGCTATTTTTCTTTGATGCTTTATTTAATGGATTAGAATAAAATTGAATGGAATAGAAAATGTAGGATAAAAGTGTACTAAAAATTATCTTTGTAGGTCATTTAAATCAAGAGTTCTCAAGTAGATCGACATCTCGATCGTCAGGGAGCTCGGCAGAAATGCAGATGCATGGATTTTACCCCTGAGATCCTGACTGGGCAGCACCTGGGCAAGGCCTGGGCATCTGCGGATGTGGCAGCACATCCACTGGAGGGCAGTGCACACCCCAGCAGGAGGAGGAGCCAGGAGAGAAGCCACAGCACCCTGGCTGTTAGCCCTGTGGGACACATCCGCAAAATGTCAGGAGAGTCCCAGGTGGAAACTAGCAGTGCGTGAAGGGAACAGGCCGATGAACAGCGGATTCCATGGTGGTAGATTTCTGTGCTGGCGACTGAGCTAAAAGGTGACCAGAAAGCTGGTAAAACAGTATTTCTGGGTATTCTATAAGGGCGTTTGTACTGATTTGCATCGGTAGACCGAGGGAAGAAGATCAAACCTCGCCAATATGGGAGTGCATTGTCCACTCCACTGAGGGCCTGAACAGAGCAGAAGGGCGGAGGAAGGGCAAATGCACTCCCTTCTCGAGCTGGGGAATCCATCTTCTGCCCTCGGATCTCAGAGACTCTGGTCCTCAGGCCTTCGGACCCCAGGACTTACACCGGTTCCCCTCTCTCCACCGGGTCTAGTTTTCAGGGCTTTGGCCTCAGATGTAATTATAACACCAGTTTTCCTCGGGCTCCAGCTTGTGAGCTCTTCCCACAATGAATCTCCACATATTTACCTATGTATTCGGTTGATGTGCAAAGCCCTGGGTTCGATCTCCAGTACCACACACACAAAGCAGCTGATAGATCTCCTCATAATTCCCTGGAGGAACCCTGGAAAGGCTCTGGAGAACCCTGAGAACACAGGTTCCATGTGGGAGGAGTCGAGGGGCCTGTGGATTGTCCAGGTGGGGATGACCATTAGGCAGGTAGAAACAAATCTAGAGCTTTCAGTCTTGAGCTCACAGATGAGGAGCAGGAGCTCATCATGAAGTGAGAGGCAGAGTAGGATCAGCCGCCAGGGGCTTAAGGTGTAAGGAACAGAGGCAAAGGGCAGAGGCAGGTGAAATTCCACATCTCAGACTCAGGAGGCAGAGGAGACATCATAGGGAAACAGACATGGGGACTGAGGAATGAGATGTCCTGAGTGGCCATCAAAGGGGAAGCTGCCAAAACTTTGAGGGAGAAAAAAACATTCAAAGAGACAAAGAGGATCAAAGTGACCTTCACTGTAGTATTTTAAGGGGATTGAAAGAAGGTTGCATTAGGTTTGAGGGATACTGAGCTAGTTTATAGGCAGAGGGGTAGGACAGGAAGATACCATGGATGTGGATGAGAGATCATAACTGAGAAACAATGTTATAAAGAAGTTAGAGTTCTAGCAAGAAGTCATCTAATTCAAATGGGTTTTGACATTTTAATACAGGGAATATTCTTAGAGGAGAAGTTAGAGAAGCAACAAGGCACCCAGAGACTAGCAACAGCTGGAAGCTTGTGCCATCATGGGGTTGAAAGGACAGAGGGAGGAGTGGGGTGCTTGGAACCCCATTCAAGCCGAGACAGACTGAGAAGAGTTGGGATTCTCAGCATTACTCCTCTGCACTTGTCCCTGATTTTTGTCTGGGCATCATCTCTCTCTTCCACGCTCAGATGAGGTGTTTGGCTGGGGCCCCATCTCTCTTCATCCAGGGGTGGGTGTGAGATGCAGGCCCTATCAGCAGCACTCTATCCTTCTGGCCAAATGATTGGTTGAAGAACGAGCATGTGACTCAAGTTGGTCCAATCAGAGTGAAACCCAGGACTTGCCCGGGAACTGCCCGGAAGAGAATTTCTCTTTTTTTCTGCTGGACTTGAACCTGGGGGATTGTGAGGGGAAAATCTGTCTGAGGTGCAGCCAACACAGCAGAAGAGAAAGTTGGAGAGAAGCTGGTGACATTTATCAAGTCCTAGAATTTGCCACGTTTCAGTCTCCCATAGACCTGGGCTTTTCTGTTTCAAATCTTTTTTTGCTTAATGAATTTGAGTAAGATCTTTGCTTGAGACCAACCCAGCTCCTTGCTTGGCCTCTTTTGATCCCATTAGGTATTGAACATTTGTTTGCCTGTGGCTTTGACACCTGTGCAATTTATCAAAGAGGACTGTAGACACAGGTGATAGGTCATTGATGACAGGTTTTCTGAGTGGCAAAAATATGTACCCAAAATAGGATACCTTGTAGTTTTCCATTTGAAATTCTTCATTGTCAAATCTCACAGAGAGGTTTTGGCCCTTGCATTTGTAGGAGCATGACATCGCAACAAAGAGCCGTGAAGCAATTTCTCTTTTTGGGGGCGAATAAATATAGAATAAATCATTGTGAGAAACCACTGTGCTAGATAGTGTTCTCTCATAAGAGAGCGATTTGACTTGTAATTATAGTAAACTAACTACCATTTTATAGCCCTTTACCCTTTGCTGAGGTTTTCATATGTATCCTCTGATCGAACCAACCCAGGCTAAGCCACCCCTAAGAGATGGGTATCATAACCCCCATCTTATGGATCTGGAAATCAAAGCTCTGTGAGGTTAAAATAGGTCATTCAGACTCTCTAGCTAATAAGGGTCAGGCATGGGATTGAAAACTGGGTCTCTGTGATTTCAAAATGCCCCACACTGGCAGAATGAGAACATTTGAGGCAATGTAAGGGGGATTTTGATTCAGAATTCCTTTTGTACTTTTTGCTGTCATGGCCATCTGCATGACTTCCTTGGACCACTGAATGAGAGCCATAGATAAACCAGAATGTCTGTCATGGACACTAGTAGCAGGAGATAAGAGGTCACCAACCTGACCTTCTTCCCTCATCTCTCATCAAGTCCTGTTGACTCTGCTTTAACCTCCAGATCTGTCTGACTTCATCTCCAAACTCCCATCCCTGTTTTCCTGGACCACAGCTATCACTTCCTCACAGGTCTTTCTTTCCACTCTTGTCAATTCCAACCCATTCTTTATAGTAGATGGAAGAGAAAGAAACTTAAGCTTGAATGTGTCCTTTCTCTACCCAAGATCTCTCATGATCGCAACTTCTCTTGGGATAAAAAATAAACACCTTACGAAGTGTTTTTGTGTTGTGATGTCTGTGCCTCTGGCCTCTCTTCTCTCTAGCCCTACACCTACATCTCCCTCATTTGTTTCTGACCTCTATCCACACCGGTCCTTTCTCAGCCGCCTCTGGGATCATTATCTCTTAAGTCCCAGAACCTGTTCCCTCACCTGGGAGGCTCTAACCATCCTTTTCCTCTGTCCCTAACATACAACCCCTTGTGCCTAATTTACCTTGCGTGCCTTTCCAGATCAGTCATCCCTGTTCGTCAGAGGAGATGGCCAATTATCTGTTCCAGTAACAGCCTCTTCATTTCATTTCTACGTAGGATTTACCAGTTTGTAGTCCTATGTTTATGTAATCATTGACTTCTCTCTCCTCAGCTGACTGTGGGCTCCATGAGGACAGCAAATGTGTGTGCTTGCCCTGAATACTCGTTACATGATTTCCCCATTTCTTTCACCCTCTTCCCCTTCCTAAGAGCACCCATGCTTTCCTTTGTGGGATGAACTCTACTCTGATGTGTAACAGGTATGAGATTTGAGTGGTGCCAGCAATGTAGTCTTGCCCTTGTTGGAACTGTGGTGGACAGGCACGCAGCCCTGAGCTAGCCATACACATCATTCGCCCAACCACACTTGATTTGTCTTTTCAGTAGGCAATGTTAGACCTTTATTGGATGGTTTAGGAACTACGTTCTGATCTGCCTCAGCCATCTTGCTACCACAAAGGCAGTTGGCATGAGGACCAAGTTGATGTTCAGAAGAAGGGATTCTTGTGAGTGTTGCAGAGAAATCACAGTAGGGTATTCGTACCCCTGAAGGAAACTACATTACTGATAGTGGCCTAATTAAAATTCTTCAAAGTTAGAGGGTGAAAATGTTTCCCATAGGTACATCACTAAATCGCTCTTGTTCATTCTTTTTGGCTATCTCTTCATGTGATCCTCATCCGCCTTTATTGCTGGTGTCCTCCTGGGAGATTCTTCGTTCTTTCCAAGCCCACATACAGTGGAATCAAATTCCCCCATAAGGTCAACATTGAACCTAACCACTGAATTTGATTTGGTTCTTGTCCAACTCAGTTTGTGACCAGAATTGTGGAAAGAATCAAGTTCGTGAACCGAGATACCACTGTATTTGCAACACCCTCATTATGGATGGAGAGTATTTCTCCAATCTTCAAGCATGTGACTTGCTTTGAGATATGTGGGGTCTCGTACAGTTCCATTAGCTCTCTTGTTCTTCTGCCATAACTATGAGAGACATCTGGCCTGGATAGCCAGGTATTCCAAGGAGGGAGAAGAGAGATATCTGAAGCAGAGGTGCCTCAGTAGAGCTCAGCCAGGATCAGCCTAAGTCCAGGTAATCTGTGGACACATGAATGATTATAAAAGATGTTATTATAAGCCACTGAGTTTGGGGGTTATTGGAGAAATTTGTTGTGCAGCAGTAGCTGACTGATACAGTATTCAAGAACATAATTCCTACTGGGCATAACTGCTTCTGCTGGGTCACTTTGGTTTGTGGCCAGCTGTGAGCATGAGCATCCTTTTCCCTAATTCTGTATCAGATTTGGTCTGTGTAGTCCCAGCTTCTTAATCAATCTTTCTCTAATGCAACTCCTTCAACTCCCGGCCACTACCCCTTCTCCCATGGAAGCTTAAAACTGGCTCCGAAAGCTGGTCAAGAAGTCACCATGGCAACACCTCCATCCCCCAGCACTCCTTAGTCCCCAAACTCTAAATTCCATCATTCTCTTTCACCAAAAGAATGAAAAATAAAACATAAAATAATAAAAAACAAGAATATTAAAGCCTGCTTGCATTGCTAGGCATGCAGACTCACACAAACACCTGACTGTAGGCAGCAATATCCTGGCCAATTTGTCAAACAGCCAGGCTCTGTGTGTCAGTTCAGGTCTCCAAGAAGCAGACACTAAGACAGGATTAGACAAGCAAAAGATTTATTGGAGGAATTGACAGAGGAAAGCAGGCAAAGGCGGAAGAAGCAGGAAGAAACAAGACTTCGAATTGGCTGCAAGTCTGAGACCTGTGAAAGAGAGCAGGAAGACAGGGGAATTGGACAGGGGAGCCTTGACCACCACATAGGGTGGTGAGGAGTCCTCAGGCCAACGTCACCCTCTGAGGAGGCCCCCACCCTGTGGGAAGGAACTGGTGCTGTGCCATGCTGTGCCAGCTGATGGCTGAGGCAGTCTGGGAGTAACAGAGCCTCAGTGAGAATGGAGGTCACCTATGTCCTCACAGGAGAGAGCTGACTGTGTGCTTCTGCAGCTGCCACACTCTAAATCCAGACCGACCCTCACCCGATAAGCCCTGCATAGAGAAACTTGTTTAGATAAAGTGTTGGAAGGATGGGTGGTGGGAGAGGAGAAGAAATACAATCTCTCCCAAGAGCGAGTTTGGCCTTTTCAGAACATACTCATATAGAGCCGACATATGGAATACCTGACTTAGAGACAGGTGCACAAGACATGGTGTCTTTCTTTGTCTAAATCTGGAATGCTAACCAGATGGCTTTGGAGCAGGCCGTAGGTTTTTGGTTGTTCACTAAAGTGGTGTTTATTGTCAAGGATTACATGATAGCAAGAGAGGAGTATGGAAGCATTTCTGTACTTTCTCCTTGAAAGCAGCAGAAGAAGGTGCACAAAGTCTTCAAGACCAGCCTGTATAGCCAGGCTCCAGACATGGGAGAGAAGGTCCTGGCCCAGGATAACCATTAATTCAATCACTCATTCCTTCAGCAAATAATGATTGCATCATTATGCTCAGACTGCATGAGGGACTAGAGGGACGCTCCAGGTATCACCCCCTTGCCCCTCAGCCCTGCTCCGCTCTCCACGCTTTTCCATTTGCTCTGGCCCCAGAAGGCTGATGTGTGTGGACAGCATCAGGCCCCAGTGCTTTCTGGCTTCTGGTTGGGCGTGGTTAGCAAGAAGGTCCCAGCAGGAGATGTGAAGAAGGAGGGACGGTGAGGTCCAGCACTTGCTCCTCTGACTTGCTCTCTGTGTGATCACTTTTATCTCCATGACTGGCCACCAGGGCTCCTCCCACGAGGGCCGATTCTATACAACTCTCTCCTTTGAGGCTTCCCTAGCTGACCCCTCCCTGCCTCCCTCTTGGGGTGATTGGTACAGGTTTGTGCCGCTGCACCACCCTTTTGTGAAAATAAACCCTGCTCTGCTTTTCTGAATCAGGTGGCCCATCAGTCTCACCTGGGAGTGATGTAGGAGGATAACAAGACGGACTTAGCCTCCATGCGACCAATGACTATTGCCTTTGTTAGCTCAGGCCGCCATAACAAACACCATAGACTGGGTGGCTTAAATGACAAGTTTATTCCTCACAGTTCTGAAGGCTGGAAACTCCATGATGAAGGTGCTGGCTGATTGGTTCTGGCTTGTAGCAGGCCACCTCTTTCCTGTGTCTTCCTGTGGTCTCTTCTTTTTTTTTTTTTTTTTTTTTTTTGTGGGTACCGGGGGTCGACCTCAGGACCTCGCGCTCCAGCAGGCACCTGTGCTGCTGAGCGATATCACCGGCCCTTTTTTCGTATGAGATTCCGGGAGTCGAACTCGGGCCCTCACGCTTGCCAGGCAGGCGCTTACGCCGCTGAGCCATCTCACCGGCCCCCTGTGGTCTCTTCTTATGAGAGCATTTACTCCAGCATGAGGACTGGCCCCTCCCCACAATTACATTACTGAAACCAAATTTCCTCCCATTTGGACCTCCCTCCAAATGCTATCACATTTGGGTATTAGAAATTCAACACCTTCCATCCCAGTGTGGGGAGATACAATTTAGTTCATAAAAGACTTCAAACAAATTATTCTAAAAACATTTCAAATTATGATACAAATCATATCTACAGTGGAAACTCACACAGTAGTCCTTATCTGGGGGCAGCTGGAGGTCAGAAAAGGCTCTGTATTAGTGAGCTTTTCTGTTCTTAGGACAAAATGTCTGACACCTGGAACTTAAAGGAGGAGAAGTTTCTTTTGGCTTATGGTTTCAGTGGTTTGAGTCCATGGTGTGCCAGCTCCAAGGCAGAAACATCACAGCAGAGGGGCACGGCCAAGGAAAACTGCTCACCCCATGGCAGTTGGAACCAGAGAGATGAGGAGCCAGAGCAAGAGATTTATCTTCCAGAGATGCCCCCAGTGACCAACATCCTCCCACAACTCATTCAGATTTGAACTCATGAATGGATTAATCCACTGGTAAATACAGTGCTCTCATGATCAAGTCACTTTCTGAAAGTGCCACTTCTAAACACATGAGACTTTGGGGGGTCATTTTAGATCTAAACCATAATAGGCTCCCCCAAGGAGGTGGTACATTTTGTATGCCCTGTGTTGGGCATTGAAGGAGGCTTCAGGTAGAGTAACTGCTCCAGGAAGACCCTGAGATGGGAAGAAGGGCTTGGGTTGTTCTGGGAACTAAAAGAAGGCTGGGGTTGGGGGAGAGTGACAGAGAGGAGACTGTGGAGGTGGGGGGCGATTTCCCAGGAGATGGATAAGGCATCTAAGTGGGAAGGGAAAGAAGCTGGACCCCTCGTGAGAGATACTATCTCCATATGGCTGTGCCCCTGCCCCATCTCCTTGAGTCCTGAGCTTCAAGGCCCATGGAAGTTATTTTTCATTCATGTGTGACCAGCTCATACAAATGTGTCAGCCTTTGGGCTCTCTATGTCTTTCTCTTCTCTAAAGAATAGGATTCAGGGTAAGGAATGTTGGTCAAAGGGTACAAAGTTTCAGTTGTGCAGGATGAATCAATTCTGGAGATCTAAAAAATGTGATGAATACAGTTAACAGTACTGTTTTAGGGGGCTGGGGATGTAGCTCAGTAGCTGAATTGTTGCCTAGCACACAAGAGGCGTTGCCTCCAATCCTCAGCATCACAGGGAGGGAAATGCTGTGTTATATACTTGAAACTTGTTAAGAGAGTAGATTATATCTCAGCATGATGGTGCATGCCTATATTCCCAGCATTCTGGGAGGCTGAGGCAGGAGGATCACAAGTTCCAGCCTCACCTGGGAAACTTATAACTGAACAAGACCCTGTCTCAAAATAAAACATAAAAAAAGGGCTTGGGATAGGGCTCAGTGCAGAGGTCCTGGGTTCAATCCCCAGGACAACACACACACACACCTTCAGACTGACACTGACTGCTGATCTTGGTGGTCAGGGCTCCCTGGCTGAGCCAAGAGAAAAGTCCCCAGGTGTGAAAAGCTGAGCTAAGGCTGGGCTGCTGTGCTCCTCTTCTGGGCTGCGGCGTAGCTGTGAGGATCGACACTGTGTGAACCACGGGCCAGAGGTTCCAAATGGCTCAGAGGGAGAACCAGCCTGATGCACAGAGGGCTGCTTATTAAAAGTTCCCAAGATGCCAGGGCACGCAAGATAGAGAGTACTTGGCAGGACACTGTGGAATCTCATTTATTGGATCCATTATCTGAATTAGGGACAATTTGAAATTACGACCACGAGATAGACATAAAAGATAAGAGTGTTTGCAATTTCCCTTGCTCCTGCTTGTCTGTGGTGTGGGCATTGTGAGAGCTTTTCCTATCCCTTCTCGTGTTTCAGAATCATTTAATTAGTTCTCTGGACCCCAGAAAAGGAGGAAGGGAGCTGGCATTTACCATGTGCTACTAGGCACTTTACTAGGCGTTCTAACCCCGAAAGCCATATGCAATTTTAGTTTCTCATTTAACCCTCTCTGCAGCTCTACACAGAAAGTATTATTTCCGCATTCTGGGAGTGGGGATGTGCTGAAGCTTAGCAAGATGGGGCACCACAAGTCTAGTCCCTCAAAGTTGGCATATCCATCTGTCCATTTGTCCATCTATCCACCTATTTATTTATCTGCCCATCCATCCTTCCATCTCCACTTATTTAGCAATTCTTATTGATTGCATTTCATGGGCTCTGTTCTGGGCACAGGGGTGTCATCAAGCCAGGAGCAACTTGGTCTTCGGCCCTTATGGAGCTCATAGTCTACTGGGGTGGGTGATCAGACCTCCCTGGGTACCTCCGGTGGGACGTCTCAAACACCAAGGTCCTCTATAAACCCTTGATCTGGACTTGGGCACCTGGAAGAATTTGGGGTTTCACAGTGGCCCAAGAGCTACTCTCAGTTACCCAAACTTTGTTGCCTGAGACTGAGGGAACTTCCTGGTTGTAAACTTTTTGTGTTAACACCAAAGTGGGATGATTGATCACCATAGTTCAGTGGTTCTCAATAAAAGGTGATTTTGCTCCCTACTCCCTGGGAAATACGGTGGTATTAGGAAACATGTTCGACTGTCAAAACTGGGGCCGAAGGGCTGCTCCTGATATCTAGTGGGCGGAGGCCAAGAATGCTGCTAAATGCCCTATAGGGTTCAGTGCAGCCAAGAGTAGGAAACTGTCCTAGTTGGTAGGGGAAGTGGCAGTGAAGGGAAGGGAGACTGTAAGACTGATAGATGTGTTGATCTAGAGACCAAGATGGGAACTAAAAGCTCTGCATGGCCCAAGGGGATTAAAGCCCCTCCTTGTCTACCATCCACGCTTCTTCTGAATTATTGTTTCTCAACCTTTCTTGGTCATAAGACTTGATTACCTGAAATGTTTGTTAACAATCAGATTTCCAGCTGCTGGGCATAATCCCAGTACTAGGAGGCTGAGGCAGGGGGATCTCTGTGAGTTTGAGGGCAGCCTGGGCTATATAAGTAAGTTTAAGGCCAGTCTGCACTACATAGTGAAAAACCTGCCTCAAAAAAACAAAAACAAAAAACAAACAAACTGAGAAACCAAAAACCAATCAGATTCCTAGGACCCACTCCAGTCCTTCTGTTTCAGAACTTGCAAGAGAGACGACCTGGAATCTGCAGTTTTGTCCCTTGAGTTTGGGAAACACTGGGCTAAGTCACTAATGGAGACACTTGGGGTGGAAGGGACTGAGGGCTCTGTGGAGCCTGATATTGGCCACCTTGGTGGTGGTTCCACCACACCGTGGGGACCACAGAAAGTGCACACATTGCTGGCCAGGTACTCACAGTCTTGGCCCCAATTTACTAGAGCTGTGTGAGGCTAATCGGCTGTCTGCTCTGACAAGGTGACCTAAGCAGACGCTCATGCAGCTGGAAGGTCTCTTTGAGGTCACATGAGAACCTCCTTGCTGGCCAGTTGTGGAAGTGGAGGCCGTGAGATCAGGTCCAGCAGCCACTTGTCACAGAGCTAAAGAAAGAGCAGGGCCAGGACTCTGACTCAGAACTCTGGGGACTGAGACATTTTTATTACTCTGTGCACCCTCTCTCCAGAGCCGAGAGCAGAGGGCTGTGGGTGGGGAAATACGCAGGCTCCTCTGGAATGACTGTAAAACCCACTGTGGGATTCTCTCCACTAGGAAACTGTTACCTCTTTGTCTGATTTTGTTTGTACTCTGTTGTGTTCTGTAAAGGATTTCGAATCAGCTTATCAAAAATACCCACATGGAATAACATGGAAAAATGTACATAAGAATTAAAAAAAATCAAACTCAGAAACTGGATATAGAAGGGGGAGTCAACTTCAAATTTGATGTTGAACTTCCTGCCAGCCAAACCAAAAAAAGAGAGAGGCTGTTACTGCATAGTTTTTGTGTTGAAGGTTTTTAAGAGTTCAGACATTCCTACAGGGCAACTGAAAACAGGTAATTTCTTACATGGGCTTTCATGCAGGGGCGATGTGTAGGATGGTTCTCTCAACCATCATCCAGTGCTGTAATCAGTTACACTATTTCTTATAACAACACAACAAAAGCCAGAGCATATATGCAGGGAGCAATGATTTTATGTTAAGGAAATTTTTTTATGGCAGCACCAGTATTTGGGAAGGGTCTAAAGAATATTTGATGTTGATATAAATGGGATATTTAAATTCTTGGACAGATAACTCAGTAATTTGCTTCTAGAAATCTACCTGAAGGAAATAATTGTGGGCCAGGGCTTATTTATATACCAAGGCATCCACTGAGCACTAATTAATCTACTGCATAACCATGTATTGAGTGTCCTACCACGACAGCTGGCTTCTAGATATGGTCATGCACTGGTTACCCACAAGGCCATAGATTTTAGGGTGGTATTGCTCTTGTTAATGAGCTTGTCATTGGCGTAGATCTACACAATTGTGTATGATCAGTAGTAGTCATAATCATAGTTGTAGTAGAGGTCCTAGCATCTGGCGGAACAGGACCAATAGATGGTTAACTTGAAAAGTCAGTTAAAATGAAGAACAAAAACAACTTGTGAGCTGAGATGGGGGTAGATGGGTGGGCACACCAGGAAGTACCATGTTAGCTTTAATATGGGCACTGTAGAGTGATTTACAGAAGGAATCGAGAGTGATTAGGCAAAAATGGGTAAAGATGAGTTAAAAATTGTGCATGCATAGCTAAATCTTGGAAGTGACCTACATGCCCATCAAAGCATGAGTGGATAAAGGAAATGTGGTATATATACATAATGGAATACTACTCTGCCATAGAGGATACATTTGGGTCATTTGTAGGAAAATGGATGTACCTTGTTATGGTTTATGTCTCGCTGTCCCCCCAAAGCTTCATGCGGTCATGGGGGTGGGCTTCTAGAGTTTGTGATTGATTTGTTGTCTAGTGCTGGGATTATGGGCACCCGCCCTGGGGAGAGTAGCCTGCATACAATATAAGGGAGGGAAAGAGGCTCGCTTTCTCTTGCTGCTCCTCCCTTTTATGCTCTTGCTGCTTTTGCTGTTTTCTGCCAGCACGAACTGTTGCCCTCTGCCATGTGCCACCCTGCCTTGGAGCCAGCCAAGTATGGACTGAAACCTCTGCAAACTGTGAGCTAAATAAACCTTTCCTTCCTTAATTTTGGGTGTCAGGTATTTTGTCTCAACCAACACATACCTTAAGACCATAATATTAAGTAAAGTAAACCAGACAGACAAGCATAAATATCGCGTAGTTTCTTTTATATGAGAAACTCAAAGTATAAATAACTTAAAGAGCAAAATAAAGATAGATAATGCAAAAAGGGAGATAGAACCTCTGCAAATGAGAAGGGGAACTAGAGATGGAGGCAGAGGGGGAGGGAAACGAAGGGAATTAAAAAGAATTAAGATATGTCATGTACAAGGACCAACTCCCTGCAATGAATATAATCATTATGTACAGCAAAAATGTACTAGTAAACATAATTATAAAAATGTTATGCATGTGAAGCAAAAGCTGTCGATGCCCACCCACATTCCTTGGCCTTACTCTGCTAACACCTATCAACTGCATCCTACAGCAAAACCCCGGCCTCTCCACTAAAGGGCCTGCACTAGCCCACGCCCAGAGGTTGGGCTGGAGGCACCGGAGAGCAGCCTTTGGCCAGTGGTGGTTGGGAGTTGCAGGGTGACTACCCTGGCTTCTTCACCTCTTCCGAGGTAAAACTCTGACAAATGTCTACCCTCTCTCCCAGACTTTCCTAAGAGGAACTGAGCCCCGCAGCATCACACCCCTTCATTGGCTGCCTTCTGTTGCCTTTGCCCCTTCATTCATTTACTGATATTTCCCCCAAAACTACTCGCATTCAAATTCTGCTTCCAGTGGAACCTATTATCTTTATAAGTAGGGAAATCAAACACAGTCAATTTTATTTAAAAGATATCATTGGATCGGTCACTTTGAGGCTCTACCCACCTCCCACATTTCCAGCCCCCAAATTCAGTTCTGGGCTCCTACTGTGTAGCCAGATGTGGCGCTGAGAGTGGGTAGCTTTTCTGGCAGAAGCTGCCACCGCGGGTCCTCTTTGTGTGGCCTCTGATGCACACAGACTTGCCTGAAGGAACCAAGAGTTGATAGACACAGAAAGAGAGCAGAGCCAGATGGCTGGACTGGGATTTCTCTGGACAGGTGTGAGCTGCTCTGCTGACCTTGGACCTTGGTTGAGGATGTTTGCTCCATCAGTGTGTGGGTGGGTAGGGTCAGGTTCTAGGCCTTGAGTCAGATGGAGGTGGGCTTGAAACTTGCAGCTGGCATTTACTCGTTCTTTGACCTTGCCTGGTTTAATTAGTCCCTTGCCTCATGTGATTGGCATGAAAATCAAAGGAAGAAAGCGTCCATACATTGGTAAGCACTGCACCCGATGTGCCATACAGCACCAGCGCACGGATACAACACAGGTAGGAGCCTGTGTGCATCCCAAATGTACTTCTGCAGTTTTCAGGTTATCGCAAGCCTAGATAATGTGCCTGGCTCATGCTCCAGTATTTATCTACAGAGAGATAAGACCCATGAATGCAGAAAAAGATTTATTGTCTCCAAAAAATTTTTGTTGATATTGAAATTTTCAAATATACACAGAAGTAGAAAGAATAATATAATGAACTCTTAACTCTCCATCATCCAGCTTCAGCAATTTTACCTGTCCACCCCCGTTTTCTTTTTCCTGGAGTACTTTGAGGCAAATTCAGGGTAGAAGTCATTTCATTTGTCGCCTTCAGCTTGCGGTGTAACAAAGGTAACCTCGTTCTTCAGCAGAGCTGACTGAAGTCCCTCTTGGCAGCGCCATGAAGACCATCGTGTCCACTCTGCGGCTCTGGGCACTGATGTCCTCGCTCTTTGGATGCTCTGTCCTCCTAGGGCCGTGCTGGCATTGCTGGCGTTGAGGCTAGATCTCATTTATTTCCAGGTGCCTGCCAGTGCCTCTCTAGCCCGATCTGACATAATTCATGTTGAGCACCTGTCTTGTCTCAGGGAAGGCGCTGCTGCCTCCACATTTCAGAATAAATATCTGCTTAAATGGCTCAGTGTTCAGGCTCGTTTCTCATTTCCGAGGAGGCTCTTGACTGATGACCTAAGGAACTGTTTCCCTGCGACTGACGGGTAATGCGGTATCACAGCCTTGCCTATTCTCTCTCTTCTAGAGGCTGGGTCAGAGCTGTGACTTCTAAGTGCCACCGCCTGCTTCCCATAGAGGTGTTTGTCCCCAACCACTGCCTTTCCCCCAAGTCTGCTGGCTGCCAGGAAGTAAGGCACGCCATCCTAAGGATGCTCCAATGGGACACGTTTCCCACCCACTCAGTGTGAAAGGCCTCCAGGGGGAAGGTGAAGCAGGGGTCTCTGTGAATGCCCGTGCTGGAGCCCTCAGGCAGCCCTGAAAGACAGTCTATGAAAAAGACCTTGAACTGTACTGGTTGCAAAGTTTGTGAGAGGGATTGTGGGTAGAATTCTCTTAGCATGAAAGCTACAAACTGTGAGGCCAGGTCATATTCAGATATCTGTAGGCCCAAAATGCTCTTACTTTTTGAAGCTTTCTTACATCACATTGGTCATAATAAAAAGTACCCACATCCCGCCTTGTATGCAGTTCAAACATAAATGCTGAGGTGCCGATGACGAGAATGTGACTGACACTCTGTAGACATTTAATTCAACATCTACTATGTTTATAGCCCAAGCTACACTCTAAACTGTTATATTCTTCACATTGTTAATTATCCATCTATTCACTTAGTATTTTTGGGGGGTATCTTAATCTTCATGGGGGGCTGTATTAGTTGCCCTATAATTCTAGGTAACTCACTACAGTAGCAAAAGGTTTTTCATTACTACAGTGAAAATCTGAGGCAGGATACCTTATAAGTAACAGAAGTTCTGGAGGCTCAAGGGTATGGCATGAGTATCAGATTGGGCCTGGTGAGGACCTCAGAGTAGATGAGAACACAGTGGAGGGGTGCGGAGGAAGAGGTCACATTTTCAGAGAGGAAGCCAGAAAGCATCCCAGGGCTAAGGCTTGGGCTTTTATGACAGCTTGATCTTGAAGCGCTGATTCAGGGTCCCATGAGAAGTACCTCAGCACCTTAATGACCTAAAGACTTCCCGTTAGGCCCCACTCCTTAATGTCGTCATGCCGAGGACCACTCTGCTAACACATGCATCTTGGGGGACAAATTCAAACCATACCCAAATTACAACAGGGGTGCTTTTCTATTTTCCCAGTCTGAATCTCACTTTTAGAGTCTCTCTCTCCTTTTTTGAAACAGGTCTTTGTATGTAGTTCAGGGCTGACCTTGAACTCACTATGTAGCCTAGGTTGGCCTTGACCTCACAGTGGTCCTCTTGCCTCAGCCTCCCAAGTGGGATGACAGGTGTGCACCACCACACCTGGCTAGCTGTAGACTCTTGGAAAGCTTGTTGGCCTGAGCCAGTTTTCATTCCCACCCAGCACTTCTCACTGCCTGCCATCTGGGGTCCTCCCCAGAGTCCCAGGCATCCTCACCCATGTGCAGTTTCAGCTGACCAAATGCACAGATGCTACTGCACAAATGGAGAAAAAGTGAAGCTCCTAGCCCTGATTATCCAACCTCACTTGGCATCGAAAATGGAACCTGGAACTTATGAGGTAAAAAGACACTGGATTCCATGGAATGTCTTCTTTATCCAAAGACACTGTGGAGAGAGATCACTGGGCCAGGATTTCTTATGATTTTTTTTCTTTTACCTGTCCAGGAAGTCTTCTTTCCTTCCGTCCTTCATAGAGATTGAGGGCATGGCTCAAAAGTCAAGCTGCTTCGCCTTAGGTCCCTACTCTAATGGGACGGAGACACAACTCTGACCATGCTAGACCCATTGAATTTTACACTTTAAATGGGTGAACTGTGTGACATGTGAATTAGACCTCAATAAGGTTTTGTGTTTTTGTGGGGGTAGGGATACTGGGGATTGAACCAAGGGACTTTGCACTGAGCTACATCACCAGCTTTTTAATTTTTTATTTTGAAACAGGGTCATGGTAAGTTGCTAAGTTGCCCAAGCTAGCTTGCAATTGAACTTGCAGTCTTCCTGCCTCAGCTTTCCGGAATGCTGAGACCGTGTTTCCCTGAAATAAGACCTAGCTGGAAAACAATCAGCTTTGAAAACTAGGGATCAAAAATACCAGCCCCTGAGATGGCTCAGCGGCTTAAGCGCCTGCCCGGCAAGCGCAAGGGCCCAAGTTCGACTCCCGGGACCCACATACAAAAAAGGGGCCGGTGATATCGCTCAGCGGCACGGGCACCTCCTGGCGCGCGAGATCCTGAGGTCGACCCCCCCGGTACCCACAAAAAAAAAAAATACCAGCCCCAATCACCCTATCCTTGACTTACCTGTCATCACTATTCTCTCGCTTGGTAGACACTCTGTAAGGCAGGTTTTCAAGGCTATTTTCTGGCTAGGTCTTATTTTGGGGCAAAAAGGAGATTACAGGCACATGCCACTATAGACAGCTCTCAATAAAGCAGCTTTAAAAAACCCTGTCTCCCATGTCTACCACCATGCACTAAACTGAAGTCAAAATGTATCAAAGATCTAAATATTAAAACAGAAACACTAAATCTACTGGAGGAGAAAGTAGGTAGAAATCTTGAAGACATAGGGGTAGACAAAGAGTTCATGAACAAAGCCCAAACTGCATGGGAAATACTTCAATGAATCAACAACTGGGATCTCATCTTATTAAAAAGTTTTTGCATATCAAAATAAATCACCAGAGTTCAATTCCTGGTACAAAAAAAAAAAAATCATCAACAGAGTGAAAAGAAAATCCACAGAGTGGGAAAAATTTTTACCCAACTGTCCCTCAAGACAAGGGACTTCTATCTAGAACATATAAAGAATTGAAAAAAGTCAGACCCACCCCCAAATTCAAAGACCCAATCCAAAAATGGGCATCTGAGATGAATACACACTTCTCAGATGAAGAAATACAAATTGCAAATAAATATTTGAAAAAATGTTCAACACCATTGGTCATTTGAGAAATGCAAATTAAAATAACACTGAGATTCCATCTCATCCCAGAAAGGATGGCTGTCATCAAGAAATCAACCAATAACAAATGATGGAGGGGTTGTGGGGAAAAAGGAACACTTCTCTACTGTTGGTGGGAGTGTAGACTGGTGCAAACATTGTGGAAGTCAGTGTGGTGACTCCTCAAAAAACTAAGATTAGAGGTCCCATTTGACCCAGCTATTCCCTTTCTGGGTATCTTCCCAGAAGAATTAAAAACATCATATCACAGCAATATATGTGCACCCATGTTTATAGCAGCAAAATTTGTAATAGCTAAATGTTGGAAACAACCCAAATGCCCATTAACTGAGGAATGGATAAAAAAGATGTGGTATTTTTATACAATGGAGTACTACTCAGTTATAAAGAAGGATAAACTTAAGGCTTTTACAGATAAATGGATGCAACTTGAGACCATACTCATAAGTGAAATATATCAGACTCACATGTGTAAACATCGTATTGTCTCCCTAGTGTAAGAAACTGAAAGAGTAAATAAGATCCAAAATGTACAATAGATATTGTGAAAGGGGAAGAAACTGCTCAAAAGGAAAAACAACTGGGATTGGGGAAAAGAGAAAAGAAGGAAGGGAAAAGAAAAAAAACATATACAAGATAACTAAGATAATTATACTACTAATTTCTATTAGTTCATTGAAAAGAACAGTGTGTGCTTATATTGTTTGATCAATTTTTCATGCCTATATCTTGTAATCTGAGCAACAACATTGAAGATAACAATACGCAATTTATTAACCATTGTTAATCACCTATTAGCTTGTTTTGAAATTCTGTATCGTTTTTATTATTTTTTCTCTTAAAAAAAAATCCTGTCTCTACCACTTTTTTTTTTTTTTTGTTGGTGGGTACCGGGGGGTCGACCTCAGGACCTCGCGCGCCAGCAGGCGCCCATGCCGCTGAGCGATATCACCGGCCCCTTTTTCATATGTGGGATCCGGGAGTCGAACTCGGGCCCTCGCGCTTGCAAGGCAGGCGCTTATGCCGCTGAGCCATCTCACCGGCCCTCTACCACTTTTTAGCTGCATGACTGTCTTAGTCACTTTTCTTGTTGCTGAGACATGATACTTGACACCCACAATTTAAAGGGGGAAAGGTTTCCTTTGGCTCGCGTTTCGGTCCACAGTCAGCTGGCTCCCGGGAAGGATGGCATGGCAGAGGAGAGCTGCTTATGGCAGAGTGAAGGGAGGAAGTAGCAGGAGCTAAACCTTCCGGGTCACACCCACAGTGACCCACCTCTTCCGACCACGTCCCACCTCCTGGCAGCAAGCCAGTTTTGAGCCCCTCTCGTCCAGTCATCTCCCAAAGGTCCCACCTCTGACTCCATGAGGCTTTAGGGGAACATGGATCTAAACCATAGCAATGACCTTGGGCAAGTGACTGATCATGTTAGTGCCTCCGTTTTCTCATCCATTATTGCAGTGTCCCACAGCTTCTGTAACAAATACCCACGAACTGGGCGGCTTGCTTCCTTCCCAGTTCTAAAGTCTAGAAGTAAGAAGCTGCGCTGGCATTAACAGGGCCACGTTCTCTCCAGAGGGTTTGGGGAATCTGCTCCCAGCTTCTGGTGGCTGCTGGCAATCCCCGTCATCCCTTGGCTTATAGAAGCAGCATTCCAAGCTCTGGTCCTATTGTCAAATGTCTTCCTTCCCTGCACATGCGTCTTTATCCAAACATCCCTCCCCTTATAGGGACACCTGAATCTAGTATAACCTCATCTTAATTTGACTACTTCTGCAAACATCTTATTTCCAAATAAGGTCATATTCACAGGTTCCTAGTAGACATGAATTTTAGGGGGGGAAAGTACTTCAATGAAGCACACCTCCCTAAATCTTGCTTCCTACCAAACGCTGTCACCATGAGACAGTAAAGTACTCTTACCCCTACTTTGGTTTATGTTACTTGTAAAAAAACCCATTGATTAAAATAAGAACAAAATGGGAGCAGGACAGAACCCTTGCAGATTTCGTGCCTGGACCTGGGGCCCAGTGTGGGTCTGTGCATTCCATTTGTGTAGACCATGCCTGGTGTGTAGTGAGGAGAGGAAATGGGCCCCTAATGTGATGCTGGGAATGCTGTCCACATCCTCTTTCTTCTGTCTGCACGCGTCAGGTGGGGCTTCCTCTTGCATCAGCTCTGTGGTCGGTGTGTAAAGTACAGTGCGGAGTCACGTTTGCTGTGCTGCCAATGCCATGCATGGCTCTGGGATGGAGTTATGGCTCTTCGCTGAATTACGCCTGTTGGATGGAGGCCTTCCAACCACGTGGTTCACTTCTATTGTGCCACTTGCTAGAGAAGAGACCTGGAAGCAGAATGTTCTTATCACCAACCTCCTTTTTCATGTTGTAGCACACACTGGAAGTAAGGAGGGGACAGAACTGAGGGTTGTAACAAAATTGGCAAGATGGGATCATCAACAATGGCCCTAGGAAGAGGCCTGTGGTTAAAATCAAGTCAAATAGGAGCTTGTTTTGAAGTCCAAGAGGGTTCTGATGAAGGGAAGAGAAGAGGCAGCAATGGGTAACATTACAAGCAGAGGCAGGTTGTTCAAAGAAGCCAGGAGGAAAACAAAGCAGAGAAAATAAGAAAACATGTGGTCCAATCATCGGGAAATCAGGTCAGCCTTATGATGATTAAATGATGGCAGCATTTGCCCAGATGCCAGTGTTAGGGCATGAGGAGGAAGTAGGCATTGTGGTTGCCATAGAGATCTGTGCTGCCATAGATATCATCACTAACATGCTAAGGGCTTCACTGCTACACATGAAGCAACCATTGTGAAGGGACAAGAAATGGTTTCTTTTTGAGAAAGCCAGCTGTTTGTATTACTGGTGGAAGTAAAGAGACCAAATAAATGAAGATTCTTACACTAGAGATAAAATACGATGTTTAAAGTAAATAAGATCGAAAATGTACAATGATATTGTGAAAGGGAAAGAAACTGCTCAAAAGGAAAGAACAACTGGGATGGGGGAAAGGAGAAAAGAAGGAAGGGAAAAGAATATACATATGAAGATAAGATAATTATACTAGTAATTTCTATTAGTTCATTTAAAAAGTTTGTGCTTATATTGTTTGATCAATTTTTCATGTCTATATCTTGTAATCTGAGCAACTACTTTGAAGATAACAAAACGCAATATATTAACCATTGTTAATCCCATATTAGCTTGTTTTGAAACTCAGTATCATTGTTTTTATTGTTTTTTCTCTTTAAAATTAAAAAAATGAAGGTTCTTGTTATTCTTCCACCAGAATAATTCAGTAATTCTGTAATTCAGCATCACAGAATCGTTAAGGGCCCAAAGAAGTCTCCTAAAAATTTTCAGTAATACTTTTCTGTATCATATGGAGAAATATATTGCCCAGGTTTGTCCAAATTTGTTTGTTTGTTTTTGTTTTTGCTTTGGAGATAGGATCTCAATATGTAGTCCAGGCTGGCCTTGAACTCACAATAACCCTCCTGCCTCAGCCTCCTGAGGGCTGAGATTACAGGCATACGCCATCACACTCGGCTAAATTTCTTATGTGAAATGGAAAAACCAAGCTTGCTATTTCAGGTAACTCAAGACAGTGGAAGAAGCAAACTGGCCTTCTGCTTTCCGTGTGGCCTGGGAGGGCTTTTCAGTCCTTAGATGTGCATGGAGTTCCGTTTGCAGTGACCGAGTTGACTGATCATGCGTCCAAGGTCCTAACCAGTTCCATCTCAGAAGCTGGTCAATAAAATGAAAGCATCATAAGTGAGAAGTGCCTTGGAACACCGTTGGCTGGAGGCCACGGCTTCTGTTACTCAGAGATCCACTATCCGGTTGTCCCTGCAGGTGGCAGTTGGTTCTGGCTATGGGACCGTCTATGGGCTGAACGATGTCTCCCCAAGTTCATACAATGAAGTCGTAATTGCCCTACCTGAGAATAGGACGGTACGTGGACTTCAAAAAGGCATTAGATTAAAACGAGGTCATTAAGTGGGTCTGGGACTAATGTGACTGTGTCCTGACATGAAGAGATTAGGATACCACTGGAGGCACAGGGGAAGACAGTCATTTGCAAGTCGAGGAGAGAGGCCCCAGAGGAGACCAACCCTGCCAATGCCTTGGTGGTGCACTTTCAGCCTCCAGAACTGTCAGAAAATAAACTTCCATTAAAACCACCCAGTCTATGGCACTTTACTATGGCGGCCCTGGAAAACCAATCCAGCCCTAGTTCCAATAATGAACGTTTGCCTCAACCTCTTTGTCTAAGACAACCGCACCCTCACCCCAGTCCACCGTTTCCCACCCTCCACCCTGGGGCTGGTGTCTGAACTCCGCCTGTGATTATGGCTGGGTTCTCTGTATACATTTTTCTGAGGCCAGCTGTCAGGATTTATGAGACATCATAAATACGATGGCCCCCAGGTCCTTGCTGCTTAGCTCTGTGTACCCTCAGAGGTGCTGTTATGGGACTTGCTTGCCTAACATCCTGCTGGGAAATCTCCCTTCTCTACTGCGTGTGTTTCCAGAAGGGGCTCCCAGTCATCACAGCTCTTTTCCCCTGACAAGGCCAGTTGTCTGATTCATGGCATGCAGCAATATTCTTGACCAAGAACCATCCCAGAAGAAGGATATAATGGTTTTTGTAGCTAATTGGATGTAGGGAGAGAAGGAGTTGAATATGCCACTCTGGCTTGGACTTCGGGATAGATAGTTCTTTTTTTTTAATGTGGGTACCGGGAGTTGACCTCAGGACCTCGCGCTTGCCAGCAAGCTCTTGTGCCGCTGAGCGATATCACCGGCCCTTTTCTTCCTTTATGTGGGTTCTGGGAGTCGACCTCAGGACCTCGCGCTTGCCAGGCAGGCGCTTGTGCCGCTGAGCCATCTCACCGGCCCTGGGATACGTAGTTCTGAGACTAGAGACATGGAGAGATGAGCAAATTAGGGGAGACAGTGATGCACTGTAGCTTTCAACTGCGAAGAAGCAAGTGGATAAAAGTGATGCTTTGAGAAGGCTGGTTTAGGATTGGCAGGCAGAGCCTGGAGGAAGGAGCATTGATCCTGGTGTGAGGTCAAGAAATAATGCTATTGGGCCGGTGAGATGGCTCAGTGGCTTAAGCACCTGCCCAGCAAGCGCGAGGGCCCGAGTTCGACTCCCGGAACCCACATACGAAAAAGGGGCCGGTGATATCACTCAGCGGCACGGGTGCCTGCTGGCGCGTGAGGTCCTGAGGTCGATCCCCTGGTACCCACAGGGAAAAAAAAAAAAAAAAAAAAGAAATAATGCTATTAACCAACCCGCCTCAATTCTAAGGGTGGTAGCAAAAGCCAGGTTCAGCTTGAGCACTGGTCTCAGGGTGGGCTGGAGCTGAATTAGGGCGTGGAAATTGGGGAGAGGTCCTTGAATGCAAGGTTGAAGGAAGAGGGTTTTAAGTTCACTACAAGAAGCAAGGAAAAAGGAGGACAAAAGAGCCAGCGTCTCTCTCTGCCTGGGGTGCCACATGCATTAAGGGACAGGCGCAAATTCTGCTCATGGTGAGACAGGCAATCTAGGAACAAGATGGCCCACATTCAATTTTAAGTTCTTCACTTTGCTCCACTCCACCTAAACTTTCGTGTCTCCCAAGCACAGAGACTTATTAGCCCAGTTTGTTTGGTTCTGTTTTTAAAAAGGAATCAAGAAAGGGATGGTGTGTGGTATTTCCAGCGAAGCAATAGCATCCAGGATGTGCTACAACCCTTGCACTAAGGATGCCTTAGTTGGCAAATGGGTTTCAGGTTATGAAGCTTTCTGTGGTTGGCTGCGGCCAACACCGTGGAGGTGCTCAGCAAGCGTTCATGGATTGACTGACGGTCTCAAAACGGTTCTTCCGTGAGCAGTCCCTGTATGACTCATCTTCCAGCTCTGCCCAGTGGCCTGGCCTTGAGAATGCCGCTCCAAAGAGAGCGTAGAAACGCTCCATCGCCATTTGGAGACCCTAGTTTGGGAACTGGCTGCACTCAAAGACACAAGGTTCACTCTGCAACTTCAAAAACATTTTTTTTTTCTCCAGCCAAGATTCCGTTCTGCTGGCAGTTCTTATTTGTGACCTAGCTGCGGCCAGTGCCCCAGGGAACAATGCTGTCTAAACTTCCTCCTATTTACTGACCTCCCCACCCCCGCCCGCCGCCTCCGGGAGTCCGGTGCTTCCCAAGAAGCTCTGCGCCAGCCCTTTCTGCACCCAGCCTCATGCAGTGCTGCTCACAGCCTCACCCTATCAGCGCGGGTCCAGGCTGGAGGGCAGCCAGTCGCAGCCATGAATGTTGGCGTGGGGCTTAAGTCCGCACTGGCGTCCCTCCTGCCTGCATGGCCCTGGTCTGGTCTTCCTGCTTTGACTTCTCTCTCTGCTGTGGCCAAAGCACGTGCATAGTTTTTGGTCCAAACCGTGGGCAAACAGCTGGGATTTGTGTTACTGCATTCACACTTAGCCCTGTGGATTTGGGCTCTGGCAATGTCTGAATTAATTTTTCTTTTGCACCTAGGGTTGTTGGATCCGTTATCGTGTGCTCCCACTTTCAGAAGTTCCAGAGTCCTTTTTTCTCGTCTTTGGGTGAAAGTGACTACTTGTCTGGTTGCCCAGATTAGGCTGGGAGCAGGTCCAAGAATCCCCTCTTAAATACACCATGCAATGCCCACACCCATCTAAAAGCTTCCTGGTAAACCTTGACTCGTCCTCTTTATCACCGCCATTCACTCGTTACAAGAATATGGAGACCTACTGTGTGTGCTGGGTGCTAAGGGTACAATGCAGAAGAAGAGATAATGGGTCCCACGTGGCTTCTTCCCAGGTTCTCAGTGTCCTGAACAAAGAACTGGACAAGACACACAGAGAAGGCGGCAGAAGTGTACATTTATTGAAGGCGGGAAAGAGGTAGCTCTACAGCTCAAAAGCAAGTTGGTGAACATCACAGTGGCCCTAAGGTTAGGGGAAAGGGGTCTTTCGTATCCAAAATTCCTGGGTTGGCTTTCCCCTCATTCAAATAAGGCATCGGGACAGTTGTCCTATCAAAATCTCACTTGGCCTGGTCAGACTTAAACTGCCCCATGGAAAGGCTCGGCTGGCTTCCCACTAGATGTAAATGAAGGATTAAAAAATGCACTTCTCTGATTGGTCCTGCTCACAGCCCCAGATTCAAAAGAGGAATTGAAAATATCGCTTTCTGATTGGTTCCAAGTACAGTGCTCAGGAGCCAAGAAGTCATTTTGGGTCCTGTGCTCTGCGCATGTCCTCTGGATTTTTGTGACGTTTGACACTCTCCACCCAGTTAGTTGTCCCTTTGCACCAGCCCTAATCTCCTACCTCAGTCCTGTCATCCTGGAGCTTGGAGTCTCTCATAGGGAACAGGAATAAACAATGTAATCCACTGATACAATCGGGAAAGATGCGAACACAGCAGAGGACCCGCAATCCAGACCTGGAAATTCAGGGAGCATTTCAGGAAGAAACGACTTGTACACATAGCCTACAGAAAGCTCACACTGGGCAGAAAGGGCTGGTTGATGTTGGCACTGACTTTGCCCTTGAGCCGCCCCACATGTCTGTCACACAGGCATATACCAAGACAGCACCAGACCAGGAAAGAGGGAACAACTTTGACGCAGTGGTTTTCCCACTTCTTGGTACAAAATCTCTTCTTTGGCAGCCTTTAAAAATGGAGTTTCAGGGCCAGTGATATAGCTCAGCGGCTTAAGTGCTTGCCTGGCCAGCATGAGGTCCTGAGTTCGACTCCTGGTACCCACATTAAAAAAAAAAGGAATTTCAGTGACTCTCACATTTCTGTTTTTACTTGGAAGAGTCTGTGACTTGTAGAGTCTAAACTTTTGATTCTGTATAGGGCTCATACTTGTTTGGTGCCCTAATGGCTCCGCTTATTACCCCAGAGTACAGCTGTGCAGCCATTTGTGATTAGCTTCATCCACGCACTCCAGTTTCTGGTCACTGACTATAAACTTCCAGTAGGACAGGTACAGAAGGGAATCAGAGAGGGAAGGGTCATGGGGGCTACTCAAAGTATTACATGCATGCATGAATATGCCACAGTGAAACCCATTATCCTGTATAATTATTATGCAATAAAAATTTTAAAAAAAAATGTGCTGATGATATGCAGACACCAAAAGGAGCACTTCTTTTTTGTGGTATTGGGGGAGCGCCTCTTATTTTACTTTATATACATGAAAACAGGGTGGCCAGTCAGTTTGGGAAATTTGGTCAGTTTCATGTGAATCATAGTAGGTAAGATGTATCAAGTGCTTGCTATGTGCCAGGTACTATGCCCTTCTTGTGTGTGACCTCATTTTGTCCTCATAACCACATGGTGGCATAGAAACTACTAGCTCTCTAGGGCACAGAGGAAAATGAGGCCCTAGGGGAGCGAATAACTTGCCTGGTGTCTCAAGATGACCAGGCAGGAGCATGGAGAGAATGGTGTGGGAACCAGCATTTCCGGGCAGCTCTGGGCTGTGGGCAAGTCTGCCAACCCAGTGTGTAGCTTTGGGCTCTCAGGACCACCCTGAGGGTGTGGGTGGGGCCGGAATCCAGCAGACCCTAAAATCCAATTCTACAGAAGTGCAGCAGCCTACCGGTCTGCAGACCCCGCTCTTCAGAGCCTGTCTTTGCCTGACCCATTTTAGAGTCAGACCCATGGAGGACCAAAGTTGCTGTCCGTCCTATGTCCCGAGACTCTGGGCACGCCCCACTCCAGCCTCAGCCTCGATGCCAGACTCCAAGGCCAGGAGGTTTCAGGTTTCTGACTTTCCCGGGGATAAGTTCCAATGACAGCAGAGCTTTAGTGAATAAGGAGGAAGAGGAAGGGGGTGGGGAGGAGAGAGGGAGAATAAGGGCGATCAAGGGCCTGCCCATTCCAGGTCACTAACTGGAGCCTTAGGAGCAAAGTGCCACACAGTTCAGGCCAGATTAATCCCTGCCTCTCCTGCCTTTCGTAGCTAATGTGGGATTAAGTCGGACTGCTTGGATCAGCAGATGTTTACAGATGCATACAGAGCACTGCATTTTCAATGTCCCCCAAGTTCCTGTAAGAAATGGTAGATGAAGGTATGAAACCAGCTCAAAGAATATCCTCTTTGGCCCGAATAAGAAATAAGATGCCTTTTTGTTTTCTTTTTAAAAGACTCAGATGTCCCCATAATATAAGGGCTGGTGCCTGGTTTTGTGACCTGTGTCTTCAGGTATGCTGGCCTGCAGGTGTCCTGCTGGGGTGTGGCTCCGTGTGTCTTGTGTATGACCGTGGGGCCCTCTGTTTCGGTTGCTTAGGAAACAGCATTCTGCTCTGCCACAGCTGGGGACAAGGAGGTTTGGCAGGCTGTGACCTCACTGTCTGTGACTTTGATTCTCTCAGGGATGTAAGGACTGTCCTGCCCCTGGGTCCTTCCGTTTATCTAGAACACACAGGATAAGGAGGTGGGGAGGTATCTTCCAAAGAAGTTATGAAACCCATTTGAGGGCAGATCCAACTGGCTGGGTAGACTTGCTTTTGGACTCTCCTCTTTCACTGCCTGGAGAATGGAACAGATTTCTCTCTTTTGAAGTCTTTTCCAGAGGAGATAGATATGAGGGCATGGTGGTATCTCTTTTGGCCCCTGGGAGACATGACTTAGTGCCTTCTAGGGCAGCATCCTATGTTGGGTTTACATAGTGAAATTTTAGCACAAAACTTTAGAATTGGGGGAATGAAGTGGGTGGAGAAAGTGTTGAATTCGAGATAACTGCAAGAAAATGTGATTAATTCTAAGAAAGGAGAAGCACCAGGCACTGCAGGGCATCCACAAGGGAGGCGGAATCCAGTGGGGTAGGGGGCAAGCTCCCTCTGCCTCCCCAAGTCCTGGAAAGTCACCATGTTGACCAATGAGCCAGGCAAGAGGAGAACATTAATGAGCAAAGGAATGTCCATGTCACTTGGGGTGAGGGGACCATACCAGCCGACTGTGCTGGATTATCATGTAGCAGATGATAGCGATGGCTGAAGATCGATGTGGCTGGAAGTGAATATGCAAGTGACTTTGCAGGTAGCCACTGCTGGGCACGAGCACCACGTGGGGACTCATGGTGGTGACAAGAATAGCTGTCACCTGGTCTGCAGGATGGTAGGCATTGTGCAAAGAACCCTGCAGTCTTCATTTCATCTTTAACCCCATGAATCCTTGTTGCCAGTGTTTAGTTAGGGTTAATGGGTGATGGCCCTTCAGGTCCTTATATCTCTAAGGCTCTAGTCATTCTCACTGTCCCCACATCCACTCCAAACAGGTGCACAACCATGAGTAAGTACCTTCTTAGTGCATGGACCAGATCAACTTTATTTTGTTCTTGCCTCTGCCCTCACCTGCACCTATCATGGGACAAGTTCTATTAACCCCTGAGTGGAGGATCTAATGGTTCCTAGAGCTTTTTCAGCCACTCTCAGATGATACAAATACCCTGTTCCCTTTATGTCTCAAAGGACTCTCATTTCAGCCATTGGTATGTCCCATCCAGATAAGGGTCCAGCCCCACCCTTCCCCAAATGTAGAAATTCTGCTCTGCTCTCCCCCAGCTGGTGAGGGCATTTCGTTCTGGAGGGAAGATCTCACTGGGAAGTAACCACGATGGCTGCAACATACTGAGCTTTTCCTGTACTTTACAAACATCTTCACAACCAGAGGTGGTGGGTGACTGTTATTTTTCTCTGCTTTCTTGCTAGGGAAACTGAGGCTCTAAGAGATGAATGCTTTGTCAAGATTAAATAGCCTGTCGAGTGGGAGAGCAGAGGTTTGAACTCAGAGACTGGTCTCAGCTCCTGCTCTCTTAACTACTGTGCTCTAGAAAGTTCCTGAATCTCAGTAGAACAACTTGATCAGCTGGGCATGGCAATGCACACCTGTAACCCCAATATTCGACACCCCGATGCAGGAGGACCACTGCAAGTTCCAAGCCTACATTGTAAGTTCAAGGCCAGCCTGGACTACATAGCGAGACCTGTCTCAAAAAAACAAAAACAAAAACAAAACTCCCCAAACTCTATCATTAACCTCCTTTCTTATCCTAGGAATGATTACCAGACAGATAGCATTTTCTTTTAATAGTTAGTGTCGAAGCAATTCTAATGAAAATGTGTAACTTGAAAAAAATTCCTCTGAAATCGCTCGCAATTTATGAACATAAAGAGATTTTTCCCGTTTGAAAATTTCTTGTGTTTGGAGATGGTATGTACAGAATTAGGTAGACAAAGCAATTCTCAAGGGAACTAATTTGTATACCTAGAAAATATCTCAAAAGAACTATTTCTTGCAATATATGATACTTGGAGCCTATTTCATAAAGCCAAATTTGCAACCGGAAATAATTTTTTGTGGGGAATAAGACAACCTCCCCGCTACATGTGGGCTATAGTGGAGGAAGAATAGATAATGATTTTCATATGTAAGGCTGTGATTTCAGTTCTTGCAAGTTTTTGCTTTCCCACTGCTTTAGTTTGGTTGGTATCCACAGGAGCACTGAAATACTTTTTACATAATACAATTTTCCAAATCATTTTAGCTCAAGAGGCTGAAATACTTTGGATGGAAGTGGATTCCTTGCTTACGCCTGTCTTCCCCTGGTTGCCCAGGCTATATTTTCTCTCTGTAGTCTATATTCATTGTCTCTACTTGTTGGACTCCTACTCATTCTGTGAAGCCCCCACAAATTGTCACCTTTTCAGGGAAGCCTTCTTGATTGCCACAACCAAAAAGACCGTCTGCTTTCATTGGGCCACAAAAGTTCTGTCATTTATATTTTGCCTTGTTTCGGGGTTGCCTTTCTACGTCATTGCCCCACTCAAAGCTCCCAGGTACCAGGTAGGATAGTCCAGCTCTCGAGCTGTGGTTGAAAACACCAGCTGGAGGACAGTATCCAGCCTGCTCCTGGCATTTGTGCAGCTCCTGGGAGAACAATGATTTTGTCACATTTTTAAAAGTTTGGGGGGAAAAAAAGCCAAAAGAAGAATAATATTTTGTGACACATGAAAATGATGTAAAATTTAGATTTCATGGCCTGTAATTAAAGTTTATTGGAATGCAGTCAGCTCATTTGTTTATTAGTATCTGTGGCTGCGTTTGCAGGGCGACAGTAGCGAGGAGATCAGACACTCTGCCTGCAGTCTGCTCCTTTATAGAAAACCCTGGTTGAGCAGGGCAGGGCAGCAGAGCATCTCACGCTGTCATGTTTATCAGCATAACCCGGAGGGTGGCGCACACACTACTGACCCCGCCCCTGTAGTTTCTGTTCAGCAAGTCAGGGGTGGCCCGGAGAATCTGCTACTGTAACTGGTTAGGGACCCACACTTTGAGCCTCACTGGTCCAGCGGTAAAGGATGGTCTTCGAAGTCACAGCTGTGGCTTAACTAGTTGTTATTAAGCCAGAAATTAATCTCTCTGAACCTCAGTTTTGTCATCTGTAAAATGAAGCTAATGACAACATCACCGGAGTGAAGATTTGGTAGATAGAGTCTCTAAAAGTTCCTGGAACAGGTGCTAGAGATCAGTAAGTTTTTCTCCTCCTTCCTTCTATTCTCTCCCCGCATTTTATCTGCTCAGTGGCCAGGAGACCCACTTCTCTTCGAGGGTGCTGGGGTCCTTCCCAGCAGGGTGCAGTGCTCGCTCGCCTCCAACGTGGTGCTTCCTGACAGGCTGGGAAACCATTCCCGCCTGCTGTATGTGGGTACAGGCTGCGTCCAAGTTCCTGGACTAAAGAAGGAAGTGAAGCTCAAGGACTAGAAAAGAGATTGCGTCTCTCCTCTCAGAAGTTTTCAGCATCAAGGCAGACACTAGGGTTGAAGAAACGCATGGTTGCCCTTTAGTTCATTGCAGTCAGGTGGTTCTGTCTTCTTTTCCAGGAAGAATAGTACAGGGCAAGAGCTCCCTAAACCAAGCCAGGCAGAGATGCTGAAAAAACTAAATAGGCGCGCCCTCCAAAGAAGTACAGGCAATTTGAAAGAAGTGTTTTTCTGGAGCTTGGTTTTAAAACCATGGTTAAATGAATCACCCAAAACTCTTTTCCCTGTGGTTTTTTTTTTTTTTTCTCTTTAAAACATAGCCATTCTTTCTTCATAAGGCTGTTGTGAGGATCGACTGAGATAATCATATGTATTTGGGAAATCATAAAGCACTGCTTACCTGCAAGGGAAATCTGGTTTCCTGTATTGAGTCACAATCTAATTAATGGAGAAAGTGCGCTTTATTGGGCGCTGAGCAGAAGGCTCAGAACACCAGGTGGATGTAGCAGAGCCCCACTTCTTCCATGGGAGCCTCTGGGAACCTGTGTACCTTAATTTGCCTGTTAAGCTAATTACAGAGACTATCTTTTGACCTTCTTGCTCTCTTATTTCTTACTTTCTTCCTCTACATGTGGCAGAACCTGAGAGATGAAGAATTAACCTCACAGAGTTTCCTTCCACATAGGCTGCAAAACATAACTGTTTACTTCCTCTTAGCCCTAGTTACAAAGAGGGACTTTTTCACTTTACATTTTTGCAGTAGTGTCCCCTTCCTATTAGCTTGCTGACTTCTTCAGCTGTGGCTACATTTGCAAATCATGTTATTTTGATGGTCTTCTACTGAAAAAACAAAACTTTTCAGGCAGTGGGGTGCTGATAAATTTTTAACAAGTGGCTTTTTGGGAAAACTTGTGTACATAGATGCAAAGGTATAGCATACAATTTACACATGATTATAAAAGTTACAACACTTCATTGTAAATTCCATTTGGCTGATTGATTTCAAAGAACATTTTTGTTGATTTGTGTCCAATTCTTGCACTCATACACAATTGCTCCTACAATTACAATTGACCAGCAAGTGTAATCCCAACATAAATATTAGATGATATTTTCCCTTATGCTAACTAGTAAGATGAAAATGAAATAACCAGTGATGTAGGCAGGGAAGTTTTTCAGGAATGGGTGTGACTCCTTTGTTGAAGCAGATAATAAATTTTGAACACTAGAAGGATATCTCATTTTCTGTGCTATTATGACTAGTTTTAATCTGATTTATTAGCATTTTTCTGTATCACTTTCGCAAGTTTAGGTAATAGACAAAACAATAAATGAAGTCTTGATTTGTAGTTTGCATCAATTTCTGTAGTGTAAATACCCCTACTGGTAGTTGCAATTTACCAACAAGATGTCACTGAGCCTGGAGTTGGGAAAAGAAGAGTTGGGAAGAGTCACTGCTGTCAGTACTTCCACCACACAGGGCAGTGGATGGATGGACCTCAGAAGCATAGAAAAGAGTAAAATGTAGTAGAATAATAAGGCAGTGTTGAGTTTTGAGTATTTATGGCCTTTTTTTTTAAAGGACTTTTTTTTTTTTTGGTACTGGGAATCGAACTCAGGACCTCGCATTTGCCAGGCAGGCGCTGTGCCACTGAGCTATATCCCCGGCCCTGGCCTTTGCTTTTAATGTAACTATAGTCTAGTATTTTTATGATTTCATTTTTATTAAAGTCATTCATACGCTGGGATTTGTGTAGGGTGTAAAAATGTGGTATGGATTCACTTTCTTGCTTTCATCAACAGCTAATGAGTTGTTTGAACATTATCTTTATTTAATTTCCTAATTATAATACTTTTCAAATGTTATTAAGGATATTTTTTTGATATGTTTTATATATTTCTATGAACAGTTTTACGTTGGCTGAGGAGAGGGTACAGAGCATCCCCACACCTGCACAGCCTCCTCTCCATCAACATCCTCACCAGAGTGTTCGTTACAGTCGATGAACTTACACTAACGTATCATTATCACTCCGCATCTACACCTTACATGAGAACTCATTTTTGGTGTACCACCTGTAGGTTTGAACCATTGTGTCATGGAGTGTACCCCAATTTGACTATCATGTGGCGTTTCACTGCCGTGAAAATCCTGTGTGTTTGCTCTGCTGGATCAGACCCAGTCCAGAGTTGCCGAGGGGGGACGGATGTGTCAGTGGAGCTCAAACCTGTCCCCTCCCATTACCTTCCTTTCCACCCTTCTCCTCTACCCCTTAATTCTTCCTCTTGTCTAATACTTGTATCCCTTCCACTTTCACATCATTATTTTTAGATTCCACGTATTAGGAAGACATCGTCTTTCCAAGTGTGGCTTATTTCACATAACGTGTTCATCTCCAGTTCTATTATCTTGAAAATGAAATAACTTCATATTTCTCTGTGGCTGCAAATATCCCATGGTGTATGTGTAACATTTTTTTTCTTTATCCATCATACACATCTATTGATGGGTGCTTAGGCTGGTTCCATATCTGGGCTATTGCAAATTGTGCAATTATCATGGGAATACAGGTATCTCTATAGTATGCTGACTTTTAATTCCTTTTGGTATATCCTCAGGAGCAGTATATCTGGGTCAATGGTAACTCTAGTTTTAGTTTTTTGAGGAACTTCCACAAACTTTCCATAGTGGCTATACTAATTTTACTTTTCCATCAGCAGCGTAGAAGGGTTCCTTTTCTAGTGCATCCTTGCCAGAATTACTGTTTTTATATTCATTACAAGAGTCTTTCTGGATGGGGTGAGATTGAATCTCAATGTAATTTTGATTTGCATCTCCCTAGTGGCTTTAGGGAATCTTTATGTTGAATATTTTTTCATATACTTATTGGCTATTTGTACTTCTTTTGATGTCTGCTCAATTCATTTGCCTATTTACTTATTGGGCTATTTGATTTTTGGTGTCACATTTTTTTGAGTTCTTTATATAGTCTGTATATTAATCCTCTGTCAGAAGAGTAGCTGGTAAAGATTTTCTCCCATTCCATAGGCTGTATCTTTACTCTAGTGTATCCCTTACTGTGCAAACCCTTTTAATTTGATGTAATTCCATTTGTTGATTTTAGTTATTATTTCCTGTGCTATTTGAGTCCTATTCTGGAATCTTTGCCTGTGCCCATGGCTTCAAATGTTTCCCCTATTTTTTTTTTTCTAGCACTTTCTAGGTTTTAGGTCTTATACCTAGGTCTTTGATCCATTTTGAATTGACTTTTGTATAGTGTGGGAAATAGGGATCTAGTTTCAGTATTGTACATATGAATATCCAGTTTTTCTAGCATCATTTGTTAAAAGGCAATCTTTTCTTCAATGTATGTTTTTGGCTTCTTTGTTGAGAATCAGATAGTTGTAGTTGTGTGGGTTTATTTCTACGTCCTCTCTTCTATTCCATTGGTCTGTTTATTTACTTTTGTGCAAGTAGCATGCTGATTTGTTACAAAAACTTTGTAGCACAGTTTGAAATTAGGTATTGTGGTGCCTTCAGCCTTGCTCTTGTTGCTTAGGATTGCTTTGGGCTGTTCTTGTTTTTTTGCATTTCTATATGAATGCCAGGGCTGCTTTTTCTAGTTCTATGAAGAATGTCACTGGAATTTTGATGGGGATTGCATTGAATTTGTAGATTGCTTTTGGTAATATGGGTATTTTAAAAATATTAATTCTGCCTATCCATGAGCATGGGACATCTTTCCATCTTCTAGTGTCTTCAATGTCTTTCTTGAGTGTTCTGTAATTTTCATTGTAGAGGTCTGTCTTAGTTAGCTTTCCCATTGCTGGGATAAAATAACTGACACCCATAATTTAAAGGAGAAAAGGTTTAGTTTGGCTTACAATTTCAGAAGTTTTAGCCCATGGTTGGCAGCCTCAATTGCAGAAACAGCATGGTAGAAGGGCCTGGCAAAGAGAAAAAGTGTTCATCCCATGGTAGCCAGGAAGCAGAGAAAGAAATGAGGAGCCAGATAGGGCAATATATATATATCCATCAGATCAGGCCCACCTCTGAATGCAAGAATTTGGGGGGGGATATTTTAGATCTAAACTATAATGAAGTTTTTCATCTCTTTGGTTAGGTTGATTCCTAAAGTTTATTTCCCCCCACTAAAGCTATTGTGAATGGGATTGTTTTCTTGATTTCTTTCTCAGCTAGTTCATTATCGGGGTATAGAAAAAGCTACTGATGTTTTAATGTTGATTTTGTAGTCTGTAAAACCTGTTTTTTGTCAGGAAAAAAATACTTAAATCCACAAAAAGCATCATGTGTTTATCAAATACCTATTATGAGCCAAGCACTGTGCTTGGTTTTGAGAATCTGAGAGCACATTACTCACAGACAGATTCTTCATGGATCTTATATTCTAGCCCGGGTAGACTATTTTTAAAAATTGTGAATCTTCACTGGAACTCAACATGTAAAGTAGATAAAAGCAGAAATGTGTGACTCAGAGTCCTAACTGTGTGACCACATTCTGGCTTCACTTATTTCCCCTGCATCTGATGCTAGGACTCTGCTGATCAGAGCTTGAAAATCATAAACCAACATCAGCTGCAGTATGTGGACAGTTTTTGTTATTTCACTACCTTGGTGTTTTTTGCTCATAAATCTTTGATCACATTATTTTTTATAATAAGACTTCTAGCAGAAAATTTATGAGGTCAAAGGGTATGACTTTGTAAGGCCTTTTCTCTATTTTGCCAAAACAATTTTTCATTTTGTGATACCACAAGCACTATTATATGAGTTGTATCTCACCTTGGCCAACATCAGTATTGGCATTTAAAAAGCATTTGCAAATTTGATAGATGAAAGCTATTGCCTTGTTGTTTTATTTGCACTTCCTTGATTAGTTGAGTGCTGAACATTTTTTCATATTTACTACTGATTTGCATTTTTTTTCCTCTGAATTGATGAGAATGGGACATTTTGAGCATAATTTAAATAGAATTTTGAAAAGAGATTAATGAATCAGGTTTTTTTTTCCCCTCAGATGCCAGACTTTGAGTCGGAATGAGGTCATGGTCAATGAAAGCAGAATTTTGTAGAACCCTCCTGTATAGCCAAGATCGTATTTTGTTCTGGACACATCACTACTCTTAATTTGAGAAAATAATATTTTTCAAGAGTTTAAAAACGCTCTTTGAAAATTTATAAGTAAATATTTAAGTATGAGGAAGAAACAACATGGTATTATTGCTCAGCTGAAAGGGGGGAAATGAAATGATATAATGAAAGTACTCGGAAGGTACTGTGGGCTGAATGTGCCCACCCCCTCTCCCAGGTCTCACATTAAGCTACATCCTCATCCCTTTTAAATTTTTATTTTGACATAGGGTCTCATTAAGTTGTTCTTATAGTTTAGATCTAAAACCAGT